>JAVTVJ010000194.1:1200000-1861143 GCA_034509425.1 Eopsaltria australis
AGGTAGTACAGAAATGCCTTAAACAACTTTAGCAGAGACATAACCATGTGTCAGGATCCAGAGGGTGGTGCTTTGTCTGAGCATGATCAGTTTGGCTGTTTGGATAATAAATTGCTTAGGTGTCTTGACACTTAATAATTTCACACTTTCATACCAGCTTTTTCAAAATAATCAATTGTGCATTAAAATACGCATATAGTATAGTATAGTAGACAATTGCTGGCATTTTACTTTAACTTGCACTTAAATTTATGATTACTTGAAAAATTTTAACAACGTAGTTTGTAAGAAATTGAAACATATCGAAATTTGTGTTTACCCATGGTATGGTAAATAATCTCAGTCGAATTATATTTAACAAAATGTTTTGTAAACTGGCTATAAATAGCTTATATGTGCCCCTAGTACATTAAAACGTTGAGCATTTAGGTAGATGTTAAATAGGTAGATTTGTCCTCAAATGTGTAGAACATTCTATTGGAAGTATGAAAATTTGAACATAGACGAGGTATAAATATAAAATATGAAGGCTTTCTAGCATAGCATCATGCTGTTTTAAGGGTTAAATAGTAGAATGCAGACCAATTAGATGGCTGAAGACAAAAAATGTAATTTTATCTTCAGTTAAATTTACCAAAGCTCTTTTAATAAGTGTTCTTTTCAATTTGTTATATGGTTTATCGCAGAATAGATTAGTTGTCATCTGCATATGTAGCCTAATTAGCCAATAGTTTTATTTATTTAGCACCAGTGTTAGCTAGGACTTAGTGCTGCTTCAGGTAGATGCTGCTAGAGACAAGAAATAATAAAAGGTTGCATCAGTTGGAATTGCTACATTTCTCTTTGTCGCAGTCTGAGAGGGACAGACTGACAGCTGTGCGCACACAGGCTGGCAGATCTGAGGAACAGGAAGTACCAGCAGTGGGCAAAGTACAGCATCAAAGCACAGCATCTCAGCAACCTGCAGTAGCCCCGAAGGGCTCTTGCTGGGGGCCCATGTGACAAGTCCATGTGGAGCTGTTAGTGGTGCAAATGTATTCTCTGAGAGGCAGGCTGCCAAAAGGGGGCACGTGACCAAAGGAAGCGTTTATGTACATCTGCATTTCTGAAAGTATGCTTCTTCACGAAGGATACAAGGCAAGGTAGATGTTTTAATTTATTCTTTTTTAGTCATGGCAGCTTTTTTATGAGAATAGAATGTCATGTTGTAACTGTTCTATTGAGTGAGTATTTTCCGGAGGATTAGCAAGGTTAAATTGCATTCTCCTTTGTCATTGTTGGTGAATCTGACCCATTTTCTATTTGGAAACAAAATTCCTTGCTGAGTAAAGTACAAGGAGATCTTTCTGCCAAAGGGTTATTTTTGCCAAAGCATTTTCCTGTTGACTAGCGGACCTGTACATTCTCATATAGCCTTTGATTTTTCAGTTAAATAGCTACTGACTAATTCAGGTGATTAAGGTTTTATCAGAGCTTGCATTTATCAGTCATAAAACATGAGCAGACTAGTGTTTTGCAGAGTGCCTGCTCAATCCTGCCCTTTGTAATCACACGCTTCAAAACTACATGTTTAGGGTTTGCGTTTTCCCATTATTTACAGCTGGGTTTTACCCTTTAATGCACACTGAATAATGTTTTCTTCAAATGTTCATAGTGATTGGAAGATAAGATACCGCTGGGTATGAATATAGATTGCAGGGTATGGAATTAAAAGTATGGAATTTGAGATGTGAAGCATACACTTTGTACTATGTTGCTGATGTATTTAAAACAAAAAACTTGCTTACAGAAGCCAGCATTCATCATTTCAGTAAGCTGCAAATGTTGAGCATGTTCAATATGTTTTAAGTCACTTTCACAGTATTACTCCTGTATAGCTAATGATTGCGTTTTGGTGATTTTAGTTTTTTTATGTTTGTTGGCATTTCTTTCATTGCCTAAATGTTCTGTTTTGAACTTCTGATGTTTTGTTTTGTTTTTAAGGTGTGACTGTACAGAAAAATTACAGAGTAAATTTGACTTCTTACGGTCACAGTTGAACGACATTTCATCCTTTAAGAATATCTACAGATACGCCTTTGATTTTGCAAGGGTAAGACTGCTGAAATGTTAGGAAAGTTCTTGCTTTTATTTATTCAACAAGTTTGTACTTGATTGGTTTCTGTGCTTTTTTTCCAACCTTAGGAAAAAGACCAGCGAAGTCTTGATATTGATACTGCAAAGTCCATGTTAGCTCTTCTGCTCGGAAGAACTTGGCCACTGTTTTCAGTATTTTATCAATACCTGGAGGTACAAGTTTCCTTGACTTCTTGAATGTTGGCGTAGCGGTTGGACTGTTCTGTGAGAATATTGTGTTTATTTTACTCAAGAATGTATCCATATTGCTCCCCTTCCCTTGCTCAATGTGCTTATGAAACAGTGATGTTCTTGTATGCATCACAGATCCTTATCTTCTTCCTGTGCCTCAGCCCCTTTACTTATCAAAGGCAACTAAAATTCCGTCTTGGTTATATTGTAAATATAAATTTAAAAGTAAGTAGTAGAGCCCCATTAGTCTCTTCAGCTGCATCTGCTCTGCATTTCAAGTTTGCTTTATGCAGATACAGTGCTTAGATACCTTGATCTCTGGCTCTCTGGAAGATTTTCCAGCTCAACTGCAAGTGACTGATTAAAGTGGATGGGTGTAGATTGTGCAACACATTGTGGTTGAGACTATTCTATGGCTTCAAAACAGTACTAACACTGCAAAGTAGATGTCCTTATGATGATAATGTATTGTACCCTGGAGAAAAGAAGGTGTGTTGTTTTTTTTTTAATAGTTCATTCTGGAAATATATCTGAGCTAGATATGCTCCGCTTCAGGGCAAGGCAAAATTTTACCAGTTTTCTAAGCTTAGAATGGTGACTTAGTGATTTCCAGATGTTTTGATTCTGCTCTGATCTTCCAAGAAATCATTTTATGTAGTTTCATAACTATGAAATAAGTTCATGTGTAGTATTTTTAAAAATGGAAAATCAAGTAAATAATAGCCATTGTTACCCATTAAATTGTTTGTTAGGAACTGATTGAAGATAAAATGAGATTCAGCAGTATTAAATGCCACTTGACATTTTAATATTTTGAAATTACTTTTCCTAGCAATCGAAGTATAGAGTTATGAACAAGGATCAGTGGTACAATGTACTAGAGTTCAGCAGGACTGTCCATGCAGATCTTAGCAACTATGATGAAGATGGTGCATGTAAGTATTCTTAATGTTTTGCTTATTCAAATATTAGCAGAGAATTTTAAAATCACATAAAACAAATTTCTGTAACAGAAATAATACTGTAAGGTATAAAATATTTCATCTCCAACAATATAGAGAAAAACAGCCCTGATAACTATCCATCATCAGACTGGAGATATTAATTGTTGTTAATTGTGTGTCAGGGGTATAGAGTGTCAGGAGTATGATGGTGTACTTGAGACAGCTTGTATTCAGTGAGGATCTAGTGAAGGCACTTGCTGCTTGTAACTGTAGACTTGCAAGTAGAATTATAAACAGCAAACTCTCATTTTGTACTAGAATGTAATAAACTCTAACTTAACAATTTTTGCCTACCTGCTGGTACTTGGGGCTGAACTCTCCACCTGTCTGGTAGTCAGTCATGCTATGATTGATTTGCCAAATCCCATTTTGGTCCATGTTCTAATTACTCACAACTTTGAAAGCTTTAGGAAAAAGGAATTAATTGTGCTGATTTACAATATAAGATATGTTTATGTTTTCCATTCAGTTCACTCCACCTGTCAGATATCAGAACACTTTTTTCCATAATTCCATGTAGTGTTTTTTGTGCCCTTTTTGTCATCCTTGGATTGGAATGATTGTAGTAATCTATGAGTATTTTAGCATAGGATTGACATGGATGTTTCCTAGACCAGTAGTTTTAATCCTTATACTTTAAAAGAAGGTGTTTGAAAGATGCTGGCAGTTATAACTCCAAGTTTTGTCCATTTGCAGGGCCAGTACTTCTGGATGAATTCGTTGAATGGCAGAAAGTTCGTCAAGCGTCATAGCAAGAATTCAAAAGAAAATGCAAAAGTTTTTTTTGGTGCCTGCCTGTACACAAAGTAATGAGAAAAACAAAGGATTGCATTTTCATTCATAAGGAAGACTTTACAGTAATTTTTTTTCCCTTTTTTAAGGAGACTTTCTTGTTACATGTGATATGGGCATTGAACCACACCTCTTCTGAGACTGAAAGTTGGAGTTCTTGTTTTGAGTCTTATGTTTATAGCATTTATTTCAGAACAATAAAGATTCAGATTTGTGACAAAGGCCCAAAAGTGAAGGATGTCCCTTGAATGTGAGTGTGGTGTCTATTTTTAAAACCAAATCTAAGATATCTTTCTCAGAAGTGCCCTTTGCTATGAATTTTTGAAGACCTTAAAATGCTTAATTGGCGCTATTGCTTGCTGTTGGGTATGATTGTCTCGTGTGGCAAATGTCAGAAGAAATGACTGATTTTGGAAGCCCTGGGTGGGAGTGTGCTAATTTGTGTAGTAAGTATTGGTCATAGGTTGTGCCACAGTTTTCAGCTCCTCATGGAGATAAAGGCCTTAAACTCCTACTCTTGCTGTTTATTTCTTTGTTTATTCCCCACCAAGTGGCATGGCATTTAATGGCAGGCCCTTTCAAAGCAGAAAGGTGTAGAGCAAATGGCTCTATGTGCAGAATGGCTGAAAACTAGTTGCCTGTACTTCAGATGCTGAACATAGATACAGCAAGGTGTGTGGTACAGCAAGGCAGCTTCAGATTTTTACTGCTGTTTAGGCTTTTGGATTGCTTTGTGTAAAAGTGCAATTTATATTTTCAAAGGGAAAGCTGGGAAGACTTGGTTTCAAGCTTTGCTTCTTAGGTATTTTAGACTGGAGGCACTCATAACATGACTTTTTTTTCCTCCCTGGATGGTTTTCATAATGTAAATCAAGAAACAACTGTTTGATCACCTACTTTTGACCAAATAACAGGCTGTATGTAACAGGATATTGTCACCCTTCTACTGTGTTTTGACTCCACTAACTACTGTGATTGCCCTTTTAGGCATTCAGTATTCATGACAACCTTTAAATACAGTAGAAGTTTCTCACTCTACCTTCCTACCCAGGGGACCAATGCCAGCCTTGAGAAGGAAAGGGATTTTAATCAGTAAATGTGAAAAACCAAACCAGAATGAGAGAATGATGCATTTGCAACTTCTGCTTTGTTATATAAACTTATAATACAGACTGTGATAATATCAGGATTCTCAGTGAGTGATCAAGGCCTCAGTGTGCCAAATATCTCAACAGGTGAAATAAGAATAGACAATGTAAACTAGGCATGACTTGAAGATCTTTGCCTCAGGGAAGTTTCTTCTGTTTTGCACATCCCTTAGTCAGGCTAACAAGCATGAGTTTTCCAGTCCTTAAGGAAAGCTATATTCCCAAGATGTTATTTTTTTTGTTTCTTTAAGAGGGAGGGTGGGGAAAAAAGAGGTGTGAGGAGAAGTAAGAGGTGCCAACAAGTGGTGTGTGCCTGTGCTCTTGTTCTACTACTGAGGACCACACTTGAAACTTCTCTCCAGATCTGCTTGCTGTGGGCTGCTCTGCAAGTCACCTTGACCCATAGAAGCTTGGTGTCACCCAAGTGAAAAAAACACCAGAGGAAAAAAAGCAAACAACTGTTGAGGTACTTGGAAGATCTCTGCTTGTACGATGGCTAGTGTCTTTGTGCATGTAAACAGATGCACTACAGCTGCTCTTAAGTATTTTTTCACCTATTTTACAGGATGTACCTAATTTTAGACCTCGTGTAAGCTGTGGCATTTCCCTTCAATATGTTACCAGTTGTCCATTTGCATTGCTGATAATTCTGATTTCACTCATAACAGAGTGCCTTTCATTTGGAAATTGCCCTACCCCACAGGAAGCTTGTGCCAGAATGAGATTAATTTCAAGAGTCCTAAGACCTATTGGTACATTAAGGTCCTAAGATGCACAGGTAAACATGCACCACGTAACTGATGTCAAGGGATGTACTGCTGGATACTAAATTTCTTCAGGGATGCGGATTTTGAAATGACTTTCAAGTTCACTACAATGGCTCTCCTTGCATACTGTGTTTAGTCCTCACTAGGGTGTTCTCTTTCCAGAAGTTTTGAAATACTGGTCAGAAGAGAATCTTTTATACCTTGATTTTTTAAAATCATTGCTTTTAGGTAACTGCAAACTGTTGTGAATTCAATTTAAACAATTTGGTCCTAGAGGATGGTGTTAGAGTGTAAAAGTAGGTGTGATGCACCTACCAATCTGATGTGGTCAAGTACTTGCCATTAAGGTGTAAGACACTATGTGATGTATCATTTGTATCTGTTAAGGTTTTATCAGTATTCCTATAATAAATCCATGTTTCAGGGATTTACAGTGTGGTTGTGTGTGTGATTGAAAATCATCAGTTACTGTAAAACTTTGACTGGGGATGAATGTAATTAAACTAGTTGAAATAGTTTTTCAAATTTGAATAAAATAGAATTTTAAGTTATGGTTTGTTTGCTCAAAACTGCAATCAGGTGTATTGTTTAAGTGTGAATTAATGGCTTGTACAGTTTCATTGTGAACCGATCATGTTTATTAACTGTGTTTTATTACATCATTTTACAGCTTATTGTGGATAAGTGCCAATAGCTGTTAACTTGATTGGTTTTGTTTTTCTAGTTGTGTGCATGTCCACAAGCCAAAACTTGAGTTCTCCTAAATGCTTTCTGTAGTCTTTGGACTTTAATTTTTGTTTTGCTCAGGTGCATTTCAGTCTATTGAATTTTTTTTGACAGTTATACCTGATCTTTCAGTGTTCTAAGATGAAAGTTCACAGGTGACATATGCTGCCACAGTATGACAAATAATTAAATTGAAGGTGAAATGTCTTCCAAAATTAAATCATAGTGGTGTCTAAATGCTATAAATTTCACATTAATCTCTCTTTGATTTCTTGACACTAACATAATTAATCACTTCTAGTTTTCTTAGGCAACTAACAGTTTTCAGTTTAAAGTTTGAAAACACCCACCTGTTCATGAAAAAAGCCATACTGGTAGATCAGAATGTAGTATTTCTCCTGTGTAAAAATGTGATCTTGAATTAAACAGCTGTGTATGTTTACCTGTGTCTTTAACTGTATATGTAGTTTTGATCCAATTTATCTTTACTGTTTAAATTAGTTCTTAGATTCTTCTTAAATTCTTTACTGATGGCTGTAATTTCACATTTCTATATAGCGGACTTTGAATTTGGCTTTTGAGATGAACATGGACATCAGCCTGGTGCCTGTCTTGGGTAGCCCAAATGAGGGCCCTGCGGTCTCAGTGGCCTTTGTTCAGGATTTTTTTCTACCTGTCAAGAGCTTTGAGCTGATACATTGATACTGACTGCACAAAAGTTGCAAAAGGGACCGTAAGTTTAATGTTTCTGGAATTTCATTTTTTGAGCTAGTGAACTGATCTTTCAATGCATTATGTACAAACTTGTACAGGTTTAGCTTTGTTAAGTATGATGAATAAAATGTTATGTAATAGGGCAGAAAACTTTATTGTCATGCTGCCTCTTAGTTTTTCCTTTCGTGTTTTTTGTGTATGTGTAATTGTTCTATTAATCACTGAGAATTCCAGCAAGATGGATCAGTCTAATTCCTAAGTTAACCTTACTGAAAAATTTCTTTGCTTCTGTGTGTAGATGTAGAAAATAGAACTCTATCTCAACTGGGAGTAACAGCAAATACTATTCTTGATTATATCCCATGTTATTAGGTGCTGATAGAACCTAATGATCTTGGAAATTAGCTGTCATTATTTATTGAATGAAGACTGTTCCAACAACCTGTTGCAGTGCATGTGAATGAAGAGGGAATGAGCTTTTCTGTTCTCCTGAGCTGCCTCCCTTCACTCTCCCCCAGCATGTCTCTTGGGTCATGTGGCTCTTTTTAAGAAAGGACACGGTGTTTCCTAATACAGTCTTCCATAGGGTCTTTCAGAGCCCACTGTAGTTAGTATCAAAGACAGCATCCTGTCATATGTTTGAGTTAATGATACTGCTTTCCTTTCAGATGCAGCTTGTTCTACTCTAGGCACTTCCGAGTTGTTGAGGTCTGATGCCATACCTGCCTCAGGACACCCTTCCCTCACTCTTTCTCAGACCTAAGGCAATGCCTGTTTGTTGCCTCCATGGTTCTGCTGTATCTTGGTTTTGACAGTGAAGTTCCTGATGCCTTCCTGAGCCAGTAGAAGTTTAGTGGTGTATGCACAGCAGGCATCTCAAATCCACCAGTGATGGCAAGAATTCTGTTACTTCTTTACCCTTCCGTTTTGTCATTCTTCCTGTATTTCTTTCTGTCTCCGTGAGAAAGGGCACTGCACTGATAGGCAGGTGCATTAAAGCCTGAACATGCACTGCACGGTTATGTAGCCTGTGTTGTCTTTAATTTTTATTTTAATTTCAAACCAATGGCAAGTGTGTCACCAAAATGAAATCAGTGTATCACATCATCCAGATTCTGAACTTTAATCTTGTTCCTGTTTTTGTCCTAGTTAATCAGAGTATGACACTCTCTGTGTATTTGGATCTCATTAGCTTTTTCCCCTGAATAGTGACCATAATAACAGTGGCAGAAGATGTAAGTTACTGGATTTGTTTTATAGGCCTTAGAGTGGACAGATCTGTGTTTGACATGCCAAACACTATTTCTTTAATCCAAGTTGGTTCCAGTATATTTATGTTGAATGACTTGCTACTTTATAAGTTACGAGAATGTAATGGTTGTGTCCTGTTTCTCTAGAACTGCATATTGATAAAGATGCTTTAAACATGTAAAGTTCTTTAGTTTCTTAAATTAAACTTCTTTCCTAATTACGACAATTAAAGAAAAAAAAAATCACTCTGTTTCAGGATTTTGTCCAGATATGTATTTTTTTAGCTCAGTAATAAATTAGTACTGTTTATAAAATGAAGGTAGTTTTGGTTGATTTCAATTCTAGCTAATATACAACTTAATTTTTTCCTTAGTGCTTCCAGAATTTCTTCATTTACTTTCACTATTCGTTTTATGGTAGTAAATTAAAGGGCTAGAACACAGAACTGCTAGCTAGCTAATTTTCTTTTTTCTGGTAATAGCACTGAGGTGAGTCTTTTTTATTCTTTTAAATACTAGGATATTTCAGAAAGGTTTGTTGTGCCTGTTATAATAAATAAATTATCATTGAAATGGTAGATGAGGTGTCTAGCCTCCTAACTATCAAAGGCTTAATGTGAAATTATTTTAGCATTCAAAATTGGTTAACTAAATAAGTCTTTCTAATGAAAAAAGAAATAGTATCCTATGATGCAATGTCTCTCAATAATTAAAACTTACAAAGAAATATGATTAACAGCTATATATGTCATTCTTATCCAACTGCTTAACATATGTCAATTTGAACATAGACAAAATGTTGGTCAGGACACATCTGAGAAAAATCATTACTAATCCATGAGAAATGTAATGGCTTTAAGTTTTTCTGATTACAACAGTAGGAAGAGGAACATTTGTTATATGAAAAGATAGGTTCTCTGCATACCTGGCGCTTGCATCAGAGTGATGCTTTGTGTACTAGTTACAGATACTTGTTCTAGCTACAAAACAAAGAAAGTGGTTTATTCCCTCATGCGTGTTAGGGGTTTTTTACATCGGGACTGAGTAGTAATGCAAAGCAAAGGCCACCGCTGGAGCTCCAAGGACTGGGCACAGGTCATGAAACGGTGCTTCTGCCAAGATGAGAAATGGAGATATTGATAGCACATAGGGGAAAGAATAGGAAATATATCTCAAAATAAAATACAGTCATATCCTGCCATTTCCCCCTGTATTTCCATGGTTCTTGGTTTAACCAGGGGTATGCTGTCTCCCTGTTTCAGACTTGCAGCCTCTATACATGCACACACATTTTTATATACAAAAATAAATACATAAATGTTTCCCATCTGGTATTCAACGTGGTGAAAACTGCCTAGAAAGATTTTGAAGCTGAAAGGAGATTCTGTTGTGCTCAGCTTTCCTGAATCATGGAAAGTGGAAGTGGCTGGTCACTTTTCTGTCCTATGCAAATCTACCCCTCGATGGTGTTTTTTCTGCATTTGAGTGGTTCTGTCCTAGGAGGGAGCCAGTTTAAAGTTCTGATAGTGAAATGCTGTTTCCTTCCTGAATCTTCAGTAAGCTGATTCCAGACCCGGTGACTGGCTTTTTATGATTCGAGGTTGGTTTGTTGGGAGTTTTTCCCTTGATATAGTGATTACTTGTTTAGAGAATGAATATTCTAATGTGGAAAAATGTCTTTGTAGAATTCAAGATGCCAGTGTTCATGGGAAGACAGTAATTATTGCTGACACTTAAGTGAACCACTGAGATATTTATGTGCCAAGGCCCACCCTTTGCCAATGTTTGTGACTTTCCTTTATTTCTAATTTGTTCATGGGGCTGTGATTTTAGGTCGTGTGTTAAATCACACAAGGATATTGCTGTGCCTGTGCTGTACAGCTGAGTCTGTGCTGTACTGAAGTTCATTACAGTGTGTACTTTTTAAATGCATTGCTTATTACTTTAATGATGTAGTGTGTTGCAGATTGTGGGGCTTCTTCACATAATTTTGCAACATAGTGTGCTTCTTTGCTCAGTGGAAAAACACTGGTTTCTGAAGTCGTGGGGAAGCATCTGAAGTGTTGGGAGCTGTTTGAAGCAGCGAATAATCTCCAAAACAGAGTTAAATTTGCTGTTTTATTTTTTGATGCTCATGTTATTTTCCTAAAGGGTCACTGTTCATCAGGGAAAATGTTCATAGTCCTTGTTTAATAACAGAATATTATTTTTCTATCAATTTGAGAGTTTGTGGGACAGCTAGTGTACTAGCACATAAAGCTTCAATTTCATTGTACTGCATACTGTGTTAATAAAAATTTCGTTCCAGCCTAATGATACTACAGTCCTACTAACACTGTGCTTCTGCTTTGAATAGTACTTGTCTTTTAACTAGACTGTTTCTGCAATTGAAATATTAAATTTTTTTTCCATTTAAGTACATCATCTATAGTTGCTCAGTATTCCTTACAAACATCATTAAACAAAGAACTTGTGTTCTGGTCTTGATGGTAACAAATGCCAGAGAGAAAAATCACCTCATTCCCATGTCTTGCTTAGCTGATATGTTTATTGATTGCTTTTGTCTTTTTTTAACTCAAAGATTTGATGTGTATTAGCATCAAATTAGTTTGAATTCACCAATGATTATTCCAATCAAGTTGTACAGTTACTTTGGTTAAGTAAGTAATGGAAGTAAAAACCAGAGACTCAGTTCTCCAAACATTTTAAGATTTAACCTTTACAGAAGTTAGATTCCTAATGATTGAACAGACATTTATTCTGTGCCCTTCTCTCTTAGATTGTAATGTGTATTTTAAAATTAATTTTCTGCTGTCCTCGAAACAGTGCAGTTGTCAGTGCATACTAATTGCTTGGCTTTTGCTGCTCAGCAGTTCCAGGTGGAGGATAAGGGAAGTGCTGACTTTTAGGTTGGATTGCAGGCCAGGTCCATGTCCATCACTTGGGTTACAGTTTGAAACAGGTGTGAGGTTGGCAGTATTGCCTTTTTTATATGGAAGTAAGGAATAAAGATTGCCGCACTACATTATGCCACATCTCCACAGAGTTAGAAATGGGGCACAGTAAGGCACAGGGAACTAGAAGGGACTTTCAGACCGTTTCTGACATAGTTAGTTAGTTTTTGGCAGGTATACTGCTTTATGCAAACAAGGTTACCTGGTCTGGATTTTCAGGTTTTGGATGTTTGTTTATGCAGATGCTTAACCTGCTTCACAGAGGGCCTGCTTTTAAGATTTGAATATCCAAAAATGTCACTTTTCTTTTGCAACAATGTAACTCCTTATAGTGTTCTAGTGACTGCTAGGAAGGGGAAACCGTTTCATTCCTGGGTGTTTCCCAGTAACAGAGTCCACAGGAAACAAGACCAACTCCTGTTGAAACTTTTGAGCTACATGCCTTCAGAACTAGAAATTAAAGGACTTGGATTCAGTTGTGTGGCTGGAATTGGTGCTGCACATGTATCTGCTATTCAATAGCCCTCCTCGCTGTTCAACATTATTTTATCTAAGTATGGAGAGGTAATTTTGGCTAGGAATTAACGTCTATTGGCTTACCTTTTCAACAAGCAGAGGACAGCTTTACATCTTACATGTTTGCAAGTACTCTTGCCCCCAAATGCTATGTGCTTACTGTTGTTACTAAATGTTCTTTATCGGTACAAACATTGCCAGTGTTTGATGTTTAGGACCAAACTCTACTGAATTATCAGTATGCTAAAAAAGTAAATTTACAGTTTTATACAAACACAGCACAAGTTGGTAGGCAAAATAGAAATGACACCCACAACCAAGAAATCCGTCCCTCTGTCCCTTTCCAGCCTGCTTCCTTTTATGTTTCTGTAATGTGTATATTTTCAGTGCATGAATGGAAAAATCCTGAAGAAAAATTTCAGAATAGTTAAATGACAAGAAACTAAGTTTAGAGGTAAGAGTTTTATTTCAGTTATTATTTTACTGAATAATTTGATTGGAAAATAATGGAGTTGGAAGCTAAGCTTCATAAAGTGCTGTGAATTGAAGTTACACTATTGCAGTGTATAGTATCAATGAGCTTTGTAAACGTCTTGGAGAATTCATCCTTGTGTAGTTATAATTGTGCTTTTCTTCTGAGTTTCAATAAAATACTAGAGGATCCATGGTCATTCAAGGAAATATTTGACTTACTGTTGACTATTGAAGTTAAATGTTTCTGTTTCATCGAAATTACACCTTCCATCTGATTTTTCTTGGTCTTTCTCTGCATGAAGAATGGGAAAGAAGAACGTAGTGGTTTTTCACTTAGATAGCATGAGTAAACCTAATTATGAAAAACTGCTAGATATAGTCGACCAAAGTTCTCTGATGCAAGAGACTTGAGAGCAGAGGGAGTAGGAATAATTTTGTATTTGGAAGAATATTGAAACCATTGGTCTCTAGCTACAGCAAGTTAAAAAAAATTCCACCTAAAAATTTGAGCTCAGATTGTGTTATAAATGTGTTGCAGTATTTCAGGCGTTCAGCAGTGGCACTGACTTCAAACAATCATTCCAAAATTATTTTTTAAAAAATTAAATTTATTATAATAGAACTATGTTGCCTTATCCAATGGCCTTTATTATGTTTGTCATCAGTGCAACCCACTGTTGTGCCCAAAATAGAAATAAACGTCTCCTTACTATATATTTTGGACTTCAAGGAAAATGGGCCACGTTTTGGAAAACTGAAATACTGGATTATTTTTAGTTTTAACACAGAGGATTTGAATCTTTTTACAGTGCAGCTTAGCAAGTTGACTTTTAGGTAAATAAAACTAGAAAAAAATCAGTGAGAACTCATCTGTTGACTACAGGATGTGCATTTAACAAACATCTTGCATATGCTGCAGTGCAACAGCACAGTTTGCCTTTTTTAAAGGCCATTTGTTTTTTAAATTGAGATTGATTTCATTAACAATTAAATCCACACCTAAATTTTGGTCCACAGAATCTTTTAATGGTACCAGAGCCCATCAGTCTTCAGGGCTGTCTCCTTGCAAAATACATGATAGAAAATGAGCAAAGAGTCCTGCTACATGCTCCAAGAAGCCAAGATCAGAGATGTATCAGTAGGACTAAGATTTTAAAATAGTGTTTTCAGAAGAGACCTGGAAAGGCTCTCTTTAGGCTTGCATTGAGATACACCTGTGATCACAGATAAAGGAAATACACTTGGGGCACAAAGCACAACCAACTGCAATTAATATGAGAAAACATAACGGGTGAGAGAGGTTCTGCACAGAGGTTACTGTGGAGAAAAAGTAGCTTTGCATAAATTGGCCTGTACCTACATAAAATCCTTAAAAAAAAAAAGGAAATACTGCTTCACTATATTTACAACAATGTGATTTTAATACCTATTTCTAGCTCTTTAAATATGTACATTTATGTCATTACTTCAGGTAATGAATGGAGGAGGGTTTGCAGAGTGCTGTGGTAATGCAAAAGCAATACAGTTTCCTCATGTTCCTGAATTGGACCCTGAAGTTCTCTGTGCATCTGTAAATGAAGCTTCTTGTTTCTTCCAATAGTCATCGCTGTGCAAGGTGTGTTGGGGACATCCTGAGAACACCGGTCTCTCAACACACACTTACGTCTGAAGCACGATTCGGCACCAGCATCTCGATTCTCCTGAGGCTTCAGCCAGACCTTGGGCACCTCTGCAGTATCTGACCACAGAGGTGACTGCAGCTCTAATGGCACCAGGCTTCTTTCTACTGCTTCCAGAGGTGTCCACATACCTGCTGATGGGAGGCCCCAGAACTGCTGTGTTTTGACATGTTGGAGTCAGTAGATGCTGGGATCATATCTGATCCCAGTGGCAGTTCAAGGGGTTGGCAGCTGTTTTGTTTCTGGACAAAACAGGTGAGGCATCCCAGAATATACCTAATTGTTTGAACCACTCAGAAACAACAGTCACAGAGATAAGTCTTCCTTTTGTCCAGCCCTGTGATAGGCAAGCCCAAAAGTCTCAGAAGGCTGTGGTTCCTTGGGAAATTTTGGAAGAAGACTCCTACAGCAAGTGCTATAAAATGTATATCATTTAATGATGTGCTGTATTGATTTTCTAATCTGTATTCTTTAGTACCTTGTATGCACATCTTCTGTAAGAAAGGCACTATTCTATTACCTGTTCTGTAAACTGACCACTGATTCAGAAGTCACTGAACAATGTCATTTAGAAATAAACTGGAACCACATTAGTCCCCCCCCCCCCCCCAACTTAGAAGACCCAGTGTCTATAAATGCAGTACTACTGTGGGTTTGACCTCCTTGGGAGGTGTACAATTTTTTCACTTCAGGAGTGGGTGATGTCTGTATACAACTTGGTTACAATAGCATTATTTTAAGAAAGCCCAGTTACACATGTCAATTTGCTATCAGTACCACACTGTGATTTGTTATGCAGCATTATTCCATCATGGATTATAAATTGGGGGTTCCTTGTTGTTGTTGTTGTTTTAAGAATTTCTATAGTTGTAAATCTAAACAAATATAGAAATATTTTATATCTGTTTGGTAGTTTTATTTCAAAGTACAAAGTAGATTCATATCCCGTACCACCAAAATTTTGGCCTTACCAGTTCTGCTCTTTTCCACCAAGTGTCTGGGCCTCTTTCCTGTCCCAGCTTCTGTCTGCTACTCCATTCCAGTTTTAATCAAGACACCTGAGAGCCAGGTAAATTTGTCTATCCATGGTACGTACCCATTTTCTGTTTTAAAACTTTGTATGAATCTTAGAGTCATGGAATATGCTGATTTGGAAGGGACCCATCAGGATTATCGAGTCCAATTCCCAGCCTTGAGCAGGACTCCCCAAGAATGACACGGTGTGCTTGAGAATTTTGTCCAAACTGAAGCTCTTTCATTGATCCCAGAGAATCCAGATGGCAGTGGTGAGTTAGTGGACTTGTACAACTTCAGAATTTTGTTTAACTATAAAAATAGCCATACTTTGTCTATACCACTGGGAAACACTGAAACTATAAGAGCTTTTGATAAATATTTTCTGTTGGAAAACCATGAACTTCATGCCTTTCTTCTTTTATTCACGATTTCTTTTGTGCATGTCATTTGCTTCTGTGAGTGGGATAGGTACATTTTAGGATAGGAGCAACCAAAATTAACTTACCTGCTTTTTAACCTCTGGGTAACACTGCGATAGATCTTTGCCTCACAATTCCAGCTCTGGAAGAAGATGTTCTCCCCATGAGCAGGATCTGGTGCTGAACAGATGCTGTGCGCCGGAGCAGCGTTGAAGTGCTGCGGGCGCTCCCAGAATACGCGTGGTTTATTGTAAAATCTGCACGATGACAGCGGAGCGCCGCGAGGTGGGGCCGTGTCCCCAGCGATGCCGGAGCCTGCTACCATCGGTATTCCCGCTGCCATCGGTATCCAGCACAGGGACACGGAACCGGCCTCTGCGCCATCCCCCGTGCGGGGCAGGCACCGCTGCCGCTCTGAGAGGGGACACTGCCTTGTCTGGGTTTGGCACACGGAAAGCAGCCGATGCTGATAAAGCTCCTCAGATAAGCCAGCTCTGTGGTTTCTTCGGGTTACTCAAGGATGTGGACAAGGTGAATCTCTGGATTGTTTTTGCTCTTTCAGGTGTAAATCCGTGCCTGAATGCCCGCAGAAAGTCTCCTGTGACCAGAAGTATTTAGCACGGCAGGGCACAGGACTGGCGGTTTCTCAAAGCATCGTGGTATCTAACTCCTTAAACACTTACAGATCTGCCCCTAACATTCAAACGATTAAAAATCCCAAAAAACAAGCAACAATAATGTTGAAAATAAGATTTAGAATGGATGCCAATATCCCTTTTTAACCTCTAATTGAATTGTGACTGTGTAAGAAGGAACAAAAATTATACTCTCTTATCTGGACACAAAGAATAGCATCGTGTCCCACAGAAGCAGGATTTGCTTCATACCAATACTTGAAAATGCTGAAATCTT
The DNA here is from genome assembly GCA_034509425.1 of Eopsaltria australis. Taxonomy (NCBI): domain Eukaryota; kingdom Metazoa; phylum Chordata; class Aves; order Passeriformes; family Petroicidae; genus Eopsaltria; species Eopsaltria australis. The sequence continues at coordinate 1,216,680 of JAVTVJ010000194.1, forward strand.
AAAAAAAAAAAAAAAGTTTCTTACTTTTTAACATTTTTTTTAATGTGGAATATTGATGCATACTTGGCTTTGATAAAAAAATTCTCACACTAAATGATGTTAAATATCTAATGTTCCTAGTATTCTAGTGGAACTCTGCTCCAGCTGTTACAATAAAAATAAGAATTTTAAACAATCTGGAACTCTGGACACTTCACATACTCTGTGTATACTTACATATAGTATGCTAAATGTGCCACTAGAGGGACTGAAATGAACCATAAAACCGGTTTGACCAGCCAGTTAAACCACTATTCTTTTCCTGTCCATACAGCGACATTTTCCTGCTGACTTTCATCCTGCACTTTTTAATATGGCATGGCTGCTGCAAGAATATAATCAAAATATAGTCAATAATCATCTGGCTACTTTAAAATTCTAATGCTTCTGCAAACTCCCTAGCAGAGTAGGGATGACATGTAAGCATTTTATTGTTTTGGAAAATGTACCATAATATACTGACTTGTGAGCCAATTTAAGTGGTCAAACCAGGCTGCAGTAGACTGAATGTCAAAGGAAATGGAATACAGTTCTTTCCCATGCTGATTCAAGTGCTGAGCTTTGCATCTTGTGATGAATATGCAAGTGATTTCTGGTATAAATGAGAAACAGATAGGAAAACCGCATAGTTCTTGTGATTCGGGGGTTTCCAAACAATAAGCAGAACTACTGACATATCTGGATGGATGAGTGAGGTTGAGCTCAGAACTAGGGTGCGGAAAAGTAAATGTGGGAGCCACTGAGGTGCTTAACGCACTGACCTGCTGCCACCTGGACTGTCTCACAGCCCAATGTCCTATGGAGATGCACGATACTGGCACACAGGACACTGGACCTAGGGAAAAGGCACTGCACGTTTATTTTAGTCTCAGTTGGGACACGTAGATGTCTGCTGTCTCTGTACAGTAACCTCACATCTGGCTGCTCTGAGAAGGGTTCAGGAGTCTGGGAACAGGCCCTCCAGATACTTAATGCTGAAGTTGTCTTTCTTGAGCATAACTCCCTTTCCCTAGCTTCTGTATACAAACACTTTATATGTATTTCTATGTTTATAAAGTGTTTGGATAGCATCCACAGAGAGTATAATAGAACAAATAGATTTGGTGCACTAAAGATTTTAGCTTAGGAATACCTTTATATAAATACAGCTCTTCTATACATATATGAAGTATTTGCAGACTCGAGTCTTGAGAAAGAACAGAAGGCATTTACCAGAGTTTGGGTGATTGAAAACCTTACTATAGAGAATAAATATTCCAGAAATAAATTTGAAGTACAAAAATAGCTATAACGAAGCATTCTAGATTATTATTAAGAACCACCATCTAGAATTAAATTAAAACATATTAGCCAAAATATTGCAAATGTAGGATTTGCTTGACTGAGAAACAGTCTCCCAAGAGGAGTCACAGAAGCAACTTTGCAACTTTTAAAAGTAGACTAAATAAATTATAACTAAAAAAACCACACTAAGAAATCCTAATGGCCTGATAATAAAAGGCACCAGAAATCTAATAATGTATTTTTAAGTCTAATTTCTGTGATTTCAGTTCTTGCTATATTCTATGTTCACAGGTAGCTAGCTACTGAATGTGACAATTGTCATGCCTACTTACTGATTTGTGCTCCAAACACTATAACATTTATTTTATTAAGAAGAAATGTCTAAAAGAATCTATTTTCATATTAGTCATATTTTCTTTGTTATTGTCATAACAATATGACAATATATTGTCTGGAAGATTTATTCTTCCAAAAATAGACAAATAAGTCATGTATAAAGACTATGGGAAGTTAAAAGTTAGTATACAAGGGCTCTCTGAAACTAACAGGGCATTCAGGAAGCGAGGTGGGCATAATGTAGAGCTGCTTCCTATTGAAGCCATTAGCAGTTCGGATATTCTTTTTTCTTAAGATGTAAAAATACTAATACAGTCTTTCAAAGCTTTTGTCATTCCATATAGATATTCCAGCTACAGACACCAATATTTCCTGGACATTTCTATTCAGTATTTCATTTTACTCGGTAATGGAATTGGTGGGCATGACTAGTCTTGAAAACATGCCAGTGTTTTCCTTGCAGCTGGGTGTTAAAAACATAGAGAACCTTAGTACGTAGCTCCCATTGCTGCCTTCACATTTTTAAAAACCCAGATACCTTTGACATGGTGGCTCATTATCCTGTATCAGAAAAAAATATCAGTTGTGTCGATGAAGTCTAATAATTCCAAAAAAACCAAAGAGCTCATAGGTGACTGCTCAGTTGTTCTTATGATCTCTGTATCTTGGGGCATGGAACATACAACCACAAGCACAACCTTTGGTCAAAGCTGGATAATCAGCTTATTTTCATACCATTGAGAAGAGTGAAGATACCTGGAGGTTTTTTAAGTAATTGGCATAGTGGTAATTGACAGCGACATTATACAGTTGAAAATTTAGTCTCAAAAGGAAAATAAATATGGCATTTTTTTCCAGAGAAAATCCTACAAAGCTCAGGTTTGCTAAAAATTACTTGGCACAAAACTCTAATTTGGGCACAGTAGGTAATAATCCTGTGTTGGCAAGGAGGATGATCAGATGACTCCTCACAGTATTCCTCCCCATCTCTTATTTTTATGATTTACATTATGATTTGAGTAGAGGGATACCTCTTAGTTGGTACAGAAGCACATTGACTCAACTGCAGAATATCAGATCCAAGTTTCTGTTTCTCCAGGTACTCTTTATGAAGGGAAGACATTGGCAAATCAAAGTGAAGTAAAGCCACCTGCTCCCTCTTGGTGGGCAACTGGGCTGGGCACTGATTTGCAGCCATGGAGTTTCTGTCCAGCCCTGTTTTTACTACTCCGTCACTCAACCATGAGCTTTCCTAAACTGCAACCCCTGCAGTTCATCTTTAGTTTCTGCATTTAGAGCCAGGAGTATTCTGGAGCACAAGCCAAAGCAATGAACAGACAAAATCAGTTTTATTTTGTGAAGGGACTACAGTTATATTTTCCTGCTACATTTATGCATTAAGTAATGGGCATTAATCAATGCTCCTTTGATTGCTTTGTATCTTCTGACTCAATGCAAAGGCATGTTACAGACCCCAGTTTCAATATAAGTCACTGCTTGGCAGCCTATTACAGTTTTTATAGCTGTGTTTAATGACTTGTTTGGTTGCCCATCTCTAATTGGAAAAATCCTTTTCTTCTGAATTCCAGAGAGTAGCAACATCACAGCTGTTCAGGTATAAATAGTCAGAAATCAAGATTTACTGCTCATTTTACTACTCATTCCCTTTTTTTTTTGTGAGATGTATCATCATTTTTCTCATTACCTGAATGGAATATATAAAGTATCTACTTCTGTTGCCATTCTACTTGTTTGTATTGCATCCAGTCTCCTCATCCTTCATTTCTTTGTCCTTCTAGGACCTGGGACCACAGATCATATTGATGTCACAGTACACCTGCACAATACAGAATACTGTGAAGTACACGATTAGAGTGAATTTGTGAAGCTCAGAGAGAGGGGTCTTTCTCTCATGCATGACTGTATAGCTGCTATGACACTCAAATTGCTCCTAGAAACACACTCAATTTTTTTTTTCAGATGTGTCAAGCACTACCAACCTTACCCCTAACAAGCTAATTCCAGGAACAGCTGAGAACAAAAATGTATTTTTTGTTACAGTCAGAGAAGTGGATCCTGCAAATAGAACAACACATTAGATCCTTCTGGGCACCCATTGATGTTTTCCCAAAGCAGAAAAGATTTAGGTAATAGCACAAACATGGAGAAGCTCTAAAGACATCAATAAACACACATTTTAGTATTTTTTACAGTTATTCTTAAATGAAAATTTAGTAAATATTTGTTTTTTAATACAACTGCTGAACTTGTTTCAAAAGTATGAGATGAGAATGAGTTCCAGGGAAAGAGCAGAACAACAGAAGTTTTCAGCCCAGATAAGCTAAAGTCGAGGTAAAATCTGTTTGCAATACTCACTGTTAAGCAATTAAGTGTTCAGCATGATTCTCATTTATTGAATAATTTTACAGATTGATAACTGAGGAGAAAACATTCCCTCTTTTACTTCTGCTCTTTGTATTAATTACATTGAATTCTAGTGCATTAAAGAAGATTAATCAAGGATTGACCATAGGACTCACATTATATCCGATATGCAGTATTCATCATAAAATACACCATAAGGATAAAAGACAAAGCTATTACCCAAAACTGTGTGTCTTAACAATCCTTCCTCTCAGCAACATGGCTGTCAGCTTCATTATCTCACAATTCTGAATCAACATCTGTGTATTGCAATGGGCAAATGAAATCCTGAAATCTGAAATCCTAGGAAGACCAAAGATTTATTATTTTCAATACTGGTATATTTTTTAGCCCAAACCACAGACAAAATCAGATTGTTAGTGTTACTGTTTTGATTCAAATAAATATCTGGATTTTCTCTGCCACCTAGGCAAAGATATGTATCTATAAATGAAGTGTTAGTACTTCTTGATGGCATATTAGCTATACTGTAGTGTCTATATAATTGAAAAAGAAAACTAAGCACCAGTAACTTCCATAGTATACTGAGAGACTGCTGAAGTCATCATTAAATAGAACTGACTTGCAAGTACTGCTCAACATGCCAGAAAACAGAAGCCAGAAGTTGTTTTTATAAATACACAGATCCTGGATCCAAAAGGGCTTCATTTCACTGTGACTGAGAGTTTCTGAGAGGAATCATTTCATGTAGTCATTAGTTTATTCTGGCACAAGAAGTAACCACATGTTCCTGAGTGAAGTGAGAGCTAATGATCTTAGGGATGGTGTACAGCAATCTAGGCTGGTAAAGATGTGAGAAATCCAATAAATCAAAGTCCATCTCTACATTATTTCATAAGACATCCTTCAAAATACCTTTGGAAATAACCATAAGTTGCAAAATAAGGGGATTTTCAGCATCTCTTATTGACAGAAGAATAGGAAGCAGCTGCTGCTCATAAGTTAAACAAAAGTCCTAGTAAGAGGATGCAGAAAAGGTTTCTCTTTTGCCTATGACTCCAACTTTGCCTTCAGATCTGTGGTCCAGCAGCTTGTGGTCATTCTTCCAGTATTGCCACTAATTCAGGTCACCTAAAACAGGCCTTCTTTCAGTTCAACTGCTCTATATTCTGAATCTAGATCATTGTGTCTCATCTGAATGCATGTATTTTATGAACCTGACAGGGAATAACTGGTGTTTGAAGCATGCAGTCACTGGCAAAATTAGAACTTGCTTGATGAGTGCTTTTTTCATTAGTTATGTGACACCATTTATTGATATAGCTGGTGAAGGGTCTAGAGACCAAGTCCTATGAGGAGGAGCTGAGGAAGCCATGGTTTAGTTGACAAGGTGTTGTTCAGTGGAAGGTTGGACTTGATGGTCTTGGAGGTCTTTTCCAATCATAATGATTCTGTAATTTCCCAGAGATCATATAGTGCCTTGTTAATGTTTTAGGTTCTATCATATTAAAACTAAGCATGTTCCAGGAGTAGCTGGAGCAACATTGCTGCTTCTATAGCCTCCTTATCTGGGCATGGTTATGTGGAAGCTTAGACACAAAGGCGCTCGTGATTTTCCCTAATATTGCAGCAACTCAAGTATTTACTATACATTGCCCCTGAACCTTCAACAGCAAAGAAACAATTTTAAAAAAAGTAAAAAACAAAACAAAATAAGCAAATAAAAAGCCACAAACAAACAAAACCCCAAAACAAAATGAGCAAAAAAACAAACAAAACAAAACAAAAAAGTCAAGTTCCTTGACAGAGAAAGCCACCTAGAACATATATAAACACATGTGGTAACACATGCTATCATAATCCCCATTCTTGCATCCATCTTTTGGTGCAAATATTGAATAAAAATACATGGAATTCCCTTCTGCTCCTTGTGCTCCCACATGGTGATTTCATACACTGATGATTCACTTCTCCACATGGCTCCTTCAGCTGCTAAGCAACAGAATCAAGTTTAATTTGTCTTTCTTTTTTTTCTAATTAAACTGTATGATCTACACTTGTTGCTTTATGTAACCCCCAATAATGTTTAATACCTTAATCTTTTAATCTTTTTCATGGTATGCCCCCATGCTACTGCTTCTGCTCTATATTCATACTTAGTATTTCTGCTTTTATTCAATTCCTTCTTATTCTCAGGTATAGTCAAGTATAATGGTGCCTCTTCTGACCTTTCTCTTACTTCAGAAGAGTTTGCCTTTGCACAATTTATATTGTTTTTCTTGCTTCTTTTAGAGGTTACTCTGTTCCACACTCTTAGATTATTTTCTTAAACTTGGACTATTTTCTCAAAAATTGCATCTACCACTTCCCTGATTTTGTTGTGGTCTCCTTTTCTGAAACTAATTATTCTTATTCCCTCTACTGTACTCCTGAAACCAATTATTCTTATTCTCTCCTTCTTTCTTTCCAAAACCAAATTTATAACCTATACAGCAGAGAAAAGAAATCTGTGACAAACAAAATAAATCAGCTACATTTGCTAGGCAATGACCTAGACTTTTGATAAGATCTGAGAGTAAATTTTTAGCTTTATTTTAATCTAAAGCCTTTGTTTCATATTCATTTTCACTTCTGCATAAGTGGATGAAACATTATATCACTATTAATTTCTCTTGACAATTACAATTACGTTAATTTTCATTTCCAAAGATCTCTAAAACATTTAAAGGTATAGAGAAGAACCTTGTAACTCTTACTAGGAAGAAACCATGAGAGTTCTATGAAAAGAATGCATTTGAAATGTAGATAAAGAATTATTTACTTGAATCTGTATAAAAAAACCCAGAGGGATAATTTCTACTTCATTGCCTCTAATAGAATGTTAATGTCTCTATAGCATCAAATAGCAGAATAAAAGTATGAAGGGGATGAAATCTAAACTCTATTGGAATTTACTGAAACTTAGTAGTCTTAGCAGAACATATTGGAATTTAGCAGTCAGATTCATTATCTGAGTGACACATATTAAAAGAAAAGAAGAAAATAATTCAGGTAAGAAATCCAGAAGTAAACTGTGTTCTTGTGAAGGTTTTCACAGGACTTTTAAAGATCAGGGTCAACTTCAGTTATGAAGATTTCAACTAAACAAAGAAGAAGAAACTGCAAGGGTTGCAACTTACATGTCAGGAAAAGCTGAAGGGCTAGAATGTGCTTTGTAGATTGAGTAATATAAAGATGCTGGATATAGAATATAAAGGTGCTGTATCCTTTGCCTTTATAACAATGGATGAAGAATTATTACTAACTTGAAATTAGTCTCTCTAGAACAGTCAGAGAGTTATTCCTAGTGCAGGGCTCAGCTCTGAAGTGAAGAGCACTGTGTTCCTGCTCCCAGAATCTGCAGCAGATCCACTGCCACCCTGCAAGCTCTGCTGCAGGGCACCCTGGTGGGATTGAGCCCACAATGTGCTTGTTTGTGTTTGTACAAACCTGCTTTCTCCACAGCAGCATTGTGGAACTTAAACAGGAGAGCAAATGACACAAATCTGAAGAGCTGTTTAGAAGCACTCTGTTTCCTCCTTCCCTTTAATGCTTTGTGTGTTGACATGTTTTTCCTCTTCCCCATAAAGTTGATTTCTTTGTTATTAGTTCAGATTACTGTCAGCAGCTACTGCCAGGTCTGCTGTTTCTAGTCATAAGGATTCTCAAACCAGGCAAAGTTTATTTGGAGGAGGAAGGTGTATTTTTCATTTAAACCTTAGTGTATGACAACAAAAGCAGGCCAAGAAATGCTGTGTTCTGTGGCACCCTGTGGACCTTACTGGCAGCAGCAAACCAGTGTTAGTGTTGTGTTCCTTGTGGTGGACTCTTCCCACGCTAACCCCAACCTCCCCACTAAGGTAACCCAGAGCCTCAAACTTCTTTTCTTCTCTATCCTGACAAGAGGGAGACTTGCTGTCTGTGCCTCTGAATTCCTGATGTAAACAGCAATTTTTGTGGTTACCATTCTTGGCAAAAGTCATGCTTCTAGGAAGAAAAACCCCTTTGTTTGGAAAACAGGAAAAAGCAGTGAGAGCCACTCACAAGTTTGTATTACAGACTAAATGGACTAGAAACCAATACTGTTACCCAAAAATCTGCAGAGTTACACAATGCTTAAGAGTAAGACTTACAGGACCTAATGTCGGGTCTCTGCTCCACACCCCTCTGCCAGATCAGCATGCAAACTGAGTTTTTATCTACCCTATACAGATTAGGCATTGATCTTGCAGCAAGATAGTGGGACAAGATTTTGGGATGTCAGTTAGGAGTGAGACAGGGAGAACATGGGAAGGGATTCTTGTAGATTGTTCCTTGGAGAGGTACAACACAGCCTCAGGGTTGCCAAGTAAGTTACAACAGGATCCACAGCTCTGCTGTACATCATACCCATAGGTATGCCCAGAAAATGTGACTCCATCCCATACCTGTTACATATTGGCTGTGCAGCCTCATATACCAGACTGTTCCCAAAGGGCACAGAAAATGCAGAAGAGCCACTTTGCTTCATTAAACAGCCAGGAATGATGTGGCTGCTGCTCTGCCCTGAGCAGCACACATCACGGATGTGCACACACAGCCACACTGCTTCACCAGCCCCATACCTCACAGTCCAGCATCTTCACCTCCATATGGTGATGTTTAAGCCTCTGCTACGGGTTAATCCACATTCTGTAGGGCTTAACTGTAGCTGTGATTTTGGGGCTGTGAGGCCACCTCTAGGCAATTTTTATGACTAAGTTATTCAAGTTAATTTTCTGGTAAGATTCTGGTCTGAAGTCCAGTTGGAAGTCCAGATACTGCTAATGAGAAACAAACCATGTTCAGAAGCCATAAACAGGAATAGACGTCTCAGCAATATTTGATGCTCTCAAAGGAAGTTGGAGAAACCCTCATAGGAGTTTGGAGAAGCCTCAGATGAGATTAGAGAAAGCAACCCACGTTCAACAGTGCATTATAACTAAGAAAAACAACACCCTAGAGATAAAATAAAAGAGAACATACAAAGACTCCATGGGGGGAAATTAATTTTCCTTGTTTAGTTCATTTGAAATGGCTCTTTACAACAAAAATTGGTGTTCTTGGGTTTACTCTTTTATTATGCTTGTCTTTCGCTGCACTCAGAATCATTGAATATTTTGAGTTAGAAGGGACTCATAAGGATCTTCAAGTGCAACACTTAAGTGAAGGGCCTATCTATGGATCAAACTACAAGCTTGGTGTACAGAAACTTGTATTTGTTGATTTCCTTCTAGTACAACATCTTAATAATAAAATGAGGGTGAGCTTCTTTTCTGCTCACCTTGTTAAGCTATCCCTCAGGAGCATCCTGTCCCGTGACCATGATGGAGTTGCCTGTCAGAACACAGGGATTTGCTGCATCCTCTGGCACCATCCCCCTTTTTCCAGGTTTTTCTCTCTCCATCTCAGGCTTTCCAGGAGTAGGGCTGTCTCTCACTGCTCTGAGTATGACAAGAACACCAAAGCCTTCAATAAAACTCTACTGCAGGAAGATGGGGGATTTAAAAAAGCTTTTACTGTCGGGGGAAAGTACCTTGCAGAGAAGTGTATGAATATTTGGATGAGTGATAGGAATATATTTTTCACCTTTATTTGTGAGAAAACTGAGAAACAGGGCTGGGGAGAAGCCACCATAGGCTGGTACCCTCAGGCCAGGCAGCAGGAGACAGGAAAGAAAAGGGAAAATCAAGATAAAAGTACCAAGAAATTATTCTTGGAAATTACCCTAGAGCTCAGGTAGGGAGGTATGTTTGTGCACTGCAGTGTTGCAAGAAGTAGGTCACAGACTTCCACACAGGCTGTCTGGAAGCCACTTGAGCCATTCCCATAGCTGTGGTTTGGCTCAAGCTGCAGGCTCCCTGCCACATACCCAGCAAAAGCAGCACCTTCTGGAAGCTTCTGCCGCCCGTGCTGGGCTCAGAGGGGCTGAGCTGCTCAGAACCTCTTCTTCTGGGACTCAGTTTACTACAACTGGCCATAACTTTAGCCTTATTTTCTGCTACAATTACATAGCTGCCCAACTGTCTTCCTACTGTCACAAGATGAATTACTTTTATTCAACTGTCTGAATTATTTTGAGGCAAATATTTAATTTACAACTGACATGGGAATACTTCTGTAATCTCCATTTCCCAAGGGCAACACAGGGGAATGGCAGGGATGTTCAGTGATGATGGCTTTCTCTATAATTTCAATTCATCCTGCATAGTTTTACCAATACCAGTGTAGCAACTCTGGGGAAAAAACAGAGCCAGAATAAAGGAAGAATTTACCAAAGTGCATAATAACATTCCCTTCCTTCTTAGGTCCTGAAGAAAACAAGATAAAGTTTGCTGATTCCTCACTTCCCAAAGTGAGGACTGAATTAATGGGAAAGCCACAAATAGCCTCTCTTTCCCGTCACACTCCACAAATGCACGTAACAAAATCATCCACAGGCAGGAGGAAACCAACAGTGGTGCTGTTCTGCAGCAGCTGCTGGAATGACACTGGGAGGTAATTTGCCCTAAAAATCTTAAAATCTCTTTTTTTCAGACTGTGCTCTCACTGTCCATCCTTTTGTTCCAGAAAAATAAATGCTTAGTATGTGATGAGGAAGATAATATCCTGACAGGACTCCAAAGAAGTTACTACAAATAAATCTGTGAAATTAAAAAAATATGAAGATTGACGGAATAATTGTCTTCTATTTTAACAGACAAAAATGAGTCTGTTCTTTTTCTAATATCTTTTTCCAAGATATGAAAATGTAGTTCTCAATCTCACTTCAAATCCTATAATTATAAATGGGAGATTAAAGATAAAAAGACAATGTTAGCCAAGAAAAATTATATATATAATTCTTTGTTGATTCCTTACAGCAGAGTGCTGTGATATTGCAGAAATATAGGATCATATTTTTAAAGAATATATTTTTACTGAAGCCCAACAGGCAAAGTACTGATCTAAAGAGAAATTATTTAATAATCAATTACGTTTATCTTGTGCCGTTGTTGAGACTAATTCTCTGTAGAATTTTGTCACTCTGAAAAATCTCCCTCCTGTGTCAGACTATCTCCTTTTTTCACTTTCAAGTTTTCATATGGTACACATTGAAGTCATCCAAGACCTTGTCCTGTAACTCACATGGACAGGGGCACCAGTGTTAAGGCCAGGTATCTTAAATTCATTGTGGACTTCTGTTCATGACTGATGCAGAACAACATAAGTATTGCTAGTAGTATGTGCAAGTTTTATCTAGAACAATAAAATGTCCTCCATACCCATCATTAATCAAGCCCAGAAACTCAAAATATAACCTCAGTAGTTTTATATTCTCTTTGGCCACAAAAGCTCATCCTTGATGTATTTACACTGCTCAAATCCCTGTATTTAAAAGTAATGTTTTTCAATGGGTATCCAACTTCATGCACTTGGATTTTAACTATGGGCCCTACATGCTAAACTTGAATTCACATTTCTGAAGTTTTCAAGCTTCTTCACGAGCTACAGACCCAGAGAGAAAGAGCACCTCATACATTTACAATCTCTCATAACTCGTGCTCCAGTAGTACATCTCTGGTTTTACAATGTAGGAGCTGCCAAGTAGTGTTTAACAGCTGCTCTGCTGCTATAAATGTGTCTGTTATACTTCCTTTCTTTATCTTAAGTTGTGATGACTACTGCTGCGTGTAAGATACAGGGTTTTTCATATCCAGTGTTTTCAAATATCTTGGATTGTAGCAGACAATAAACATTTCTTCACTGGAATGCAAAAAGTCATTCCAGTTGAGGACAAAACAAAGTAAGTTCAAGGTACATTGGAAATAAGGATCTGCCACTTCATTAAATATTTTTTGCTTATTCTATTTATATCTAGCTGGTTTGAGTTCAGTACCATGATGTGAATCATGGGTTGTTTACCCGACCTCCTATTTCAAATTAATTTCCTGATATAACATAGACCTGCAGCTCCAGGACACCTAGGATTACGGATACTAAGCCAAATTTTGGGCCATAGCTTCCTTTCACCCTCACTTTGTTCCCTCTTTAATTTTAATAATTTCACACTAATAAGCTTATTAATTGTTCTTGATAGAGGCTTCAGACAAGGAACACAGTTACATTGTCTTATGCTATTATTAGACTTATGTTTATTTAGGAAGGGGTTTTTACCAAGAAACGGTTAATTATGAAGTTACCTCCAGATATCTAATGAAGCAAAATTTCTTGAGCCATATCTTTCTCAAAAAGTCTAATTTTTAACATGCTCATCTGCTATAATCGCAACTTACAACTGGTTTGTGCATAATTTCATATAAAAAGAGGAATATATGAGGAAAACATTTAAACCCCGAAATAAGTTTTTCTTCTGTACCTTCTTTTTGTGGGAAAAAAAAATACATTGACTAGCAAGACTGCTGCTTGATAAACTCTGCTTGAGTCTGGGGCTGTACATGGGACAACATGCAGAACCTTTCACAGGAGGGAGATCAAGTAATTCCATCAAATCTTTCTCCCTTGGTGCCATGACAATCATCCATATAAATAACCCAAATTAATTAGACTAATTAATTTTGGAATCTATGCCCCTTTATGAACAGTGTACACATTTATCTTTTTTTTTTTTTCTCTGTTCAATCTGAATGGCCTAAGTTCTTAATGCCTAAATCATGAGGTGTTGTCTAGTTCACAAACATGGTCTTTCTGATTATACCTCTATATTTCACAGATCCCAGGCCTGTCTAAAATCCAAGTTCCTCTAAAATGAGATAAAATGAGATAAAATGAGATAATATTGAGAGCTTTCATTCTGCATTAGATAGAGAATTTTGTATGTTTATAAATAGGGCGTGGAAGGCAGATGAATACATTTTAGGAAAGTTCCCTCAACTGGCCATTTAATCAGATGTTACAGTGTAAAGACTGTAATCACTGTTTTGTTCATTAGTGTTGTGTTATTGGCTTCTATTCAGAGGAATGCATGACTGGGCTCTCTTAGCTCCCTTTCCAATACCGCTGTCAAAAATTTCATTAACTCAGGTTGAGTAGGAGTAAATAATTACAGTGAATGTTATTCATTCTCCTCTGTGCCATGCCCATTCCAATAGTATGTGTATCACTTCTGCCATCTCAGGTCTGGAGTTTAGCCTTGAGCTGTACAGGCTCAACATTTTACCACTGGAAGTCTGCTCCTTGTTGATCAAGACAGGGGTCATTGCATCGGAATTTAACCACTTACTCTATAAAGATGACTGACAGTAAGGTTACCCCTTGTGATGGTTTGTTTTGGTTTGGTTTCACTCTGAGTCAGACAATACTCAAACAGCTAACAAAAATCCCCTGGTACTTAGCAGCTCCTTAGAGAAATCAACATCTCTGCAGCTTCATTGCTATCAGCAGAGAATGCCAGGATTAAAGTATTTTGCAGCTTCTGTTATCAATAATGTCTTGGCTGAATCACCAGAATCAGTTAAGAGAAACAGAAGATGATTACTCTAAACACAATGTTCCAGATAAAAGGCATTTGGGGTAAACTGAACAGGATTTTCCCCATGACACATATTCAGTGTCTGCATAGACAAGTCCAATCATATGGAGGGAGATCCAAATTTTTCAGAAAATAGGTCTGAATAAATATCTAAACAACTGAGTATCTGAATATCTGCACAAATATCACATTGCTCTTACTGTCTGCATAGGACTGTATTGGAAAATGCATCTTTTATTTAACCATAAAAATTTTTGATTTGCCAGAGCCCTGGAACTATGGAACAATTCTGATAAAGTGAGAAAGTTGGTTGCATTTTACCGTATGCATTCAATATAGGTTGTCTGAAAATACAGTGTGAATAAATTAACTGTATCTTTCAGACATTTCAACACCGTTTTTTGACTCTGCAAAAAATTTAGAAGTTGTTCAGAGCAGTGTCTGTCTACAACCATTGACTTGAAAAAAAAGAACACTTAAAGTAATATCATGTCAAATACATCATTCAGCTTAAGTATTTCAGAAAATGACTGCACGCTGTTGTGCTTGGACAGAGTTAAAATCTGTATTGCTTTAAAGAGAAAGAATTAATATTTAAAGGAGGCTAATTTGCGCCTTCTTTAACTTGCAACTCATTTAGCAATTGAGCTGCTTGTTGTTATGCTTCTAGTTATTGTTTAATAGCCATTGTGGAAAATCCACTAGTGACTCACAGAACAGACCTCTGCTTTCAAGTGTCTGAAAAACACCTTGCTCTCCATTCCTTAGGTAAACAAGACGAAGGAGTTCCCTGCCTCAGTTGTCTCCCTGGTTTTTAATAATCCAAAAATAATGGCTGAGTTTCAGGCTTAGGTTTGAGTCATAGTTTTAGGCGACTCATAGAACCATTAATCAAGCCTTATCAAATCACAGAAGAACAGTTTCAATTGTCTTAGGTTAAAGTGGGCACAATAAGAACAGCATGTTGGCTTTGGCAACCTACCTACTCATTTTATGTTTCCAGTCCTTTTCTAACACTCATATACATGGAGCTCACCCACACATCTACTTTTCAGACTAAAACAATTAAGAACAGCCAATTTTGAACACTTCACCTTCTTACAAAGCGTTTGTAGATAGCATTTTCAAGAATATTTTAGCCAGTTGCTTTGACATTTTTTTTCTTAAATGAATGTGCTAAGCATATGAATCAATAGAGACCCTGGCATAGAATTTAAAGGGAGAAACCTACCAAAGGTGTATGTATATTTTGGGTTGTCAAGTTGATATTTATTTGGAACTGGAATATCAACACGCCGTGATTACATGGAGATTAAATTGGGAGACCATGAGCAGTGGATACCCTTTTGCCATATTTATTTGTTGAAGAATTAATTTGTAAACTTCATTTGAGCATCATGAAATTGAATTTGCACTATGACTGTTATTGGTGAGTTTGCTGATGTTATAGGTCTGTAAATTAATATTTATTAAGGATATCACTAATAGCTTTAGGATCCTCCATTACACAGTGAATTTTCATTGACCTGGGTCTGAGGTCCAAAGTGACATGCCAGAAATTAATGGATCTGACAGATAACTTTGAAGTTAGGGACCAATATTTCTCAATTTTACTATACATCCTGCATGAAAATGCTCAGTTGAGTAATAGATACATATAAGGATTAATCATCTAATGCTTGTGAAACACTCTGAAGTTAAAAGATTAGTTTTTTGAATTTTATCAGTGACTCACTACTATGAAATCTGAGGAAATTTAGAGCTTAAGAAACATTTCAGATAAATATTTTTTCACAAAAAAATATAATTTCAGTGGCCCTGACAATATTCACACATCTGAGCTGGGTGGAAGAAACATGATCCAGTCTAGACTCACAAAAGCCAGCAAATTAAGAGCAATGTGCTGAGTGTTGTTTCTCATCTGCTCAGATATAAAATATTTAGGTTCCTTCTGAAAGATTTTCCAATGACCTACTACATCAGTAACAACCATCATTCAGGGAGCTGCAGGAATACAGGTTAATTTCGTTTGGAAGGATCCTTGAGAGGTCATACAGGCAACCCCTGCCTCATATTTAATTAGACCGTGTTACTTATGAACCTGACTATAGGAATTTGGAACACCTCCAAGGAGAAATAACCAAAACTCAGCCCTTTCAAACATTTTGCATTTCTCACAACAAAGAAAATTTTCCTAACACCCAAGTGGAATTTCCAGTGTTCTATTTTGTCTTCATTGCCTGCTGTCCTTTCTCTGTGCACATCCAAGGAAAGTCTACCTCCATCTTCTCTGCATTTTCTGGTCAGGTACCTGAAGATATCAGTAAGATTTCCCTTTGCCTTCTGATCTGCAGTATGAACAAATCCAACTTTCTCAGCCTTTCCTCTTATGCCCTTTGCTCCAGCCCCTGACCATCTTGGTAATCTCTTCTGTGCACTAAAGGATCCAGATCTGGACACACCACTCCAGACATGCTCTCACATGTGCCAAGCAGAGTGGGTGATCACTTCCCAGGATCTTATGGCTGTACTTACTACTCATGGGTTTTAAACCGGCCTTGCTTAAGCCTTAGTTCTCATTAAGGAAACATGAAATATGGGTGGTTTTTTTCCTTCTGACAAGAAAGATAAACACAAAAAGCTTCATATGAAATAATTGGGGGTTTTAATCTTTCTTATTCTGACTGAACGAAAACATAAGTTATTCACACAGTTTTAGAAAAAAATACACATTTGTCTGGCGCACAGCACATCATATATCCTATAATTTAACTTACAGTTTGTTTAGCCACATGGGGTTTTTTGGTCATGCCAGCTTTGAATGAGAAATTGATCTGTTCTTCCTGTTACTTATTCTTTTCCTGTAAATGATAATGAAACAATGCAGCCAAAAATGCACCATAAGGTAAAACTAACCTTATGTTTTGATTATTTCAGAAGACAATGTGCATTTTTAAAGTTGTTGTTTAGCCCGTTGTTGTTTTGCCACCAAAAATCTGTAATCTTGTCAACATTGATTCTGTTGTTAGTCCATCCTTTCTGCCTTCGTAAACAGCCTATCGTATGAAAGCAAGAGTGAACTCTGTAAGACCAAATCTTCACTCAGAAATCAATGGCTTAGTATGCAGTGGAAGGCAGAAGAAATTAACAAAGTGCTGGAAGCCATCAGGATAAGTGCTGAGAGCAGGAATGGTGGGAAGCATAATTTTCCAACTATGTCAAAAATGCCCGTGTCCAATTCTTGAGAACTTTGTGCAGTTTTGTTCTCCAAATCTGAGAAAAGATATAATGACAGTGAAGAAAGTACCCAGAAAGCAATTTCAATCATTTAATTGAAGGACCAGCTTCCAAATTAGGAGTTTGGGGAAGAGGAGATCAAAAACTTCATAGAACTAGGATTTGCAAAATCATGTAAAGATGTTATATACCAAATCGTACAATATTGAAAGTACGGGGCATTGAATCAGGCTTGCAGGTGTCTAATTTAAGACAGAGAAATTAAATCATCTCTTATAGAATTTGTTCTTAAAGAAGAATGTGAAGACATTCAGCATCAGTCAAAAACTCATCAAACTCATATTCTCCCTAGATATGGTTTTTTATTATAATTGCTAAGAGACAGAATACTGGGATAGACAGGTCATCTAGTCATTTGTATTTTAAATTGAGAAAATGAAGCAATTGAGCAAAACTGAATGAAAGTAGTTGTATTTAATGGTATAATCAAAGTTTTATGCAGTGAGGATTAGGTACTCTATGAAACAGGATTAAACACTGGATTGATCCCTTCTTACACAAAGACAAAAGAAACTGATTCAGCCCTGTACTACATGGACAAGAGCATTCAACCTCAAGTTCCTACTTTGGTACATGGATGTAAAATTTTGTCTCTTAGTCAATTCCCTAGTAACCAAAAGTAAATTTGTCAGGTTGCAACATCCTCTTCCATCTGAAGACTTTCAGTTTCTGAAAGTCAACAGGGTTAACATTGCATAGAAACAACACTTATTCTTTTTGTTCAGGTGTAACTCAGGGGTTGTTACGTGTGATGTTTCCTAAACATGAGTGATAAAAATTGTTTAATTCATAGTTATTTGAATAGTTTCAAGTAGTTATTTATAGAGAAACAACCTTTAGAGAAAATCTTGATGTTTCATAATATTTTGTTACGTTTTTAGATAAAGCTAAAAAGTATTTCTTCAATCTTCCTCTTTTCTCATCCAGGAATAAAGGAAAACAAGAATATACAAACCTCATTTTTAACCATTCTAATAATCTCATTATTTGACAGTAACAGAAGAATTTTTCTTAGCCAGAGTTTTCTGTGTCAACTTTGAATAGGGTTTTATAAATTATTTTGCATTGAAAGGACATAAAGCAATAGCTCAACTTAATGCATAAGCTCTGCGAAACTTCCAGTGAACATTTGTTATGGTTCACTTTCAGGCAGGAATTTCCATTTTATATGCTAAGGAAACCAAGCCATATATGACACCAGATTTTTTACTAACTTGAAAGATTCTGACACCACTATGCACAGATATCTCCTAATTTGTTTATATAATGAATTCCACATCACATCTGGCTGGAGCAAATTGGAATAAACAGATGAAGACACTGAAGGTTCAGGAACATGTGGCTGGAAATTTTCCCAAGACCTTGGTCTGACTGTCTCATGGCCTTGTCAATATCATGATAACAAAAGCTGAAGATGCTCCAACTATTTAAAAATAGCCAAGGATAGAATCTATTCTGACTTAAGCCCTATGTAATTTCATGAGCTTTCTAATGGTTATGAATCTGCAAGTATGAACCATCACAGAGTAATTCTCAAAAGTGAGATGAATATTGCTTACATTTTGTGTGGTCTCCTAGTAGCTAAGGCATGTTGAGGGTATGGAGGTGATTCAGGACAGCCAGGACAGCTTCACCAAGGGCAAGCCCTGTTTGATCAGACCAGTGGCCTTCTATGGTGGAGTGACTGCAGCAGTGGACAAGGGAAGGGATAGAGGTGTCACATGTCTGGACTTCTGTAAAGCCTTTGACACAGACCCCCACAAAGCCCTACTCTCTAAAGTGGAGAGAGATTGATTTGATGGTGCACTGTTCAGTGGATTCCATTCTTGAGAGCAGAGATGCTCCATCCCTCTGATCCTTTTTGGTTTGTGCAACTGGCTCTAGGTGACCCTATTTGAACCTCCAGGCATCTTCTGCAACTTCAAAGCTATAGAATTTAGTTTTTCAGCATGAATATGAGCAAGCATTTCTAGCACCACAGCTTTTGCAAGTCTTCTTCTCTTAACCTATAATATTTATAATTTTATTTTTCTGTAATCCTTTAACCCCCACAAACCAGTTTGAGTTACTAGCAGTTGGTGTTTATCACTGCAGTGAATCAGAGCACACTGTCTGATGAGGAAAGAGGAAGAAGTAAGTGAAAGAAGCCACTTCTTGCTGTCTGCTAGTACAGAAAAGGAAATGTTGAATGCCAAGGCTAGGGAATACATGAATGGAATTTTTCAGCTGACTTAAGAACAGAGATAGTGTCATGAAAAAATTGTTTCTAATGACTTGTCAGAAGCACTGCAGAAATTCCTTTCTTTTGTTATCATTCCATCCCACAGCTATCATGTGGAAAAAAGGAATGGAAGCTGTTATCTTTTCCTAAAAGTGAATACAGAAGGACAGTTATATAGCAGAGGCCAGGGTAGAAAGTGTAGAATGTCACAGAATGACAGAGAAATTAGGAAATTTGCATTAATGACTGAAAATATTCTGTTATTGTCATTCATATAGAGAAGTGTTAGTGTGCAAGATAATGTTACAGCATTAGATAGACTAATAAGGTGTTCAAAATATTGCAAATACTTATCTTGAGAACTTAGTCTGAATCACATTAATTTGCATTTGCAAACTGTATTGGCTGGTTAATTTTTCTAGATCACTTTCTGACCAATATTTCACAGTAATTGAGAATTCATTGATACCATGAAGATATTGACTGAAAATTTGAACATGAGGAAGATAGATTTCAAGTAACAGCCAACATTTGGAGCCCTGGTTTGTTGAGTTTTTTACTAATTCACACTCAAAAATCTGTAATGTATGGAACTTGAGTATGTTCAAGCATATTCACTAAAATGTTTTCAATATCTAATGCTGATGTTCAGTTACTGATATTAAGGAAACCTCACCACCGTCCCTGGGAGCTACTGTTAGGTCCTCCTGAAGCTGTCTCTGCTCCAGGCAGAGCAAGTCCAGCTCTCCAGCCTCTCCTCACTGTGCAAGTGCTCCAGCCCCATCATCTTAGTGGCCTACCCTGAATTTGATCCAAATGGGGGAGTGAGATTTTTGATTAATTGTAGAATCCCCCTTTTATTATATTTCTTTGTAATGGAAAATATTAGACATTAATTTCTGTGCCAGATCACTTTACAGTTGAAAACATGCACTTTGTTAGGTAGCACCAGGAACTTTCTTAAACACACCATTAGTAATCGCTCATCAGTTATCCAAACCTTAATTTTAAGCTTACCACATGCTTGTTGTGCTTTCTATCAAACTGTATGCACCAGTCTTCTAGTTTATGTGCCCCCCTTACCCTCAAGAGCTTTTGCAATGGGGTTGAGAAACTGCTTTGTAAAAAGCTCAGCTGTATAAACAACATGAATGTGGCTGGCAAGCAAAACCCATGGCTTTAAACATCACACTTCCTTTCCTAAATGTTTTTAAAATGTATGGTTTTAGTAATAAAACTCCTTACCAATTAAAAATTTACAGTAAACTTTACTTCCATGCATTTCCATGAAGGAAAAACACCTGTCCATAGGATTTGTGATGCTTCCTCTTTCAGATAATGTCAATGCAACTTTTTAAATTCATTTGACATAATTCTGAATTATTTGTGTGCATATATGAGAGTCTCTGATCTTGAAATTTGTAGGCACCCAGGTAGAAATTCCAATAGATATTGGCTTGGAAAAATAAAAGGAATCAGGAATACAGTTCAATTAGGCTGTAGCTTTAATGATTGATGCATCTGGAAACAGTCAGGTAATACCTCATTCAGTACATATGAATATATCTTATGAACAATGGACACATCTCTCATATTTTTCACTGGTGCTGAAGTGAGGCTTTTTCTCCACCCTCAAAATCCATACCCAACCTGCCCTGTTCCTCTGATGCATTTCTTCTCACAATGCATAGATAAACAAAGGCTATCATGGTATTAGGTACTACAGCCAGCACCGGTTTGTCATGTCTAGATCCAGTGGAGATAGCTGTGACTTGTTACTTAAGAGGTATAGAAGAAGATATAGTGGTCTTGAGAACTGACCAACAGAAATCCAAATCAGAAATTCTAAGTCTTCATTATCAGTAGTAAATGTGTTAACATACATCAGAGAAAAGAGATCATGGAGGCAGGAAAAAGACTTGTGTGTCAAATTTTCAAAATTATTAAGTACTCTGAACTTAAATGTTTCAGAGGACATTACAGTAATTTTCATTTCACACTTCTGAAGAAGCCATTTGTCCCTCTTGAAGGTGTAGAATCCACAAATTTAAAATTCAAACTCCACTTAGACATTTAACATGCAAAATTTCTGTTTCCCCCACGTAATTTATTCAAACTCTCTAGTGTCCAAAATTTTAGAAAGAAATGTTGAATTGTTTTATAGATAAATCATTAAATGCATTTTTCTTCCTTATGCAGATTTTTATTACAGCTAAATTAACTATAATTAACATTGTTTCTATGAATGATGGCTATCCATTCATAGTGGAGGTCTTAAGTTTTGAGGCTGAAGTTGCTACAGCAAAGAACTTAAACAGTAAATTGACCTGACAGAGAACATTTTTTGCCATGATGGAAGAGCTGAAATAAAAATGCTTCAAGGGTACAGCGTATGTATTTTGGGGCTGATATGAGAAATAAAATACATCAGAGCATACTAAGATGTAATTATATGTGTCAGAGATCCACAGTGCCACCAAGGTAGTCTGTAAATGTATTTTTGAGACTGTGTGCAATCTTAAATATCAGAATTAAAAAATAGGTATAAGATGATGGATGTATTAAAAAAATTAGAAAATTAAGTTTTACCTTTGAGCTAGTTTCATGAGAATTCATTTTCCCTTAGTTTTTATTGTACTGTTGACCAGCTCCTTCCCCTAAGCAGCAAAACTATATTGGCTAGACACAAACTCATTGTTTGCTTACAGTTTTCTAGCAATAGAGATAACTAGATGTTTTGTACTTGATCTGAGCAGTCACTTTGTTTGAACAAAGAAAATTTGGATCCATGTACCTCTTTGAGGCATTTTCTCTCTTTCAGCTTGCCTGTGGGTGTGAGGCAGAAGTCCCTGTTTCTCCCAGGCGAGATGCAGCTGTGAGCAGGAGCACTGTCCTGGAAGGGATGCACATTGCCCAGCTGCCCGCCAGCTGCAGAGCTGCCACCTTGCACAGCAACACAACAAATCCCTGCAGTGTGGCAGCTCCTGGCTTCTTCAGGCATCAGCAGAAAACAGGCAAGAAGCTCAGCTCCAGAAGAGGTCACCTGAACTGAAGTATCCCTGTGTGAAGCAACTGGGGCTCTGCTAGAGTCAGCAGAGCCCAGCTGTGAGGACTCAGCACAGCAGCCTGAAGAAAGGCATCTAATGCCAGTTGAGATGCAGAGGGAACCAAGGGCATCTGCATGAGACTGTCAGATATGACACAGGACAGATGAGAGCTCTCTGTCCTTCAAGCAACATTAGAACTCTGTCTGTGGGCAGCTGGGAGAATGCCAAGGTGCCTATCTCAGTGTAACAAGCTAAACTGCTGTCTAGGGTTTAGAGAGTGCTTTGGCTTCATTGATTATGATGAGACTTCAGACACAGCACCCACAAGAGTGCCCAAATTTAGTTCTGCAGACAAAAAGACAGTCCATCTATGCCCTTGGCCTCTGCACCGCAGGGTCTGCAGGGTCTCATTCAAACAAGAGCCTTTGCCTCTTGGGAACGTGTTTATTTGTTTCTTCCTTCTGGCACTGGACCATACCGGACATACCTGAGCACCCCAACTACATCTTTTTGCCAACAAATGGCACAGGGATGATGCTGTTTAATATTAAAATGATTCAGGTTGATGTAATGTCCCTTGTCATCCCAGCTCAGTTGTCTTGGCCCCCCTTCTTGCAACAGGTCCCAAAGATGGAGACCTGGAGAAGCAGAGCCAGAGTATTTCCATGTGTTTGGAACTATTCTGAGACTCCATTTACCCATCTGCACAATGGGTCTCAGAATAATATCCTTTTTCCCAGAGGAAGCTGATCTAAATGTGATGGCACAGCCCCAGGCACTGGAAATGTTTCTCTTGAAATACAACTGCCTTGTGGTAAGAAACATTAACAAATGGGACCATTGACTTTTGCTTATTTTTCTTAAGTGAAGCGTCTGCTGTTTCAGGGTCACTGATCATTCACCACATTCACTATATACTGTTATTCTGGGCACCAAACACAGACTGTAAATCAAAACAGGACACCTTTCAATTATTTGTGTTAGCAAAATGTATGTTGAAATCATATGGTTGCCACAATTCTTGTTTTCAAAGAAATAGTACCTAAATGCTGCTTTAAGGCATTTCATTTCTTCTTGACACATCTTCCATCCCCCATTTTCCATTTTTCCTTGGGGGGGAAGACTGTCTTTATTATTCCAGTCTCTGCTGTGCCTGTGTAAATTACCATCAGTCCAGCTAACTTTACCCACACCCACAAGATGACAGAACTGCGGAAATTTTGCAGTGCTTGTTGAAATCTTACTATTCAGCAGTTTTGTGGGTTTCAGAGCTTTTAAAATACAACTTTCCAGGCTTACTTGGTTGCACTGGGGTCAGCACAAGGTCTATGAACCACTGCTGACTGTTTTTACCTTCATTTACACCTCTCTTCATAGTTTTAAATTAATTTTCTGACTCAGAGAGTGGCATCACCTGATCCATAGATGTTAAGTTTTTCAATGCCAAACACTGACTGGCTTTGACATTATCATTCATCATTGTTGACTTTAAATACTTCATTTGTTTGAGATTTTAAAGAGTCACTATTTATAAAAGTAATATAAAGTTAACTTCAGAGGTCTCTACTTAGTTCCCAGCTCAGTCAAAACTTTATCTCCCCTTAAAAAAACCATCATACACTACATCTATGATGCTGTTTCAGAAAAAGGGGGAATACAGCTCATTTCCTTTGAGCCTTTTATTTGCTTGTTTGCATGGCCTTTCACCAGTGTTTCTTCACTTTGTCTACAGAGGGCAAAAATCCATGCCTCAATATAGGCTTCTGGCCACCTGTGTAATATAAATAGCAATAAAATATGTAAGAAAATACACTGGATTCTGTATATTTACATGGCCAGGACTCCCAAAGGATTTAACTGAATGTTCAGAAAACATGATTCAGCCATAATACACTATCACATGGCTCATTGCACACAGGCTTTCAGAAACCAGTTTCAGGTTCAGCATTTT
Organism: Eopsaltria australis; assembly: GCA_034509425.1. NCBI lineage: Eukaryota > Metazoa > Chordata > Aves > Passeriformes > Petroicidae > Eopsaltria > Eopsaltria australis. The sequence continues at coordinate 1,240,769 of JAVTVJ010000194.1, forward strand.
GATTTACTCCCTGTGACAAAACAGCTACAGACTCCCTGATTTTTTTTTCTCATTGTATGTTTTTCTACTCACATGCTGAACCTGCTCACTTGTTCATTTAATTTCGTTGTCCTACAGTAGCAATGATCCAGCTTTACTCATCTCTTTTTACACAAAGAGAAGTTGTTTTCAGAAAAACTGCTTGTTCTAGTTTTTTCCTGTAATTACTTTCCCCAATTTTTAATATATTCCTTGGAAAGGCCTCAGGAGACCTCTCTGAAGGTAGCAAAAGCCAAGTTTTTGAAAGAGATTTCATGGTGAACTTCAAAGGACTTCAGAGCATTTGTGACAGAAAGTCAAAAATTGTTCTTCCCTGACTAATATATCATTCTCTTCATGCAAGACAATTATAATTACTACTGCTTCGTCAACTGCAGCTTAAGAATTTTAAAGAACAGGGCTACACATCTCCTTGGAGCATCGTTGGGTAGGCTAACACTGTTCTTTAATTTTCTCTTGAGCCTAGCTAAATATTTTTTGTTCTGTTCTACATTTATATAATTCAAATATTGCCTCTGAATATCTGGTTTCACCTTTAATTGGCAGTTAGCTGAACTATGTTTATCAAGGTAAACCTGAAACCACTGAGGAATAATCTGGGATCATCCTCTCTTCGAGTGTAATAGACTGATCACATTTTTGCAGAAACAGTTGGTTGAGAAATTAATTTCTCCTATTCCAGAAGCAAAGATTCCAATATCTGAGCTGAGAAAAAGTAGTCATATAAGGACTTAACAAAAAATAAAAAACTTTTGACTAAGTCTGGTAAGGGGCAGTGATACACAAATGGTGGTATACAATTGTGCTTCTTTATGTATAAGGAACTTAAATTCAGAGAATTTGGAATTCGCAGGAATGTTACCTGTGGAGTTTTCAGCTTCTTATCTTGCTCATGGATTTCTGAGTTATGTCTGGTACTGCTGTGAAGAGCAGTAACATTCACAGCTTCATGGTCTCCAGGAAAGCATTCCTTACACCCACAAAAAACATGACAAGGCAGCACCCCGCTCCTAAGCTCCCCACAAAGAAAGCAAAACAAGCAAAACCCACTGTAAGCACTGCTTATCTGCTAACTGAGTAACCCAACATTAATAAAAGCAATGGTGCAAATATCAATACAGAAATGTTGGAGGGAAAGAAATGGGACAGATACATAGTCTGGCAGTCTGCACTAGAAGGAGCGCACTGCAGTGACACATGGGCAGTATGGATTCAGTGCTTGTCATGAAGCACTTCAGGGGAGAACTCTTCTTGAGGTGGAATAACTAATAAACCATCTTTATGTCCCGTTGCTGAGTAAAAGTCTCAGCGCTGCTGACAGACAGTATAAAGGAGAATATACAAACTGCTTTAACAGATGTTGTCTGTTCCTAAGGGGTGTAACCATATTTAGCAGTGGTTGAGATGGGCAGTGAGGCAGAAATTGCTTACAAAACAAATTCTTCTCAGCTTTATTTGCTTTTGCTATTTGTCATCGTAAAACACACGGCTATCATTGTTTGAGTAATAGAGCTTTTACACATTCTGCTTCTCTGATTTTTGTCTTTTTCCTGTTTTGTCCACAAGGCAACATCCCTGTCACGGTAGTGTATTCCAGGATGCCTGTACCAGTGTCTACCAGAAAGCTGCCTGAGATTTTCCATGCAGACAGAAGAAATTATTCATGGAAGAGCAAGGCAAATTCTGCAGAAACATCATCTCCCCTTGGACCAGTGCTTGTCAGCATGTGATATGATACAAGTTATAGCAGGAGTTGAAATTTTGGTGATCCTGGGGAGATAGAAATAATCCTTATGTTTGAGGTGTAGTAATGACCATCTCTGTCATAATGCCAGACTTATCCTCCTATCCACCTCATAAGACAGAAATCACATTTTCCTGTTATTTTAGGCACATAGATCCATTGCCTATCTGTAGCTGGTGGATTGCCTCTCTCAAAGTATTATCTGTCTCATTGATCTATGGTTGTCATCCTCTCATAAAATAAATTAAATTCATGGTTTTTGAAGATAAATTGTATGAATTGTCACTCTACACGATCTGCTTTATTACTAACAAAAAATGCTTTTAAATATTCTTAACTATTTCCTGATATTTAGCATTTCTGCTTTTGAGTATGAAAGACAGTAAAGTATCCCATAATATGGATAGAAATTATCTTTAAGGATCTCTGAAGTAAATTTTTGTTAATGTTATGGAGTTATAGTTCTTTACAGAAACAAAGAAACATAATATCATACTGTATATTCTACGTTATTTCACTAAAAATCGATGCTGAACTAGTGTAACTACTGAAAAGTTGCATAATTTATTTTAAAAATAATGAACCTCATTATGTTTTTTTATTGTTTATCAAATGGTAAAAAGACAATTTTTCTAGCAAAGAAAAGTAAGTTATTGCAGCATTGTTGCCAGTTATTGCCAATGTAAGTTACTGCAAAGTAATCAAAAAGTGTGGTTTGCTTCTGCCCATTTCTTCCTGCAGACTATGTCAATACTCAGAGACCTCATGTTTATACGAGGATACAGTTTCAGAGCCCTCAGCTGGAGAACGGATGCCTAAACCACAGTGCTGGGGAGGAGAAACAAACCAGCCATCTAAGCATGTTTACTTCCAGCAACAAGGAAGTTCTAACTTGTCTCTAAGTGGTGACTCACTGGGTTGGGACTATAAAAGTAAAGGTAACTGCTCTCCAGGACATCAGAAATCCAGACTTCAGAAATCCAACATGATGCAATCAGGACTTTCAGCTGTTTTCTTTTTCTTGTTGGGTTTGTCATTTTGCCTGACAATCCCTATTCCCCTTGAAGACAGCCATGAATTTACAGAGAAAGACCTTCAGTTTGCAGAGGTACAGTATAAAATAACTCATTTGCATGCTCCATAAACAGTAAGTTGTGCAGTCACAACTGTTTGGACATTAGGCTTATTACTTCTTTCCCCCTTCTTAGCGCTACCTCAGGACTCACTATGATCTCCATCCGAATCCTGCTGGTATAATGAGGAAGAGTGGAAACACAGTGGCAGCAAAACTTCGGGAAATGCAAGCTTTTTTTGGTTTGGAGGTGACAGGCAAACTAGATGAAGAAACATATGAGCTGATGCAGAAACCAAGATGTGGTGTCCCAGATGTGGGGGAATATAACTTTTTCCCTAGAAAGCTCAAATGGTCAAAAATGAATTTGACATACAGGTAAATGCCTGGTATTTTGAGTGTCATTACTGTTATTACCTTCTTTCCAGGTGCATTGTCCAATAGGTTGCTCAGTACGTGAGGTTGATGTGAGAAGGGTGCATTTGAGTTTGACAAAATTAATGTTGCAGTTTAAAACCATTAAAGCCCCGCTTTTGGAAAGGTGCTCCCGGCCTACACTGCAGCCCAAGGAAGTAAACATGAATTTATTCCATTGCACTTTCTCATGGAAAAGGAAACCTGGTGTGATGTAAGCTAGCAACTCCTCATTTGACCTCCATATAGTCAGTCAGGACACATCCATGGTCCCAAATGAAAGAGGGGTAGGAGCTCAGATCATGCACTTTTCTGGGTCATTCCTTAGCTCTGTTTGGACCTGGTTTAGTGTTTGCTTCTGTCTTGTCCTGGACAGAGCAGTGTAGCTGCAAACCAGCCTGTGTAGTGTGGCTGTGAGAGAAACCTCTTCCATTTCAGATTGCAGATGTAGATCTCTGTGTTTGGTCAGACAAATCTCTGTATTGTGACTTCAGAAAAGCTGATCTTAGCAAGTGAAGGGCTGACAGCTCTCGTGTTAGCTCCTTCTCTAATTCTGCAAGGTTGTCAGCCTGGAGCCTTAAACAGCTGCAAATGGAGTTTATTTAGGAGATTCCAAATATGAAATCACTAAACTCTATTATTTCCATAGCTAGTGATAAATATTACTTTAATATGGACAATTATAGCCTATAAAAATCATTTGGGTAATGTTTTGCTCCTCCAGGAAGTGAGGATCATGAGATATTTTATATGACATAAAAAGGAGTTACTGATAAAATATTACTTAATACTAAATATATCTGTCATTTTCTAAATCTTCTGGTGCATAGAAAACCAATTACAGAAAGCTGTTGGATCATTTCAGATATCTCTGAATTATTTTAATGAAGATGGAAATGTTTACTTTTATTTTTTTAATACTGTATGCAGCTGATAAGCTCCTAGTTATGTGATAAGATCATAGGACGAAAGCAAAAACTTTAAATGAGGTGTACAGTCAGGTAAAAGTGCATTGCATATTTCTTCAATTCACGCTATTTAACTGGAGATATTTATCTGTTTGACAGAATTATGAATTACACTTCAGATCTGAGACGTAATCTAGTAGACAGAGCTTTCAAAAAAGCATTTAAAGTTTGGTCTGATGTGACACCACTGAACTTCACCAGAATACGAAGTGGTGTAGCTGATATCATGATCTCCTTTGGCGCTAGAGGTAACACAGAACCAATTTTTTTTTACTTTATAAGTATATTATATTCTTATGTACATAAGACAGAGTAATCAATTTGACTGTTTTGAATTTTGCTTTATAGAACACGGTGACTTTTACCCTTTTGATGGACCCTCTGGATTACTGGCACATGCTTTTCCCCCTGGCCCAGACTATGGAGGAGATGCCCATTTCGATGATGATGAAGTTTGGTCAGATGATTCTAAAGGTAACAGAGGTTCCTGGGGTTATTTGAAATGGTGCTAGATCGAAAAACTATCCCTGTTTGATATCTGTAGCAGTTTGTTTTGCCTGTTTACTGTTTGTTCATTGTTATGTTCACTGTTCACAAACAGAACACTGAGTTTAAACTCCAATCATAAATGGAAGTTTATGTGTTAATGGAATCATACATGTGCTTAGCATAAAACTTAAGATATAACACTCCTAACTGAAGTGATTAAAAAAAAATGCCACTAACGAGATTTTGTCATTTTGGCATTTCACTGAGGGCAGCTAGTTCTGATCACAGACTGATGGGAATTGCCTTACTGAAGGCTGTAGCAAACATACCTCAGCTGCACATTGTCTGCTTGCATTTAATTTGAAAATTCATCACCTTGCCTATTCAGGACACAGTTTAGTGGAACAAAACACTAATTTTTTCAGCACAGGATTAGGTCACCCTCCTGGCATTAATGCTAATTTCTGCAATACTGAAAATAATATGGAGTCTCTACTGCAGGTGAATTCCCAGCAAAAAATGTTCTTGATTTGAGTAGGACCAAGACTTCACCCTAGAACTTTCCTGTGATGCTAAGAAATTTCAAGAAATCCGAATGTCCCTACATAGCAACATTGTCATGTAAGACTTAGGCTGAACACCAGCTATGAGACACTAGATCTATTAGGCCCTTATTAATGCAAAACCATCATAGTTCAAACACAACAAGCAATTCTGTCTAGTGGAAGGTGTCCCTGCTCAAGGCAGGGGTGTTGGAACTAGGTGGTCTTTAAGGTCCCAAACCCTTCTATGATTTTATGAATTATGCAGAATTTTTTCCTGTATTCAGTTATCTCATTCATTGTCCCATGTGTTAAAGCACAGTGTCAAGGTGAGTACGGTGCTGCAAGGAGATACACGTTTACTTTTGCTGTGCTTTGTTATAGGCTATAACTTGTTTCTTGTTGCTGCCCATGAATTTGGTCATTCACTGGGACTTGAACACTCTAGAGACCCTGGAGCTTTGATGTTTCCAATCTACACATACACTGGAAAAAGTGGTTTTGTGCTTCCTGATGATGATGTGCAAGGGATCCAAGAGCTCTATGGTAAGTCTGTATAATATATACTATATATCTGTATCATTATAGCCTGCTGCAGATGCATTGCACAGTTACTATGAGCTGCAGATGTTTGATAACTACAGTCATGACTGATTAAGAATGATTCACTGGAACAGGAGATGCTTAGATTTAATAATTCAGAGGGGAAAAAAATTAAGTAACGCTGCAGAGCACAGTTGGTCACTGACCTGTCCCCTTTAGTGGTAGGTGATTGGGAGCGGAGTCCTACTCTTTGACCTGCCTGGAAAGAGAAGGTAAAATAGAGTCTAAAGGTAGAAACAGAACTATCCATGTTTCATTATGGAAATCATAAATTTTTTTGGGACTTTCAAAATTTTGGCATACATAAAGCAAGTTCATTTAACACCTTTGCAGCACACTTGAACTGCAAAGTCCTGGAATGTATTTGGCTAGCGGAAAGAGAGAGCTGCTTTTCCCAGCAAAAATTTTTTACCCATTATATTTGTATTCATCATGCTTATGGGAGCTCTTCCATGTTCAGTTCAATATCGTGATCAACAGACAGAAAATTAACATTGTCAAGCTTACATCATATGATATCATTCAAGGTGCTGGGGACAAAGATCCCAACCCAAAACATCCCAAAACACCAGAGAAATGTGATGCAGAATTATCACTTGATGCAATAACAGAACTTCGTGGAGAAATGCTGGTCTTCAAGGACAGGTAAAGAGACTTCCATGTCATGGATGGTGGGTACTGGATTAAGCTGGACCAAGCAAAAACACCATTTCAGTTTTTTACTGAAGATTTGGGTAAATGTACATTTAAAAGAGCACAAATCAATATAGATGTCTCTTAAGAAACTCCGTTATGTATCTTTTTAGGCAGGATTTTTAATAGAACTACAGACTTGACTGTCCAGTAATAAGATGTGAAGATAATATGGCTGAAGACTGCCATTTTTGAACATGTTTTTAAATCCACGGGACTTTCTCCAACATGCATAAATCTGCTAAGAATGGGGTGAAGTTGTACTGCATTCAGGAGCTTTACATGGGACAGCAGTGTTTCTCTTATTCTAAATGAAAGGAGCTTAAAATTTGTTATTGTTTGAGACGGTCACTTTGTGAGTGACAGAAATGGTCTGCAACTGATGACTGTGAGGAAAGGAAAGGAGATGTCTAGGAGGGGCTCTGTGTATTCAATATTCTATGTTATGATAACCATTCATTCACCAGTAATTTATTTTAATTATAGCACATCAAAGATACTGGTATTCTACAGTATGACCAGTATAACAGGAAACATAAAATATGTCTTCCTTTTCTGAACTAGGTTTTTCTGGCGACTGCACCCTCAGATGGTTGAGGCAGAACTGGTGTTACTTAAGTCCTTTTGGCCAGAGCTTCCAAATAAAATAGATGCAGCTTATGAAAATCCCATCAAAGATCTTGTGTTCATGTTTAAAGGTGAGTTTTTGATTTTGTTGTTGGCAGAAAAATATACTAATTTAATCAAGCTCAACAGGTGGTGTAATCAACAAAAACCAAAATATCCTATCTTTCTCACGCAAAAAAAAAAAAAAACATTCGGTTTCACCCCATGCACATCTATAAAATTTTCAGTAAATTAGGAGATGTATATTTAAGTTAGGATGCCCAGAATCATTGTATAAGTAGCCTAATACCTATTGGGTTCGTGACCTAAAAATCTCTTTGTTGTATGAAAATAGGGATCATAATTTCCTCATTTTATTCCTCTCTGAGTTCTTACAAAAGACTTACTCATACTTTGCTCATATTTTCAGGAAAGAAAGTCTGGGCTTTGAATGGTTACGACATAGTTGAAGACTTCCCTAAGAAGATATATGAAATGGGATTCCCAAAAGAAATGAAAAGAATAGACGCAGCTGTCCATGTTAAAGACACTGGCAAGACTCTCTTTTTTACCGGAAATAAGTACTGGAGGTAAGCTGGGGACAGATCAGTCTTGGTGTCCATAGTCATAGCCTGTCCAGACATATGGAAAGATCAGGAGTTTGGTTCAAACCAGACATTTGGCCAATCCAGTCTTTGGTTTTCATTGGTGTTATAGCTGTGTACAACATTTCACAAAGGTCCTAAAAGCATGCAAGCCTTTTAGGAAAATACGGGCACAGATTGTACAAGATGGATGAGTGTAAGGAAATGAGAACAAAGTGCTCCAATCTGGTCATGCCTGCTAGGCAAATTTTCCATCTTACTTCCTTGAGTTGCTTGTGTGACATGAAATGGTATCAGTGCTGTAAGTGACAGATCTTTCCCACCCTAGGGTGCCTTTTTTTGTTGTCCATGACCAGGGCTCACAGCCAGGTCTCATGTATAATTAAGACATTATTGTCCCTTCCCACTATCCCTGGGCCAAGGAGCTTCAGGATAGGCTTGCAGTACCAATACATTCAGGAACAATAATCCCCATATAATACATACTTTATAGATCAGTTCTGAAACTGTAGGTCTATTTGCTTTGTGTTTATTCCACTTCTAGTGGAGTTGTTCCCTGTTTATCACTCTGAATTTTACCATTGCACTAGACAGAAAGCACCTAAAGAGTGCTGGCTTGCTTTAGGTGTGGGTAACTTCAAAACCTATAAAGGGCACAGGCCAAACTCCCAGGCTGTTGAAATCCCCTGAATTTTTTTCTTTTGTTTTTAATATAGCTATGATGAAGAGGCAGAGGTTATGGAAGCAGGCTACCCCAGGCTGATAGAGGAAGAATTCCCAGGAATTGGTGATAAAGTGGATGCAGTCTATGAAAGAAATGGTACGTAATCTGATAATGAAACTTGATTGCAATTAATTACCCTTGAACTTGAGATTAATGTGTTGTAGAAAATTCTGCATTTTTAATTTTAATTTCTTCACATCAACACTTCTGTTCTTGGCTGAATCAGTTTTCTGACCTAAAATGTGCTCTGGCCAAAAAAAAGAACTCCTTGTTTAGGGAACCTAGAACAACATGCTTAATGTAGAAGTATTACAATGTGTCTGGTGCTTCAACTGGAGCCCATTCCTATCCAACTCTTCAAGGAATATTTCTGAGTCAGTGTCTTAAAAATCAAAATGCCAATCCTGTATTTTCCTGGTCAAGTGCAATAAGAATTTGACACAAGATTAAAGAATATCAGTCATTTTAAAACTCTGATCCAGCTCTAACAAATGGAATGAGGATCTTTAAAAAATTTAGCTCAGTATTCTAAATATTAAAATATTGCATTTGAATTATTAGAAATGAAAACAAGATAATTACTATTTTAAGGATAACTTTGATATGACAACACAGTTCTTAGTGTTAACTCTTTCTAACTTTCCTTTTCCTTAGGTTATCTCTACTTCTTCAATGGACCACTGCAGTTTGAATACAGCATCTGGAGTCAAAGAATTGTCCGTGTCCTGCATACTAACTCCCTATTTTGGTGCTAATTACAGCTGAGTGCCATGTCATAGGCTGCAGAGCAGCTTGTAGCACATGGCAATATTAATAAAGTGGGCATTTAGGATTAGCAAAGGACAGCAAGGTTCTATGAATAAGTACTCTGCTACCTACCACCAAATGTACCCTGTATATATGGACTTGCACAGCTGCATGTCAGTCTGGAATTGATTTAACTTAATAGGAAAGGAGAAAAGAAATCATTATTATTTCAAGGGGCATTACACCATTTAAAGTTCGTCTAGTATTGAAGTGAGATGCTGGCTACATCACACATTTTCATGAACACTACTAATTCCCTGTAATCTGAGCACATCTAACACCTTTCAAGGGCTTCCTAGCATGTCCCAAGAAGTGGACCTGATAAACCCAGGAGTGTTATATTTTTAAACTAATAATTCTTCCCTTTTTGAAATTCCTTTTAACATGCTGGGAATTCAGGTGTGTAATGAACGAGTGAGGACTACATGGTGACTTCCTGAGCAAGTAACACCAGACAGCAATGATGAAGTTAGGGAATTCAAAAGTATTTGACAGTATCCCTATTGAATGGGCATGTCCCCCTGGAAGTAGATGCCCGTATCATCTTTAGAACAAGGAGAAGGTACAGAAACAGTGAGATGTCATTCCAAAGCAGACAGGAAAGCAGGAAAAAGGAAAAGTACTCGCTGGAGAAATCGTAAGCATGTACAATACTGGGGAAACCAGAAGGAAGCAGCAACAAGGAAACCACGCAGGTTGAAACCATGTATGATGCTACATCTGGTATCACAGCCCACGTTTTCAGCTGGTATTAACTGAAGTGATATTTATAGAGTTTATGCCTGTGCCAGAAGAGAACCAGAACATCTGAAGCAAAATGTTGAAATAATATATTTTTTCATGTTGGCCACTCTTAGAATATCTGTATCAGTTGTCTCAGTATATTGTAAGGTTTTGTTTTGTTTTAATCAATGCAAATGATGTTGGACTGTGATTATTTTGATTTTAAAAAATATTATTAAATAAACTGGAGGAATAAATTGACATTGTGAAATTACTTAAATTAAAATTTTATATGCTGCCTGTTACAGAAGCAATATAGAGCTATTGGACAAAAGAAATCAAGAACCCTAACCAGTGCATTTTATTCATTAAGATTTTCACCTCTGTTTAAAAAGATAATTTCCATTTTTTCCCTTCAAGAAAAATAGTTTTACAGAAAAGAGAAGGAGAGGAAGACAGAAAAGAGAAAAAAGGAAAGACCCCTCAAATCTGCAAAATAAGAACAAAGTTATAATTAGTCCTTATCATTACAGAAAGAATGAGAAATTATTAAGAAATACTGGAAAAAACAGTTACACATTACTTTGAATGTCAAATATTAACAATGTATTAAAACTACATTGTCCTGTTCTGCCTTCTCAATACTAACCCCTAAGTCAACCAATCAGCAATGCCTGCTAAGCAAATCACACCAACAATTAATATTCTTAAACAGACATAAATGACCAGGCTTACCTAGTGATGGACTAGGTTGGTTAAGATAACCTAACAGATTGAGAGGTCTCTTCTGAATATAAAATTGTGAACTAATGAGTTCCAGACATTAATATGTTAAAAGAAATACATGGAAATTGAACTTAAAAAAAACCTTTACAAATAGAAAAACTTGAAGTGGACTAAAATCAAAGTTCTATTTTATGATGAAATATGAGAAAACTGCTGGGGGAAAAGTCAGTACAATTCTCCAAGCATAACAAACATAATTTGATTGAATTACATATAAAAACTTTTGACAGACAGAGAGTGCCTGCAAAAAACAATGTTTGATACTGGGCTGAAGTTTCACTTAATTACTTGGCAGTGCAATACGGGTCTGGACATGAAACCTTAGTTGTCATTTTTCTCAGTATAAAGACTTGGCGAAAAAATTATATTAAAATAATAATGAATCTTCCCTAAGATTCTAGTTGTTGAGTCTGAGTCTTCTGAGTTTCAAAGGTCTGACATGAGCTGCACTGGATAAGGGAATGCAAATATGGACAGGGAAGCAAGGAGACGTCAATGAATGTCTTTCACATCTATGTGAATTTCAGCTAACATTGAACACTTGGCATGGGAAAAAGGTACTGTATAGGAAGCTGGACCTTCAAAAGCCTTCAGCATGATCACATCCAGCTGTTATCCAGCCCAAACAGACAGATGCCTGTTAGATGCTAGGCTGACTGGAAGCAGCCTTTGCCACAAGCCCAAGCATGGCTCCAGTTTCTGTGTCCGTGTCCCCAGCAAGAGACGGGAGCTGTTCTGTGGTTAGCTCTACCTCAGCTGAGAAAAGTACCAGGCTGTCAGTTCCTGGCACCTTGTTGAGAAAAAAAATGAGAAAAATTGCTTGTGCTGTGGAAGTGGAATGCTGAGATCAGAGCCAGAGGGAGCGTGATGCTGCTGTCAGCCAGAAAGGAAAACTCTCCACAGTAAGTTGTGCCCTGGGACCCACTGCCACCACATGAGAATAACATTGCTTGGGTGCCTGGTAGGGACCCAATAGGATATCACCCAAGACCATCAAGAATTGAAGAGAAATAAGTCTTTTTTCCGAGGCAGGGACTAAACTGACTGCTTTCCCTGGGATGTGAGTGAAGGACCAGAAGGAAGCTGAAGCAGATGTCTCCCAGGATGTAGTACAAACAGAACTAATAACTTCCCACCAGGTTGCTAGTTTTTTATGTGGAACTACACAGATCCACCTAATAGTAGGGAATGGACAGAAATTGTGTATGAGAGGTTTAGGTTAGATATTAGAAAAAGGTTCTTCACCCAGACAGTGTCTGGGCACTGGAACAGGCTCCCCAGGGAAGTGGTCACAGCACCAGCCTGGCAGAGTTCAAGAAGCATTTGGACAATGCTCTCAAGCACATAGTGTAACTCTTGGGATGTCCTGTGAAGGGCCAGGAGTTGGACTCTGATCCTTGTGGGTCCCTTCCTACTCAGTGTATTCTGTGATTGATTCTGTGACTAGTAGTGAACAGCTATTGATTAATGCGTCTTTTATATCCGTGTTGATCTCTGCTAGGAATGATCATTTGAAGGGGCAGAAAGGACAAGGCAAGAAAAGAAATCTGTCAGATGCTCCTCAGGGAGTTTTGTGTACTGGTTACATGACCCTGAACAAGTAGGACTTAGAGGATGCAAATATATATTCCAGGTGAGAAAACAGTAAGCAAGCATCAATTAAACTTTCCAAAGTGAGAAACTAGGCAACACTGTAACACTTGAGAAGGAATTCAAAGTTATGAGAATTTTTTTCCCTTAGCATAATCTCCAGAAACCTACTCTGAAGACACTAGATGGCGGTGACAACTTTGTTTCTTAGAGATTCTGCACAGAATTAAAAATTACAATGGTGGGTGAGGAAGCCACAGTTAATTATAGTGAATTCTTACATTATGTGAAGATGTAAAAAACCCTGACACTAATAAATAGTATTTAATTATTTAATCTATTGAAATGCAGGTCTCTGAGTAAAAGGTTAGGATATAACAATGTTCAGGAAGCTTCTAGATATATTTGCTATCAGGGCTAATCAGGACTAATTTTTTAGTCTTTTCAGAATTCAATGCTATACACTTTGAACAGTACACTCTTGTCCTAGGCACAATGCAATCCTTTAGTCTAACCTCATTCATTGGAAAATTACACATACACATATACAGGCATGTTCTAACTGCCTGGGAACATGGCAAGACTTCGGGATTCTTACTGAGTCTGGAGAGGAGAACTTACTGTTTCAGTATTTTCTCAGATTGACTTAAACAAGGATCTAGACCTCAACCTTCCATCTAGGTCAAAGAATTGCACATCCACATATGTTGTGATGGGTGTGTGTTCATCTGTCCTGCTGGAGATGTTTTCTCCTTACATATGTACAATTAAATAATATTCTGTGGAAACACTGATGGCTCACTAACCTGAAAGCTTATTTGGGATGTAGGATCAAGACCTTATGTCAATTATGTTTGGGTAGGGTTTGCACAAAGTGAGGTGTCAGCACACACTGTGAGTCCACACCAGTTTTAAGGTTTGATGATTCTGCTGCTTCTGATGAAAACATTTCCAGAGAAAACCTCAGTAATTCTCCAAAGATGATGCAGGGGGTACAAAGCCCACAGAGACTCCCTCCAGCCTGTGATCTTCGTCTTTCCTGCTTAACACAGAGGATATGGTTGGTACATCCATTTTAGTCACAGCCTTCCAATTACATACTGCAGTTTGGATTTCCAGCCAGTGCTGCTCAGGACTACCTCTGGCACTCACTTCACCTATCTCCCACGTGCTGTGCTACAGAGAATGTGCTCTGCTCCTGCCCCCTTACTCACAGAAAATGGATGAAAGAACATTTTTATCAGGCAGCAGACAAACAGTCTTCAGTTTCTTGTTTAAATGTCATATAGCAAATTTCCTACTGCTGCAGTAATGCAGAATGGTGCATTTCTGTGTGTGTTGGAGTGAGCCATCCGTGTTGTGTCTCGACTTTCTGCTGGACTACACCAGGGTCCTACTACTGGGCAGAAGGAGCCTGATGGAGCAATGTCCTCAGAATGGTCACATCCATACTGTGTAGTCTCTGCTGGACCTTACATGCTCTTACGTGATCCTGTTCTGCTCTTCTTAGAAGAGGGAGATGGGTCATTTCCAGGAACAAGTGTTGCTTTCTTAGCCCAAATGACATTATTACAGCACTCTGTGAGCTCATCATTACAGGGATTACCACTCTGGAAAGAAAGCAAGAAAAATTTCTTTTTATATCTGAATGATTTGTGGTGTCTGAATATATTCTCCACAGGAACACAAAAAATTGTATAGCCGTCCTCAGAGTCTGTCATACTAAGAAGAACCTGTGAAAGTCTACTGGGTATCAGTCATGCCTGAAGGGTCTGGAGTTCACAGTGTCCTTCCCACAATCTGTTTACCTAGCTAAAGTCCTGTTCAGACTCAGCTTGGTCTGTGTCCTGAGCCATGTCCCCCATTGTGCCCCATCCTGAGAGGGGTAAGTATTTTAAGCACCGTCAGGAGCTGCCATGCAGCAGCAACCCTGCACTAACCTAGCCAGCATTAGGGAGGAAGCACATGCAAGATATCAGTGGTGCAGAGAAAACAGGGCTCGACAAATGCCAGAAAACAACTTGGTCACGGAAAGCTGCAAGGACCTGTGAGACAAGAGGTCATGTTTGAGGTGTCCCAAGGCAAACTGCAGTACAGGTTAGCCAGGACCATGAGAAGTGCCTGCAGTGCCACAGAGGGCAGTTTCAACAAGGGGTAGCCAGGACAAGCCCAGGCAGCTGCAACAACAGAGCTTGGTAAAATGCTTGCTCTCCTTCTAGCTACATATTCTGATCTGTTAGATCCACTCAATTAGATTAGACCCCACAGATAAAAACCATAAAGCAAAGCCATTTTTATTATTCTAGTGGAGCCTAATTACAAGGTTGGTTTATGCCTCAAAGTAGCCCATATCAGAGACTTAGCTGATGCCTGGGCTATCCTGCTGTAGTTTCCAGGAATCGCCTAAGGACTCTTTCTTGTTGAAGATTTGGGTCTGTAACACTAATAATTTAGCACACCATTTTATTGAGAAAATGGTTTGGGAAGATTTTTGTAGTTCCAATGTAGTTTTTTTTGTAGTTCCAATTCTGCACCAAAACACAGGGAAAGAACTTCCAATAGGGTCATTGGTTCACCAATTATCTTGTATATGAGAAGATCTACAATTGAGGTCAATTTCAAATTAAGAGAAACAAAAATTAAGTTACACTTTCAAAAGTACCACAGAAATGTCCTGTCTAAAATTCTGTTGAAAATCATGGTGCAGGAAATAAAATGCACCCAGGTCTATCTACAGTGATAGGAAACAGTGGATGACATTGCAGCAGGGAGATAGAGATGTGTAACAGGAGAATGAGGATGTAGTAGGAAATATAAAGCAAGTGATAGCATCAGTTTATTTCCAGTTACTGTATTTGTATAATTTGTATCTGAAGTGTGAATATTAAGAAAGAAATAATCAATAAGAGCCTGTTAGGATCTGAACCAAGATTCAAACAAAACAGAAATCTTAATGTTGACTTCACTTTGTTTTTGTTCAGGGAATAATTGCCCAGATAACAGCTGCTTTGCAAACTGCTTGGGAAGATCATCACTCTCATATAAGCAGTCTCAAATTTAATAGTAATTTCAGAGAAGATACTACAGAAAAATAGTTTGGAAGAGCACCTGGATCTGGTACCATTCAAGCATTTCAAATAAAGGGCAGCAAAAGCCCTTTGACAGCTTTCTGCTGAGTGCCAAGGAGGAAACACGCAGCTCACAACTTTGCATTCGGGAATTTTCTGTGCTATGTTCATGAGACTCAGAGTATGAGTTGCACTCTGCAAAACTGAGTCACTTGATGCACAAAGTAAATATCGGATGTGGGCTCCTTCTCCCTCTGTGAGGCTGCACAGGCATCAGCTCCAGAAGGAAAATGCTTGTTGAAATTTCAGGCTAACAAAATTCAGTGTTGTGCATGCAGGCTTAAATAAACACCGGAAATTTTAATTGTTATGATTCCTCTTGCTCTATTCATAGCTCTCTGCATTAGAATTTTCATGGCGCTCCAAGGAATGACTTGCATTATATTGACATGTGTTTAAATTGCAACATTTCTCCTTGAATCTAATCATTAGAGTAGCAGAATGTCAGCAATACCCAGCTGTTCCAATCAGGCCATCTCAGATGGTCCAATTCTTTTCTATGCATAATGGAAACGAGGAATAAACAAGATCCTGTCCTGTGATATTTCAAGCGCTGCTGACTTGTTCATTGTTTTTCTTTAGTTCTTTCTTGCATAGATAGACATTCTTAATATCCACATTCTCAACCGAATCTCAGACTTAAAATAATATAATAAACTCAACAGATTTTTGTGCTCATTATGAAAGTCTACTCCCCTATGATCTGTTTTCAGGCTATTGTCCTTGTTCATGGAATGTGTTCTTATATCAAGAAAAAGTAAATAAGAGTACCTACTTTCTGTAAGTTGCTTGTTTATGTATGTTTAGCAGGGCTCTTATTTGATTTAACTTCACAACTGATGTTACGATTTCTTTCCCTTTGATGTGAGCAGTATTTTTTTAATTCTCCTGACAGTTTTGGCAGACTTTTTTCCTTGCTATCTGCTTTGTAAGATTGTGACCAGAACTAGACACGATATTCAGGTCAGACAGAATCAGGTCATTATGTTTCTAGAATTATCATTAATCTCTTCCTCTACACTTTAAAGCCTTATTTTTATAGACACGTATTGTTTTTAGCTGTTATAACAGGTTTACTTTAACCACAGTTATCAGAGATATCATCTAATAAGGAAAGACAAACCGCAGGAACACAAGTTTACAAAATTCCCCCAAAATTGTAGGAAAATAGGCAGGATCCAAAGACATCATCAGTATTGCTTCAGTGATTTGCTATCTGCAGCTTACCATTTTCTCTGTGTTTATGAAAGTCAGAGATTTACAAGTTCAACATGCGTCAAAACCAACTGCCAGTACTGAATCACAAAGAAGCCCAGCCATCCTGTTATAATGGAATAAAGTAACAGATATTAGTGTTAGACAAAGACAGAGGACTGTGTGAAACTAGGAATTATTTTCCTACCCCTGATGAATCTTACTACAGGGCATTCCCCACTCAGATTACTGTGCCAATTTTATGATGCCAGGTTTTAGAAAATGACTTTAAAAACAGCCAGAAGGCAAGAAACACAGCCTGAAAATACATTTCTGGGAAGCAAAGGGTCTGGGAAAACAACCTACTTTATGACAGGGCAGAGATTTAATGAATGTATGGAATGCAACCTTTGGGATACAGGATAGGAACAAACTGTGGCAACAGGAAAAAGGAGGTTACTGCTACCAGTAAGCTTCACCAGTGCTGTTATCCTTGCGAGGGAGGATACATGTAAGCAAAACTCAAAGGAGCAAGAAATCTCCAGCCAATCTTGACCAAGTCATAACAAATATGTGAGACCCACAGCTTTGATCCAATGTTGAAATGCATGCGCAGATTAAATCACCCTTCATGGCAGATTTGGCTATGAGACTACAAGGGCTGGAATTCTACCACCACCACCCCCCAACACACCTTACAGCAACCACAGCTGTGTAGGTGGCACAGATGTGTTTAGGCTCAGAGTGGGTAGACTAAGTTTTGATGAGATGATATAATCAAAACAAGTCTCAGTATTATTTCTAGCATTGCAATTTGTTACTGAGAATAGTGCACATGTAAAATATCTATTTCTTAAAATATCCCAATGACATAATTAGCCTCACTTCCTCTGTGTTAGATGACTAAACAACACACTGTGTGTCTGCACAGTCAAGACAGAAGTTACAAGGCTATATGATGGGGTGATTACTGTATCATTGGTGACTTGTCTTGAGAATGACCAAAAGGGACTCCTGCTTCTTCTGAAATGTAAGAGCTGAAGCAGAGGTAGGCTTTAGGGGCCACATAGCTTTCTGTTTTGGCACAGACATGCTCTTTCTTGTGGACCAGGGAAAAGCAGTCTTCATCACTCCAGTTTGGGGTGAGTCAATTCCTCCTCCAAAGAGTTTATGCTCCAGGAGATGCAATGCACAGTGAGCTGGCAGGTAAAACCGCAGTAGTCCATGATCAGAGCCAATCCATGGTGTATTTCTTTTCCCCAAGCCTGGATGACAGGCTTGTGGTTGGAGAAGGCAAAAACACGGATAAGAACCACCAAGAGGAGGGCCTGGCAGGGAGCAGGGAAGGGAAGGTGAGCAATGGGCAGGGAGAAAGAAGGATGAGTGACTGTCTCAGACTGCCCTGGGCTGGGGGGCAACTCAATGCTCTAAAACATCCCAGTCATACTGGAAATGTGGAGTGAGTCCTTTGCTGCTCAGTTGCCTTCCTAAAGAATACAGTTTGTGCTTGATTTGATTCCTAGAGGAAACTGAAACTGAGAGCCAGGAATTGCTCCCCAGACCACTTTGCTTAGATGTAGGGAATATGATTAAGTGCCCTGGCTTTCTTGTAAGTCTCATTGAATGGCATGACATTGTAATTTCCATTCAAATTTTCATACTTACAGTGTTTTGTTACTGAATTTTTAGATTATGGTCTATACTGGACCTTTTGCTAAGAAATCTCAGACTCCTAGGCAGATGTGGAGAGAGAAAAGCTTTCCAAGCCTGCCTGTTTATTCTCTCAGAACTGTTTTCAGAGTCAGGATGAACTCTTCCTGTTTGAAGTTTCAGAGAATGAAGAATGAGTTGTTTTTGTATAAACAGTAAACATTTTCCATGAGCTAGCTGGTTTACCAGATGCTGGGTTCTCAAAAGGAGAGATTTACAGGGACTCGGTGTTCAGTTCTAAATAATGTATCTTCCTGCAAAAGATTTCTGTTGGTATTCAACACAAGTAACACCAGAGATGTGCCGTCACAGGCAGAGACGTGCTCACTCCCGCACCTTATAACACAAAAAATTTTAAAATTGTTACACTTCTGGGGTATCTCAGAATACATTTCAAAGTCATGTGTATAGCTAAAATACATTCAAATTCAAACAATTTTTCTGTACAGGTCTGAGAAAGTGGGTCTGCTCCATATGCTCAGCA
This sequence comes from Eopsaltria australis, assembly GCA_034509425.1. Taxonomy (NCBI): domain Eukaryota; kingdom Metazoa; phylum Chordata; class Aves; order Passeriformes; family Petroicidae; genus Eopsaltria; species Eopsaltria australis. Next base: position 1,259,690 of record JAVTVJ010000194.1, read on the forward strand.
GTATTTTCATTATTTTTCATACTGGAGATCATCACAAGCATTTTGTCTTGGGAATATCCAAGATTTATTGTGTGGGTGTAGTGCTTGTCTAGCATGATCCCACTGACTAGTCTGCTTCCTCACTTTGAATCATTAGATATTTCCACCAAGCAGATTGCACGGATTTAATTTTGTTTCAGCTCTCAGGTGCCACAGACCCTTTCTCATTTGCTGTGTCAGGTATTCTTGCTGCAGCTGGCATGGAGTAAATAGGGAACACCTGGGGGGCCTTTCTGCACCCAGCAAAAGAACAAATGTGCCAGGCTGTGTTATGTCATGCAGCAGGAAATAATGCTTGCTAGGACTTGAATGGAGATTAATATAATTTGGATTAGTGTTGAAAGAGCTGCTTTAGTGCCTTCCCTGGTATGTGATTTCTGTAGCAGTATCTGCATTTGGATGTCATGGAAGCAAGCAGGATTTCCATCCTGATTGGATCCCCTGGGTTCGGCTGTCACATAAATGACACAAATTAGGCATCTCATTCCTCCCACCTTGCCCACCTCCTAATGCCTTAAAATTTTTCATGTTGTTTAGTTTCAAAGGTTTTCAAAAGGAATTCAAGTATCATCCAGCAGAAAATACCTGCAGGTAAGGAGATGTAATGCAAGTGTCCTGAGACTTCATCAAACACTTCTCAGTTACACTCTTGTCCCCAAACCACCTGGCAGAGAACAGGTTATTATAACACGTGATGGCAGATGATGGAATATAAGGGACTCATTTCTTTGAAAAAACAATTGCAAAACAGTCAGTCAGTGAAGGAAGGTACAGGACAAGCTTCAGGGCGGTAAGAGAAAGTGTAAGTCCAGAAAAGAACGTGCACTTGCATAAAGACTTTTTTCAGCAGACCACGTGAAATGCTTCCATGTTGTTACAGAAAAAAACAAAGAAAATAAGCTAGGTACATAACAGAAAGAAGGAAAACATTTTGTGCAACAGAACTACAGGATAAATTGTAAAGCTCCTTTTTTCATACTTAGCTGGGAGATAAAAATAGCAGAAGCAGCACATTGGAGTAATTCCTTCTTTATTAATAGTGAATACTTCTTCTGTCCATGCAACCACTTCTGAGGTAATGTAATTTCTTTCATTTGCAGTCATTGGATCAGGGTTGACTTTAAGTCAGATAATAAGAAATCATGTGTGTAATTTCAATTTGAGCTTAAGGTGAGGTATCTTTCAAGTAGAACTAATTGACAGTGAAAAAACAATAAATTCTTCTTTTGGAAAGATAGAAATAATTTTGGTTAAAAAATTAGTTTGGTTTTAGTAATTATTTATTGATCTGAAGGCAAAACCCAGTGGCTTCACAATTAATTTCCAGAACTCTGGCAGCCTTGGTGCCATGACCACTTCCCTGGACAGGCTGTTACAGTGACTGACAACTGTCTCAGTGAAAATCCTTTTCCTGATGTCCAGTCTGAACTTGCCCTGAGGCAGCTTCATTCCATGTCCTCATGTGCTATGGCTGGTCATACTGGCACCATGAGTTATGTAAATGAAACAATTTCACCTTTATCACAGAGAGAAACAAAACCAAAAACAAAGCAAAAAAAAAAATTTCTGGCTAAATGTATAATGAAAGTAGGAAGCTTTGGCTGTTATTGAAGGTAGATTAATACTCTACATGAGGGCAACACACTTTGTTCTTATTCATAAGCTAAACCTGACTTACATTACCTAAGGGACTTCGGTTATTTTGCAATCTTGTTCTCTTTCTACCTAATCCTGGGGGATCCCTGAAGCTGTACAAATTGCTTAATCATCTCCACTGTTCAACAATGGCTCACTTTTTCAGGTATCTCCTTTTGTGCAAATTGAGAACTGAGCCATAGCGGAGGTAAAGGGCTGAAGCCATCATGACCTACTGAATATGGTGTTAAGAAGAGGGATCTTCCTTACATCTGGGATGGACACGTATTCCCAGTAAGCACATGCCAGCCTGTGGGATACCATATGTGCTCCTGTGATGCTGTGTCAGGGTGTTATTGGGGTCCCCTTCTCTTTGGTGGACCCCAGCTTCTTACCACACAGCCTCTAAAGGAAATGTTAAGCCAGATGTAAAACTGTCCTCTGCTTCTCATTTAGTCAGTGAAGAAAGGTAGACAGAAAGTGATTCACACCACTAATATCTCAGCTTCTGTCTGAAGGCATCTGTTTTTCTTCATTGACTGCAATTAGGAAACTGGATGACTGTGCTCCTAACCTAGACAAATCTATTTGCCACTACATTTATGAAAGATTTGTCTTAGACTTAGCCAGATTTCTGACTTTTACATATAACACCACTGCTTTTTAGGTTTTTTTAAATCAAATTACTAGCATTCTGGTATGTTTCAGTACTTTTCTACGTTTTTATCTTTGGGGCATCCAGTTTCTTTTCAACTTTGTAACCTCAGAAAATTCAGATCCCCTCTCATTCAAGTACCTGAACTTTTTACTCCACCTAACTACTGATCAATTCATTGATTGTGCCCAATGAAAGTCAGGATGCTATAACTTAGTCAGTCAATGACATTTCATATATTGCAGTTAGTTCTTCATTGGTACTTAGCAAAGTCCAAGCCAGAACAGAAACACTTCATAATGAGGGCACTAATTACTGGTAATCACCAAGTTGACTTTAATGTCAAGGTCCATCTGGACCCTGCAGCTGTTTCTGTTAGGGAGATGCGGTGAGTACTTCTGGTAAAACATAAATGTTTAAATCCATGCTATACCCTTTGGTGTTATGCTTTTTTTAAAACAAAAAAATCAGAATCTTTGTATAAAGCTCTTTTAATATATTTTAAATGTGTACTTTAGAATGAGATGAATCATATTATATTCTCTGTATGCTAATCTTTCAAAAGGAGCAATCCAACACTAAGGGAAATCAATTTCATTCCTGAAGATGACTTTCACAGCTTTTATTTCTCTAAAAGCATTCCAAGCAATATGTTCAGAATCTATACAGGGATCTCAGTCAGATACTCAACTGCACATAATTTTGGTCCAGATAAATTTCTTTTCTTGTGAAGTGACTTGTTTGTTTTTATTCCATCACATCATAATGCTTAAGGCTAACTGATCATCCCTTTCTTGTTTCTCACATCAGCCCACATGTTCACACATCAATAATTAAGTTCCACTCACACTTTTGTTATGTCATGTTATTGTTAACTTTGGCCTTGGGTTCTTGTTCTGAGATACTATCTACTATATTTGGAAGCCTTCAACATTTTAATGTTTGGTGTCTCTTTACAGTCAAAAATTAAAGATGAGTTGAGTTTAAAAACCCAGAGTTAAAATTCAGGACTATTATGCAAGAGAAAAAAAATAATAAGGAGTGGGCAGTATGTATAAAATAAATAACATAAAATAGCAAGAAGGAAGAAAAGTGATATATTTGCTTGCAAACAATTGTTTTGAATAAGTGAATCTTTATTGTACAAATATTTTCAAATTACACCTGAAGACATAAAAAACAGATGATGCAGAAAGATTCAGGAAGCCTCTGTGGTCAATAATGTTTTTGGACAAATAGTGTAGAAGTGTGGGAAAAGACAGAAATAAGCCAAATTTTAGCTGTTATTGATAACAGGGAAATGGAGGCAAGGCAGATCTCTGTTGAGGGATTACTGGGTTCCACCCCATTCAGTTTTGTCTTTTCTCACATAGCTTTTGCTATTACAAAGAAAATAAACAGCCCAGGCCAACATTGTGCAAGTGACAAACCCAGATTAACCAGCAGTTAAGCCTTCTAAAGTGAGATCTCAGGAGACTCCAGCTGAGCTTATAGGTTCATCTCCTCTGTTCTGGCAGTGCCTGAGAGAAGATGAGGGCAGTGGGCAGTGGCTTTTCTGTCAAGTGCAGTGTGACCCTGTGTGGGGTGGCAGCAGCTCCACGGGCAGGCTCTGCTCCTAGGATGGGGACTGAGGAGCCTGGGCTCCGACACAGCACTGGGAAAAGGAGGGAAGGAGCCTTTTCCTGATTTAAGTTACTTACCAGCTTTGTCAGCTGCCATGGCTTGTGGGACAAAACTTGCCAGTGACAGTCAGAAGAGACTACACCGGGGTTACTCAGCTGGCAGGGACAGTGTGGGAAGTGACTGACAGTGGGGTTCAGAGCTCAGCCCACCCCCAGTGCCAGGTGCCACACTGCAGGCAGAGCCTCTAGGCACACCCAGGCACCCTGGCTGACAGCTCCAGTGAAAGGGGCGGTTCTGGAGCAGGAAGGCACAAAAGCTCAGTTGCTGGAGGGCACAAGGCACATTGTACCTTCCAGGACCAGTGGGTGACCCTCTGTTCACCCGGGTAGGTGTCCCCAGGAGGCTTTCAGTGGATGCAGAGAGTTTGCCTGCATGACACACATGAGGTGCTGCCTCACCTGAACTGACACCAGAGACACTATTTGTGAACACAGATGTGCCCCAGCCTCGAGAAGCTACACAGTGGATATTTTCTCCCCAGGAAATTTCCTGAACAACTCTTGGCCCTAATTACTTCTTGGGAAGGATCAGTGCCCAGGCCTTAGCTAAAGCATGTGTGATTTTCAGAATATTCCCCTATCCCACTGGTGTTTCCTCATTCCCACACACCTATGTATCCTGGGCATTTGTTCAGTCCCCACCAGATCAGCTCTGCTGGGTGTGGAAGTGGGTACGTGACTGCTTCAGCAAAATGCAAGTTCTTCCCAGTAGTTTTCACTCCAGAACAGAGCCTCAAGCAGATGCTACTAATTGAATCACTGTGCTAAATAAATTGTAAACACCTGAGTCATGCATCATTTTAATGTTCTTACAAAAGAATTAGCTTCAAGAATATTGTTATGGATTACTGAGACAAAATACTTCAACAATACAATTTTGGTTAAATGCTCCTTTCCTGAAATGCCTGCTGGGAGGCATTGAGATATATTGGTGCATTCTATTTAATTCCACAACGAAAGTATGGTATCAATGACTGCATCGAAGAATTTTTTCCTAAAAAACTCTCCAGAAAAATTAACTAGATATGTTTAACTGCCAAGCAGATAAGATGCTCTACGATGATGAAAGTCCTATTGCACTTTCCACATTATTCTTTGTGTAATAGCAAACAGAATTTTTCCTTTTTTCACTAATCTTCTTGTACCAACACTGTAGTTTATAACTAATCAGATATATATATAAATCTATAAATTGCTTGTGAGCAGAACACACTCCTGTCTGCATTTGCCATTCCCTGTGCTAATGAGTTATTTAATATGACAGCCAGCTGGTTTTGGCACTATCTATTTTACTAAAAGGAAAAATAAGGAATTGTTTGTACAGCTGCACAAAATTGTGGAGTGTCTCTCTTGGAAGGACTTATGTCACTATTATAAAACCCTTATGGTCACTGGGCAGAGGAAACTCTCTAAGGGTTGGTTCACTCCATCTTAAAGGAGTTATTTCAGGCAGTTTCAGTGAATTATGTTCCCCAGACACCTCTTGAGAGTAATGGGAGCTGCACTGTCAACAAGCTCTATCCCTGTCTTTGCACAGATAAAGGTACAACTGAACCTCAAGCTTATTGTGCTGGCATCTCAGTACTAATGAAGGACATGACTGCAGCAATATATTCCAGTTCTCTAAAGCAGTTTGTCTGCAGGTACAAAGACTTCCCTTCAGATTCTTCCTACTTCAGGCTCTGCCAGTTCAGGGAAGGAATATCCTTCCCTTTTCCTGTAAATTACCTCCTCCCCAAAGTCAACTGTGCATCCAGAAATCTTACTAATTTTTCCAAGAAATGTTTGTGGTAGACAGGACAAGACAAGGTGTATAAGCAGTTACTGTAGCTGTCCATCTCTTTCTCTCCATCTGCCTTTGGGCACAAAGACAGGTTTTGCTTAAGTTTCCTTATTAGCTGTGACAGATGAAATCACAAGTGCTGCCCTGAGCCTTGGTCCTCCCCTGCTCTGATGGATGTGATTATTGCAATTGGAGGTTACAAGGTAGTTTTAATCAAATACTGCTGCTTTCATTTACTTTGCATTAAAACTGTGTTTCAATCTTTCATGTGTGCCTGTGAGCAATTACTCATCTGTAGTGTAATACTTTGGTAGTAAGGACGTTGTCCTGACCCAAGCACAGCAAAAACAGACTGAGAGGGAAACATCTGAACTTTATTCTTTCACCATAATTACCCATCTCTATGCCTCTCTTTATGTTGGCTGTGTTGCTCTGTATATGAGGTGGGTTCATAAGTAAAGAGCATGGATGGATATGTGCATCATCTGTGGCACAGGTGTAAGGTTAGAAACTACATATTTCTGTTTCTGAGCTCTTACTTGAACATTAGTGGTTTTTTATAAGCTGTGTTTCAAGGAAAAGAATTTAAATTACTTTTTCCTGTTAAATTCAAAATATGTGTTACAAGCAATATATACTTGATTGGATCTCATGCCTTAATCTAATAGTATTTAAAAAGAAACCATGTAAAATTAGAAAATTTGCCAAGTTCAGGAGAAAAAATATATTTAATATTTTCAGTGCTCTTGCCACTCAACACCTTCTGAATATAATGTGGTTTAATTTTTTTTTAAATAAGCCCTTTCCCTTCATTTGTCAGCTTTGAGCAGGAAATGGTTTCTAAATACATGAAGTAATAAGTGGTGTAGAAGATTGGAAGAGCTAAAACATAATGTGGGAAAATTTGGGTGGTTTTGACTAGTGTATATTTTTAAGGGAAAGGGAAATTTTGTTGTCGGAGGAAAGAAAAACAAGGAGTTGCCAGCATACTATGTTTGAGAAATAATGAAAAATTCTCTATTAACAATTTAGGAGTCTTGTATGATTACTTTTAACACATATTCAGTGACTAACTCATATTCCATATTATGAAATTTCTCAAGTGGACAGAAATTTATTTCATTTTCTTCCTATGATTTTCATTCAAATTAAACCATGTTTGAGCCGTTATTGCAACAGAAGAATTTTTTCACTCTTCCATCAGTGAAATCTCTAATTATACCAAAGAAAACTCCTACCAGATTCTTCCTCACTTTACATAAAATGAACAATCTTTCATATCAATTATACCTTTCTTAATTTTATCCTACAAGTGAATATGTCCTCAAATAACCATCAGAGGAGACAAGAAGTCCTTTCTTTGCAGTGCTTGGGTACAAACGATACACAATACCTCTTTTCAGAATAAATAAACCATGGAAATAATTGCTAGATGTTGCATTAGAAGTTTGTTTTAAATGTATTGGGATTTCTTGTTCTTTGAACAAATATTTTTTCCCTCACCTTTACATTTTTCTAGACTATAAATACACCTGTTTCTTGAAGAATGTTGGTAGGTCAAAAGAATGAGGGTTTTCAGATCTTAAAAAATCAAGGTTTTAAATGTTCCTGCTCTCCTTTCACTGGATGTCTTCAACTAACATTAGTAATACCTGGACAACAAAAACAATTATCCACTTTATTCTCTTTTCCATCTACTGTGATTAGTAGATTCCTAAAACTACCTCTGGGTGTTTTGTTGCCTTTTTAATTGCTTCACAAATATTATCTGTATTCTCAAGTAGAATAAGCAAAGGCTATATGACATAGAGAAATGAACTAATGATCCATTTTACACAACATCCCAATTCTGACAAAATAAAATTTGGGTACTGCAAAGACAAATTCCATATAGGGTAGGTCCTTTGAGAATTACAACGTTTGAAAGGATAAGGCTGTGTCACCTTGGACAATTCTAACTATATTTTGCAGTGCACATCCAAAGAGCAGTAACCACTTCAAGAGACACTAAATTATGAAAAACATTTTGTAAAGTATGATAAAAACCCACAGACCATTCCCTGTGGCCTTATGATATTTGTAATACTAATTAAACTGAATCTGCTTGCTATTTTTTAATGTTGCAGGTATCTATTTGCTAAATTGCATAGAAGAAAGAAACTCTTATTAAACATCAAAATATTCATGCTAGTAAAAATATTTTTAGGCGTGTGAAAGAGAAGCAGATGACTTCAGAATCAATTGCAATATGATATTATTTTTTATAGTTTAGCTACAGGTGTACTATGTAATCTATATAGGCAAAGATAGTCGACATATGTGGGGCTGAAAAGCTGTTAGTAAGAGACAGCTAAGGCTAACCAAAATTTCCCTGGGAAAATAAATAATATTATAGTTATTGCTGGGAAAAAAGAGAAAGACAAGTTTTGACCTGTGGACAGTAGGTAGTGACTGGGAGGGAACTAATGATGTGCCCTAATTGTGTGTGTGTTGATGCTGAGGGTTTTGGTATTGAGCACAGCCATGTGATTTGGAGTCCAATTCACCTGTGAAAGACCTTGTGTAAGCCTCCCTTACTTTACCCCAGCTAGCTACTGGGAAATTACATGGTACACTGGATGAAGTGCTTTCCATTGCAAGAAGTTTACTTATGATCTGGAAATCATAATGGGTTTATGATGGAATGTTTAGAGTAAGGGCAAAGGAGATGCACTGACAAGCTTTGTGCGTCTTGTAAGTGCATGATCTAGGGAAAATCAGTCATTCTGAATTACACAACTGTCTACTACTTCATTCCTCAAACTTTGTGACAACCTTAAGCACTTCCTTCTGTTCACTTTCAGCTGAAGGACTTCTCTTAAATCTGGGAACAGTTTAGCATGGCTTTAGCATGTGAAGTAATGTCCTAAGGCATTTTAGAGAGAAAATACTGTGATTAAGTCTTACAAAACTGTAGTGAAGCAACATCCTGATGAGCCTGCCTTGTGTTTTTTAATTAGCTGGAGGCCACTCAATAATAATTTCCAATGAAGTTGTGTGCGTCCAATTCCTTGAGAACATTGTGAACATGAAAAAGCAATTTAATTTAGATTCTGAAACGTAATCCCTGTCCATGTTCATGACTGCACATGCAAGCTTGGCTCTTGTGCCATCCTCAGCAGTGACAGCTAGAGAAACTGCTGCCCAGAAGCTTCTTCCTCTGCTCTACACCAGAACCCATCCCTCCCTGACACACTTTGTTCAGATCACTTGCGTTTGATTAGCAATTAAAGTTGCAGAGGTTTAACAGTTCAACTTATTTTGGGTGAGGTAACATGAATACATTTGAACACCTCAACTAGATGTTCACTAAACCTTGTGCAGGTAGAGAGTGGTGAGCTGGAGGAAGCCATTGATGTAAAGTGGTGTATTAAGTAAAAATTTCATATTTCTGCTTTGACCTAAGTCACACATGCTTAAGATCACAACTGGTTCTCTGTTAACTACAAGAATCATGTGTTCTAATTGATTTTTAATATAATTTAAATGGATTGTGAATTTAATCTGCAATATTTATTAAAATGCATATTTTTTTAATTAAGAAACATTTTGGAATTATGTTCCAAGGCAGTTCAATGTGTTAACTGTGTTGTTTGATTACTTGAACTGGTATTCAAAATAAGAATATTCTTTAATATGCAAGAGTAAAAGAGATGCAGAAAGCCAATTACTTACTTTTAGTTTAGCATTTCCACAGATGCACAGTGACAGCACCTTCACTAGTCACCGTCTTTAAAGAAGTGTTTTGAGATATTGACTAGCCTTTTTTTTTAGAGGAGTTTAAACTAAATAAATATTTTTCATCTTTCAGACATACAGTAAATATTCAATTCTTTTGGCTTCTTATGTTTGGCAATTGCCTTCTGCTCTGTGGCTTCATGTCCCAGAACATCTCTAAAACATTTAATTGTCAGTTTTATTGCAAAGCTGATACATCACATCGTTGTCCACTGTGGTAGAATCTCAAGATTTCCCTCTTCATCACATTGTTCAAAGACATCCTTCTGCTAAGTGAAACCTTTGTGGGTGCAGGTTTGCTCAGAGCAGACAGGGCTCTAAGGTGGGTATCACCACTCTATTTTATTCATCAAAATAAAGGAAGGATTGATTGCACAAATTATGTTGGTCTCTAGAGAAAGAAGATAAGTAATGAAAGTAAAGTTTATGTTTGGTACTTATGGTCAATTGGCAGCTATTTAAGGATCAGTGTAGACCTCTACATAAAATGACTGCCAGTAATTGATTACAGAATTTTCAAATTATAACCATGACATATGAGAGCAGGATGTCAGACTGTTTCCTAGAGTGCTTCCCTTCTCTCCTTGCTCAGGCCCTCTTTTGAACAGAGAACTCAGAATTCTCAAGGTGGTGTCTTTTGTTTCATGTATTGTTGGCTAAATATCTTAGGGCTTCCATGTCAAGTTATAAAAGCTGTCAGCTTTTTCCAGTCCACATCAAAAGGAATTCCAGAAAAGTCAGGAGATTCTTTACATGTCAAAGTTCCCTATCTCTTCCTAATATTTAGTTCAAAGCATTGCAGTAAAGTTCATATAACATTAGCATGTACTATATTAACAATATGGCTAGTGGACATAACAAAGTCAACTGTTTAAGGAGTTTTGAAAAGATGGGATGACCAACCACACATGGGAAATCATCTTCTGTGGACTTGTCTTCTGCTCTACGAAACCAAGAAACTACAGTAAATCTTCTTGAGTCTAAAAAACCATCACCTTAACCAACAACCAGAGATCTGGCAGCTTTTTCATATCCTTTATAAGAGAATAAGAATCACACAGGTTTAGGTCCTTGACCATAAGTTACCGTGCATGGGAGGAGAGAGAAGTGCAACATTTTACTGGCCATTCCCCTTCAGAAGGAAAGTCAGGATCCCATCCACATTTCAGTTACCTCAGTGGTTTGGTGTGTTGGGACAGTGCCACTCTGAATCTCATAGGGGCCAGGATGGTAAAGAGGAAACAGTGAAATAATTGTGTCTCACAACCACAGAGCTTCCTGTCATACCCATTGCTCAGGCCATGTCCAAATTCAGAGTATGACCCCAATATATTGCCACATATGCACTAAGGGTGCCATTATTTTCAACTTTCACATTCCAGTTTAGTTTCTGCGAACCTCAGAGCTCTTGGGCATTGCATTCTGTCACACCTCTTGTTCACTGATGGATGATATAACACCAATGGACTGCAATCACTCTGTGACCCTGACTTCTAAGCTACCAAGTCAGACCTTGCTGAGAGGAAATGACATGCAACTTAAAAAACTTGTTTATATACTAAATAGAAGTATGGAAGTGATTTCAGCTTTGTTATTGCTGATAGTACTTGAGTATACAGACATCAAAAATCTCTACATTCCTGTTTAATTAAAATCAGCTATTGAGTCCACCTCTACATGCCATCTCTCAGTTTGTAATGGAACTTGGACAAAATACTTAGATGAAGTAGAAGAGTGACTGATATTATTACTAGCAGATGTATATTATAAAAGCAGGATGAAGAGATTCCACTGATCAATGGAAGTATAAGGATATACAGGCAAAATTGTGGAATTGAAGTCAATACCTGTTTCAGGCTCAGTTTCAATACTCTCAAAATACTGTCTTGCAGAAAGAGATTGAAAGCATTGCATTTTCAGTAAATATTCTCTGGTTTTTCTGAGTCTTTTAATAGCAGAATTACTTTTTTCCATGCCACGAATTTTCTGCTTGCCTACTTCCTCCAACCACTTACTTGCTATGATCCAGCTGTTATTTATTAAAGACTGACTTATAAAATGATGTAAAGGGCTTGTGCCTGTGCCCATTCAGTTATTGTTCCTCAAGTCCCAGAATCTTTTTGAATGAATTTGTCTCCCAATTCTGTTCAAGTGAAAGAAACCAGCAGCTTCTTCCATGTCCAGGCATGTCGAAGACCTTCATAATACATCCTGCTTCCTCAGCACAAGTAGATTAAAGAGGGAGAGTTTAGAAACAGTGTGAGTGAAGGGGAGGTGGAAAAAAAGACAACTACAGACCCTTCTAAAAAGCTTAGGAGGTGAAATCATTGTGTGTGTGTGTGTGTGTGTGTGTGTGTGTGTGTTATGCTAGTTCAAGCTTCCTTGGACTTAATTTGCTGTTGTTTATAGAGTTAATGACAATTGTTTACATGACTATGTTAAGTATCTTCCACTTCTTTCCGTAAGTCAAAAGTGCCAAGCAGAACTGGAATGACATTTCTGGATGGAATCTCAATAGTATAAAAATAAGAAATGGCAAAATTCCCGGGTAGAATTTTGACAAATCCGCTAAAAACCCTGGCACTTGGACTAGACCCTACAGGATAATAAGAATTATGCTCTCAGAGGACAAACAGTTCTCTGGTGGAGGAATATTAGCCTTGATGTTGGCAGGCTTTTGGTGAAATGCTCTGTTTTACTGCAGGGGTCTTCCTGGGAAAGCACCCACTCTTGTCCCTGAGTGCGTGGTTTACTGCTGGTGATTTGGGATGTATGAGTCTGAGCGACGATGAGCTGAGGGAAGAAATGAGCAGTATTCCTGGACCCATTCTGGTTGCTCTGCTGCTGCATAAGCTGACACGTCACCCCTGACGTCTTCATGGTCTCCAGTCCAGCTAGAGGGCTTCAGGATACAGAAGGGATCAGCTGCCCAGGACACATGGGAATATTTTGTTACCTATGGGGTCAAGGCATGAAACAGGCATCTGACCTGCTTCATGTCTTGTCAAGGATTAAGTGATTCTGGGCACCCCTGCAGCAGAACTCATCAATCAGGTGACATAGTTAAGGCAACAGTGTCAGGTGAGGTAATCAGCTCAGCTCACTCCATTCAAATTTGAGCTGCGTCTTTGCCAGTAAATCTTCACTGTGTTCCCTCCCAGGCAATGTAATTTTCAAACACTTTAAACTTCTGATTAAAGCCATGACACAGCTCCCGCTTTTATCCTGCAATACTTGAACCCAGGACTGAATACCTATGTTAGTTTGAACACTAAGACTGCTGTCTTAAGGTACAGCTTAAGAATACAACTCATCTCTTGGATCCACGTGCAAGTATCACACTTGCTCACACATCTCAGAGCCATGCAGACTGCTCAGCAGTGAATTTCCGTCACTCATGCTGCCAAACACAGGGCTAGATACAGCTCTTCCTTCCAACACTCACCAACCACTCCATAAATGTCAGCTGGAGCATGCAGGCAACAGGATCTGGAAGGGGAAACCAACAGCTGGGGCTGTAACATGCCTATTGGCAGCCACGCAAAAGTCACTGAGAAAGAAAAGCTTCCCGAACAATCCAAAAGGCTCACTAAAATGCTCACCAACTGGGTGTGCTGCATCTCATGCTCTGACTGCTTTGCCCCTGGACACAGCAAACAGAGTGTTTACAAAACATTTAGCTGAAAGCAGAGGATAAGTGCCATATGCAAGCTGCTGCTGCTGCCAGGTGCAGAGATACAAACACAGTATTTAAAATGTCTCAGCTTTGTGTCTGGATTTCTATGTGGAAATGCAAACATTATACTCTACAAATGCAGTTTGGGATGCTCTTCCATGACGAGCAAGGACAAACCCTGCTGCTGCCAAAAGGAGAGGTCCTAGCTTCCCAGCATTCCTGGCTACCTTTCTGCATTCCTGTTCCCGTCAGTGATATCCCATCCCTCCTTCATGGAGGCTCTTCTCACCCCTTAGAATGCCAGTGCATTTGTGAACTTCAGCAGAAAACTATTTTTAATGGGGTCAGGGTTATTTTTCTGGGCTGTTTCCCGTAGTTTCAGCCCTCTGAATCGGTTTATTGAGGACACACTTGGCATCAGAAGAGCACAGGAAAACAGCAGGAGTACTGGCCAGGCTGGGAGAAGCAGGAGGACCCCATTACAGCAGCAGTGGGCTATTGGCAAAGCCACGCTCATCCTGCTGCAGCCTTAGACATAAACATTTGTACCACTTCACTCAGTGGTTCGGGGACCTGGACTCTGACCTGGGTCACACACACAATGTGACCTGACTCCATCCAGCCTGTTCAACTCCAGTTTCCTTTGGAAGGAGACCATGACTTTCCCCAGGCCACCTTGCAGACTGCAGAGCTCAGCTGCTGTGGTCCTAGGATTGTTTTTATGAAGTCTCCAATATGTTTGTTCTCACTGGAAAAGTGGTTCCTTTTTCTTATTTTTCTCATGTTCAAAAAGAAGTGGATTATTTTTAGCTCATGTTTCTCCTTTTGAACTTGCATGTGGGCATTAAGTCAACACAGGAGAATTCTGCTTCCAAAGATGGATGTCTCAGAAATGACAGTCAATAGAGGTCTGAGTGACAGTGGTTCTGCAATCCCTCTATTAAGTGCAGTGCACTGTGTTCAGAAAAGCATATAGGAACTGAAAGTAGGACTTCTGGAAAATTGGGGAACTTGGAATCTATGGCATAAATCCTCATCACCTTCCATCTGACATTGGAGAAATTTATTAAAAGGTTCTGCTGAAGACCCTTTATCCCAAAAGTGCCTATAGTTCTGTAGGGCAATTTCTGCTGTTTCTTCTTTAGTTGTGAAACCACTTGGCTAATATGCCATGCAGACCAGGATATGTGATCTGGGATGCTCTACCGAGACTTTTACATTGTGGTGTGGGGGAACAAGAGGATGAGGCCATAGATCCATGATTACCTGGGCCAGGTCACAGCACAAATAATGGTTCTGTAGCAATGCTGGGATGCCAGGTTCAAGAAAAGAGAAATGAGTTTTTTGTATAATTGCCTATGTCACTAAAATTATCAGGGTCAAAACAGACTAAAGGAAGGGGTTCTTTCCTGACATGCTGAGGTCCTACATGGAAGCCACACTGAGAAAACCAAAGGCAGTTTCTGGAGGTCCCTTATCAAGTACTATGGAGAATTACAGATTTTTGTCCCTCACAAAGAGCCAGGTCACTTCAGCACCTCTGAAAAATGGGGTGGTTTTTGTCCAGCCTGCTTTAGGAATGAAGAAAAAAACAACATACTGCCCGATAATATGATTGCGAAATCAGGGGGTTTTGGGCAAGGTAAACTGTCATGTGCTTGCTTGCTTCTAAACCCAAATTTGTTTTCTGTGTTTCTGTGGAAAATCAGAGGATGTTATAAGCTGAGTCATGCCTTTATTGACTTTAGCGAGCACAGCACTGATATAAATAGAGAAACAGTGGTGAGTCTTAGACAGAGGAAGGAGAGATTGAGAGGTCTTCTAGCAAAGGCTGGTAGGACAGGGAGACAGAGATGAAGACAAAGATCCTTCTTTTCCTTGAGTTATTATATGTTATACACTCTTCTGCTTTTCCAGTGGCTCCAGAAAAGGAAAAAGAAGATATGCAATTTGCTAAGGTAAGGACTACAGACAGAACTGAAGAAATATTTTCTTGAGAAAATGAACATAGTGATGTATTAGCAATGTAGAATATTTTATTACCAGCTCTCTGTATTTGAAAAGAAAGTTTTATATTCTAAACTGATGCTTTTCATTCCCTATCAGAAATATCTAGAAAACTTCTATGATTTTAAAGAAGAGAAACATTCCCTGTTTAAAGCAAAGGACCTCAACCACATGACAGACAAAATACAAGAGATGCAGTCATTCTTTGGGCTAGAGGTGACTGGGGAGCTGAATCAGAAGACGCTGGACATGATGAAGCAGCCTAGATGTGGAATACCAGACGTCCGTTCATACAGCACCTTCCCACACAGCCCCACATGGAAGAAAGAAGATGTGACCTATCGGTAACATACATTAAAGCTGGGTTTTCTCCACACCACTGAGAAACTTGGTGATGCTAGGCAGAAGTAATGTCAACAGGCTCTTTACTATTTAGTTCTGTATTTCTCCATATAAGAACTCCACTCAGGATGAAAGGGACAGAAATCTGGGAACTATTCAGGCTTCCAAATAGTGATGAGAATACCAAAATAGGAGTTTACATTAGTTAGCTAATAGCCTACTAAATAATATATTCAGTGGATAGAAGGACTACAACTGAGAGTATATATATTAGGGTTTCTGAAAAACATGAAAGAAAACTGCTAAATCTTCATCTGTTATGTAGGCAAATATTTTAAAAGTAAAACACTTGAGACACATAAAAAATAGCAACTGATTAAAATATTTGACCTTGATACTATGTGTCCCAGTCACATGTGGTCTAGCTGCTTTTAATTCCTTTTGTCTTTAATTCACAGGATTTTGAACTTCACTCCAGACATGCTGCAAGCAGATGTAGAGGAAGCAATTGCAAGAGCCTTCCAGATCTGGAGCAGTGTCACCCCTCTGAGGTTCACCAGGGTCTACGGTGGTCAAGCAGATATCATGATCTCCTTTGCAGCTGGATGTAAGGAGACTCTGTTACCAGGGAATCATAATACTGGCCACTTTTTCTTACCATGATAATGAAAAGCATCTCTTTTTTTTCCCTTTATTTTTAGTTCATGGTGACTTCTATTCCTTTGATGGTCCAGGAGGAACTCTGGCTCATGCCTACCCCCCTGGCGGGCAAATAGGAGGAGATGCCCATTTTGATGAAGATGAAAACTGGACCAAATTTACAACCCATAGTGGTAGGCAACCTTAAGTATTGTGTTGACTGTTATTTTATTGGAAAGCGTTGTCTTGAAGATTCTGTAAAGTCATATTTCCCACAGCAGTCATTCCAGTATTTACTGAGATGTAAAATGTCAATGTAATTTAGTAAAACAGTTCTGCATATTTTGATCTGGGATGCATTCACAGCAATCCCCTGAAGTTAATGCAGACTGCAGTTCCAGCTCCAGTGAAAGAAATGAAGTTAGCATGGAATAGCAATATTGGGTAATCATGACATCAAAAGACAGGGAATTTTCACCCTCAGATAATGACCTTAAAAGTTGTAATATAACCTCTCATTTTTGTTTGTTTGCTTGTTTGTCTGTTTTTGGCTTGGGTTTGGGTTTTTTTCTTATTTAAAGTGATGCTCATCTTTAAATTCTGAAAAGGAAAAAAGAACTCTTGAATTTATTAGCACATATAATCAAATATAATAGTGACATATTCTAGTTTCCAACAGTGTCCAGGGACTATGTTACACATTACTGATTATGTGAAGTAGTTACCAGGCAAATTCCATGTCATTTACTATTCCCAAAATCTGATCAGGTGACTAAAACCTTCTCACCTGCTTTTCAATTGTTAATAACTTTAAAGAGACCTTGATTCTTTGTTGGACAAGTTTTGCAACATAGGCATAAACTGTTCCCAGAGTGGTTTTCTAGTGAGAAATCAATGCCTATAATTCAAAACTCATTTTTTCTCCAGGAGGCTAGAGAGCTCTTTCTTGGGCATAGTTAGATTTTGCCATTTTTTAAGATCATGAATAACATATCTCACATGAGAGAATGGTGCCTGTATCCCACTGTCATGCAAAAAATTGATTTAATGTTTGTTCTTTGTGCTGGGTCTCTTGTAGGATACAATTTATTTCTTGTTGCTGCTCATGAGTTGGGCCACTCACTAGGCCTCAGTCATTCCAATGTTTTTGGTGCTTTGATGTATCCTATATATATGGCCAGGGATACAACACACTTCCAACTTCATCAGGATGACATTGATGGCATTCAAGCCCTCTATGGTAAGCAAGAAGCATAATTTTCTTGTGAATGGTAGATAACAATTTATAATTAATTTTACTCAACAGCTAAATTGTACTGAACTTTGTCCTACAAGAAAGATCCTGAGGTTTAATTTCTTCTTATTATTTTTGGGCAAATCTCTTGGGGTTTTTGTGGCTGTCTATACTGAAAAATTGAATCTGTGGGCTGTATTCATTCCAGTTAGTCAAAAGACCCAAGAGCCTTTCTCCAATGATATCAGAGGAACAGCCTATGTCTGTAGTATTAAACCCTCTTATCTTCCACGAAAGGGTGGTTATGTGCACAGTTTCCTATACATTTGGTCTCACATGGTACTGCCTGAAATGTTGTGACATGAACCGCTCTGATCCAGCTTCCAATTCCACACTTATCTATTTTCCAAAGGACCCCCCAAGGACTTCCCTGCACTTCCAACTTTTCCCCCACAAGAACCAACTGAAATGATACCTGCAGAAGCACCAACTCAAATGTCTCCCGGGGAAGAACCAACAGAAGTGACACCCTCCAAGCCACCCCAAAGACCAGACGACTGTGACCCTCACCTGACTTTTGACGCTATCACTACTCTCCGTGGGGAAACACTGTTCTTCAAAGGCAGGTAAGTGCTTCCATTTCCAGCAACATCTTTTTGTGAGACTCACAAAGGCAAAGCATAAAGTTCAGTTCAAGGAATTTATCTTCCCTTGGTTACAAAGGAAAATATTTCTTTCTGTAAGTGTTAAGGCAACTTTGAAAATTTTTACTGGGCTGGGTGAGTAATGTGGCTTACTGACAAGTGAATATAATGCTTTAAGCCATCAGACCTCATTGTCTGTGTCTATTAAAATTGTGCAAGGTTGAATAATTCCAGTGTCACTTCTCAGCCTACAGCTGCTTCACATGCAGCACTGTCCTCATCACACCATTCCATGTGTGGGCTAGGAAGCTGTGGAAAGTGTCACTAGTGACTTTTAGTGTCTGACCTGGAATTTTGCACCAGACCACTGCCCAGTTATGTCTACAGAGAGCCCCTGGTGTAACAGGGAGACCCCATTTTGGGCATGCTCTGATTCTGCACTGTACTGAATTGTTGGCTGGACACATCCAGCCTGGTGAGAGCAAACAGCAGGTCAGACCCAGGGCTTCACTCCCTTCTTGGCTTGGTAGTTGTGTTTTGATTGGGCAAGCTTCCTTTTATGATGTGGGTCTGATATCCCTTCTAAAATGCATGAAGAATTGTAGCTTAAAAACTTTTCAAGGAGGAGGGGGAAAAAGCAGTTCTTCCTTAAATTGGCTTTTAACATGTTCCTCAAGAATGCTTATTTAACATTTGCAACTAAACTGAAATAAGCTGTGCCTACCTACATGGGTCGTGGTGAAGAGGTAACTGCAATTGTCAGCACTGCCCCAGATATCCTACGTTGTTCTGGTGCAAATGCAGATGTCTACAGGGCCACCAGCTGTAGGTAACCCTGCTTGAGCCAAGGCGCTGGACAAGATGAACTTCAGAGGTCTCTTCCAACCTCAGCTATTCTGTAGCAAAGGGCACCTATCTGTGAGGGAGCAGGGCAGAGTGAAGAACTGCATTCCATAGGGGGTGGTATCTCTGCCTCATCAGGAGCACTGGTTCCAGCACTCAGACAGTAGGATTTAAAGTACATCTGTGGGCTCCTGATCTCCTGATGACATACAGGCAATGAAACACCGCTGTTTTCATTTCTATCAGTTACGTCTGGCGTAAAAGTCCGTATTTCTCAGAAATTGAGCATGACACCATCTTCTCCTTCTGGCCATCACTGATAGCTGGCTTTGATGCTGCATATGAGGTTGACAACAAGGATCGGGTGCTGTTTTTTAAAGGTATTTCTCTTACATTTCCATCAGTTTTTTGTGAGTACATGAAGTTATAACAACATTGCCAATGTTATTTAATCATAATGGAAGGAGTATTATGCTAATATTCATATTAACTCTAATATTAATACCAGAACTAAGAGAAGATATTCTTAACATTTAAATCTATTTAAATTTTGAAAATTATGTTACTGCCATTAACTAATGCTGCTTCACAATGGTCCTACAGGCTTCCTTTAGTCAGTGAGAAAGAAGACCATAGCTGAGACAAAATTAATTGCTACCTTATATTATCTAAATATATTTTCCAAGATGACAAAAGTACCAAAAAAATATTGAATTTTAATTACTGAGTATATAATACTCTTAATGACTATAAAAAGTGGAAAATCCAACATCTGTGAGAGATTCAAAACTTCTGTGTGTCCTAAGAGGGTAATGTTTTCAGCCAGACATCAGTGCTGTTTGGTGGCATTTCCTACACAGAAAGCCCTGGGGCTTCAACAAAAAGGAGATCAGATTTTTTAAGAATCCTTACAACTTTTTCTGTTTTCCTGTAGATGACCATTACTGGGCTGTCAGTGGCTACAGAATAGATTCAGGCTTCCCCAAGCCCATTCAGAACCTGGGCTTCCCCAGCAGTGTCAGGAAAATTGATGCAGCCGTTCATGACCCAAGTAGCAAGAGAACCTATTTCTTTGTCGGCAGCAAGTACTGGAGGTAAGGTTCTTCTCTCTTCTGTACAAGAGATAATCAAAATGGCTTTTTAAATCAAGTGATATGAGTATTTGTACAGGAAGTTCATGTCCTCTTTTTCTCATCCTGCTCAGCCACTAAAAGCTGAAACTCAATGACTCGGGTCTTTTCATAGAACAAAGTCTGTAACACCTGAGTGTTCACTTACTCTTACCAGGCTGTGATTAAGGGGTAAATGAGTTTTGTTTATTCATTAAAAAGTAATTTAAACTAGTATAAAAATATAATGTAGTATAATTAGTATAAAAATATAAATTGAGGGGACTTTGTCATCATGTCAGGTGTTTATTCAGCAGTTACTAAGGAGCAGAAGTGCTCTGTGAAATTTATAAATGACAAATCAATCAATAAAATTATAGAAGAAGATTAAAATACTTCTTAAGAAACAGTTCAGTTAAGTAGTAATCTTAGTCTAGTGATTAATATGTAATACTATCTTGAAAAAGTGTTATTACACCTGAAGTTTGCATTTCTCTTTTGGGGTCACTTCATAGATTGTGTGTTGTAAAATTAAAATAATTATGTTTGAATAATGATTTCAGTTTATTACTCAGTATAAGCCCCATCCAGCCTTATTGTCTGTCTTAGGGAAAGAAAGTAAATGTTTTACTCTGATATTCTGAAAACAGACTTACCTAGGCTACAAAAGAAGTAAATATTCACACAGCCAGGATTTATACAGCCCTATGAGGTCACAGATTGCAGGTACCGGATTTTCAGCTGAGAGTAGGCATATTTTGTAAAAAATCCATGTGGTTTCAACTCTGAATATCACATGCTTATTTTCTGTTTCCATGCAATTTCTTTATTTAGTTTCAATGAAAATACCCAATCAATGGAAAGAGGCTACCCAAGAAAAATAGCAGCTGACTTCCAAGGGATCGGCCATCCAATTGACGCTGCCCTTCAGAAAAATGGTAAATAAATTAAAATGTAATTTTAAAGAAGCCCAAATACCACCAACCAAGGCCAAAAAGTATATGTTTCAATACATATATTCAATTCTTGGTTTGTTTTTTTTTAATCAGCCAAGAAAATAGTGAGTGTGAAACAATAGGTATACAAAAATGAAATACTAGTTTGTCAATATTTTGTCTTTTCAATTCTAGGATATTTCTACTTTTTCCATGGATCAGACCAGTATGAGGTTGACATCAAGAGAAAGAAACTTATCCGTATAATGAAGAGCAACAGCTGGTTTAATTGCTAGAAGTATGAAGTGATGGTGCAGGGGTATATTTGTACCAGAAAGAGTTTTTCATGTTCTTTTGATTCTAAAGAGTGTTATTCAGCTGTTCCTGTGCATCTGAGTCTGAAATGGTTGCAATTCTAATTTAAAATCTTAAAATGTAAAACTTAATGTACAGTTTTAATTTATTTTGTTCTCCAACTATTTATTAATCAAGTTGTTTTTGAGTAATAAAGTATTTCGCTTGAGTTTCGCAGTTCTTGTGTTTTGATTCAGTCCACTGGAGGCAGGGCATCTGCTACAATCACACACAAGCCTGAACAGCACCAGGACCCATCAACATTTTCAGCAGGGCTCAGTGTCTGTGGGGGGAAAGTGTGTCCCCATATCCATCAGGGCCAGAGAAAGCCATGTGTCTCCCAGTGTACCCACAGACCCACTGTCCCACTGTGCTCGCAGACAAGATCCAAGAAAGGCAGCAGAGATGGCATCAGGCTGGATGGAGCTTTGAGCAACCTGGTCTAGTGGAAGGTGTCCCAGCCTGTCACAGGTGGGCTGGAACGAGATTATCCTTAAAGTCCTTTCTTACCCAACAATTCTATATTTTTATGATCTTGGAATATCTCATCTCTGCCATGTTCTCCTCATGCATATTTTGTGCCATGCTTGATATGCTCTAAGTACCTCTAAAGCCAGGTTTAAAACCAACCTACTTTACAAATCAGGCCAAGTCGCTTTTAACTTTAACAGCAGTCCCTACTGTTGTGTCAAGTAGGGACACAACAGCTCAGCTTTGCCACAAGGGCAGTGGTTCACCATGGTGAAGTCATGGACTGAAAAGTGAGTGATTTCACCTGGCGGCAGCGCAGGCAGGGCAGAGACACAGGAAAACTGGCATTGCCCCAACATCTCCCGGTCTCTTTCTCAATAGCTCTTGCTCTGTACATAGCCTATCCTGAGGAAACTTCAGTCCAAGGACTTTAGATGCCTCCAGGCTTAGGCAGGGTGCTTGTGAGTACTGTTTGTACTGTTTGTAATAGAGTTAATTCCCTTTGTTTTTAAAAATGCCTACATACTTTGATATCCTAACTAGATGCCTTCTTGTACTTGAAGGCTACCTTCAGATATCAGGCCTTTAGGCTCTGGCTGCTGTCTGAGACCTGAAAGTGGTTAAGGAGGAACCAAAAGGAACATTTCAGCAACAGTGAAGCAGAACACTGTTGATGTTTACAATGACTCACATTAGATTAAAGTATTTCTCCTGCATAAGGTTCGTTCTCTTTTTTTAGTTATGACATCCAGGAAACAGCAAAATTAAAATACTTCCTCCACCTTTGGGTATGAATTAGCTTAAACTCACAGTTTCCGAAAAATGAGTGATATTTACTTAGCTGTGAAGAAAAATTTAGCAAGTGTAGCCTGGAGCAGAAACCGATAACAGCATGCCATGGATTTCACGTAGACAAGTGGATTAGTGGATTAGTGAGATGTGTTAATCATGGAATTTCTATCTGTATTTCTGCTTTGTTAATGTCTTAAACTTTGAAATGAAATTACACTGCTTTCAGTTTGGGAAAAGCAAAGGAATTCCTGGCAAATGAAAGACGTAGCTCAGATGACGTTGGAAACATTGGAAACAGGAATGATGGAGCTGCTTGTCTACACTGAATTAGAGAGCCGATTTCTTGTAACCATGATTTTGCTATAACTCAGAAATTTTTGCTGGAATTAAAGGCCTCTTGGGTACCAAATTTCCCTAAGCAGGGGAAATTTATTCAAAAACATAATTTCAAGTACTTGTCTTGTATGAATAAGAACTTTCCTTGGAATCCAAGAAGAGACGTGCAAATTAGAGACACAAAGAATAACCTGTTACATCTACAATTCTTGGCTGCACAACAGTTGACCTAGACCCAATCCCTGCACATGAAATACCAGGCAAAAAACCCACAATGACTTCACTGACAGAGAGCAAGGGTGACCTGTGTGCAAGTTGACTGGAACTGGAACATTGAATGCTGCCAGGGAATCAGCATTACCATGCTGGAGACCCACAACTGTTATGTAAAAGCCAGAAGTAGGTCACACACTCATCTTTGTCAGCAATAAAATATTTTTGAGCCCAGGTTTGTGCTGCCAGGTCTGAGGGTTTGCAACACAGCCAGGAAGGAGGTGCCGAGGGCATTCAGTCAGGCAATGTTCATGGCAGCACAGGCTGAAGTTTTACAGCTCGGGAGTTTCCCATGCACAGACCTTCTCATCCAAGTTTTGACCAGGGGTCCACACTGATACCAGAGTCCAGCCTGGCCAGGACACTGAGGGTATATAAGGCAGCAGAGAGGAGCAGTTTCAAACTCTGAGTAATTAAGCCCTTGGCTTTGCATAACAAGCCAACTTAGTTTCATCCTATCGAGGGTCTATGAGATCTTCTTTTCCTTTTCTATAAACTGCATTATTCATTACTTTTAAAATATATAAACTGTGAATTAGCAGCAACCTTTCCAAAAGGAAGGAGCAATTTTTAACACTTTTTGTGTTATATGTCACATGTTTTGTGTTATATAGGGTGGGGCTATGGGTGTGCATCCAAGCCAGAAGATTAATTCCAGAAGAGGGAGAGATAAGGGCAATCCTAGGAGCTTGCCCAGATGATTTTACAGGATGAAGAAGGAGAACATAGCAATGTTCACATTGACTTCTTTAAACCAAAACCAGAGATTGACATTATATATCATGCTACTTCTGGATAAAGTCACCTCAAAGCACAACACCAAAGAAGATCTCTGTGATTATGGAATTTTCTTCATAAAGCATGTTCTAGGTGATTGGTCTCTCTAGAGAAATAGGGAATACTATCAAGAAAAGTGAGAAACAGGTTGACAGAGTATGTACTTGGGAAAGCTGATAATCAGAAAACTATAAAAATTTCCTTAATACCTTCCTAGATGGTTTTGATGGCTTCTAGTAGCCCCCTCATTAGACAGAAAGATGAGTGAGAAAATTTAAGTCCTACAGGCTGGAAAGTTATTCCTTCCTTTTAGTACACATGGAGACACTGAGGGAAGAGAAAAAAGAGCTGGAAGTCTGTAGGGGGCTGTAAGCACCAGAAGCTATTTCTGCAGAGAAGTATTTAAGCTGCACATGACAACTCTGCACCCAATTTTTAGATTAATCTCACCCACTCAGGGACACCTCGCATAGTTGTGTGAGTGGAGTCATTATCAAAAGCTTCTTCAGGGGATTGCTTCTCCTTGGCTCAGCTGGCCCATTTTTGGGCCATTCAGGACTAGGGAGGGAGTCTTTCCCTAATGGAAATGCCCCAGGTAGGTATCTGCTCTTAGGGCAGGAATTCAGCCCTCAGTCACCAGATAACCCTTGCAGGGTGCCACCAGCCTTGCTGGTGACTGTCCTTGTTTCAGCTGCCCAGACCAGGCAATCCCTCATGTCCTGCCTATGGATGGCCACTGGCATGCTGTGCTCTGGGCATCTCCTCGTAGCAACACAGTGCCCTTCAGCAGGAAATAATTTCAGCAAATGCCTCAAGTGTACACTATATTTATAACCTCTCCTTTTACATCTCTATTATCCCATCAGCTCTGTGGAAGGGGGTTTATCTCCGCACATTCAAAGTCCCATCTGCTCCTCAGTGCTGCAGGCTTACCCAAAATCCTGTGTCAGCCTCACACAAAAGTCTTGGATATGTAAGACTGTCTTCAATGGCAGTAGATATCTCTCTTCAGGACTCCCATCCCCACTGCTTTGTGGTAGTGCACAGAGGGTGTGTTTGGGCATGGAGGAAAAGTGGACCCAATCTAGAGTGGACCTGCTGTTGAGTCTCAGCTGTTCTTACCACCAATGGCAGAAATGGAGAACAGAGGAACCTCTCACTGACAAGGACAGTCATCAAAGGGTTTGATTCAGAAAACTTCAGCACTTTTTAAACCTTATAGTAAATATTAAAGGAGACTGTAAAATAAAGTCTTTGGGCAATTCTCTGAGAACAGTGGAAAAACTGCTGAATAAAAGTAGCATGAAAATGTATTGGCTCAATTCTTATAATTTTTATATATGCTGAGAAAAGTACTTTCATTTATTTGTGTTAATTTCACATTTTCCTGCAGAAAAAAAGATTACTTCATCCAGGTGCAAACTGTTTTAAAAAAACTGCATAAACAAATCATTGCTTCATCAAGGAAGGAGTTATAGCATTGACAGGACTCTACCAATGGGAAAAATGGTGGCACTATAATAAGCCTCCAAAAAAACGGTATAAACCCTCCTGGAAAAAAAAAATCCTAGAAAATTAATTTTCTGTTTGTAGTCTTCAGTCCTATAACCTTCTGTGAATATTCATCCCTTTAGGCCCTTCAACAACCCTTCTGAAATCAATATTATCTTTGAATCAAAAGCATTAAAGAGACATGTTTTAAGTTTTGGAGAGCTAGACTACATTTTAACAATTAAAAGGTTAATAAGCTCATTAAAAAGAACTACAGGTCTATTATCTTCTCATTAATCATATTTCCATGTTGCAAAATCTGCACAAGGGTGGAACCGGATGAAAGACAGCACTGATCTGTTTTATGGTAAAACTCTTGTTTTGCATGTTCTGTTGCTAACTAGACATTGTGAGAGTAAATGAGTCAGGGATTGGAAAGCTTTATAAAGCAAGCAAATATGATATAAAGGTGAAGCAGGTGTGTGGCAGACTACAAAAAAGAGTTATTTAAAGGGTAGTGGAAATGAGAATGGAAAATCTCCTGTTTCTCCTATTATTATGTGCAGGACTTTCTTGTGCTTTTCCTGCAGGTACAAGGCAAACAAAGGAAGAAGGCATGCAGCTTATCCAGGTGAGGAAGGTAGAGCTCTGGGGAGATGTTTAGCTACAGTTGAGCATCCACAGCAGTCTGTGTAACTAGTATAGAGCAGACAAAGAGCAAGCAGAATAAATAACTGAAGGAATATTTCTCAAAATGAAGGGGGGACTGTGATGACAAAGGCTACTTTAGCACCACCTTGTCTTGTTTTGCTTTTTTTTTTTTTTTTATAGAACAAATCAATCCAATGATGCATTCACTCTGTGTTGATTGTACAAATAATTAAACACCTGAGTCAGTCTAGGGTTGGTTTGTAGTTCAGGTGGAAATATGGTTATTTATGTGACTTTTGATTTTATGGGACATGACTCTTCATGAAGCAAGTATAGCATTTTTTTTCTGAATTATTACTATCTAAAATGTGGGGAAATGGGATACAACTACTGAAATTTTGTATTCAGTTATGTATTTCAATTACTTCCTCTGAAGGATTTTAGGCAACCCTAGGATACAGGGTAAGTGGAAGACACATTATCAGAAAATAATCTATTAAACAAATGCTAATTTTAAATGTATTTTGATAACTACAAATTATTTATAGCTATAATACAACGTAAAAAAATACCATTAAGAGAAAAATATTCATACAGGCTTTAACAAATCATTATCCATGCTGTATAGAACAGAAAGAAAAGCAGAAAAGGCACATGACTGACTAGTGTTAGTTTAATGTCTTAAAAGTCTCAAAAGCAAACATCATTGATTGTTCTAAGTTTTGGGTTTGGTTTGTTTTTTTTTTCATTAGAAGTACCTGGAGAATTACTATGGCTTTAAGAAAGATGGGGAACCTCTTGTTTGGAAAAGTAATAATGCAATGACCCAAAAACTAAAAGAAATGCAGGAATTCTTTGGGCTGGAGGTGACGGGGAAACTGGATTCTGGCACTCTGGACTTGGTACAGAAAAGCCGCTGTGGATTGCCTGATGTGGCTGGGTTCTCCACCTTTGCAGGAGAGCCAAAATGGACAAAACAAGTCCTGACATACAGGTAATCACAGTGGAATTCTTCATGTCAAGACAGTGTGAAGTACAGGGTGAATGGTAACAACACAACTTGTTCTCTCCTGTATTTTAAAGGATAGTAAACTACACACCGGACCTGCGTCCAGCAGATGTCAATGCAGCCATTGAGAAAGCGTTAAGTGTTTGGAGCAGTGTGACCCCGCTGAGATTCATCAAGAAGGACAGAGGTGAAGCAGACATAATGATCTCCTTTGCAGCCAGAGGTAAAACTCCATGTGATTATTACGAGTTATTGCCAAGTTACTGCCTATATGGAGCAGTTGACCTGGAGTGATTTCTCCCCATAGATAGCACATGTGGAGTTCAGTGTTCAGTTGAACAAGCAGAGAGAAACCTACAGTTCTTTCTCTCTGTGCTATGGTTACAACTCTTGAGAGACTTTGAGGGAGGGCATAGAAGCAAATGAAGAGAAAGAGGAAGAAAATACAGGGAGTTGCTGGTAGTTGACTGGATCTGTACCTGCTATGTGCTGCTCAGTGTGTGCATGAACCCCCAGTCAGCTTGTTTGGGGTTTGCTCCTCAGGTCACAATGACTTCATCCCCTTTGATGGCCCAGGAGGCTCCCTTGCTCATGCCTATGCACCTGGCAAGGACTTTGGTGGAGATGCTCACTTCGATGAGGACGAAACGTGGACCAAAAGCACAGAGGGTAGGTAGTTACGTTCTCCAAGCCCTTCCTGAAGCAAGTTGCACATGGAATCAAGGGTGCAGTGTCTGTCTTCTCTCTTCCTAAAGAAGTGTTTAAGTTGCCACTGATTTGAGCAGCTCTGGTTTAAGAAGTTGAAGCCCCAGCTCAGCTTCTCTCATGCACTGGTAGTAGCTTTATTTGTAAGGAG
The DNA here is from genome assembly GCA_034509425.1 of Eopsaltria australis. NCBI lineage: Eukaryota > Metazoa > Chordata > Aves > Passeriformes > Petroicidae > Eopsaltria > Eopsaltria australis. The sequence continues at coordinate 1,287,700 of JAVTVJ010000194.1, forward strand.
ACCCTCCTTCTCCCCATTCCTTCAACCTCTTCCCCCACAGTTACCTCGCTTGCACTTGCTCAGGGTCCTTCTTCCACACTGAATTCTGCAGGGTCTACAGATGATTTTCTTGTACTCTGTTATAATGATTCCATTATTTTTGCTTCTGACCAGAATTTCATCTCCAACTGAATTTCCCACGAGAACTTCATTTGCTTAGGCAAAGAGCTCTGAAAGCTTCTGACTTACCTTATACCCTTCATGTTATTCAGCTCTCTTATTATGTGTTTTGTTTGATGTTTTCAGGCACAAACCTGTTTTATGTTGCTGCCCATGAGTTTGGCCATTCACTGGGACTTTCCCATTCCAAAGACCCCAATGCTCTGATGTATCCAGTTTACAGGAAATATGACCCTACAGTCCTCCTTCTTCATCAGGATGATATAACTGGCATACAGTACCTCTACGGTAATTCAGAATTCTTCATCAACTACTTCTTACAATTTCAAAGACTTTGGATACATTTCAGTGACATTTTTGTGTACTGGATATACCTCAATGAGCTCGCACTATAATTTCTTCCATAAACTGCTTCTTTTAGGACCATCTCCTGACACAAACAATGATCAAAGGGAATCTACCGAGATAAAAGACCCAACTGAGTCAAAGGATCCTGCACTGCCAAACAGCTGCAGCTCTAATTTGACTTTTGATGCTGTCACCACTTTCCGTGGAGAAATAATGTTCTTTAAAGACAAGTAAGTCAGGTCCTGAAAGTAAAATACCTGGGTGTCACTTTTTAAATTATGCCCAACAGCATAGAAAAATAACTCTAATGAGAATAACAGCCATTTCAGACAGGAAGACCAAGACAGGGATTCAGGAGAAGAGATGAAAAACAGAAACAAAGAGGGTGGTGGAGAAGTTAAGACAGATAGGTATAAGGAGGAGGATGACCTTTGGAACAGGGGATGCTGTGAATAGGGTGGGGAAAGATGGCTCCTCTGCAAACACAGGCTGTTTTCACTTTAGGCTGTAAACAAGTCCCAAGTGTTCAGCATCTGGGGGAGTTCAGCTTTGGCAAAACAAATCACCAGCTTTGGGACACTTCACACAGTCTTTGCTGTCCTTGCTTTGAGGGAGCTGAGGGTTTACCAACCCTGACAAATACCTGTTTGAAGAGCCCCTGTAGCAAGGGTTTAGCATAATAATAAAAGAAAAAGGAAAATGGCACTTTTATTCCCGAAGTCTTGCCTCTTACCAACCATGTGAGCCAGGTCTCTCTGAACTCCATTTCTGCATTAGGGGAAATAAATGTCTTGACAAAACAGTTAATCTGACCTATTTTAGAAGTCTGCATCAAGGAGAGAGCAATCTCACCATGGAAATAACTGTCTTTACATTAAGTTTACTGGGAACGTAGTGTGACTAACTCAGGTACATAGCTGGGCTTAGTCAAATAAATACTGTCCTCCTTTTGCATGGTTTCATTCATTAATGTCTGTGAACATCTGATTTTATTTAAAACCTCTTCTATATTTCCACAAGGCATATTTGGCGCAAACACCCAGCAGTCAGAACAGCTGATTTTGAGTTGATATCCTCATTCTGGCCACAGCTGCCCCCTGGTGTTGATGCTGCATATGAAATTCCTGAAAAAGATGAAATGGTCATTTTCGAAGGTAAAATGGTGTCTTTTTATTTTCCCACATTGTCTTCCCAAATAGCCTAGAGAGTTTGCATCTGGCTTCAAAATCACTTAAATTCTTTCTGTAAGACTCCACAAGCTTTAATTTAGTCCAATAAATTGGTGTGTTTCAAACACAGAGATAATAAAATTATTACCCAAGTTAAAGAACATCTATCTTATTTTTTAATATCCACATAGAAATTTTTCCCTGCCAAAATAAATGCCATTTCTTTTCTTTTTATTTCTGGGAAATTATCTATTGAATTTAAAAATGATCCTAGCATTAGTATGAAGAAAGACTGAAACTTCAGTTTTCAAAAAAGCTATGTGGAGAACTATTGCAATTTTTTTGGACTCTAGAACTATATTCAGTTATTTTCAAGTTCAATGGTTATTTTCAAGTAACCATCAGTTTTCATGAAAAAGATTGTGTCATTCCCAGAAGAAGATTCTCACAGCATGTTGTTATCAACTTTTCTTAATAGGGAATGAATTCTGGGTTGTGAGAGGAGATACCATACTTTCTGGATACCCTCAAAAACTCTACACCCTGGGCTTTTCAAAGGATGTTACCAAAATTGATGCTGCTTTTCATAATGGAAACGAGGGAAAAACATATTACTTCATAGCGGACAAATTTTGGAGGTAACATTTCCTGTGTTATTTTTCTAAATAGAAGCAAACATAATCACATGATCAATATCCTGTCATGATTTAGGATGCATTAGTCAGACACTTTTGGTGATCTCTTTCAGTGTCACAACTGGTTGTGGAAAAATATTTGAAAGGAGGTGGGACAGTGCTTTTATGTTTCCTTTTAGTTTATTTAACTATTTAACAGTTTATTTGTATATTTGTTTGTTTGCTTTCATTAAACTGTCTTGGTTAAACAGCCGTTGTACAGCTCCACAAGTCATCTCAGGAAATCAGGCAGAAGTTCACTATTCACATATCAAATATGTTTCTGCAGAGTCAGAAGGAGAATGTCACCTAATTTCCAGTTACTAACAGATAGTTTCATAAAGTTGCTGATAAATGCTATGTACTGCAAAGAATTATCTGCTGTGCATGGTTATTATTCTTTTCTTTTCAATCCAGTCCCTACTGCTCATGTTTGTCTTGCAAGACATAGATTTCTAACAGCCAAAGGACGTGCTCCTGTAATGGAAGTGGTAAATAACCTGAATTATTTTAGATGAACAGCAAAACTTCTCTTTCCTTCCACCACAATGCCCAAATGATTGTCTCTACAGTGATCACCTTAGAGTAATTATTCAGCCACATATTTGTAGTTTAAGCAGAAGATCAGACTTCCACATTTTGGGTCAAATTAACCTGAACGATGAAGAGTTTGATAATTAAATCTCTTACTGAACAAATTATCAGAAGGGAAAAGCTTTCACAAGCCTTCTTAGATCAGACTTCCACATTTTGGGTCAAACTCTCGTAACCTGAACGATGAAGAGTTTGATAATTAAATCTCTTACTGAACAAATTATCAGAAGGGAAAAGCTTTCACAAGCCTTCTTATTGCAGTACTGATAGATAAACTGCACTTCACCAAAATGAAATAACTTGCTATAACTTCAGTAAGTTGACTTAAAATATCTCATAACTTCAGAAAAAATCATATTTTTCCCAATAAACATTTCTTACAGAGATATAACATGAAAGCAATCTTTTTATAATCTATTATCTGTCGCTCCTTAAGGCATGGTTTCTTAGAAAAAATAAAAAGTAAATTTATGATGATGGTTTCAATATTAGAGATTTTTAGATGTATCTTAAGGTGGAGTAAATAGAAGCAATTCATCCAGTGCAACTAATAGAGTAATAATTAATTTATGGCAAATTTTGTCTCTTTCTACACTACCTAAATGATACTGAAAATCGTGAATGAACTCAGTTATCTGATGATAAGATAGAAGAAAATGAGCTGAGAGGAATTAATCCAGAGTTGTTTCCAGTTTTCATTGACTGTTTTTCATTTATAATTTTTCTCAGTTATGATAAAAGAAGTCAGTCTATGGATAGGAAGCCATTACTGATAAGAGATGCATTTCCAGGAATTAATGGAAAGATTGATGCTGTTTTTCAACATGAAAGTGAGTAATTGTTCTTATTAAAATCTATACTAAATTCTCAGTGTGATAGGGCTGAGAATGCTTGGGCAGAGAGAAGCACTTCTACATGCTTCTCAGAACCCACAGGACGACCAACAAAACCCTAAAGCAGTCACATATCACTCCCATGCTTCACTTTACCCCCCTGAAAAATAGTGATGGTGCACCCTTGGTGGCAGCTGCACATCTGGAAAGGCCAGCTCTAAGGGACAGATATATCTGTATTTGTGCTGATGTGCACATCACACTATGAAGATCAGCACTCAAGACAGTGATGTCTCAACAACACAAGGTCTACCAGCTGTGATTGAGGCTGTCACAAGGATGAATGTTACTTAGACAGGAAAGTGCTGGACTAGACTCAAGGGTACATTCACACTGCCACATGTCGCAGCTTCCCAGTTGCCTTCTTTCTCCTCATCTGCTGTTCACCTGAACCCATGCATCTTAATTGTTTCATAGCAAATCTTACTTCTTCCTGCTAAATGAGTCTCACACGTGGTGCTGAGAGACCTCACTCCCAGAGGGCAGTGTGGATGTGACTACCCCAGGCTGGACCTCTCCTTCCCTGCATGGTGTCTGACAGCACCCATCAAGCCAGTACCTGCTCACACCTTGCTGTGCTCTGTGCCACACTCTGGACTGTGCAATACCTACCCACAGGTGGCTAGAAATGCACCCTGCTGAGGGGGTTCAGCACACCTGGAGTGTAAGAACAGATATTTTAAACTGAAGAAACACACAGGATACATCTTTTGTATGTGACCTTGTGCGGTTCATGGAGCACGTGATGCAGTGTGTGCATGGCTGGTTTGCTGTGGAAGGTGTCCCCATGCTGATGTGCCATGTTTTGCAGAAGTTACACCTGGAACTGTTATGTTGGCAGCATAATTGTATCCAAAGGCTGCTTTGTGCTCTTTGAGAATGTCGTTAAACTGTACCAATTTTTATATCTGCAATATCATAATTTATCTGGGTTGGTTTTTGTTTGGGTTTTTTTTATAGGCTTCCTTTATTTCTTCAGTGGAAGAAGGCAATTTGAGTTTGATCTTGATAAGAAGAGAGTTACTCGCTTCCTAAAGACAAATTTCTGGTTTTCATGTTAAGAAAATTAAATCTGTAATGGTGTTGGAAGGAATGTACTGTTGTTGTGCTAGAAAAGCTTTTTCTTTTAGAAATATATAGAATGTACAGGTACTTCAGCACTAGTCAGCAGACCTCAGTCCCTGCACAATCTGTGTTTCTTTAAATAACAGAACAGTATTTAACATCTTGATATGTACATATGTATGTAGTTAATATCAGGCTGGCTAGCTTACCAAACAACAATACAGTTTTTACTTTTGATACAAAATTTTGATTGGTTTTATTATTTCTGCCATCTTCTTTTCACTCTTCTTGCTGTACATAACCCTACACAGAGCCCTGCCATGGAGCCAGGAGTCCATGAGGAAGAGCATTTCTCTTCCTAAAGCTAGGATTGCTTTCAGCTGGTATTAGATATTTCAAAGCTAAGCAAGAAGACTTAGATAATGCTCATAGTTACAATGAGACATATAGGAGTTCCAGAGAGCAATCCTTCCCAACCTGAGGTGGGTGTTGAGAGATGGAAGTGCTTCTTTTTTTTCACTGACTGGAGAGGCAGTTTACCTGATTATAGAAGGCTAAATTTAAATGTGATAAATTCTACCCTAGGGTATTTATTGATATGTGTCATTTCCTATGCAATGTGCTATCCAGGAGGTTGGTCCCTTCAAACCTTACCTATTCTGTGATCAAAGGTTCATCTCCGCAGACACAGGAGCAGAGGGGCACACTGGCATGTAGGGAAAACCCAGCACCACCGACCTGCCTCTGCTCCTCTCCAATTTTCCCTGGGGAGCCTCCATAGGCTGGGGGACACCTGTCATCATGTGTCAATGAGAGGGTCCCCATCACCTCACCATAGGGGTTGGGGGGATAGGGATCAATATCCCATGTAAGAGCTTTTGGGGATTTCATAAAATTTATTTTTTCATGTTCAAAGGGGACTGTGGGAATGTTCAAAATGTATTGTAAGTCATATACTGGAAAGACCAAAGGCAAGGAAATGAAAGGATCAAGGTAGATTGGGGAGGAAAGGGAAAACAGAGGAATAAGTGGATGAGAGGGGTTGATTGTGTGCAAACAGGCTTCAATCAGCTGCTTCTTTAGCCCTGCCCTGCACGTTTGGCCCTGTCTTCTCAGTAAATCATGACTTATGTGTGGATGAGCTCTTCCTATGTGTTTGGGTGAGCTTACAGCTGGACTAGTTGCTGAGGAGGTTAAGAGGTCTGAGTGCCAGCAGCTGAAGCGTGGCTGCATCTACAAAAACATGAATGCTCCCAGGGATACAGGAGGTGCAGGGCCAGCCAGCTGCTGTACTGGGAGAGCTGTGTCCAAGAGCAGCTCCTGAGGGCCTCCACACTGCTGGTATTTCCACATCAGTGCTTCACCATGGGACAGAAGTTCTCATCAAAGGGAGATGAGCAATGGTGTGGGGCCACCAGTCCTTTTCATACTTGTCCAGATACTCCACATTTTCTGTCTGTGGTGGTCTCTGTGGCCAGTCTCGCGGCTTTCTGGACCCGGGGGGCAGACATGAACAAGCTGCCAGTCCAACACTGCTGACAATTATCCACCTGATGCTGAAGCCAGATATCACTTGGGGCCCACAATTATTGAGGTGGACAGCTAGCAAGATCTAAGGTCTTAGAGAAGGTATCATTTCCACCATGCATGTAAAAGAATCTCTCCCAGCCCCCAATATCTCTCCCTCATCAAACAACATCCCCACAAAAAAGGAAAAAGCTGAGGAAAAAATAGTTCTTTTTGATTCTGCTTCTCCATGAATCATAGAATCACCAAATGACTGAGGTTGGTTGGACCTCTGGAGGTTATCATGTTCAGCCCCTTCTGCTCAAGTAGGGCACTTAGAGTGGGGCTACTGAGTCTCTAGATGGCTTTTGGGGATACTGCTTTTGCACAAAGGAGGAGACTCCACCACCTCACTGGGCAACCTGTGACAATGTTCTGTCACTCTCACAGCAAAAAAAGTGTTTCCTGATGTTGAGAGGGAGCCTCCTATATTTCAGTTTGTGCCCATTGCCTCCAGTCCTGTCAGGACAAGGCAACTGCATTCTATTTATGCATAAAATTGTACTGCAAGAAGGCAATAAAACATTTCAACATACTTTATATAACCTTTTTTCTGATGCATTTTTAAAACCCCTGGCAGCAGGGCTACTCCAATGAAGCACTCCAGTCACTGAGGAATCTTTATCTGAATTCTATCAGGGTCAAAAATTGATAATGGCATTGTCAATCTTGCTAGACAAATACTGCTGCCACACCTGCTTTAAAGGTGGAAAACAAGGCTTTGCTGTCCAAGCAGAGCTAGAGTCAAAATGATTCATTTTTATCACAGCACCTCAAGAAAAGGAAATGAGTAGCAGGTCAGTGCCTGATATTGCCGAGGTTGGCAAAGCAAGTTCAAGCCTTCTAACTTGAAAGTTCCTATTAAATTTAGCAGGAAATATTTCTCCATTGTTTATTTCTTTCTTTTTAGACTCCTTGTACTGTTCTTGTTTTCTAATTCTCTATTTTCTTCATGTTTCTGGTATGGCTTTTTGATTGGTCTTGCAGCTGCAAGGTTTAATGAGTCCACAGTCTCAGCTAAAACAATGAAAGTTAAAAAGATGCATAAACAGCTTGGCTCACACTCTATAGATTTTTGTTGTTGTTGTTCCTTAGGGAAGTTCCTGACTGTTCTGATTTTAATACTTTTCTCCTGTTGTTCCTACTGCTGTGTTCTTCTACAGTGTCTGTGCTTTGCACATCACTTCCACTGTGGATAACTGCATGAGACCATGTTATTTTAAATGGGATAATCTCTTCCAGCTCTGGTTTTTCCAACTTTCTTTTGGAAAAACTGTCTTTCAGACGAGATAATAGCTCTCAGAAAAAGCTGACTGGTCCTAGACCTTTCATTTTTGTTTTGTAGTTTTCGAGCTGTCTCATACTTATCCAATCAGTCCTTCTTTGGGGGTTTTTTGATTATTTCCAATTAGTTGGAGTTCTTTTTTTACCTATTTCTGTGCACACAGATAATCATACAAATTATGAATATGAAGTCTTAGATCTGTGGCAGAAGTAGAGCTTAGCTGACCTTAGTACTCTCTCCCTTAATATAGTTTAGCTGGTCTAGTGTTGGATGTTGGTATCATTTTTTGCTTCACAATTCTTATTTGAAAAATTTCCAGTACCAGTAACAAGACAGCTTTCCTATTGGAGTGAAAACAGGCTTTTGAACTGAAGGTGATTTACCTGTATTCAATATCCTGTGCTGATTTAAGATACAGTTTGAGACCTAGGCTATGAACTAAATGCATTCATTGTCTGTGGTGCACTCAGTCCAAGCATTCCAGTTATAGTTTTCTCAGTCTTCTAAACACACCAGATTTTTCCATGCCTCTACCGTGTTTGCATGGAAACTTGGGTGAAGACAAAAGTCTCTTCACAAGGAACAGGTTTATTCTGTGACTCTAGAATTCAGATCACAAGAATTTCTCTGTTTTCTTCTGTGTTTTATATATAATGGTCACATTTGTTATGGTTTTTGTCATCTTGTCTTGGAGGACATTTTGCCTACATCTGAATGTATGTATTTAGCTTTTCCTTTTCAAAGACTCCATGGTGTGACCATCAGACACAATCCAGAAGGTCCAACATGGAAGTCCCAACACTATCTAACCAAGAAAAAAACTGTTTGGTTTGCAAATTCTTTTTCTTACTATTCATTGGTTTTCTTGGTTCACACATCCATCCTGCCTTGATGAGATGAATGACGTTTGATATTGTTCTTGGCAGGATTACAAATATATTATCAAACAAGGTAGGTCTGCGGTGCTGACCTGAACTGAAAAACGTTGTGTAGTGATTTAAACACTCAGACAACGCACAGAGAGTTTAGCACCTCAGTAAACCAGACAAAGGTAACAGATAAATCCTGGCAGGATAGAATAAGATTAAAATTAGTCCATTTAAATGTTGTTTGCAAGAACTTGTTTCTAGTGAGATGTTTGGTTTGGTAAATGGAAATGCTGTGGGGAAAAAAAAAAACCCTTTCTTGGTGAGAGAAAAAGCAGATTTGTGTGTTCAGAGTTGCTTAAGACATACAAAGATGCGAGTCTTAGGTGCCATTTTTATTACAGAGAAAATATGTTAAAACTGCCAAGGAGCAGACTTTGTTTCCAGATTATTCCTGGGCAGCCTCTGAACTTCCATCTGGCTGCCAGGAAGAAAACTGGCTTTGCAGGTTCACAAACAGTAGCTGTCTCATGGGATGTTTTGGCATATGTGCCATGTATCCAACTGGAGGACTGTGAACCTATAGGAGTTCCAGTATGTCCCAAACAGTACAGATCCCCAGGAAAAATGCAGATTTAGTTGGTAAATCACTGTGGACACATTGATCTCTTCTTGCTGCCTCTTTCAGGACAAGTTTTACATCTTCACAGCTTGTGTGATAACCACAAAGTTTAGAGGCAAAGGGCTTCAAGTTGATAATGCTAGTCCTGCAGGGCATCCCAAGGCCTATCTGCCATCAGGGAAATCATGACTTGGACACAACAGGCCAGATTTCCATCCCAGGCAGCAGCCCAACAGCAAAGATGAAGAATGTAGTTTGATTTTCCTGTGTTCAGGAAACAGGTGTTTGGCATGCAGAGTGGCACTCCTTCCCTTCTCCTTTTACAGAAATCACTGATGATGCCATGTCTGAGACTGCGCCAGTCACTGAGGTGTGACACAGGAGCTGCCTCAGCGTGGGTCTGGGCACATTGGATTGCTTTTCTAGAATAGGATAATAAGAACTGATTCAGCACCTGTCATCCTGAGCCCTATCGCTGTGGCCTTTGGACTTCTGAGTGGTTTGAACTATAGAATTGTGCTCCTAACACTGCCCAGCACTGCACCCTGGATTGTAAACCAAGTGACTGATCATTCCCTTGGAGCAGTACCAACAGTAGCTCTATAAAGGAATTGTTTAACCCTGGGTGACGTGAAGCCATGAGCTTGTGCAAACTTCAACACAGCTGATTTGGAGACTTGCCTTTGGCTTTTCCATCTCATTTTTTAAAATATACTTGGTTCATTAAGGGGAAACTCCTAATGAACCCTCTAACTTCAAGCAAATACCTGGCAATCGGTAGAATATTGCTGCACACTGATATGACTCATATCTTTGACACATTACACTTCACATGAGAAGTGACATCCCCTGAGGAAAATAGCTTGTTTCAGGATAATATTCTAGATTTGCAGGAAGATTTTTATTTTGTTGTTTCAAAATAGATTGGAAAGACTTTAGAAGATTAGGATATACACAAGAGCACAGATGGAAAGAAAAGTACTTCCTGTGGGAATGATGACTACTTTGTAGTGCCACCTGCTATTGAGAAAGCAGTTGCAAATATCATTGTGACAAATTGTAAAGTAAACAATTCCTAGAATTGTGAGGTACCACTTTTCATTTTTGTAACATTAAAATTACATCACTACCAATCAAAGTTCCCTTTTTTGGTAGTTTTCTAGTGAGAGACTTGGTTTAGGGAAACCCCACAATGATTCACACTGTGAATTTATTTTTTCATTATTCAGTCACGGGTGTGGATGGAAGTCATTAGAACATGTCACCAGAAATAGCTGGGAGAAAAAGGAAATAGCTTCAAGAGTCAAATCCAAGCCCTAGGTAAGTGAGGCACAAAGTAAATCAAAATCACTGAGCCACAAAATTGTTCAAGCCTGGGAAATTCTTCTGGGGAAATATGTGTCCTGTTAACACCTCTGCCTAAATGTCTTTTTCAGTTAATAATGAAAAGGGAAACAATGCTGGGTAGATCTCTGGCAGTGCTTACAATCCTATGCAGACCTGGTGAGTGAGGAGCAGTCACTAGATTACCTGGAAAAGGGACATTCTGAGGTCTCTTGTCTCAACACAAGGAGCAAGGGTGCAGTCTTGCTGTGGAAGACATGTGCCAATAAGCAGGATTATTGCTAATACAGGGAGACACAAATCTGTATTGCTTGGGTGTATACTGGAAAAACCTTTGAAAGCACTGGCTTGACAGCTGTGCCACCTCCTCTTCCTTAGCAGTGGTTTAGCAGATGGGTACCAGACCTATCAGGGTGAATCAGGGTGAGTGAGGCACTGATGCTTTTGGTCCAGACAAGAACTGCCTCTGAAGAGCTGTTGGGGATAGGAAAGTGTAGGTTCCCTCTCTCCTTTGATTACATGGAGATTTTCTGTGTAAGCAGCTCTGGAACAGCTCTGCTGCGAAGACAGCTGAGAGAGCTGGGAAGAGAAGGCTTCAGGGACACATCATTGTGGGTTTCCAGTATTTAAGAGGGACTTATAAGAAAGATGGGTAGGGACTTTTTACAAGGGCAGGTAGTGACAGGACAAGGACAAATGGTTTCAAATTAAAATACAAGATATTCTGATTAAGTCTTTGGAAGAGGTTCTTTACCTGGAGGGTAGTGAGTAACTGGAACAGTTTCCAGAGAAATTGTGAGTATACTGTCCCTGGAAGTGCTCAAGACCAGCTTTGAGACGGCACTTTGAGTAACCTGGTTTAGTGGCAGGTGTCCCTACCCGTGGTAAAGTGGCTGGAACAAGATGACCTTTAAAGTTTTTTCCAATCCAAGCCATTTTATGATTCTAAATTTTTATGATTTTAAGCAAACTTCAGGCAGGGACAGTGTGTTTGGAGTTGTCCCAATCTGGTACCCTGATAGACCTGAGGCTGCTGCAGCTCCCTGACCCCAGATCCAGCAGTGAGGCTGTGCTTGTATCCCAACAGGTACATACGTACCCAATGGACTTGCATGCACTCTAGTGTCTTTCCAGTCACAGTAACACTGACACGAGGGCCTCCAGCCCCACCCTAGAGGCTCTCACTGCGATCCCCCAGACAGGATAGAGGCTCTTACATAGGAAAATAACAAGAAATGGGGTTTAGTGAGGGGCCAGGACAGTAGCAGTCAGATGCAGGTGCAACACAATGGTCCCTCAAGAAAAGTGAGGAACTGTGTAGACACCAGTTGGCACTCAGCAGCAATTCTCATGAGACCTCCTCTGAGGAGGTCTCAGTCTCATTTTGGCATATTCGTGTCTCATTCTTTTGGGGTTTGACCCTTTGTCTGAAGGCGAGTTCTTGAGAAAGAGAAGGGGATGTTGTGGTAGCTGCCACACCATGGGAAAGCAGATGACTGGAACTGTCCTTCCCTTGAGTATGGGTACAAGGGAGTTGTGCCGAAGGACACGCAGTAGGAAGTCAATGCAGATGGTGAAATGGGACATGACTTTGTAGCCCAACACCATGGAAACTCCCAAGACAGGGGGAAGCTAGCGCTTGTTTCCTCTTCCTGATGCTGCTTAAAGTTTTTCACTCCTCAAATGCACAATGAATTCCCACAGCTAGTGCTGGAGTCCAGGATTTTCTAGTCCTTCCACTGGCTGCCTTGGAAAATAATTTTTTTAAAGTATCATAGAAAACAGCCAGGAGTCCCCTCTGACCCTCTGCCCAACTCAGTATCCTCTTGATCACATTAAAATTTGGCCATAGACCCGACAGAGAAATCTGCAAGGCAGAAGAAACTCTCTGTGAAAACCACAGTACAGGATTTCCTTATGTTCTTGTCTCAGCCACCAGACGCATCTGATTAATGTGCTTCTATTCTTTGTGTGTATGTGTTTAAACATGTCTACGGTGCCTTCAGAAAATAAAAGGGGGGGGGGGGAGGGAAGAAGAAATAAGAAATTAATCACTTATTATGGAAAAAAATACAAAGTGAAGATATTGAGTCAGGAACTGTATTAATCATCCTAAAGAAACACAAGAAGGAGAAAAATTTACAGGGTCATAAGGCTAGTTTAGAAACAGAGTTAGAGAAGCTAAGCAGCATTTCATGAATCCCAAAATCCTTTGAGTTGTAGACAAGTCTTTGGAGAAGTATCTGACACACAAAATTCTTCTTGTACATGTCTGAATCAAGATGGAGTAAGAATAAACAATAATAAAGTCTCCTTGGACTATGAACCATGAAGTTGAATTTCTTTAGTATACAACATCTGTACTCTTTGAGAAATTCTTTTCCTAGTAATTTCAAATCTCAGCTTCTGCTTTTGAAGTGTCCTGTATTACCTTCAATCAATCACTCCAGGCAAGCTGTATAACTCACATTGGAAGCTATAAGGTAGTTTATTTTTCCCAGGAATGGTGTAAGCTCTGCTGAACCTAGAGGTAATAGGGAGCGCCACACCACAGTGAGTGTAAAATCACATACTGAGTAGATTATTTTTCATGATGTTTGGGAAAGTAAGCATAATTAAAATAATGGTATTTCTCCCTCTCACACTAACATTTACTGTTTCTCTTTTAACTTTTACAAGGAGGGTCTTTAACTCCAATAAGGACAGAAACATCGAAACCATTCTGAAAGATGTCCAGCCTGTACCTGACAGCCTGCAGAAGTAGCAAACACACATCCCCTTTAGGCCAATTACTCTGATGCTTGCAGTTAGAAATGTTTTCCTCAGTTTAGGAGCCTACACTGTGCAGGATATTTAAGTTTCTCTTAACACAGTTTGGGACCTGGCCAATATGGTCAATGTAGTACAGAGAGCAGTTGATCTCGTCTAAAAGTCCATGTCATGTGGCCAGTTTCCATTGTCCAAAATGGGAACTTGGAGACCAAAATAACTTACACAACAAAACACTTACAGCAGATTCCACCTCATTACTCATTTGCCTGTACTTGAGATACCCACCCAGGGCTGGCTGCCATGACACAGGAGCTATGGAGACCTGCATTCTTCCAGGGCAGCTGGAGATCAGGTGTGATTCTCTAGAGAATTTCAAATAACACTAATGCTCAGGCAGTTGAATCCCAAACCTCTTGTCTAAACTTAATCACTATTGTTTCAGACCACTCCAGAGTCTTGGAGACTGGCTGTTGCTAAATTTTTATTAAAAACTTTCTTATATTTACTAGCTTATATCATGGCTCCTCTCACTCTTCCTTTCATGAAACAGTGAACACAGGGTAAAGAATGGTTACTTTAATCTTCCCTTTCTATACTGATGAAAATTCATGTTGTCTTTCATGGAATGTTTTCCTCCCATCATCTCACTCTGCCTGAATCTAAGCACATTATTGCACCTGAGACCTTATCCATGCTGGCAAGGGTAGAAATGTTACTTACCATACAAATGGGAACCCAGATTACACATTCCAGTAGCATGAACAAATTTGTTAATATCAGTAAAAAAAGTTGAATCATTTCAGCACTCATTTCTGCTAACATCATAAGACTGTTTTAGATAGAACTGCTAGATAACTGATGACAGTCCTCCTGGAGTTATACTGCTGGTTATTCCTAAATAAGATCTGTTCTTTATACTGTCATTTGTCTTTTGCTATTACATATTGCTACATAATATCCTATAGTCTGTGTAAGATTAAATCATATGTAGTATATGTAGTATAATTAAATATCAATGTATTATGTTGCTTTTACATGTTGTTTCTCATTATTTCTCCAGTTTGTCAAAATTTTATGCCATAAATAGTCTAAATTCACAATTTTAAAAAAAACAACATTTTGAATGTAGCTCCACATTTTACCTGAAAAACATTTCTTTATTTGTTAAACATGCCATAAAATTGCCCAAACCAGAAGGTCCTGGGGAAATAAGGATAGTAATATTAGTTAAACACCTTGCGTCACTACCTGATGATGAAATTGCTATGCATCATTTTTACTAATCAGAGGATATTATACAGCATGAGTCAGGCTGTCACTGATTTACTATCAGCTATATAAACACAGCTGAGAAATGTGCTCAGTAGCTCAAGAGTGAAACTGAGGCAGACAACCTTAGATGAGGATGAAGACCTTTGCAATTCTCCTGTCACTCTATGTGGCCGCCTCCACTGCGTTTCCTGTGGCTCCAGAAGCAGAAGATGAAGGAAAGACCCTACAGCTTGTAGAGGTATTTTTTTCAGTGCATATCTAAGGGAAACCTAAGGCAGCCTGAGAGATAACTATAATTGCAATTCACAGAATATGACTGGAAAGATGTGCCATTTTGCAGAGATTTCAAGAGAAAGCTTTTCCTATCAACCTAGAAAATGTGTGAAAATTATGTGGAACTTATTTACCCAGAAGTCATCTGCATATTGTGTGCTTCACTTCTGGTGTTGTCAGTAAAGTAATAACAAAACTACTGAGGCATGAGTTCTAGCAGTCAAACTCAGCAGAAATTTACATTTCAGAGTGTGCTTTGAAACTTGTGATATGCCTGCTCTTAATAACATAAGGAAGGAAATGTGCTCGAAGCAGGCATGTTTTTCCATGCTTTGGCTGAAGAGATCATTTACAGAATATTTCGGAAAAAGGGAACTCGCATAGACACAACATAATTTGTTGTAGACAAAATTCTTGAAATTCAGTAGGAAGACCTGAGTTTCTGGTATCATATTCTGTAGCTAAAAATAAAAGGCATGATTTGCCAAGTCTGACTCTCTAGCAGTAATCACCTGCTTCGGTGGGAGTCCTGGCTGTGTGGAGTCTCACTGACTTCCTCAATTTCCTGGAATGAGACCACTTACAAGTTTCCTTGTAAGCTTTGCTGATAGAGTAATTGAGCACAGTAAATAACCTAGATTTAATTATTAATAGTAGATATTAGATTTTCAAGACACTTCTTGATATATTTCATCAGTGAAACAACAAATTCAGAAAACTATAGGAAAACTCTACTGAAGAAAAGAGATTGTTTTTGGTCCTGGTAAACATGGGATGTGTCAATATGGGAATAGTTTAAGATTACTTGGAAAGTTTTAAGTGTGACCAAAGACAGTACTGATAAGTCACAATGCTCTTTTTTTTTTTTTAAACTCTGTTTCAGAGTTATCTGCAGAATTTCTATGACCTTCAAAAGGATCACCATCCCCATTTAAGAAGCCATGGTGAGAACCCCCGTTCTGCAAAGCTCAAGGAAATGCAGGAATTCTTTGGACTACAAGTGACTGGAATACCTGATCCTGACACATTGGAGGTGATGAAAAAACCCAGATGTGGTGTACCTGATGTAGGACGATACATGTTCACACCAGGCAATCCCAAATGGAAAAGAAATAACCTGACATACAGGTAATCTTCCCCATTCTGGTTCAAAAATGTATAAATCTAGAACACCAACTTTGGGGTGGGGGGTCTGAAGGAATTATATTATGCCATATATGGACATATGGAGTGATTTAGTGATTTCTCGAAGAAGACAGATGCTTTAGCAGGCAGTATCTAAAACAAAGCCTTTATTAATTTTTATTCATGAAAGATACATCCAAGATTTTTGACTTTTTTCACAAGTAATCATATTTCTGCTAAAATGCTGAAATTTAACTATTTTCTAAACAATATATTATATGTTGGGTTTTCTTTGTAGGATTTGGAATTACACCCCAAAGATGAGACAAGCTGATGTAGATGAAGCAGTCAGAAAAGCTCTCAATGTCTGGAGCAATGTGACACCATTGACATTCCAAAGGGTTGAGGACAAAGAAGCAGATATAATGATCTCTTTTGCTTATAGAGGTAACAATGATAACGTGGGATATTAAACACCCATCTGAAGTCATAGAAGTAATTTAGGATTTTAACTGATTTTTTGCCTCCTCGTTTTAGACCACCGCGACAATTCTCCTTTTGATGGTCCCAATGGGCAGCTGGCTCATGCATTCCAGCCTGGTGAAGGTATTGGTGGAGATGTGCATATGGATGAGGAGGAAGCTTGGACAAAAGATGGAAGAGGTAAGCATTTTGTAGCTGAATCCATATAGTTTTAACCTTGTACAGTCTTATCTCATGTGATGTTTACTATTTCATGAGCCTGACTATAGGCAGAAAAGTGAGCAAAAGGGACAGAACTTTTCATTTATAATTACTTGTGCTTTCTTTGTTGTTTTTTACTGCCACTTTTAGGTACGAACTTGCAGAAAATAGATTTTTTTAGATCATAGAGGCATTTATAATGTCATATAAATATTTAGGTCATAAGGGTTTATAATGATTTTAAGGTCAGCATTTTAGAATACTTTCTTGTTCAGAGGAAATCTAAAACTTGGACTTAATCCTTGATCTGGGCAGTTTATGTGATAGCAGGGGAAACAGCTGGTGTTTAAGACACAAGGACACTAGAGAAATGACAATGAGACCACAATTTATGCCAGACATTCTTTAGATGCTCATACAGCTCTTCTGTAACAATGGTTTTGTGTTGTGGTGATGACAGAATTGCTTACAGCCTCTCTTGTATCTCTAGTGTATCTTAGCATAAGTGTTTCCCATTTAGTCAACTGTGCTGAGTATTGAAACAGATTTTATCTTGTTTCATATGTTTTTCATCCCACAGGCTACAATTTGTTCATTGTTCTTGCCCATGAGCTTGGCCATTCCCTGGGTCTGTCTCATTCAAATGATCCTGGAGCACTGATGTATCCAACTTACTCCTACACAGACCCCAATGAATTCCTTCTTCCTCAGGATGATATTGATGGAATTCAGGCCATCTATGGTAAGAAATAATATATTTATTTAATATATATTTGGGAGGGTGGTAAATGGTAAAATGAAGGTATTTAATATTCCACCAAAATGAGAAGTTTAACAGTTTCTGAAAAATGGATAACAGAGGAAATTCCTGGAAGCTAATTTCAGCTGAAGCCCAGTTCCACAAAAATCTCATTTTGGAGAAGATGAACACAACTGGTTTAATCAACATTAAATTTTTGCATTTAATGACAGACTCTTACTTTAAAATTATATCCTTTTTCATTCTATATAAAACATGCTTTCTGGGTCCTCAGAGACCTTCTGAACACTCTCCTTTTAATTTTCCACATTAAAAAATAAATATTCATCCTACAGGACGGTCTAATGCTGCTGTGCAGCCAACAGGACCCATAACTCCAGAACCATGTGACCCAAATTTGACATTTGATTCTATTACTACCCTACGTGGAGAAATATTCTTCTTCAAGGGCAGGTAACAACAATAGGCATATGTACTCTTTCTTTAAAATATTCAGTAGTTTAAAAAAATCCTTGAGGGAAACCTGTCCTTTTGGAATGCAATACAAAGAGAAGCACTAGAAAACCACCATGTATTTGCATGAAGTGAGTCCTCAGATCATTAATCCAAAGAGCCCTATTTGACAAGAGCAGGGAAGGTCACAGGAGCTTGTAGGTTGTTTTCCAGCTGTTCTATCACAGTGCCCACCACTGTGACACACTTATCTCTGAAACTGATTGAAATAAACAGCAAAGCAAGAGCACTCATGTATCCCTTAGCAATGTCCATGGGTCCCATACTCATCCTCAGTACAGGAGCAGGGACAGAAGTGAAAGCACTTCCAGGGAGAAGGATGTCTGAGCCTTATTGCCCTACAGAGAAATAATCTTATATTCAATTTGCCTAATATTTAGCACATAACTGAGGTGCTAAAATTACAAATGTCTTTGCTCTAGATTTATTTTGCATTCAGTGGACAGGGGTATTCACATCTCTACTCTGTTGTACTCCAGGAGCTAGAATAATAATTTTGAATTTTTGATAGGAGTGGAATTACTTTATGACTTAAATTTTGTTTAAAACAGATACATGCTGCGCAAACATCCTGCAAGGACAGAGACAGAGCTCGATTTTATCTCACTGTTCTGGCCAAGGTTACCATCAGGAATTCAAGCTGCTTATGAAAACGTTGAGACAGACGAAATTATGATTTTTAAAGGTAATTGAGTCAGAAGTTCTTCATTTTTCTGATCTGTTACTTTCTGCTTCTTACAAACCATGGAGTTACAGAAGTGTTTTGAAGTGTTTTTAAGGAAGCAAAACAGATAATCTTGCAGTTCTGAAAACAATCAAACCAGGGGATCATATTGCTGTAACGGATCTTCAGAGGTCATAATCTAGATAACTTGCCCCTATGTTATAGTTAATGCCCAGAAAAAACAAGACATGAAAAAAGCTACCCTTCTTCAGGTCTAGTTTTCTTCAGGTAACAGCACTTCACTTTGTGCAGAAGGCTTTTTAATTAATTCAGTTGACAAATACAGGCATTTTTATGCTACGGTTACTGATATGTTTATTAGTATTTGTTGTATTTTGAAAAAAATAGCAAAAATATGTTGGTGGAAAATTGTATCCCCAAGTCATTATCCAGAAAAATACCTAATATTCATTTTTTTAAATTCTGGGGAGAGTTCTGTCGAACACACCTCATGATTTTAAGGTTTCATTCATAAAAACAAAATCCATTTCCCGTCTCTTCATGACGTAGTCCCAGAGTTAGAATTAGAAACATTCTCTAAAGTAGTAAACTGAAAGGAATAATACTGACATATAGACACGTTGTCTTCCAGGCACCTAAAACACAAGTAAATGCTGTTCATAAAAAGCAAAAACAAATGAAACGTGCTTGTATCTTTCAGAGGATAAATATTGGGTTATCAGGGGATATGACGTTCTACCTGGCTATCCCAAACCAATCTATCGCTTGGGGTTCCCAAAGACTATTAAAAGAGTTAATGCAGCTTACAATGATGAAGCCACAGGAAAAACATACTTCTTTGTAGCTGACAGATACTGGAGGTAAGATTTAATGTTCATTTACCAGAAGGCAAGTTTTCATTTCCCTGGGGACTGATGTATTACTAGACAGTTTGAGTGGAATTATGTTTATATTCCAAATGTTTAGTATATTCCAGAAATTTAAATGTGTTTCTTTGGAGTTTAAAAAATGTTAAGCATTTGCTAGAAAATGTCACCTTTTCATCCACATTTTTTTCCCCAAACATTAGATTCCTGTAGCAGGAATATACATACTTCACCTGAAAGAAACAGCTACCCAACAAAAAAGAGTGGGTTTCTACCAGGTTACTCACTTTTTCTCCACAACAGTGCTGCTTCTTTGTGACATGTTGTGATACTGTCCACTTTTAATTCATGTGTCAAACAAAATGAGCCATCATTGCAAAGTGTTGTAATTGAATTTCTCTATGAATTAATTATAAATATTCTCCAATTTTAAAGTTGCTTGTATTTCTAATTGAAGCTCACAACAAATTTCAGAGAGCAATTTTGTTTAAGTTCATCATTGACACTAATTCAACTATGGTTCAGGGCTGTGCTGTTGTCTTCTTCTCCCAAGTTTTATGTTTTATTTCCATGTTGAATTGGATATTCAGTACCTTGAATACAAATTCATTTTATGTGCAAGTGATGGCCAAGGCTCTGCTAGTCCAGAAACACATAAACAAATTTCCGACCTGTATTTCCAGTGTCCCTGGGAACATTGTGACAAACTTTACCATAGGTAGGATTTTCAAATCTCAGAGAAATCCCACAGGGATACTTAAGAATCAAAAAGCTACTTTAGTTAATCTCTATGAGACCTCTTAGTAACAGTAGAGTTGCATGTAAGAATTTGGTTTTTACTTTCAAAATATCATCTGCTTCCTCACAAATTGTAATGACATTCCTTCTTCTAAGATATGATGAAAGGAAAAAATCCATGGATCATGGGTATCCCAGGAAAATAGTCTCTGACTTTGGAAACATTGGAAGAGTTGATGCTGCTTTCCAGAAAGATGGTGAGTGAAACATACCTTTAATCTGTGTTTAAGTGAATATTTGGGGATTCTAGAGATAGGATAATTTTTTCAAAAAGCTGTTATTAACCTTAATGAAGAGGAAATGAAAAATATCAGGTGCACATGCACTATCTATAATGGGGATTCTTTTTTTCCAAAACACTGAAAAAAGTCACTTATGAAATATAACTGGATTAAATTTTGCTTCTAGGCTATGTGTATTTCTTCCATGGAACAACTCAGTTCCAGTTTGATCCTCGTGCCAAACGGATTGTCCGACAAATGAAGAGCACCAGCTGGTTTAATTGTTAATTGCAATGTTTTTCCATATGCACACTGTATGTTTTTATGTGCTGCATTTTTCAGCATTTCATGATTCTCAGGTCAGAATGGATTTCTGTCCAAATTCTATGGCAGTATAGTCTTACTAATTATTTATTTTTAACCAAGTAAATTTATATTATTTATCACAACTTTTCCTGTTACGGTCAAGTTTCCTAATAAATTATGTTCCTCATATAATTGTGTTCTTGATGTCTTTTTTTGCCCTGATATTCAAGAGCCAAGCCTACCTTTCATACACTAAAAAATGTATTCTGTTAGGAAATGTCAGGTTTTTTCACTAAGACAGAGAAAGGAGCGCACGCCTGTCTCTGAACCTCCTCACCACACAAACCCTGGTAAAAATCTGACAATTAATTAGTTGGGGATCATTATCATCCATGTACAGATCTACTTCCACTTTCTGTTCCTCTTTCCCCAGCTTCCGCTTTTAGACTATTCTCCAGAGTATACGTCTGTACAACTGTGGGCAGAGGGCAGGGGGATTGGAAGGAATATTCTCATGTTTTGGGGTTTAGGATCTGTTTTCAAGTCCAGAAATGTAGATTAGAAACGACCCCTGAGATAAGAAACAAGTCACTTGCTCTCAGAGGTACTCACATCACATAACAAATAAACCTCTTTAACCAAGGCTCTTTCAACTCCCTTACTATTCCAGTAGTTACTAAATCCTACTTAATTCCAGTGGGTTAGATAATCAAGGAGTTTGCTTAAAAGATGAAAATTGGCCAAAAATACTTCTGATACAAAGATTCATGAAAACAACTACTTGATTTCCAGCTTAATCACATTTTTTGCAAATGCCCTCAATGAAAATGGTGTTTGAAGGTCACTTTCTCTTTAGTCTTTGTAGCTCAGCTGGTAACATTAGAAGCCATATGAGCAGAACAAAATGTATTATATTTTATAATATCTGTATAATTCACCAGGCTTCAGAGGAAGGTTTGAGGTCACTGTAATAAAAGTTACTATATTTTGAGCAAATAATGCTCTCATAAAAACGTATCTGTTTCAGCTTTTTCATTACTCATCTGTCTTTATTAGAAGGCTATCAAATTTTATCCTTCATAAATGAAGAACAGACTAAATAGTTCTTATTTTTATTAAACTCAGGAGTATAGATTAGTCTCAATACTATTCAAAGATAAAAAATTGTATAACTGAAAATTAATCTGTTCATATACTTTATAAAACCTAAGAAAATATTAAAAAATAATAAAAATAAATTGCAGCAAACCAAAGGCTTTAATTAAGAAGTTAATTTATGTGAAGCCTGTTCTCACAAGGTGCTACAGATACTAGTTCTTTAATATCAAACCTCAATAGCAATGCTATTGAATCATATTTTCTTGTGTAAGCCATTGCAACTGAATGAAAATTAAACCAAAAATTGTTTTAGAATTATATAAATTTAAATTGATTGTGTTGTGTTCTGCTTTTTTAGCAGAAATGGTCTACAAATATAACACAAGATTTTCAAGCAAAGGTAATATTTCTTACTAGAACAATTTATATTAAAAAATAAAAACTGGGGCCATACAGTTCCCTGTACATATGAAGAGTAGAAGCACAGGATCTCAAGGCAGTGCCAAAAGAGTTCCTCAGATTTAGAGCAGAATGCTAGTCCCTCTCCAGAAGCAAATAGTAGTGGATACTCAGGTGGCAGATAAAGTGTTTAATGGGAGATGAGAGGTAAGGAGGTGGTTATCTTTTAGAGGAAAGAGAGATAAAGAGTAATTTACAGACCATGGAATATGAAGAAGTTAAAAATAGGATGAAGTTTCTAATGCAATATTTTTAGTCCGTGCCTTTTGGCATCCTGTGAAGCTGCAATTTTTAGTTGCCAGATGCCGTTTCGAAATTCACTTTGTGGATTTTCCATGAGCAGGAAGACGAGAGCTCAAAATGAAGTGATTTCTCTGTGAGAAATCTCATCCATGCTTCTGTGAGAGAATATTTCCTCTGCCTGTGTGAGCGCAGCGATTGCTCCATCCCACCCACACCATGAAGAGGAGGGCACGTCTGGTGCTTGCCACTCTTGTCTTCCTTCAGGCACAAAGCAGGCTTCCAGCAATGAGGAACTGGGGTGTTGTTTCCAGCTCAGTCCATAAAACCACCTGCCATTTTCTTTTTCCCTATTTGCTAATTACTGTAATCTATTGAAGTACTGTACCCCTCCCCAAGGTCTTGCTACAGGCTTGGTGTGTAGTTGTAGGCCATATCATTACTAAGACATATTTGCCCAGCCAGGAATTCAATTCCCTAAATGTGTTTAGTGCACTTGAGGTACGGTAGGGTCTCCAAGTAACCCCTGCAGGTATGAAACAGGACTCCTGGGAGCACATCACTTCCCAAAGATCCACAGAGACTACATTGTCTCTAGAGACTTCTGTTGGCATCATTAAATCCTGCCCTCACATGCTGCAGTCTGCTAAAAGTTTGTCAAGAGTAAAAGACAGTACATGAACCATTCTCCTTCCCCCATGTTTTTCACTCAAGCTGAGTAACAATTCAATTTTGTTGGCTCAATGAAAGTATTGAGCCTGAAGAGTAGTGGCTCAACTCATCTGTCTGAACAGTTCTCTAGGGCCATTAAAGTGCCTAAAGGTTTCCCGTTAGCTTCCAACTACCAGTCTAGAAGTCACATGTCCCCTCTAGGTTCTGGATCACAGCCACCAGTGTGCCTTTATCTGTCTTATGTTTTTAAATGAATATATTTGGTTGTCTCAAAGGTTTTAAAGCTAGAAGGAATGACCATGGTGCTACGGTCAGATTATATTCGTGCATGTGTCACAATAGCCAAACACTGCTCAGGGGCTTTTGCACCAAATATATTTTGCAATGGCACTAGAATACATCTTTGGAAAACGTATTTCGGCTGATACGAATTTATTTTATAGAAACACCAAGAATTATGGGCAGATTTGATGTGCAGTGGGAGAAGTGGTTTTCTTGCTTCCCATATGGCTAGCTATCAGGTCCTCAGAGCTGTCTGCCATATAGCAGTGAAGGATAGAGACAATAAGAGCAGTTAGGTTAAGATCGGCTGCATCTCACTTCATGCATTTATTAGTTAAGCTTTCTTCTACAGAAAAGAGACAAATACATATGTCTTGAGAGTGGTCCCACCAGCTATCTTAGAATAGGATCATATGATCTCTACAAGTGTCTTAATTCAATCTAGAGAAGTTTAAACCACTAATTTAGACTACATTTCGAGTTTCAGCTAATATTAGTGGTTGCTCAGAAGACATTTGAGTGACAAATGAGGGAGATCTACATCGCACAAAGCACTACCAGGGTTTTGCAACCTGGCCACCTACACACTACAGCAGCCAGTTCCCACTGCCCTTGGGAGAGAGACCTGAAAAAGAATTTTCACAAGTGATGTTTCACAAACATGTCTATAGCTGGCCTTGAGGTCTGGGAAAAGAAGAAGCTGTATAAGCAGCTTCTGGTTGCGGTTTCCTAATGCTTGTCTTTGACATTTATTGGAGTTGGTGGAAGTTGAACTATCTCATGACTTCTTTTCTCATCTTAGAAGACAGCAGCAATGTGACCTCTGTTTTAACCCAGAAAGTTCACTGGCTATCCTCATCACATCAGTAGTACCAGGTGATGTTACGCAGGCTATGCCATGAACCAGAAATAATGCTGCAACATGGTCATGATCTTAACACAATAGCAGGGACTCAACATTCCTGATTGTTCACAACATGAGTGTCTGTAAGGTAGCTGTCTAAATGTGCATTATAGCAACAAAAATCCAGTCCATATGGTCAAATATCTACAGAACTGAATGGGACCGATACAATGCAATGATAGTGAAGATTAATCAAGGCAAGGATTTGATTTTTTTAAATAGTAGCTCAGAAATGCCATAAACAATTTTAAAAATGAGGATATTGGGATGAAAAGAATCATCATTAATGCCTCCAGCTTGGGAAAAGTTGGCTGCAAGTGACAGCAAAAGAGCCAAAAACACGGAAGCAATATTTCCTGAAAAAAGCCACAGTCCAACATGAAGGCATTTCTTTCAACACTTTTGTAAATGTTGAGTACGTGCTGCCAGAGCTCCTCTGAGGTGCAGAACACCTTCAGCTCCCTTTGCTGACAGTGGAAGAGGAAGATGCTTGGCTGGAACGGGGTGAAATCCCATAATGTGTCACAGCTTGTGTGACTCTTGAAAGTTCCTTAATTCTGAATTACTTAAGACAGGAAATAATCATATCCCTTGTGGTTAATGTGGTTAAACTGAAAAAAACCTTTGGTGATGAAACAGCAGATAGAAGATAGATAGGTAGATAGATAAGTGTAGGTAGAGATATAAGATTATTCACGTTCTTTAGGCTCAATTTATGAGGTAAAATCATTCTCACTTATGTATATCTTGGATTCCACCTGAATAATTTAAAAGAAACACACGGTTTCAAATTTGTTGCCAGGAATAGATTGTTAGAGAATGGCATTTTCATCCATTTTCCAGAACATTCAGCCTCATTTTATGAATAAATTTGAACAGAAAATTTTCTGCTCACAGTGATTTCTCCCAAAAATTTGTTTTGGGTTTTTTTTTTATGGGATTCATATCTCACGCACAATTCCAATTTTCTAGGCTGAGAGTGTAGAATACCTCTACATTTGGTGGTTCCATTTCACACAGATGTGCTGAGACAACTTACAAAGTTTTGCTTTTGTCCACCATTTAATCTGGCATGAAATTGCTCAGATTTCCTCAAATTCAGTGTAAATGAACTAAAATTGATTGCCAGTTTTGAAATAGCAGCCAAGCAGCTTAGATGTACTCAAATCCCTACTGACTTCCGATGAGTGTGGAATCGGATGGGTTCAATTAAGTTTTATTGTGTCAGTCTGCACAGAGTTATAGCTTGTGTGGAGGGAATCAGAGCATGATGAGCTCTGAGTCAGGCTACAGCTGACTTTCCAAAGCACCCCATAACCATATGAACTGGGACACCAGAAAGGAGGCACATGGAGCAGAGAGCACACTGCTCTCCTACCAGGACGGGGATGAGAGTAAAAATGATGGCTCTTTTATTTTGGCTTGTAACATGCGCAGCTGTTTCTGGCGTTCTTCCCTTCCACCCAGAGAGAGACAACGAAGGAGATGCAAAGCTTGTACAGGTAACTGCATTGTCCATATCTGAGATCTACTGAGCCCTCTATTTTTAGACTTAATCTATGTGTTCCATCTCCACAGCAGCTTGCTGAGAGAGACAATGATATTGCATAGAAATCTGTCGCCTGAACTTTACTAAAGTAGGATAAATCTGTACAAACTGGAAAAGTCAAGTGAATAAGAGTCAGGACAATGATGTCTGTTTCTGTTTATCTATGATCTCCGGGAAAACATCTGCTTGCTCCAAAATCGCAGGCAGATGGTTTTGCCAGCAACTTACACAAACAACATCAGTCCTAAGGTATTTGTTCAAGAAACAAATCAAAATGTGAAATGTGTTGTTTTTTTTTTCACTAGAACTATTTGAATAAATTCTATGCTGTTGAGTCAGATCCAAATCAACTTGGATGGAAAATAAATGCTGAATCTGCAGCTGAAAAACTTCAGAAAATGCAACAATTTTTTGGTTTGAAAGTGAATGGAAAACTGGATAATGAGACATTGGAAATGATGAAGAAACCCAGGTGTGGAGTTCCTGATGTGGGTCTGTATGGCTTCACTCTGCCTGGATGGAAAAAAACCAAACTGACATACAGGTAGTTTTTCAGTAATTACTTTTTGAGTTTAAATTTTAGGTTTGTGGGTATCCATATTTGTTATATATAAATATAACTTCTATAGCAATTGTTTCCTGTTGGGAATACAAAAATGTTTCTCTCTCTACAGCTGTTAGCTATGCATGCGCCTGAGAGGAATTTCTGAGAATCAAGCTGCATATTTTGAATTTACTGGTTCAACTGTAGTATTTTGCCTGTCATGTGTCACTCCTGAAAAATATCTGTAAGCCAAACAGAAATATCAGTTGCACCCTCCACAAGCCTCATTACCTTTAAAACTTGCTGAGACAACAGTTTTGTAGTCACAGAAACCTGAGGAGATAACTTTCCTTATACTCAAGTGACAACCTCCTGTCTAAGGCCCATTTTAAGAAAAAATGGATAATGTGTATGCAGCAGTTATTATGAAACAGATATATTGGGCAGTTATCACATACCACAAACACACTCAGTTATCACATACCAAACTCACTCAGCACAAGCTGAATCTTGGGAACTATTTGTTTACAGGTTACATTTCTTCTTATATTTCTCTGTTCATCTTCTTAACCATATTAGGGATTTTTTTATTCTGCAAATACTAAATATTATGCTTGAATTCTCATAAATGTAGAATTGTGAACTACACACCAGATATGAGCAAGGAGGATGTGGATAAAGCAATTGAGAAGGCATTTAAAGTATGGAGTGCTGTCACCCCGCTGATTTTCACTCGCATTCATAAGGGAATAGCAGATATAATGATTGCTTTTGGGACCAAAGGTAAAATGATGACTGCATTCAACAGTCAAATTAATTCATGGATTTTTCAATGGTCATAACGTAAGCTCAGTGTTGTTTCAATTTCATATTAATTAGCTCATGGACATTGCCCTCGCTATTTTGATGGCCCCCTTGGAGTCCTTGCCCATGCCTTTCCACCTGGCAATGGTTTAGGTGGTGATGTACACTTTGATGAGGATGAAGACTGGACCACAGGCTCAGCTGGTAAGTTAAAAAACGGTTTCTAAAGTGTTATACAGATGAATAAATTACTTTCTGATTTTATTTAAGTGAAGGAAGAGACTGAGATTAAACACTGCGTTAACCGTAAGAGCAGTATAAGGATCTTACAGGCCATCCTTCGACTGGGATACTTACAATGACATAGACATAAACTCAGCCTGATCTACTCTAATTCTTGTTTAGCACTGATAAAAATACCAACAGGACAATCCTTTCCAGGGAGGAATGCCACAGACACAGCCACTCTTAGCTGGGGGCAGGTAGGGCCTGTGCACACCAAAGTTTCACAACTCGTGGTAAAAGCTCTCCTTTTCCCCTCCTGATGCATGCCAGGCTGGCCATACAGCACATGCTGCCTCTGACAGCTCCATCACTACCCAGGCACATCACCCTCTTGTACTTTAGATCCTTTTCTCATCCACTTTTTGAGGTGGAAATCTCCAGCAGAAGACCCGAGGTCAGGAAGAGCAAGGAGCTAATGAAGAGAAAGGTGCTGTAAAACCACTGCACAAGGAGGAGAGTGTGGGTTTATTGTGGTAGGAAAAAAAAAAAGGGATGAGGGATGGACATGTCATTGATTAAACATAATATTTTCCTCATACTGGGACTGAATGGGTCAACCCCAGTTTTTCTGCTGTTCCTCAGCAGCATAGCTCCAGCAGCCAGACATTGCAGAACTCGGAGAGCTCAGAAGACTCGTGAAAGGGGAGGATTGACTGGAAATATGCGTGGAAAAAATGAGGCTTTATTTTGTTTGGGTTTTTGAGAAATGAATGTCTTGGCTTCAGTCAACCTTTCTTGGGCAATCAATGACCAGTCCTCTCCTCTGCCACAGACTTGTGATCTTTACTAAATCTGTTGACATTTTTGGATCTTGGTCTGCAGGGCAGATGATCATTCTTCCCTAATTCAGAAAGACATGTTGCTTGGAGGGATACACGTTGAAGGAAATTCCATTTTTAGTTATTTATTATGTTAAGATATTTCACTGGGAATAAGCATGCATAAGCATAATATTTTAAAAATTAATTTTGTTTGACAAATCTCTAAAGAAAGCATAAGCTTTAAAGTCCCAATGGTAGAAAGGCAAAATATTCTGCTAAAATTTTATTTTTCCTTGTCTACTCATGATCTCACCTTTCTTCCTCAGGTTTGTAGGAGGGAGAGTGACACACAGAGTAACACTTTGATACCTGCAGTGAGCACAGAGTGTATTGTCCTGCCTTGCCCTGGAGAGCTGTTAGTTTGATCTGAGTCACTATCTAATCTGTTCTAGCTCAGCCAGGAAA
Source organism: Eopsaltria australis (assembly GCA_034509425.1). Classification (NCBI taxonomy): domain Eukaryota; kingdom Metazoa; phylum Chordata; class Aves; order Passeriformes; family Petroicidae; genus Eopsaltria; species Eopsaltria australis. The sequence continues at coordinate 1,316,623 of JAVTVJ010000194.1, forward strand.
CCCTGCCAGGACATTCCAAAGAGCTGCACCCACACTCACCCCCAGATATCTACTCATGCCACACACACACTTTCAGTAGCTAACAGAAAGCAGAAGGGTCAGAAGTCTCTCCCTTCTAGTGGGAGAAGACCACAACCTTGTCCTATACAAAAATATATTCACATATATGCATTCCCTAGTGAATGTCAGTATATTGTGTGACAACTGTCACTGAGCAGTAGCCCTGCTGTGATTGTATCAGCCATTTGCTGAGCAAAATTTGACTGATATAGTGTCTCTCTTGACTTTTTAAGGGTTCAACTTGTTTCTTGTTGCTGCTCATGAGTTTGGCCATGCCCTGGGTCTCTCCCATTCTAATGATCAGAGGGCTCTCATGTTCCCCAATTATGCCTACATCAGCCCCAGTGAGTTTCCCCTCTCTGCAGATGATATAAGTGGCATTCAGTCCATTTATGGTGAGTAAGATACATGGCTTTTAAAATAAAGGTAAGCAGGAGAGAATCTCTTTCACAAAGTTTCACCATGAAAATAATTGTATTCTCATAATACGAAAACAAAAAAATGCAAGACGTGAAAACTTTAATATTTCTGTAATTTGGTGTATTCTTTCCAAAATGGCTCCCTCAGGATCTCCACCAAATGTCCCAGATAAAAGGCCAACCACCCCTACCTCACCTAAAACCTGCGGCTCCCAGATATCTTTCGATGCTGTAACTACACTCCGACAAGAAGTCATTTTTCTAAAGGGCAGGTAAATACTGATATGACATTTGTCTCTGTGGGGTTTTTTTTCTTGACTTATACAAAGGATGAATACTTTTGTGGTTCAGGATTTAAAATGAGACCAACGGAATTCAATTCATGGAAATTAAAGTTTTAACAGACATGAGTTACAGTAATACTTTTACAGGATCCCCTGAAAAAGTGTGCTTCAATTTTTGTCAGAAGACTCCTCAGTACCAATGAGACTTTATTCCCAAATGTGTAGATGGTTACATTGAGTAGTGACTTGACTAAATGATGCAAGTATTTCCTGAGAATCTCATAAAGGTTTGGTTTGGAAGGTACCTTGAAGATCATCCAATTCCAAGCAGGGACACGTCCCATTAGACCAAGTTGCTCAGAGCCCCATCCAACCTGGCCTTGAACATTAATTTAAGTGTTTAATTAATTTTACTAATGTAAGTAATTAACTGACTAAGAAATAAGTATGTTTGACAATACAGTTGAGCCAATCTCTCCTCCAAGCCCCTTTGCAAGCCCAAAATCTTCTGGGGAATTCATCTGCTGAAGAGGTTACAATAAGTTCCACTTAGGGTCCTATAATCCTCTTACTATATGGTACAGGAACAACCTGAAATATTCAGCTGCTTATAATTGATCCCATTTATCAATCAATATCAATGAAATGCCAGAAAGAAGCTAGAATAATAATAAAAAAGACAACACTTCTCAGTATAGGGAGCTATTTCCTTTCTGACACATCAAGCCAGGTAGCTCCACTGACAAGAAAGAGCTTGTAAGTCATGGTGTTGTTCATGTTCTTTTGCACATATGGAAGTTTCTGTGGTTTATTGCATCCACAAAACCTGTTTCATATTTAAATCAGACACTTATGGCGGGTCTATCCTGATAACTCAGAAGCTGAACGTGAATTAATTTCTGCCTTCTGGCCGAATCTGCCTCCTGGTATTGAAGCTGCATATGAAAACATGAAAGATCAGATCCTACTTTTCAAAGGTGAAGTATGAGATTTTCTCTAATTTTTTCCTTAATTTAATTATGTGGGAAGAAGGGATGTGTGCATAAAATTCACTTTTCAAATAAATAAAATAAAAACTCAGAATATTTCATCTAGTTTTCCTACAACCTACAACAAAAGGAATGCATTTTATCATTTACTGTCTGAAAGTGACTGGTGAAACTAAACATTTTAATTTCTCTTAACAGGCAACAAATTCTGGATTATCAGCGGATATCAGGTGTTGCTTGGTTATCCAAAGAATATCAACACATTGGGTTTCCCTAAAGGTGTCAAGAAAGTTGATGCAGCTGTTTGTAATAGAAATACAGGGAAAACAGACTTTTTCATAGGTGACAAGTACTGGAGGTAAGAGGAATTGACAAATGTTTTCCTATTAATGACTCCAGTATAATCTGGATAAAAATTAAAGTGACCATGTGATGAAAGAGAAAGTAGATCTTTTAGGTACCTGTATGTAACTAGGTAATTCTAGTAGTCCTACTTTTCATAGAAGTGTTTCTTTGACTCCTGCATGAGGAGAAGAGTGTAGCTTTGTCTTTTGAGAGCTTAAGGGCGTCCTGAAGTGGGCATTCAAAATACGGATGTGCTTTGATACATTGTGCCTGGAAGCTGAAAAAAATCCAGTATCTAGAGAATTTTACAAATACAGAAGTGTCTCTAAAAAGTAAAGATCAAAACTAACCTACTTCAGCAGAGGCTGGCTGTGATGGCTTGTGCAGGATTTCTCCGGTTTCTGAAAAGTCCTGGATTATTTTATCCCTTTCAAAAAAAGAAAAGTGAGAGTTCCTTTCCTATCTTTGACTGCTTAGTGCTGGCTTTTCAACATGTTCCCTCTAAATCCTATTCCCAAACTGGCATGAGTGAGTCTTGATACCCAAAGAGCAGGCAGGTGGAAGAAAGAAGTCAGCTTTTGGGAAGTAGAAAAATTCTTTCTGTGTGCAAGGACAGTGGCTGCAAAGGTCTTCCTTAGGCAACCAGGGCAAGCATGGGTCACACAGACTTTATTGTGACTAATTGTGGGGTTCCTTAGTGAGACAGACAGTGTCAGCTGGATTTTGAGATTCCTGTGGTTTCCTGTTTTTTCGTCTTGATTAATTTGGGTAGAGTATTTACAATATCTTGCATTGTTATTTTACTGCCTTGGTCACAAGACAATAGCATGCAAGAGAACCACAACACGCATTTCTTACCTAGTAACTCATTCTCTCAGCCTCATGTGCCTGTGAAAAATATTTCTTGTATCCAAGGAGAAGTTAAACAAAGGCTTTGGTCGCTTGGTTGGTTTTTTTTTTTTTCCCTGAGGGTTCCTCACAACTGGAAGAATATTTTAGGGTCTCCTTTCAACTCCCTGAACGTAACCCTGTCTCATAAAAATTGTCCTGGCTTAGTTAGGAAGAAGTTGATTGTATTAGAAATAAGCCAGCTTCCTTGCCTCCATCTAAATCTGTCAGCTAGTACAGGACTATGTACAATATCTTATCAAAGTCTAAGAAGAGGAGTCAAAGTTCATGCTATAAATATGTGCAGTCTCCATAGCAGGAATCAGTCTGTCCAGATTTCATGCACTGCCTGTCACACTGTTATCACTAGAGGAGGTAAATCCCATCCCTGAAGTAAAAAATGTGAGTCTTCGTTCAATTTTTCTCACCTAAGGTGCTTCTTTGAAGCTGTACCTGCCTTTATCAGCAAAAAGTAGCAACCCCATGGAAAAAACAATGGCCAATATCCTGCAGCCATTTGTGCAAATAAATAATGCAACTTTCTGTTGCAACCCCAGTGAAACCAACTAAATTGCAGAGAGTGGGCACCTTTTAAAAGCTGCTTAATTATGTGCAGAACTGATGTCTAAATTCTGTAAAATTACATGTTTCCCTTCATATGATTTAGGTTTGACGAAAACAGCCAGTCCATGGAGAAGGGTTATCCTAGGCTGACAGTTGATGAATTTCCAGGGATTATCCAGCGGGTTGATGCTGTATTTCAACAGAAAGGTAAATGAAATGAGCTTTTAAGTAAAGCTGATTTAGTTCTAAATATCCTAAGTTCTGAAATTAAGATTAGCATCATTAGTGCTGCATCCTGCAAAAGACAGAAATGAAGAGATGCTCTACTGTGTGTTCAAAGGTGATTTCCCAGAATAAAGCTATTTCTTGTATCCATAACATAATGTTTTACTTTTTCATTTCCAGGGTTATTCTACTTCTTCCATGGATCGGAACAGTGGGAGTTTGACCCTATTGCTAAAAAAGTTATCCGAGAAATGAAGAGTAACAGCTGGTTTAACTGTTAATATCATTAAACTTTCTTACATTCAGCAAAAGACAGTAAATACCATCCTGGAAATCTCAGAAACTGTTCATACGTACACTACTAAACAGAATAAGCAACAGGACTAGTTTTCATAAATGCTTTTCATATATTTTAATAAATTAACATGTCAGCTCTAATTTCAGCTTCAAGGACTAGAACAAAATTGTGTTTTTCCTATAAGTGGAAAATTTACAAAATAATTTATTATTTTATTGTCCAGATGGTTTGGAGTTTTTTAATATTATGGCAATAAACACTCTTAGGTTGATGGCACCTGTTTTCTGCTTCACCTGTTGAAGGCATTCTACATTTCTGAGGTGTGAAAGGCTGCAGGTTAATATGCTAATATCCCTCTACCATACAATGTTTGTACTTTGCCTCTTTTGTCTTCAAAGAGCAAGCTTCTTTTCTCTCCATCTGCAAGATACAGGCTTTCATTAGTCAATTGCTTTTCTGCATTCTGCAGAAGATGCATATTCCTGCATCTTGTCCTGCCCTTCTTTGGCTACTGTACCCTTGTCTCTTTCACATCACAACATTTTGCCACCAAAATGACCCTCAAGTCCCAATGTCTAAATAAATTATCTCACCTGATAATCACCCTGATCTGTCTTGATAGCATAACAATTAACATTTCATCAGTGGCCACTTCTTCTGAAGCCATGAATTACATCCTTCACAAATCAGCCCTGTCCTGTTCAAGAAATAGATTCAACTACCATGTCATGGAGCAGAACCTTTGCTCTGCTGGCAAGAATCATGTGCTTTATATGCATATACATCCAACATTTATTGCATGTTGCCATGTGAACTCCCCACAAAATCAGACAAAATACATGCAGTCACAGTCATATCTTCTCCAGGTATTTATTTTACATTTATTTAACAGGCCCAGGATACGCTGCCAAATTGTTGGCCATACTGAGTGCATGGTTGGGGATATCTGAGAACCTGGTCTCAGTACTGGTTTGTCCTCCTGTTCCGTGGTTCTCACCTATTTGTCTGTTTTACACACCTCACACATGCTTTAGTAAAATGTTTCTTTTCACTCTGTATGTTATAGCAAAACAGTGACCCCAGCCTGAACCTTGCCCACCTGATTTGCTGTAAACAACAGCAGTATCACCATGTTGCTGCTACTGCTATGAGAAACCCACTGGCTTTGTTCCCACCAGGAAATCAAAGTAAAGGATCAAAGGATCAAATGTGATGTTTCACTGACCTACAAGTCTAATCATGGCGAGCACCATCAACATTTAGATCCGTAAGAAAATTGAAGCCCAAAGTGGGGTGGCACAGTAGACATTTGAGGGAGATTCATCTGGCTGCTTTATCTTTCTGTCTAGCTACATGAGTTAGGGAAGATCCCTGTACAGAGAGGAAGTTTTCCACAGCATTACTCATATCTCATCTCATCTCATCTCATCTCATCCCACTCAAAGACTATGCTGGGGCAAATTGGTGTCTTCAGCCCTCAGAGAAAACCTCTTTGTAGAGGAAAGATACTCAACTAGCCCAGAGTAGCTGCCTTTCAGACAGATAAGGCTGGGTGCAATTAATAGTGTGTTTGATGGGTACCTTTCAGATTTTATTCAGAATAGGGCATCCTACTTTTCTCCTCTATGGGGTTTCCTTTTGACAAGTTACAAAGCAGCTTTTTATCACCACAAGCCAGTGACAGAGTTGTCTGAAGGCACCTACTTGCACTGCCACTGTGGAGTGATTGTGAAATCCCACATGAAAAGAACAGAACATGCTGGAGGCAGGGATGGAGACAGCTCCTTACCTATTTCTGTATTTTCAGGCTCCTTAAACTCTTCTCCAGCATTCAATTCAATTGATGGCTGTGTAGCAGAAAGCACATTTTAACAGCACAGTCACAGAAGCTGCCAAGTTACACCCAAGTGTTTATACTCAGAGGCAAGACTGGTGTTTCACACACAGTCTGCTCGGTGTGTAATATAATTGTAAGTTTAACTTCAAGAGCCAATTAATCATTGAACCATAGAGGAGATTGTTCAGTTCTTTGCAACACATAGGCAAGTTCCTCTCTCTTCAGGTACTTAAACAAACACCATAGTTACTCCGTGCCCCTTCTTTTCTCAGGTGAAACATTGTTTCATATTTTATATAAATCTCTTGTCTTAAGGCAAGTTAATCTTTAACAGTGAAATGCAGTTAATGAAGTTTTCTGACTGGGAGCTCTGACATTCTGATAAACCAGTGTGGAGTTCATGTTCACAGGTCAGCTGTGAAAATAAATAAAGCAATCAGTATTGCTTTTCCTTTGTTAGCAAGGAAAGCCTACAAAGTCACTCCCAATACAGAAAGACAACTTCTGATTAGTGGTAACAGCCTGGTCACTCAGTTTTCCCTCTTTGATTGTCATTTCATTGGAGGAATAAGAACCAGAACAGGAGTGTCAGAACAGAAATCCAGTAAGAGTGCTTGCTAGTGGTCCTATCCTTCCGTCTCTGCCAGGAGCCTGGACAACATAGGATTGTGTCTTGCACCTCACCACATCCTGCCACAGCCCTGCCACAGCTCCCAATACCACTCCTGCTCTCTTATTCCTCCTACAGCTCCTCATAATGCATATCCCCATACTGTATTTAGGTTTTTAGCTGAGCAATGCTAAGTAGTTACCCATGGGGTGACCAGCCACAAAACCCACAGCCCAGCCCAGGGATGAATTATCTGTCTTCCCATCAGCAGGGGTTATTCTCCTCTAGCCAGCTGCTGTTTTCCACAAAACCTGTAGGGCCTGTGAAATTTCAGTGTGGCTTGGAAAAATCAGCCAGTACCTCCAGTTGCTGTGGGACCAGATGGACAGAGACACACAGAAAACAGGATCCCACGTGGCCAAGCTAAAATAATTTTCTCAGTGTTTTTCACTGTAGATTTCCATTCAGTTTTATAATATCGTATTCCCCCTACTGTTGACAAGAGGAGTTTGGGAGGGCAGACAAGGCAAGGCAGAAATGACATATAAAACCAAGGAGACAGCTAATCCACACCTGTCTTTGCAGTTGTTTCATGTCACTAAGAAAAATGGTCATTTACTTCTCATCCAATTAATGTTTTTCAACAGCTGTTTTACAAATGAATCGTAAGATTGAAAGATGATGTGACTGAACTGAAATGAGGAAATTATACATCCTAATGTAATGTGTTACTGAGGTGCACAAACTACAGTATTCCTGGTAGATTGTCCTGAAAAGTCCTGCTCACTTCTTTGCCTACAGGAACTTGATCTCCTGGCACTGGCATGGGCATGTTTCAGTTAACAGACTGGGGTAGGAGCTGTGGATAACCAAACACTTGCTAGAGCAGAGCTGAAAAGCCACATCTTATCCTTTCAAATGAGCAATTCTCCCCTGTACTCTCAGGTGACAGACTGATGCCCCAAAAGCTTTAAGAAAACTGATACTGAATTTTTTTAAGGGTTTGGTACTTTAAAGGAAGAAAAAAGACAAGCATGGCAGCCAATGTATAAAGAAAGAACTTGTTATTACCTGGCTGTACATAACCACTCTTATATGCACTCGCTCATAACTTCATGCCCCTTGCTGCAAATTGTCCAAATCCCAATAACAGGAAAGGAAGGTGCAAGGCTGTGCATAAGTGCTGATAGCCAACATGCTCCTTGAACAGCTTATGAAGTTTGAAGCTTTTTGAACACTGGTCCTTCAGACATGCCTGAGCCATATCCAAAGCAAAGAATTGAAACCCAGCACAGACACTGCAAGTGCTGGGACAGGACATCAACAGGAACTGTGGATGGGAGGCACAGTGCAGATAAGGGGTATGGCCAAAACAGGGACAGCACTTTTCTGAGGTCTACACACACAGTCAGAGAGCCTTGCAGGATGAACACATTTAATGACAGCCATCTCAGTGACCTTACTAAGTGTGGCCTGCACCTGTATTTTGTAGACAGGATCTAGATGTTTGAAACGTGGGACCTGTGGTTCTGGCTGTGAATCAGACTTCTTCGTGCTCTGTCTGCACTCATTGATTAAATCAACTTGGGATAAGGGGTGTCCGTTGGATTTTTCCTCAGACATCCTGGGCTTCATGTGTTTTTATGGTCTGTAAGCACTGCCCCCGCATCGGAGACTGCGACCTGGGAGTGGAGGCTCATCGCTGCCACCCCAAGGTCACCACTGTCGCCCAGGGCTCACAGCTGCAACCCGCAGGTCACCGCTGGCACCCCACGGCCACAGAGGCCACCCAGTGGCTACAGCCGGCAAGCTAAAGTCACGGCTGCCACCACGCACAAGGTGTCACCCGGGAATTACAGCTGCCACCTCGCGGCCACCGCTGCCACCTAGCGCTCACAGCTGGCATCCCGTGCTCACATCTGGCACTCCGCACTCACTCACATCTGGCACTCCGCGCTCACAGCTGCCCCAGCATCTGCTCCGGGTGGCTCCAGACAGCTCAGCTCCTCACATACTTAATTTCAGTCGTGCGGTTACTCTGCTCACGATTTTCTAAATAAAAGTTTGCATAAAGGTATTTTATGGAGAGAAAAGTATGCGAGGAGAAGCACTGAGATTTGAAAATGAAAAATGCTTTGTTAAATCTATTAATAGGGTAATTTAAATTAAATTAATTGAGCAGTGTGTTTGCCATGTTGGTGGTGATTCAAAATCACCAAAGAGAAAGCATGAAGAAAAGCACTGAGAGAGTACAACAAACTATTTTCTGAAGGACTGAGTCCCCTAAATTGTCAGCAACTGTTATGGGACCTGGTAAAAGCTGTTTTACCCTAGACTGAAAGGGTTACACTGGTTGGAATGAAAAACTGATACTTAAAAATTCAGGTATTTTAAAAAAAGTAATACTTTCAGACATATGCAAAATGTCATTGTTAAACAGAGGTAATAAAAATGAAAAATATATAGTTTACAAAAAGCAATTAAAAGCATATTTTAAATATGTGTGTATACATATAATACAAATATGTATGTATATATTTACTTCTAGCTATGTTTCAAGCTATCGTTATTACTTTTATAATTACTGCTTTTGATTTTCACCCAAGATTATAGAGGACACAATTTACACAATAAATATATGGACTCTTTAAATCATGATGCAATTTCTAGTTTGGTTATAATTTTCCAAGCAGCTGAACAGTATATTTATCACTTCATACTGCTGTAAATAGGATTACTGTGAACAGACCAGGCTTTTAGTGTAAAATAAATACACTTAGTGTAAGGATGTAAGGAAAGCTTACACTGATCTCAGGAGGAGACCAAACAGGGACAGATATGTTCTGGAGAAAAATTCTGCAAGTCAACACGTGTTTGCTTATGGAGATGTACAGAGTGTGTAAGGAGAACGACTGTAAGTAAAGATGTCTCTTTGATTTCTAAGTGTGACAAATTCTTTCCTCATTTCCAGGAACAGACTGCAGCCTGTGTACATCGTGAGCCAGAGGACAGGATTTAATTAGAGAAGAAGGTGCTGATTCAGCAAAGCCTTCAAGCTCATGCCAAAATTCCAACGTGTGTTTAAGTAACACTACTTTTGAAATCTTTTGTGCAGTCATAGCCATAATGGGACATCTGTGCTCATTGAGGTCATAGAAATGTACTGTCCCAGCAAAGCTCACACGAAGCACGGCCACTCTTCAAGCCCTTGGCTGAACAAATTCATACATTCATACCAGTACATTCAAAGTGATCTTTGTGCAAATGAGAATGGACCCCACCATGTTCCTTCCCCTTGCAGTCTCCTTGACTCTCCTTCCCAGAGCTTCACCCCCCACCTTGAAAGCCTTTCTGCCTCTGCCTCTGGTTTTGCACAGGTTATTTTCAGGTACAGATTATTGGAGGCCATAATTTTGGGAATGAGTGGTATCAAAAGGCACAGGTCTACACAAAATGAAAATTGTAAAGAGGGAAATACAGAGGTCTTTCTTTCACTTCTGAATATGCTGTGAGATATTTTTGCACACATAGCATTTCTGTAAGAATTTGGTTACACTGTGAAGGCCAAGTTCTAGGCATTTAAGTATGTGATTTCCACCTATATTCTTGTGTCTGGGGTCCTTCTGACTGGATCTGAGCTTTTAAAGATGCTTAACATCAGGAAAAGTCTCTGCCATTTGGGATGAATTCAACCATTATTATAACATTCTTAAAGCTTTAAAGTGAAGGTGAAACAAAATGCCTGTGGAAAAAAAATTATCCCAAGCTTAGAGAAAATACCGCCAAATAAGCAGCAACAAGGCAGAAATAAGGATCTTATCTCTTAGAGCATCTATCTGGGGAAAGGACAAAGGAACTATAGACTTTAATACTAGGATGCTTTTGAAGTCAGCCTCTTCGTTACATTCACTTGCATTGCATGCTTTTAGTTTGTGGAGCGCTTTATGGCCACAAAGCGCAAAATCCTGGTAAGAGCTGTTCATATGCCTAATGGAGATATCTGAGTTCAGACCAATGAATGGTCCTTTGGACACCCTCAAACCATGTGACCAAAGGCAAATATTTTCACCAGAAGGCAGTCCAAGTGGTTTCCCTGTGTGTGTCTGATAGCAGAGACTTAGAGAAAAGGTGGACATAGATCTCAGGTAAAGGTTTTTTGCAACACCAAGCAAAAAAAGGGCACATGATGATCTGCAGATAACTCTTCTGAGAGCCTTTTCTTCCTTCAGCACAGGGCCAGGAACCATTCTCAGTGAGGCATGGACTGCCTAAAAATCTGATCTCTTCACCTACTGTTGGTCACCAAAGCTGGGCTGATACTGTAAGAGAAATATGGGGCTGCTGAGGCTTTTTTTGCACACTGAGGAAAACAATCAAAGTGTGAACACTCTGTAACACAGCACAGCTATGAGCCATTGGTGTGCCAGACAGAGGGGCTTCCCTCCTTTCTCTTAGACTAAATGCAATTGTCTTCCTCCAGCAGGGGTGCCATCCTCCTTGGCTGGCAGCTGGAATTACCAGCAGTGTGTGGATTCTGACAAAGGGTCTTGGTCCATTACCACGTATGCCTACTAATTTTATCTCCATGCACAGTAGTAATTTTATCTCTCTCGTGACAAAAATAGTGGAAATAATAGTATTTTTCTATTGCTACTGCTAGACAAGTCACAGTTTACATTACAGCACAATATGTTTATTCAAAATAGAAAAGCTGAACACTAACCATCTATAAAATAATAATCACTGTACATACCAGAATAAAGTTGTTGTTTAGACGTCTCTGCCAAATTTTTATTTGCCTTAGAGAAAGCTGATGCAAATAACCTAAAATCGTCAAAACCTGAATGTTTGATATCATAGAAAATACCCAAATTACAATTTCCTTTCATTCTGAATCAAACCTCAATTCAGCATAAGATCTAAGATTTCAGTATAAATAAATTATACGTTCTTCATACTAATAAACTATTAACTCAGTTTGCCTTGCCAGACTATTCTGATAATCATATATTCACCTAGATTCTTTTAATCAGCATTTCATAATTACAAATTGTAAAATTTGTATTGGAAAACACTCAACTTTTGTCAATCAAAACATTGACACGTCAATGAGCAAAATTTGCTTGAATTTTTCTTGTTTTTTAGCAGTTCTTTCACATGTATTATATGCAAAAGGGAAGGCATCAGTCTGTGCAGATAGCTGCAGCAGCATGTCAAGAAATCTTAAGGACATGCAGGCATTCCTAGATTTCCAGGTGACCAGAAATGTGGTCTACAGCACTATGAGCATGAAGGACTCAGAGACCATGGTGTGGTGTTCTTGACATGGCAAATTACCGGCTGTTTTCAGGAGAGCCCAAATGGATAAAGAATACATTAATGCACAGGTGATGAGTTGAGGATTTTCTGGCTTTGGAAACAAATAGGCATTGTTTGGATGATTTAAAAGCACCTTTAACTTTTTAAATTTTGCCCATGTTATCTTTGTTTTGTATTTCAAACATTTTACCTCTGTTATAAGCTCAGCAAGGACTTTGTAATAAGTCTTTGAGATTTTTTTCCAGAAATTCCTAGTACTTAAAGGAAGACTCTATTATAAAAGGGCACAATGCAAGTTCAAATGCAAAATATTTAATCTGTTTTAGTGAGAAACACACACTTGTTACTGCACTACTAAGTGAATTGCAGTAAATTTAAAATATCAAAAATTTTAAAATGTAATGAAATCATCCCACGATATGAGATCACGAAGGGCTAGAATTTTCCCATGGTGTGACATCTCCAGCTTTGTTTTTGACCTCGTCCCTTTTGCACAGCACTGCCACTAGATGTCAGATGATGAAAGGGCCCCAGTGAGTCTGGTCAGCAGATGAACTGGAAAAAAAGTATTGCACAGGGTGAGAGGAGTGGCCAGGTAAAAATAGGTGGTTATTGATTTTTAGCTGTTGGTAGTATTAAATTATGGGTTTTCTAGGACGAATAGCACTGCTGTGACACACAGGAAAACTCCTGAAGTCACCTTCTTTCTCTGGGCTGTTACACTGGTTTTGGAGCATCTTTCAAAATGAACCCTCATTCATTACAGGAACTCTTCAACATTATCACAATGATAACACTAAATAGAAATGGAAAAATGAGACTCAGAGCTTTCTCAGAGGAAATTAAATTCAGATAAAGAAAAATAATTTATCAGGTCTAGTTCCTTCAGTTAGTATAGACTTACCTGTATTTACTTCTCAGCTGGCTCCATGGCCTTGTCCTTCAGCCCCACGCTCACAGCTAAATTACAATTACTGTGAGGTTTGGTGGTGAAATATCATGCCATATCTACATCCAAGGAAGTTGTCAAACTGGACACTGTAAAGGAAAGGAGACTTGGTACATCCTCCATGCCATGTCATGGAGTTGATGAATACCCTCCATAGCAGGCTAAGGGTATTTTTGCAAAGATCAGATCTGTGAAGACAGCCCTGGACCATATCCTGAAATCCAACAGAAGTACCAGATTCAGACCATTAATTCCATTGTGATCAAAATTTCCCAGGGCAGGAGCTACAAAGGGGAGGGGTAGGGAAAAGGCAATATTCTCTGTAGACCAGGAGAAAAAAGTTTCCCACTTTCATCAGCTAAAAGGTCAAGCTTTGTATTCTGTGATTACAGCAGTTTAATCTGGTTGCTCTATCAAAGTTTATGGGAAAAAGTGCTTCATAGAATTTCATTCTCTTCTAGGACCTTGTGTAAAGTGGAATGATGTAAAAGGATTTTGGTCACAGTGAATGATACTAAAACCAAAACTGATGTCAAATTTATCCCTTCCTGCCTAGAGAGGGAAAGTCATGGGACATAATGCATATAGCATTGAATTTAATTACTTGGGATGAGTTTAAATTGCATCAGAATGGTGCTGTAGCACTATTTCATAGCACAGCACAACCGTAACCCTTCAGCTGAATGCTCTAAGTGAGTGCAAAGCAATGTATCTGCACTAGTGGAGACATAAAACTTTTTCTAGATCTGATTTCCTCCCCTGAAGTGTCTAAATGATTGATTTCCATACAGTCTTTCAGTCACTGTTCATAGGCACAGCAGTGAAAAGGCACCTGCTCTTGTCACCTGCTTCCAAGGCTGATGATGAGTTATCTTTCCTTCCAAGAAAGAAGTGCCTCAGTTATTTATTAGAAATAGTTTCTGGAATGCTATGTATGTGGGGGTGTTCTTCCTCTTTGCTCTGCTGCTATTTGCTACATCATTGTGACTCTTGTCCCTTTGATAGCCCATGTGGGACCCTGGCACACACTTCTGCCTTCTGCCCCAGTGTAGGGTTAGGAGGGGACAATAATTTTGACAGCACAGAGAAGTGGACTCTGGGAATGAATGGTACATGGAAACAGTTTATAAACTTTGCAAATTCAAGGATTAACTGAGAACCAGCCCTTGAAATTTACTTCCAGAAATCATTCTAATCCTGAGCTACCTGAGGAGAAACAGCTTAACAATGTGACATGAGATTGGGACATGAGAAGATTTTAAAGTGTGGAAGTGTGAAATACCAAATCCTACATTAGGGCATAAATTTGAGATCAGTTTAGAAAGTGAATACTAAATTAACAGACTGATAAACCTTAATCCCAAACAAACTCATTGAAACAATTTTAAAGAAATGGATCTAATGTTTCACTTTCAAAACTGAGTCCAGTTGACTCAATAAATTCTGAGAAAGTTATTTCTGATGTATCATTGTGAAGCAGGAGAAGGAAGAATAAAATTTAATCCATCATTGCCTGCAAAAATTATTTTAACAAAATCCACAAGCTGGACAGTAAGAATCAACATAAATTCATAAATTCATATAAATTTATAATTGCTTTTTGTTGTGATTTTCTATAAGGAGCCACTGGATAACAGTTTCCCTGTTGTGTGAGAGGGGGCTGTAGGACCCTAATATGAGGGATTGCTGTTTTAATATTAAGCACATCCTGAAGAGCTTTGCAGGATGAGGACTGGAACATTTGTCAGCTTGTAGTGTTGAGAAGAAAAATCCTGAAATATCTGTGGGACATACTGGTTCCTTGTCTTCAGTGAAGTAAATTGACCAGCAGGAGAGAATTACTGGTCCATACTGTTAAATTAATAACTTGGTCCCTGACACAATTTTGTCCTGCACAAATTTCATTTGAACATGGTTCAGGAATCAGTAAAGTTCAGAGACTTTCCTCAAGAAACCAAGCTATCTGCATGTATCTGCCCTGTTTTGAAAGATAATTTTAGATAAGGAGAGTGGTTTCAGTCCTATTTATTTTTTAGTACAGCAAGAGTCAGTGTTTGCGCTTTTCACCTTCGATGGCTTGCCACACTCATGTGGACAAGCATGACATACCCAACACTACTTTCTTGTCTATATCATCACATGTTCTTCCCATCTGATAGGTTACCTGTCATGTACCTCAGTCTTTTTCCTTCAGAATGTTCTGATAGCACATCCAAGTTTTAGTAGTCTTTTTTTTGGGAGATGGCAAGGAAAACAAACCTGTCTGTTAGATAAAAGTCAAAGGCCAAGACTTAAAACCCTGTAAAAATTGCAAAAGCCTTTTATTTTTCCC
The DNA here is from genome assembly GCA_034509425.1 of Eopsaltria australis. Lineage (NCBI taxonomy): Eukaryota > Metazoa > Chordata > Aves > Passeriformes > Petroicidae > Eopsaltria > Eopsaltria australis. The sequence continues at coordinate 1,331,742 of JAVTVJ010000194.1, forward strand.
AGGATATTCCACTGTTTCATAACATGTTTTTGTGGCATAATCTCTCAATCATCTCAGTCTGTTTGGGTGGGTTTGCTTAAAGATGCCACTGAAATCTAATGCCATGGAAGGCGCTGTTCAGTGTCTGCTGTTTGTCCGACTACACTCCATAATATCCTTCTTTACAAGGCAGAGTTAACACTGAAGTATTCCATCAGTGTGCCACTTGGTCCTTAGTCAAAACAGCAACCAACTCTGAGCATGTCCAAGGCATCTGACAAACCATTGATTGCAGATCTCTCTGCCAAACCTCAGGCTCTTCAAAGCTCTGGATTACCTTTCTTTTAATCTGCCCCAGAGCTCATCTTTCATCTGTTTCATTTCAACATCCATACAGACTGTCTTGTCTGAATAATTTAGGAGCCAAATGCAACATTATTTCTCCAGTCCTTTGATTTACCAGAGAGGTCCAACTCTAGCTGTAGATCGCTGACCCAGGTGACTTGTTACCCCCAAGCAGCTGGAGAGGGTGAAGAGGGATGCACACCATTTCTGTGAGAGCATCAATCAAACTGTCACTTAGAAGAGAGCAGACAATGTTTGTTTGGATCCATTTCAGCCCAAGTTTACAGCAGAAATCCCAAACTCTAATTCTTCCACTGAGCTTAACTGGCCTGCCACTTCAGCTACTGTGAAACAAGGGACCAAGGGGGCCAGAATCTCTTCTATGAAAAATGTAAAGTTCTTTCGGATAAGAATCGATCAGCATTGTGCTAAAAGCTGTGGCAACCATTATTTCCACTGGGCTTTCCAGACTTAGAGCAGTTGGCCTGTTTATACGATTTTGGTGCAATGTTCCAGTGAAATTCCATGTATTGCAGCCACCCTTCACCACAGCCTCCCACAAGATGGTAGAAAGTCACACAGGACTTCACTGAACTTGGACCTTAATGGCGCTTTGCCAAAAACAACTGATGTTAGAGAAATCTCTTGGAAAATAAAGAAAACTTCCAGAAAAAAATATGTAATTTATCCAGTTTTTATTTTTGATCAGGAACTGAAAAATGCCCCAGATTTCATAAACTGGTTGCCTTATTCTTTGTGGCCTGTGAGTCATCTCCTAGATATGTTACAAGACTAATTTTGCTACCACTCAATCTGTCATTCTGAGGCTCAACAGAGGATATACCACCTGCAAAAATGCCTGATAGACCAGACATAACAGGATTGTAGCTCAGTTAATGCTTTAATCAGTGCTGGGAACTGGTCTCCAGGTGTAGATATAACCAATATGACCAGATCAAAGAGAAATCAAGGACTGAGTCTATTAGAGTGAAGCATATAAGACGGCATTTCAGATGGAGCCCAAAGCCTAAGGCTATGTCTCTAGCAGGAGATGGAATACAATTGGGGCCATTCACTGACATGGCACCCAAGAGACAAGAAACAGTTCACACTCAGGACATTAAACTCTCTTAACCTCTCAGGTAGTTTGTCTACTTCCAAACAGGTTATTTGGGAATTGTCTCTGAAAGATGACATGTCCTGAATAGTGCCTGGGAACCATCCAGAGGGTTTGTCTGAAATGAAGACGTGCAAGAGATAGCTCAGCAGTTTAGCAGGATGGAGGATTGAGACCTCGTGCATGGGAATGTTTTTCATTACTACAAAACTTACTAACACCAGCCATAGTCTGAGCATCATTCTTTGTCTCTCAAAGTCCACCAAACATCAGGCTCACAGCTGCCAGTGTTGCAGCTTTCAGTGAGGCTTACCGGCAAAATATTTTGTGGATTACTTCCTTGGAGTTTTATGCCAGTTTATGTTGTTTCCATTTAATTTTATGCCTGACAAGACAGTTTCTGTCTGACAAGAGTATTCAGATGACTTTCACAAGAATTTGAATCAGAGTCACAGCTGCTGCAATCATTTCACAAGAGGCAACATAGCAGTGACTTGCAGACAGCCACCACACCACAATTATAAAATGGGAAGAAATTATAAAGTAGGATATCCTTCGGAGACTGCAATTCCTCTTTCAAAACAGATGTGAAACACATTGGTCTAGTGGTAGGATGAACAGAGAGAAGACTATGCTGGAGAGCTGGCCAAGAGAAATAGCACAGAATATTTTTGATGCACACACAAAAGCACATACAGATGTGTGTGTGTGTGTGTGTGTGCATTTATATAACTTTTGGGGAGAATTCAGGCAACATACTGCAGAGGTGCTCCATGTGTGGTAGCTGCACATAGCCAAGTTGATCTTGACTGATCTGTAGCCCTTTGACTCTCTGCTGCTCCTTCTTCCACCCCACACAGCCTCCATCAAGATGGCTCTGGGTTCACCATGACCAAAGCATCAGACCTTGTTGCAGCAAATTCAGAACAGATTTTCTATGACCTCTTTTTGACAGATTCTTTATGCCTGACCTACATTAGTGTTCCTTCTGCTGCTAGCCCAGTGGTACAGGTCTGACAGGAGTTTTTAACCTCCTTGTCTAAAGGGAACACAAAGTTGAAGCTGTCAAGGAACTCACTGCCATATGCCATTCATCAAAGCATCATAATACTCAGTCCAGACCCATGATTTACTCCAATCTCTGGACAGTAATTTCAAGTATGCTTTCACTGAACTGAGCTAAAGGCAGACAGAGATCGCTCTACCATCTCTCCAGCCTCTGCAAGGCTGCCAATTTCATAGGCAGGGTGAGATCCACACTGAAGCCCAGGTTAAACATAAAACACAGGCATAGTTCATCAAATCATGACTCCTGCATCTTCAGAGGCAACAGTGTCTAGAAGATCCACAAAACATTTATCCCATGTTCTTTCACGTAGTACAAGGCACAAAATAGCCATGAAATAAACTGTTCAGATATAGATCTTCTGTGAACGCAGAAGAGAGAAGAAGACAACACAGAGATATGCCCCAAACCACACCAGAAGAAAACAACAGCTGTCACAGGGGTATCTTAAGTCCAAGGACCTAAATCAGCAGACAATGTATTAAATACCTGTAGCAGATCCCTTCTTACCTCGAGCACATTTCCCACCATCACTACTACTCATTCTCTCTCCAGAAGATGCTGGGAAAAAATATGCCCAGAAGCCAGTCTAATCAAACCTGTCTTTAAAATAGAATTAATCATCCTTAAAATGCTCTAGTTTCATCTACACAGAAGTGAAATTTGAATTGTTTACATGAGTTAAGGAAGTAAATAATAAAAATATCTTAAATTTGGTAAAATTATAAAAGAATCAGTGGAAAACCAGTGAGTTGTTTTTACATCTTTTCCCTCCCAATCAATTTTGATTATTTACTTATTTTATCTATCATACTGCTTTTTTTTACTTATCTAAATAATTTTAATTTGCTCCCTTTTCTTCTTCTAATGAAATGGGGAAAATAAATGTTAACTGAAAATTGAAGAAAGAGGCAGTTACTTAAAAAAAAAAATCTCCATGACTTTCACAAGAAAACTTTTCTGGAAAATTCTGACCCACCTATCTTAAAATCAGTTCACGCTCACTAAGCAAAAGAAATAAGGTTGCACAGTGAATACAATGTTATTACAGCTGCTCCAACCACTGAGCAAACATATTGATTCATTCTAAAGAAAACCACACTCAAAAAAGCTATAAAATCTTCATAGGAGGTATTGGATTCATTTGACTTGGTGAATGGAGAGCTTGTGTGTTTTCTGGCATAGGCATGGGTAATAAAATAAACACGGACAGAACTATACCAAAGTCTGTGCTACTGCAGTTAGTACACAGCACAGTTTCTGTGGAGAGCATCTGACTTTCCTTGAAGACTAACATTAAAAGTATCATCAAAGCCTTAAATCTGATTTTCCAGATCTTCTTAGTGAATACTAACCTTAGAGAAAAGCAGCCATGGGTTGGTATTCATGAGCCTTTTCTACCAGTCCTAGAAACTTCCCTCATTTCCTAATGATGTTTCTTACTTGCAGTTTCTTTAGCTTTCTTTTTAGACCGAACAGTTTCCTATGGCTCTCTATAGATTTTTCTACTTAGTACATTACACCAAAATCTTCAAATATTTTGTTTTCTGGCTTATTCATTCTATTTTTTTAAGTTATGAGAATGTCTAGCTGCAAAGATTATATTATGTAAACTGTACCAGCAAACTGAAATTGTCTCAACCCAATTGTGTAGGTTAGTCAGCCACAGCAGGGCTGCTGAGAGTGTGCAAGTGTAAGGGTTGCATGCTTTCCTGTAGGAGAGACAGTGGAAACAGGAAGGAGGGGATTCTTTATTATCTCATTGCTCCTCACACACCACCAGCAGGTTGAACAGATCTGTCTCTGCCCACTTTCTGATATCACATGTTCAAAGTTCTCTATCAAAGGCATTATTTAGATCTCACTTGTCCCAGCCCAATGCAGGGGGCGTAGAACTGGATCACCTTTAAGGTCCCTTCCAACCCAAACCCTGCTATGACTCCGTGATCATATGATTGCAGGGAAGAAATCTTGCCATTTCAAATACATTTTCAAAAGTATGAAAAATACTCGTTCTTTTTCTTCCAAATCTATGATTTAAAAAGTTAAAGAAATATGGGAAAGAACAATCCAAATAGTATTCATAAAGACTTCAGAGGAATCAGTAGCAAAGTAGATGCAATGCTGAAAATGAAGGGTGAATATTTATCCTTGCAGCGAACAGGCCTGATCCTCCTGTGCTCTGTGGAGGTAAGGAAGTTAATATAAGCACATTGTCTGTTTCCAAAAGTAGCACATTTATTAATTTATTTATGTGATCAAGCTGAATGAGATTTCTTTACCAGCTGCTATAACAAAGATTCTGAAATGTACCAGCTTCATATCCAAGCCATGTAATCATCAGATTATTTCAAATCCCAAAATATAATTCTGCTGTTCTCCCTGGGATCTGCTGACAGGACACAGGGGAATGGTTCAAAACTGCACTGGAGGATGTTCAGACTGGACATTAGGGTGCATTTCTTGATAAGAGTGTGGTCAAACATTGGCACAAACTTCCTAGAGAGGTAGTTCATGTCCCAAGGCTGTCATTTTTTCAGAGGCATTTGGACAATGCCATTAGTAACATGTTTTACCTATTGGTCAACCATGAAGTGGTGAGGCACTTGGGCTGGATGATCACTGTAAGTCCCTTCCAACTGAGCTTCTATTCTATTCTATTCTATTCTATTCTATTCTATTCTATTCTATTCTATTCTATTCTATTCTATTCCATTCCATTCCATTCCATTCCATTCCATTCCATTCCATGTTTATTTGGACATAAGACCTACCATAACAAAGAGAAGTGGTTAAGGCTGACCCCATGAACGTCAAGAGCAAGTAGAGATCTTAGTTTTGTACTAACATCAGTACTGACAACAGTACTTTAGAACTGGTTTGACAGTGAATTTGGATTGTTTGACAATGAATGCACTGATGTGCAGCACAGGTAGTGCAGCCGAGATAACCAAGCCACTCTGTGTCAACAGCTCAGGCATTGCTAAAGCTGGAGCTGGGGTAACACAGATTTCAGTGTTGGCTCATGGTGTAAGCTCAGTCTCTGGGGCACCTGGTGAGGGGAAAGCCACCACTGCAGTTTAGAAAGGAGGTCACAGCGAGGTGGGGCTTGGTCTCTTCTGCCAAGTGACAAGTGAGAGGACAAGAGGAAATGGCCTCAGGTTGTGCCAGGGAGGCTTCTATTGGATAGTAGGAAAATTTTGTTAATGGAAAAGGTGTTATTAAGCATTGGAGCAGGCTGTCTAGGGAAGTGATGTAATCACCATTCCTGAAGGTGTTTAAACAGACAGATGCAGAGCATAAGAACATGGTTTAGTGCATCAGTGCTGGGTTAATGGCTGGACTTGATGATCTCAAAGGTATTTTCCAACCTAAATAATTTTAAATAGGTAAAGAAACCCCTATAAAATACAGATTTTTTTTTAAAAAAAATGTAATTTAATGATTAAATAGTTAATTATCTAACAGTTAATTATCTTTTATTCAAAATATAAATAACTTTTCTAGAGCATGAGAAAGCTGAGAAGAGGCTGGTAACAGGCAAACAGTTTTTCCTGTTTTACCTGTAGCAGCAATAGCTACTGATATGGATTCAGCAGAAGACAAGTCCTGCAGATAATCTGGGGTATCAGTCAACAGCTGATGGTGCTCACTGGGGCTCACATCTCACACCCTTCACCAGAGGAGCTGCTTCTCAGAGCTCTGTCTAGAGCTGATTATGAAACCCTTCTCAGTGACTCAACAACAATCACGTGGCTTTGCCAACAGACATGTCAGGCTACAGGGAGCAGTGGGGGCATTTCATGAATGCAGACAGGATGTGGCAAGTATGAAGTTCTACCCAAAAAATTCTTCACCAAGGCTTTTCTTTGTGACAGGAAGTTAGAGATGCATGAGAGTGAATTTGTCTGTTCTGTTTGAAACAGATTATTGACTAACAGGCTAAAATTAGACAAAGTACCTCAAGAAAAGCCCAGATTTGCAGTTCCTCTAATGAACAATTTCTTTTTCCTTTTTTCCCTTTTCCTCATTTTTAAGGATTTGCTTACTTTTTTTCTGGTCCAAAAGCCTATAAATATGCAGAGAGAACGAAAATGTGATTAATATTATGAAAACCAGTTCCTAGAGTGGTTGCTACAGCAGTAGTCAGCAGGCTATCAGATTGAGGTAGAAGAAAGTCAAAACTGGACCATGAGGTCCAGAAACAGGCTTGATCCTTTCCAAAGCTTTTCCTTCTATGTAAACACAGAGCACAATGAGGAATACCATAACTCAGCCTAGCAATATAACACTATTCCAAGAAATACATCTTTATTTAATCAGCATTGGTATTTTGAAGAGCTTCTGTCTCACCTCAGAAACTCCCAGACACAGAATATTTTTGCTTTTCTTTGACGTAGAATCTATTCTAATGGAATTCAATGAGAAACCCTTTCTGGCTTCTTCCTAAAGATCTGCATTTCCAGGGAACTGGGTGACATAATGGGAAAACATTGAAGAAGCTGTGACTAACCATCTCCTTTCCCAAAAGAACCGGAAAAATATTCTGGAGTGAACAGTTCTCTGGAGGAAGTACCATCTTGTGGTTTAAGTGTTCCTATGCAAGACTAATGAGTAAAGAACCAAATATTCACACCCATTCAGTATCTAATTCTGGAATTCAATCTACTGCCTCTTCAGCCTGTGCTTTTATCAACACAATCTGGTGTCATCAATAAGAAGGTGATGACAGAGCAGAAACCACTCACCACTTCTCTATTTTTACTTTGAAAGAACTTACTGTGTCATCTTATGAATGGGACCTAACACAGTAATGACAGAAATATTTAGCTGAAAATAGTGGTAGAGGATTTGCATATCACTCACTAAAACACTGAGGAAGCATAGTTTAAAGTATGGACGTGAATGAAGTCTGATGCCTTTTGTTGTTCTGTTGTCACAGTTGTTTGCACTGTACAAAAAACTAATTGATACTTAAGCATATTTAATTTTTGTATTCATTTCTTTGTGCTTGTTTATGCCAACCACAAATTTTCTGTACCAGAAACTGTTTCATTCAGGACACTTTCAAAGACTGCCAGAAGACTGGCCAATGATCCATGTAGCAGAGAAACTGCAAATGCTTAAAACACTTTCACCCAAAGCAATATAAGTAAGACCTTCACTGCCTCTATTCCTTTTACTTAATAGAAGGAATAAGCCATTTTAACTCCAGGAGAGCCTGAGACATAGGTATAAGTGGATCATAAAGCTGTTATGCCTTTCCTCAGAACTGTGGAACCTGTGCAGAAGACAAATATATTTCATGTCTGGTATCTGCAATTCCTTGAATGATTTTTAGTCTTTTGCATCACTTCTTGTGGATGGATCTTCCTTTTCTATCTACTTCAAAACAAAGCCAAGGGGAAAAAAGCTGTGATCCAAAACTGGGACAAGTTTGTCTCTACTTCACATGGCCTCCAATTTTGCACATCCAAATGAGTGTCCTGCATGCATATCCCTTTATTTTCTACTTCCACCAGAGAAAAGCAAAATCCTTTTCACCTCTTGCACTTTGAGCAAAAAAGTGAAAACAAGATTTGTCAAATATGCTGATAAAAGGAAACATCTATTGTTGTTATTGAATTTATCAGACATCAGTGAGCAATCCTGGAAATCAGGATAAATACACAAGGAAGAAGTTGTCAAGAATTTAAGAGACTTGCTCAAAGCCACAAAGCTACGAGAAAGTGCAGTAACTCTGTGCATCAGGGTCCATAAAAGACTGGCTAAGATAAAGACAGACTACTTTTCCCAAGATAAGAAAAGCAGGGGCCATTTTAACAGATGAATTCTCCATTAAATCAAAATCTTAGATTGGGAGTCTGATAATTGTCAGTAATACACCTCTTAGATGAAAATTTGGAGAAGCCATACAATCATCTCTCCACCAGAACAGAATCCCCTCAGACAAAGAAATCAGGACATTTAATCAGATTTTGGCCTTGTGGATACAGAAAGGAGAGGAATATTACTCTATGGAGGAAAATTAAACTACTTCTGGGGTATTATGTACTAAATAATTAATTTGATTTTTGTGCATATTCTACATTATTGAATAAAAACATTTTAAAACACCAAAAGATATAACAAAATCAACATAAAAATGTGTGTTATAATTACAAATTATCAAAATGCATTTTCTAAATGACATTATTATCACAGTAGAAAACATTTATTTGTGGACTTATAAGTAAACATTTAGTTCACATCAGTAATTCTTGTGTTTCATAGAATTATAGCATTTAAATCATAGTGTTTAAATATTTTTGCACAGACTTGTAAATATGCCAAGAAACTTGAAAGCTAACTGAATTTTGCAAAATTTAACATAATGTATTAGATCCAAGCCATCCAGATACAATGATTTTCCATTTATTTTTCCATTAAAATATTTGAATCAAGGAAAAGATTGCGAAACATTCAGACTCACACAATAGGAATACGTCTTTCCCTGGTGCTTTGTTTTGGGAGAAGGATGGAAAAGGTTCTGGTTTTTAATAGGAATGATTTATGAAAATAGGAACAAGCTTATTTAATGTCATCAATGGAAATCTTTTGAAGCATTAGCTAAGCTGTCTAGCAAGGTGAATTTTTAATGTTTCAGTCTGAAAAAGTGTCCCACCTACCACCACTGTTTTCAGCAAGATAATGGATTCTTGTATATTGAAAAAAAAATTGTGCTGCTCCTAATTGTCTCTTTGAAGAAACACAGTATGTTCTTTTTAACTACTCCTAATTTCTGTCGAGTAAAAAAAGAAACTGTGACAGTCTACTTGAATTACATTTTTTCCATAACGAAAGGTGATGTACACAAAGGTTACAATTAAACGTTTCTTTATGCTTTTTCTCTATGGGCTGTGACACAGTGACAACTGGTGAGAATGGGGTAAAGGGATCTGAAGGGAAATGTAGGCCTTGCTCAAATAAGTAATTTTTATCATTGGTCTCAAGGGGTCAGAGGTTTCCCCTGAGACTTAAGACTTGTGGAATCCAGGATCCCAAAACCTTGCTCCCACACATAATTTATAGTAAGTTGAAATGTGCTGTACCATGCTTATGCAACCAAAATAGTGCACAATGAATCTATTATGTATGTATTTTCCTTGTTTTGAAGTTTCTCATTACCCATGGTTTGCAATAATGGCTCCTCTGATATTTGTGCATAGTACAAAGTTGCATAACTCGGAGAAAATTAAGAAAGCCCTGTGCAGTCTCCCTCCACTCAGGTACTGCAGAAAGGCTCTGCAGTGTCCCAGGTGAGCACCTGGTGTTGGCCCTCCCTTCAGTGTTTCCTCTCTCTCTGGTGGAGCTGCAGCACAGCACACTGCTACCCAGAAAGCCAAGGCACAACAAAGGTGCCCAGCTCATATTGTCCGTGTTTCACATACCAGTGAAAGGTCTATTTTGGGACAGATGTTCTTGTCACTGCTTTCACCCCCATTTTTCTATTGCTGTTGTACCTTGTCACAAATGAGAAAGATAAACCCTGAAAATGAAGTATTTCTAATGTAACGTGAGCACACACAGCAGAGAAGAGCTTAAAGGACAAGGCCCACGAGAAAGAAGTTCAGAACTGTCTGGAAAACACATTGAGTAGTTCCCAATAAAAATTTACCAAGTTCCCTTTTGGAGACTCTGCTCACAAGAGAGCTGTTCCAGAGCTTCATTCCTCTGGTGATTAGAAGCCTATTTGGCATTTCTCTGGGTTTTTTTTCCACAGAAATTTCTGTATCCTGTAAATTCAATTTTTTTCCCTCCAGTTTAATCTCTGAGATGTACTTGAAGAAAATAATCATGTCTCCTCTTTATTGCAAAGATGCAAATTACTGCTGCTGACTGCCAGCAGTTTGTATTGTTGCGAAATTAACAGCTGCTCTCCCATTACATAGATACACTAAATTGTTCCAGAGCAGAAAGCAAAAAATCTGCTCCATCAAAATTCAGAAGATTTAGCTCTTTTGACACCAGTAAAAAATGACAGTGAAGGAAACTACTGAAGTCCAGCTTAATATGTGATGAATACCTGCAGAATTAAGCCATAGGTGTGTTAAAACAATGCAGTTATCAGTTACTTTGGAACACATTGTAGATGAATCATCTTTAACTACCAACAAACTTGGGCATGTAAATACCTGTAGGCTACAGTTTTTATATACAGCAATCTGTGTTTTAGCTATCACCAATGTGCATGGAGACATCACTAGTATCACTGCCATGTCTTCCTTTAGTCAGAACTTCAGCTTTTTTCTGACTTTTTACTGTTTCATCCAAGCTTCTAGACTTCTTTGTCTTCTATGAATTTGTCTTGTTTTCTGCACAATAACAATAAATATGCTGTATAAGACTTCATTTTGTCAGCTTTGAGAGAGTTTTACCCCACAGATACTTCTGCCATACCATGCAAGCTGCTACAGGGATTAACTTTGGAACACGTAATCATTCAAAGGTATTTAAGGGGACAGCATAGTTTGTCCTCACTCTGGGAACTTTATGAATTTTACATTCATTTCTTCCTAAACACACACTGCAGATATATACTGCTTCACATTTCTTCCTGATTGTAGCTGTGTTCTACACCCCTGTGATGCACTCTTACTTCAGCTTTTGAAACGGATACATCCAAGTGTGAATTGCGCTTTGTTGCTGCTCATGAGTTGCACTACTCTGACTTCCCCATTCAAGAACAAGTACCTCTGAAGTGCCCACATACCAAAATCACAGCCTTCCTAGGCTACCACCTTGAGGATGTGAAGACAGGCTGTGAGACTTTGGGTTGTACAGCCTGGAGAAGGCTTCAGGGATGCACCATAGTTGCCTTCCAGTACCTATAAGGTGCCTGCAAGTGAGCTGGAGAGGGGCTTTTCACAGGGACATGTAGTCATAAAAAAAAGGGGGAATGGCTTTAAACTGAAAGAAAGAAGTTTTAGATTAGATATTAGAAGGAAATTCTTTACTGTGAGGGTGATGAGATACTGAAACAGGTTGCCCAGAGAAGTTGTGGATGCCCCATCCCTGGACGTGTTCAAGGCCAAGTTGGATGAAAGCCAGTCCAATGAAAGGTGTCTCTGACCATGACAGGGAGCCAGAAACAGATGTTCTTTAAGGTTCCTTCCAGCCCAAATCATTCTCTGATTCTGAGATTCTACGTGCATGAATGAATGAGTTCCACTTTACAGTTCTGCACTCCGTGCATTAAAGCATGTTTCACGTTACCCAGCAGGGCCTGCTGCCAGCACCATCACCTGGTTTAATACGGAAATATGAACATGTATTAAGGAGTGGATGGAACACTAATACAAAGCTAATGTTTGTGAACCCAAGGGTTTCATTCAGAAAGCAAATGTGAAATTTGAGGAAGCCATAAAGGTGCCAAACCCAGCAAATCCCTCCTCATACACACCTTTATACCTGCATCTCAAGTAGGGGAGTGTTCTTTCTTAGACTTCCATTCTTCAAGTGCTCACATACAGAGAAAATAAGTTTCCTCAGAGCAGTCTTGCTGTTTTCCCTGAAAGTACTTTAGTGTGCAAAGCTAAGCAAGCACAAAGAAATGTGAAGAACACAGACCTTCTTCTAAACACTGTCTTAATTCTCCCTTTGTTTATGGCACTGTAAATCTCATGCATACCCTCCAGAGTTGAACTCAAACAGGTAAAAGTGACCAAAAGAATAAAATCCACCATAAGAACAAGACCTAAAATGGACACAAATGTCAAATTCAATAGATCTTCTCAAGTTCCCATAGATCTCATGCACCACAGGTCTTCTTCACAACACCTCAGGCTGCAAACATAACACAATTTATTTAACATTAGCATGACAGACACCCCCTACCCTTCTGTTTGCTGTCCAAAGTCAACAGGAAATGTGTCATCAAGAAATCTTTTTCTCCTTTCCTAATAGATCTAATAAGAAATCAAATCCATCTTGCATTGAAATCCTGGCCCCACTGAAAATCTTCAGCTAAACTGACATTGACTTTAAGATACAAACAACAATACCTTAGTTGATGTGATTCAAGGTTTCCATGACAGCCAGTGACAGCCACTGGAAGATACAAGGCAAAGCACATAACAGGCCCTGCCCTGGCAAATAACTTTAGTGTTTGTACAAATATGTTCAAGATTTCATTTATTTTGCTTCACTCATAAATTATCAGTCCAAGTCCTCAGGTAAAACTGAACTTGATCCTGTTAGTAGTCTGGGAGAAAAGTGTTGTATTCTCCAGAATTGGATGCAGTAAATATTATAACATTCATTCTGGAAAGCAGAGAGAAGAATAATTTTTTTAATTCCAGTAGAAACAGGGCATTCAGATTAATTTTTACCAGTAACAAGGAAGAAAAGACAATCTCTATCTGAGCGTGTTTGATAGGAGAAGTAATTTCCTTCTTCTGCTTTGAACTTTCCACTGAACACAGAATCCTACTGCCAGGAGAAGGCTACAGGATGCCTCTTCAATGCTAAGTTATGTGCATTTGTATCTGATGAAGGTTTTTATGAAGTTTCTCTCATCTTCATAAAGTTCTATGACTTTCATCAGCAACTGAAGGTTTTCAAACTCATCTGTTTCCAAAACAGACAAAAGGAAAAGGATGTAGTTTTACTTCTTCTTATCTGAGACTTTAAATAAACAGATATAATCTGTCCATTGTTTGAATCGTAAACAACTGTCTGTTAAGAGTGACCTTCAGCACGCTGTATTGAGAAACTTAAACAACATGTAACATATTAAGGCACATTTTTTGTTTGATGTGGTCCTTAAAGTCATGGTTTAGTGGTGAACACAGGAGTGCTGGGTTAATGGCTGTACTTTACGATCTTTTCCAACCTAAATGATCCTAAATAGGCAAGGAAGTCCTTAGAAAATAAGCAACTTTTTTCTTTTATGAAAAAATAATGTAGTTATTAAACACTTTGCTCTCTCAAAGAGTGGCTTCAGTAGTAGAAGCTGAAAGGTGTCACAGTCTTGGAAAAAGTTCTGAACTAAGGATCAGAAATAGATGATATAATCCCCATTATGGAGGAAGGCAAGACCCGTGACTTAATATTTCCTACAGTTTGTTTCAGCTGACTGAAGTATTTTCTATTGCTTATTTTAGACAGGATAAATCATTTCCTAGTGCTGCTTGTTTGTCATTCTTTTCAATAGAACGTGACCATCTAACATTAGAGGACTACCTTGCTCATGAACTTGTAGACACTGATGTAGCAATAAGACAGGGAGAAGTTCCCCATCCAGCTGATTCATACTCATCTGCCCGCCTATTCTCTGATGTATCTACAAAAGAAAACAAAATGAAAAAAACCCCATAAAATTTAACTGGCATAAAGCTGAATGCCTGGTGGAGAATGTAGAGGAGAATAAAAATGTATTTTGAAGAATAAATAGGGAGGAATGGTACAGTAACCAAGAGGTACCATTAGGAAAACTTTAACACTCTAGAGATTTCTGAGTTTCTATCTTGTAGGGATCGCAGACTGCCCATGAGCAACTGAATAAAGGTTCTAGGAGAAGAGACTGAAGATGAGCTGCTAGGAATAGAGGTGTGACATAAACCACACAGGACTGAGTGACAACACTCAGTGGCTCATTTCATTGAATAGTATAGAGAGGGAAGAAAGACATTTCCATGTTGTTTTGTAAGTAGGTTCAACAAGACAGAGAATGTGAAGGTCAGTGACTCTGTAGATCTGAGATGAGGTGATGGTCATTTGCCATAAATAAAAAACTACAGGTTTAGAGAGAAAATGGTAAACTCCAATTCATTGTTATAAATTTGTCAAAAGGTATAGGTTTTCACTATAATTAGCATTTCTGAATAGTTACTTGATCCTTCCTTTTGCTTAATGTAAATCAGTAAGTGCTCAAAGACTAATTGCTATCCATTGTGCAAAAGTTCATCCCACACAAACAAGGATGCACACCTGAAAAGTAAAATAATGTGATTTTTAATGAGCTGTCCTGTGAATCAGAGAACACAAAAGTATCTCTCTTCATAGCCTTTGAGTCCAGCAAAGTCCTTATCAGGCACTCCACATAATTACACTTCTGAGTCTTTGAACACAAAACTCAGCATAATTGGATCCCTGTGTTATGCAAAAGTTTCTCCGCCAGGCCAGGAAGCACAGTTCATGCAGTGTGAGCAGTGTGACAAATCACACTTCACTAACTCAGATTAGTCAGAGTAAACAGTTTTGAAGCAAACACAGTTTGCAACCGCATCTTCAACAAGCTGTGAAGAATGAAGGTATTCATTAGCAAGCTAATGGTCAAGCCTAAGTACACTGCAGGTTTGTAGAGAGATCATTTCCATAACAAGGTCATTTAGAACTCCCTAGTCTCATGTTTGTGCAACTCTTGTCAAATCTTGAGGAACTGGGCTGGAAAATTTGATTTGAGAATGTGAAGGGATTCACAGTGGGAAATGCAACCCAGAAATCTATTCTTTCAACTACAGAAGGCTGGCATCCTCACTAAATGCTGGTTAACTTAAGAAGTCCTGGGACTTCTCAGGAGGGAACAGGGTTTTGCATGATTAGGTCCTAATTGGAGGAAGTGCTTGCTTCACTGTGTCATATAACACAGCTGCACATCTATTGAATTTTCTGGACTGGATTTTAATGAACAACTCTTTGGCATATAATTTCTTTTTTGTTTCCTCCTAGCCAGACTTTTAGGAAGAGTAGAAGATGAAAGGATCGTTATTCTTCTTCCACTGAATTTCAATTTAAACCCACTAAATTGATGTGTCCTAATTTCTGTAGATTACGTTCTCCTGGAGACAATCCAGAAAGTAGGGATAGGACTGTTCTGGGTCTGCTGAGTGGAGGAACATTCAAACAAAAACACTTGTTTGCCATGAAACACATTCAGGCACAATAAGTACATCCAGTACCAGCGGTAAATGCAAATATTGCAAAAGAAATTGCTATGGAAGAGAAAGGGTGTCAGTACGTCTGATACACTGAACTGCAGAGAGTACAAGTTAGAGCTGACTGTCCAGGTACAACTTAAAAATGCCCTTTTGTGTTGTGTTAGTCTTGCATTTACTATCCTTCCTAATGATTTAAGACAATGCCAAAGGTACATCCTCTTAATGCACAGGGGTGACCCTGAAAGATCACAAGGAGTTAAGCATTCAAGCCATGTTTTGACGTAGCCTCTTGAAGTTTTGACATTCACTTTATCTCATTTCAAAGACAAGGAACTGGTTGTACAAACCTCAGTTTCCCAGTCAAAATACCCATTGTCCCAGTCAGAACCCTTTAGAAAAATTGTGTACCTTCCTTTTCAAAACATAAAGGACATATTTGAAGGTAAATCTTTATTCCAAGAAAAACATTCAAATGCCCAAGAATCAAATCCTACAAATATTTACAAACCGAGTAGCTGCATTAGTAGTAATATTACCAGATAGGGTGATCAGCACAAGTGTTTGGAACAATATATCTCACCTAAAGTCTCTCAGTAATAGAAATTTGCATTTGGACATCAGATTACAAATAAACTGGTTTGCTTCAATACTCAAATCACTTTTGTAAGTCTCCTGGTGTTTTAGTCAAACTAAATATTTCGTGTGACTTGAAGTATATTATTTGCCTCTTTTAAAATTTTAGGTACTGTAGCTTTGAAAAATCATCAGTAGCATAGAAACTGTTTTACCTCAAACTTACAAAATAACCAAATATTTGGGAAGGGCTGAAATTTTTTAATGAATTAGGGCTGAGCTCACAAGCTGTTCTGTGTAACATGAATGTGCATTATTTTAATGTATGACTCTTTTCCCTGGAAAAGTTAAGTCTATTCTGTCTCTGCCACTATTTGAAATGTGTTAGCAAAAGGCACCCTCCTCTGTTTCTGCACTGCAGGTACATTAGCACAAGGTGTAGCCAGACATCACCAGTTGCTAGTGACAAGAGGAAAAGAGGAAATCTGACAGGACAGAATCATCATTTGGAGTTAATTATCACCGGTTATGGACAAGTGTATTTTTCATCAGCCTTTGAATACACTCACCACAACTTTCTTCCTAAAATATTTGATCCATCGATTGTCATACTGCCATCTCCATAATAATCTTGGGCTCTGAAGTGGACTCCAGCTTATACAAAATACAAGTAGGTATAAATCACTTACAGGAAGACTGAATCACATCCTTAGAGTCAGAGAAAGACAGTGGGGGAAACTGGTTGTGAGAAGGAAGTTCTGTCAGATGATACAAAGCTAGTAGCTCAGTTTTCTTCTGAGTTTTGTTAAACTCAGGACTGTAGTTTAGATTAACCTTGCAACACAAACCTGAAGGAATAACTTTATATGATTCTTCCTCAGCAAAAGGAGCTGCAAACTCTTTCACAGCCTGGAAGGCAGCAAAATAAGGAAGGCAGGGTCTTTGGGTCCCACAAGTGCTATGTGAGTCTCCAAGGACTGCTGCAGACTTCGTGGACCAGATCCTCATCTCATTGCCCTTGCTAAGCTGCAGGACTGCAGACAGCCCTTGTCAAGCTACTGGGAAAGGGTGGAGAAAGAAGTTGTTTGTTATCAGCAAGAGTTGATGATATCTATGATGCAGTGCCTGTAGTCCTTATTCAGACAGACCATCTTCTTCCAGATGGAAGGTGAATAGGCCTACTGTAGATGGAGGGGGCTGAATTTGCTCCCAGAAATTGATTTGACTCCAAAGAATTGTTTCAGGTTGATTCACAAGACAGCTGAGGCCCTCATAAGTCAAAGTCTGTGGCTGTGTTACAGAAATGAAAAAGCAGAACAGCATGTGCATTAGATTGTACTACCACAGTATTTCAGGTCATCCTTTTGGATGGTTTGATTTTAGAATTGATTTTAGAACCATTGATAAACACAATGTAATTTTATTTTCAAGAATAACCTTAGATACTGTAGTATCCTCAGCTGCATCAAAAGCAGAGTAGCCAGCAGGACAAGAGATGTGATTCTCCCATTCCCCTCTGCTCTCGTGAAAAGCCACCTGGAGAGCTGCATCCAGGTCTGGGGCCCCTCAGCATAAGAAGGATGTGGACCTGGTGGAGTGAATCCAGAAGACAGCCATGAAAATGATCAGAGGGCTGGAGCAGGCTGAGAGAGGCTGGGGCTGTTTGACCTGGGGAGGAGAAGGCTCTGGGGAGACCTTAGAGACACCATCCAGTACCCACAGGGGGCTACAAGAGAAGGGTGGGGACTTCTTACAAGGCTACATAGTGATAGCACATTTGGGAATGGCTTTAAACTGAAAGGGAGGAGGTTTAGATTAGATATAAGGAAGAAATTCTTTACTATGAAGGAAGTGAAACAATGGAACAGGTTACCCAAAGAAATAGAGGATTTCCTATTCTTGGAAGTATTCAAGGCCAGGTTGGATGGGGCTCTGAGCATCCTGGTTGGATGGAAGGCATCCCTGACCATGGCAGGTGGGCTGGAACTAAATGATCTTCAAAGTCCCTTCCAACCCAAACCACTCTGTGATTCTATAAGTGCTTGGAAGGCAGGATTTTCTCTTAATGTTCTTTCTTTTGTCTTAATGCTTCTGTGTCTTCCGACCCCAACACGTGCCTACTTTGAGGCAGACTGGCTCCTGTCAGCTCCCTCCTGTACTTGCAGTGTCTTTCAGCTCCCGCCAATGTTCATTCTGAACAACCCCTCACATCCAGAAATGGCTTTGTGTCTTTCAGCAGGATAGCCTGAGATGTGGGTTGGAGTGGCAAATGCATGGTCTGGGCATGAGATTTCCTCTGTTCCCCAGCCTGTGATGACAGCAGTTTCATTTGTGCTGCCTTTCTTACTCACCACTACTCAGTCAGTGCTAATGGAAAATAGAAATGGCAAAACCTATATATTCGCTTCTGAATTTGCATTTGAATTTTTTGCCTAAAATATCATCATTCTTAGGTTTTCTTTCAGAGGCTAGACGTATTGCCTCTCGTTTTGACTATCTAGTTCCTGTCATGAACAACTCTGAACCTGCAGTTTTCGAACAGCAATATCTGCCACAGGTTTATAGAGAGTTCTTCAGGGAGAGCTAAGAGATATGTTCAATGTGTCAGAAGTATGACCAAATTAATGCAAATTTTCTTTCAGTTTCATATCCCTGTAAAGTTGGATACTCAGAAAGTCACAAAGATAAACAATCTCAATGTGGAATTCCTGATGTGGAGACACAGCTGTTCTCTCCCTCTTCTTGGTTTCATATAAATGTGACAGGTCCACATGCTCTTTGTCATCCTTTCACACTGGCTGCAGAACTAATACTGGCTGCATTGCTCTAGAGTTGTAGAATTGTAACACAGTAGAAAGGTGTCCTCTATTGGTAATGCCTGGAATGCTTCACTCTGATGAAAATTTAATTAAGTAAAAATTTTACAAACAAAAAAATTTATTCAACAAATTGAATCTGGTCTCTGTCTTCTGCACTGTCAGTGTGATTGCCATAGTCATACTCACATAACCTCACATCTTTTGAAATTTCAAAGAAACATCAACTAATACATGGTCAAAACATACTTGTACATTAAATAGTAGAAGTGAGAAAGAAAAGAATAATGCTGGTGTCCAGTGTGTCTGTCAGCAGGTTCATGCTGTGATGCCATCACTGTGCTGCTATACCCAGGGTAGCTCTCTGCTTGGACCTCTCTCATTCCCCAGTACATTTCCTTCTACATGAACCATTTTCTTGGGAATCAGGATGAGCATCACTTCCTGGTCCTGCATTGCAAAAGCTCATGTTCCCGTTAGCATTTAATAACCTCCAAAAGTGCTGATAGAAGAGCGATGGTGACGCTCCAATATCTCTCTTTACTTTGTCATTCTGAAAGCACAAGGTGATGACATTTTTCCAAACATCCGGAAAGTGACATAGACTTTTCTCCAGAATTGTCTGAACAATAAAATACCACAGCATGTAATTCAAAAGCAAGAATCCTTTTGCTCTGCTAGCTAGGGTAATGCCATTATTATAATTAAAAATAAATATTTGAAATAAATCTAAGAATTTTGTTTCTGCAGAAAGGATAGTAAAAGATATAGATGCTGAGCATTTTCAGGGTAAAAAATATTCTGAATTTTTTAAAAAAAAACTACTTCCTGAAGCCACATAGTCTGTCAAAATCCATCCTGAGTCAACTTTCATTGTTCAGAGAAACTAGACCTATAGGCAGTGCTATTTTAAAATACTCAGTTTTTTTAGTCACTACAGAACAGGCACAGGATTTCAAAGCAGGTGGCCAAACACCATTTTTTTTGCCTATTAGGAGACTGCAATCTTTTCTTTATGACATGAGTAGACTTTGACCTCTATATCTTTGTCACCTTCATTTTAGATTGTAATGTACCATTCATTAAGACCAACAAATGCATATTAAAAGAAAAGGTAGAGAAGACATCTTGTATCTTTCTGTTTAAACAATACCAAAAGGTAGATTACAGTAACTGTTCAGGATGTTATATGCACTTGTGACTTCCTTATGTCGGCAGACAATTTTCCCCACACAACAGGAAATTCCAGTGTCAACTGCTTTGGGTGCACTTAGTAGTGTTTTTATGAGGCTGTAAACAAAGCAGAACTTCCTAGACTGCAGAATAAAATATTTGTGTATCAATATGGTATTTTCTAGCTTTCCTTATATACAATGATACAGATGCATCAGGAAGAGGTGGCAAAGAGTCAAAAGCAACTCTAAGGAACTCAAGGAATGTGAAACTTCTGAACTCCTTGTAACTGCAAAGTGAGGACACCAATATCAAAATAACAGTTTCTAAAGGCATTTGATTTCTCTGTCTTGGTGGTTTGCCTTTTTTTTTTTTTTTTTTTGGTTAGTTGGTTGATGTTTTGGTTTTGTTTTGTTGGGGTTTTTCTTCTGTATATCAGCTGTCAAAGAGAAGGCTTTCTTCTTTGAGAAGGAATGAGAATCTTCCTGCTATGTCACCTCATGCAAGCACTGCTGAGGAAGGACAGCTTGTTTTGGTCTTAGCATGTACAGGGGATTTGAAAGTAAGTAAAGTTAACAGGGAAGAATAATACAAGGATTTATTACCCTCTGGGTTCAAATTACACTTGTTTCTGGTTGAACAGAGCACAAGAACTGTCAACTAAAATCCAATATGCATTTTGCTATAGCAACAAAATAACTTTTCTTTCCATTTGATGCACATCCTGTTTTGTTAGCACATGTATAAGGATGTGTAGGAGAGGAAACAGGAGACTATACTCACTGAGATGAAGCAGAACTTTGGACAACAGACTATGTCCCACAAGCTCAGTCATCTACCTCCTACCAGTAAAACCATTCTGTTTGTTTCCATGAACTCTGGATCGTGTCCAGAATGATGAAGTGCAAACCAGGAAGTGTGAAAATCCAAAACCCCTTTTGTGCAGTAGCTAACAAACGTGTCACTCAGCAGGTAGGTCCACACTGACCTTCAGTCAAAACTGGGGGTTTTCCACCAAGGATATCATACTGCAATACGTGCCAAAGGGCTGAAGATCAGTCACTTCAAAAGAATCCTTTCAGGGAGGGTTTCTACCGCTTCCTTCTCTTTCTGTGCTCAGATGGGGAGCAGGTTTATTTGTCTGGAGGGTTTAGGGTTGCTGAACATATTCTGAGCAGTTGTCATTCATTTGCCCCTCTCAGTTCTCCATCCACAATGCTGTTGCACCTGAAAACACCTATACATTTCCTTTTTAGCACCTACCATTGAAACACATTCCTCTGTCAGATCTTTTTCCATATGTGTCCCTAATTTCAGGCTAAATTTGACTTCCCCAGAGAAATGACTGAAGGGCCAGTATCCTGGGAAACTGCAGTCAAAAACATAACAGAATCCAAGGACAAAAGTTAAATAATCTCTTTTCTTTGTGCTATGAAGAAATTAAAAATAGATGATCAACACTGTACCTTCTGGTCTAAAAATTCTAAGTTCCATGTGTTTTGTTTACTACAATATATCATTGAATACAAAAATTGTTCTCATGTCAAAATAATGTAAGTTTCCTATGGAACCCAAGCTGTACTCTCAAATCTGATATTAATCCCAATGTATTTTTTCTTTTGTTAGGACATGATCTGTTCAGTGGGTTAAGATAACTCATGAATTTGACCATTTCCACGGGCAGGTCCACAATATAGAAATTTTTCAGCTCAGGGGAGTTCTACCTGTTCTGTTGTGCCCTTGAGCCAGAATACAAGTCTTGCATGGCAAGTTGAACAGAAATGCTCCCCATGTGTATGGCTATACTTCTCTTATCCCCTGGAATATATCATAGCATAATAGCATTTAATCCATTCTAAAATTGGATTAATAATTTGTCAAGGCCTGAAGGGAATATAATTATTATAGGTAAATATAATATGTGAATGTCCTTTAAGAATGTTAGTCCTCATTTATGAAAAAAAAATAATAAGAGTCCACTTGTCTAGTGAGAATTTACATGTCCTCTGAAACATTAGCTCAAGAAGAGCACCTTTCACTGCATAACACACTGGAACAAATCTAAGTATTTTGGTACATATGTAACAGATTGGAGAAGAATCCAGAATGCAGAATAATTAATAATTTGCATACAGTTATTTTTGCTCCAGCAAGGAAAAAAAAAATCCTGGTGTTAAAACTACTTGCACAGTGACCTTACTGAAAACCTTTAGATTAAGTTCATACTCCTCTTGACAGTATTACTTTCTTCTGTTTCTTCCACCTCCTCTTTAGGTGAGAATATTTACTATATATTGTTGGGAAGGGATAGTTCAGTAAACTGTTGATAAACAATCTGCCACCTCTACAAGCTAGACCCAAAATAATAAATCCCTATTCTGCATTTGGTCAAATTGTCTTAAGCTTACAAAAAGATGAGTGAGCTCTGGCCTATTTTTTTTTATTTTTAAGACAAATCAGTGCTTTTTTCAGTGGATTTTCATCCTTCTTACAAAGTTTTTCACATCTCCTGGATCTCACTCTTCAGGTTATCTGTGAACCAACACACTCAGAGAGACTCCAGAGCTTCTTGACTCTCTCTAACACTGCAGGAATGCTCCCAGAAATATGTGAACGAAGGATACAAATGATTTGAAGATCCCTTGGATGATTTGCTAGTAATACCATGGGAATACTTACAGGCTGCTTATTTGAATAAGCTTTTTCCATGAGATTTTGATCCAGTTCTCCAAAACAAAAGTAGATAGAGATATTTTTGTTGTTCTGATGAAATTCACAAAATACTCCAAAGAAATACAGTCAGTTTTCTCTGGGATTAGCAGAAGATGCAAGCTTTGAAAGAGGAATTATTTGGCAAATGCAATGTAAGCAGAGAAAATAAAAGGTTTAAGTGTAGTATTTGTTTACACATACACTTCAGAATTGACCAATTGGCTCCATCAGTCAGCTGTCAATAGCCCCTGTAAATTAATTGCATTGTGCTTGGAACAGAACCATGGTTGTTCTGTGATGGCTGTAGAGTCTTAAAACTGCAGAGTCTGCTGAGGCCACTAACATGCTGCAATCATTGCTACAGAACACAGGGAAGGATAAGCAGATGTTGCTCAGCCATTTACATTGATATCTTGTTCGTTTGTGATCCAGAAAATCAATGCTGGCCATGGTCCAGCACACGTTATTTCATTAACCTCAGCAACGTTCATAGTCTTACATAATTCATAGGAGCTATGAGCAAGTAAAAATCAATTAAGGTTTGGTTGATTTTTTTCTAGATTTCATTTACCTTTGTTTCTGACTGTCAGGAACATACATACAATTACAAACAGGAACAATTCCTGCCTGGATGTTAATGTCCAGTGGCATCAAATGGGCACTGCAGCTGTTGATTTGAATACAGAGCACTTCTTTACATGCACGCATACAACTTTGAGCACCTGTGTGGTTTGCACAGGTTCATTCAGGATACTACCACCTGTTGCACTGCGAGAAGATGAAACATGCAAAATACATTTGGTCAAGCAAGATAGTACCTGAAAAATCACTCATTTTCTTTTGCACCACCGGTCTAAAACTCAGACCCTGCAATTCTGGTTGTCTTGCTTCTGTTGGCTTTAAACCAAACTGGTCCTTAGGAGTGAAGCTCCAGTTCTCCAGAGAGAGTGGTAGACGAATGAGTGGTGTCTTTTAATTTGCTTTTCTTAAAAGTAGCAATCTGCTGCAACCTCAACTATGTTGGTTTTGGAGTATTTGTCCTACCTGCTAAGCTGAATCTATTCACAGCAGACACTTCCTTCCCCTTTGCCAGTATGACCCATGTACCTGTGGGCTGATATCACGTCTTTCTTCAACCCTTTCTTCTCTACATCTAGCAAGGCCATTGTCTTGATCTTTTCCACAGAAGTTATGCTTAAAATAACATTCCTGTGGCTCAGCTCTCTGCCCCCTTCAGTTGGTCCCCACCTTTGTAGATGTATGATGCACAAACTGTACGTGAAACTTTCCTCAGAGATGTACCAGCACCTCTTGGGGCAGAACAATGATTTCATTTGTTTCACTTCCGGGATAATGTTTGCCTTTTCCAAAAGAGCAAAACACTCTTTTACCTCCCATTCAATTTGTGATCAACTATTAACCAGTTATTCATTATTCCTGCTGATGTGCAATATTTAACCACAATCACAGCACCTGATTTTAATTCCTTTTTAAACTGCACTGTTTGGCTGGATCTTGGAGGTCAAAGGATAGGTTTCCAACTAAACTGAGTATCACTGTCTGATTTAAAGTGCACCTGCAGATTCTTCAAGGCTTCCCTGTTTCTATTCACAATACTTGTACTTCACATGAAATTATTCATTTGAAAATTCATTATTCATTAAAAAATTCTGTACTTGATTTTGATTCAGAACTTGACAACTTCTTATTGCCTTATTTTCTGTTACACTGATTTAGTATCAACCATCTACTATTGTGGAACTGTCTCAGTTCCACAGGGATATATATATAGTCTATAATCATTAAAAGCTATGTAATTCTATTGGTTTTTCCATGCTATGTGAAAGAATTCCAGCTGTTGGGAAGATGCTGTGAGCTGTGAAGCAGCTGAATAAAGTCTAGTTCACACCAGACCACTTCTAAGTACATCACTGCAGCTCTCCCTGACATAGCCCAGGCTGAGCTGTGAGAATTGCTTGTCCATCCTCACCCACTCTGCAGCATAATAATCATGCTATAGCCATGCTCTATTTGAGAGGTAAACATAATCTGAGAATAAATAGTTATAAATATTCAGACTGCTGTATTAAAAAGAAACCCAAACAAAGAATCCTAGAAAAATGCACCAGTTTTGCTCCTGCCTTACCACCAGGCCACAGCCATGCTCCCTGTCAGACTAGAGCACACATATGGTTTGGAGGTCTCTCAGATTCTGCTTCTACAAATCCACAGACTTTCTCTGATTACCAAGTCATCTCATTCATATGTTTGAGAGCACCTTTAGCTGCCTGAAACTTGAATCTGATAGGTAGTAACCGACCCTAGTCTGAAAGTTCTCCCATTCATGCCAGTGAAATGAAAGCTATTTTTTTTTTTTCTTTGGTACTGTTCAAAATATGTCAGTGGCAGCAGTGTACACCTCCTAGCAGAGATGAAGTAAGAAAACCACTGCTCCCTCCAAAGAAATTACACTGTAGTGTCATGGTCTGATAGAGGCTAGAATACTGCTGGAGAAGATACATTCTCATATTCAAGTGGGTTGCCTTCCCAGTTCACTGAGGAAGTGGGGATAGCTTCCTGATCTCTGAAAGGATACTTTACATCCCATGATAGCTCAGTCAAGTGAAGCCTTCACACAGTTCAATTGTTAAGTCAGTAAAGTTGCATGAGGTTGCATCCCTAAAGTGGAATCTGGCAGAAACTGGTTTCAAGCAGATTCATCATCACAGAAATTTTCCTTTTCACAATTAGCAATAAAATTTTTCTCATTAGGTGTAGGCACATTCAGCTCTTTTCTCTCAGCATTTTCCCCTCCTGTGTATCTCCAACCATAAAATCTCACTGTTCAAGGAGCATATCCCCTTCGCTGCTCAGTGTATTCATTTACTGGTTTTCGCCATAAGAAAAGTGTATTGCCATCCCAAGGTGTACTCATGTCACATTGTCTTCCCTTCATAGCATTAAAAGCCACCCATTTTACTTACCCTTATGTACTTACCCTCTGTACTTTACCTTACCCTCTGTACTTAGTGATAGAACATCTTTCTACACTCTTCCATTACACTTGGCTTGCAAGTTAGGGTTGTGCCACTATAAAATTATGTGGTGTCAACAGCTTGCTAGCATGTATGCACCCTATAAAAATAAGTCAATAACCATATCTTCTAATTTCATGTGTTTCTCCTCAGTTTAAGCTCATATTACAAGACAAAGTTGCAAAGAAATAAGGCACATATAAATTCATAAAAATATTGTGTAGAAACAAAAAAATCATGGGAAATGCCTGACTGCAATAGAATCAAATTCTACAGAGGTAAAAAAGACATTATAAGCCATAGAACAGTCCAGCTATACATCAGGTTCAGCAGAAAAAAAACTGTCAATCACCATGAAAACAGTTGATCAAACATTAAACCAAATTTGCATCATGAAGACCTCTAGTTCAAGCACGTGAACTTTGTTTCATGCAGCAATGCCCACAGATTTGGCTTGATGGGAGTTGTTTTATGATCAGCTGCAGTTCTTGATTGGGCACGTGTGGGTTTAGGGGTTTTTTGAAGCCTGGGGGCAGGTGTGGCAAACCATGGCAGAACTATCCACAAGCCCACTCCTGCTCTTGCAATTAATGTAACTGCCCTCAGTGTTTTAGGTCAGAAGTCTTTAGTGAAATTAGAACAATAAGAAATTGCTATGCAAGAAACTATGACAATAAGGTAAGGAATTAAGTATATTAATTCCACAAATACTGGTGGCACCAAGGGCATGATGCAATTGCTCTTTAAAGATCTGATACTTTTGTCTATATTAAGTGAAGAAATAGCCACCCTTGCTTGTCAAAGTATTCACATTATTGAAGTTATTACATTTTTTTCCAGGATTTGGGAAGCTATCACAGTCCACAGCACAACAGATACAACAGCAAATAGAGGCTATTGTCCTTCCCTGACCTAGACAGAGAGCGCATCCCTAGGGCAACACTGCTGGTTTTGCTGCACACAAGAGATGAACTTCAGCTAACTGTGAACAACAGAAAAACAGCTGTATTGCAACTGTGTAAAGCATACTGGGCTTGTTTTTTCCCCCTCCTTGTCATGGTACAGCCATTGATCAGTTATAAGTGTAATGGAGTCAAACTCCTTCCACCCTCTGCAGAACAATAACTGACAGCTACCTCCAGAGCAAGGCAGAGTAACAGCAGACTGGGGAAAATTCATTCTTCCTGCAAAGATGCTGCTCATTTGTAGGGAAAAAAAAAGAAAATAAACCAAAAACAAATGAACAAACATGCCACACCCCCCACATCAAAATATAGGCAAGTAGGCTAGTTTCCTCCTTCCATAAAAATTTAAACTTGCATTATGTAAAAATATAAACTTGATTTACAGCAAACTTCTGGGACACAGAGTGAGGACTGGAGTGAGTCTGCCTTCATCTTGCAATCTCCTGTTGTTACACATTAATGTAATGGATAATTAAGGATTAACATAGACAAAAGCCTATTGTTCCTGACCTGTGATCAGCCATAGTCACCTGGCAGCAAAAATTGCCTCTGGAGAAAATGTAATGATGTCAATTAGATTTTAAAGGGCCAGGGTGCTGGGTGTGCCTCCTGGAGTGTTCCCCTCTGGACCAGGTGTGTGTTTCCAGCCTCGTAACCATCTGCACTTGTTGCACTTGAGTTCACACCAGGATCAGCTGGGCATGAGCCAACTGTGTCCCTTTCAGCTGGTGCTGAGCATTGCACTGAGGATGTTCAGCCTGCTGGACCAGACCTGGACTGATCTGGGACACCCCCCTCCCACACAGGCACCCAGGCCTCAGCACTCGCTGTTTCACCCTCTACAGCCCCTTAACTCCTTAGTACAGACAGAGACTTTGGTTTACTCAAACGGGGTTTGGTTAAGCAACCACTCAGGCTACTGAGCAGCTGCATGAAAAAGTTTTCTAAAGTCAGCAAGGCTTCTTTGTGACTCACTCCTCATCATCCCAGTGCTAACAGTCCTTATTTGGTTGCGCGTTTTTAATGGTTGGGTTGCTTTTTGATGGTGCCAAAGTCAAAATCCACCATCTTGGAAAATTCAGCATAACTTGCTTTGTGGGACACAGAGGCTGTGACTCTGCTCAAGGAAGGAAACTTCTGGTAAAAGAAAACATCAGTGGTATAATCAGGGTTACTGACAAAGTGATGTTATTGTCTTTTTACTAAGTTACTGGAAACCAGACAGGGTAATAGAAAAGGACCTGTCCCACACCTGGAGTACCTGCCTGAGCAGCAAACAGCTTCCAGACATGAATCAGTGCTGGGAATCAGGAATCATTTGATACAGACAGTAACATGATGAAACCCAACAACTTCCAGGGAAACGGTGTACAAATTTTTTTACCTGTGTTCACATACATCTGATTGCAGTCTTTTGCAATCCTCATGACCGAATCTCAGCTCTAATACACGTGAGATCAATCAAGCTTATGCACTGATCTTATATTGGCTACATTCAAATTCAATCTCACACCTACTATACTACAGCATAACACCATGGAGGTAAGCCTGTAATTCCTCTGGAATTGCTTTATTGCGTGCAATTTACAATGAAATCTTGTATCAACTCTTTGGTATTTGGGGGCTATTGAATTTTTGTATAGAAGCAGGATTTTGCAAATCAGGCTAAATACAAAATTTTGGTTGATGTCATTTATACTCCCAGCACTTTTTCCAAAGACCTATACAAGTCCATGAGGCTCAGCACAGGTCAAGTCCTTCTGTGTCTGTCTCGTCTTTCAAACCCTGGTCTCCATAATCACCGAAACCCAAACTCCCCACACTGTCCCAGCATGTGCAGACCCTTGCAGATCATCAGGATGATTCAGGAGGAGCTTCAGACATTGACTGCTCCTCAGTTTGGGTTACAGTCAGTGCAGACAGATCGAGTCCAGCATGCCTCCCATGCTGTCACAGCCTCTATGCCAGTCCTTGCAGCACCACTACATGCTCCATCTGTTTCAGGTGGGACTCTGCTGCTCATTCACAGAGTTTTGCTGCAGGATTACAGGCAGTCTGAGGTTGCCTTAGTCCAAATGCCAAGTTAAGGGTTTCCTACATGTATATGGTTTTGCCAAGATGTGTGCAGCATTCTAGTTTACATCTTGTTTCAGTCGTTTAAAAACAGTGTTGAGATAGACATACGAATAGATGTGGACAGCCAGCTGCAAAAAGTGAATTCACCAATGAAAGCTGACCGTGGGAGGCTATGTAACTTTTCCTACCCAACAAGGTTTCAAGTCACACTGCAGTGAGATGCAGCCAACTGATCTCTGTCCCTCTTCCTTCCCCATGTCCTATGCACTGCTTCTGGAAGACAAGAAGACTGCATACAACTAATGGTTATTATTTCTTTTTGAATTGAATAAATTCAATTATTATTTAGACATTTTTGAGAGATCCACATGTCTGTTAGCTTGAGAAGAGACCCCCTATCACTGACCAAAAGACCAGAGAAATTAAAGAATTGAGATGTCTGAAGGTCACACAGGTAGGTAACATTTACAGGAAAGCCATTTCCCTTGTGGTTTGTTGCTCAAGACTTTTGTTGTAAAAACTTATCTCTACGTTTGCATCTTTTCCCACCTGATGTCCCAATTAAACTGTTGTAAATACAAAGTAATTAGAGAAACAAAGCAAAGCAATTCTAGACACTGTGAGAAGATGGCAAATCTACAAGTCGAGATGTGCTAAGTTTGATTGCTTAATTATTAGTGACATAGATGTGCTAGTTGTCATCACACTGTTTGTGCTGAATCTGAGCATTTAATCCCTTCCTCAGGCCTTTCCTTCCCTAAAGCAGTGGGATCTTGCTGAGAAATACCTCAACACAGCTTGATCCAGCCAAACAGGAGAGAAGAACTGGCTTGTCTTTCTCCTGAGACGAGCTGACGCAGTACCGAGGGGCCCTGGCAGGACCCTGGTGCCCGGGCAGGAATGGCTGGAGGGTTTTACCGTCACACAGCCTGCAAAAGTGATACCCAGCCAAGGTACTCCTTAATTGAGAGCCCCCTCAGGGGTAAAATCTATGGAAATGGACTGCAGAAGCCAGGAAGGTTCTGAATCAGACTGCACCTCGTGGGACTTCACCTCAGAAATTGCAATGCAAAAAAAGAAAACATTTTACATTGCAAAAATATTTGTCATGTTTGAATTTTATTTTTAGTTAGTCAAATTGAATAACCAAATAACAGAACAAAACAAATCATGTGTCCTGCAGATCCCAAGAAAACAGGTCTATCCTGTTTGGTAGGACTTCAAATACGACATTGCATAATTCACAAGTGACCCAAACAAAACATTTCTCAGGAATTTTTGGCAATCCTTTTTTGCTTGATATTGACCATAGTGGGTAGACAACGGCCAGCAGCTAATCACCCATACGGCCACTTACTTGCTCCCCATACATAGTGGGAGAGATTGGGAAGTGCAGGCAGTTTAATAAATGAAAGGACAGGGTGGAGATGGAGGGAAGAGTTGCACAGGCTCACCACCTGCTGCAAACAGATTGATTTGTCCAGCCAGTCTCCAGGTGATAACTGCCTTGGAAGATAACCCTCACCCCACCTCCTTCTTCTGCTAGCCCAGGTTTATTGCTGAGCATGACATTATATCATATGGAATATTTCTCTGGAGAATTCAGGTGAGTTGTCCTGATGTGTCCCTTTCCAGCTGCTTTCCCACTCAGCCTCTTCTGTACACTGTGACAGCAAAGTGTGAGCAGAGAAAGTTTTCACACTGTGGGAACACTGTTCACCAATATCCGAAGCATGGGGGTGTTATCAACAACTGATTAAGCCATAAATCCAAAAGCAGCACCATACAGACTGCTATGAATAAATTTAATCTATCCTAGATAGATCCACAACACTCACAAAGATATTCGAGCGTCTCTTGTATGAACTCTGTCATCTGCATTCAGATTGGGCAGAATTCAGTTGAGCCTTCTGCCCAAGTCAAATGACCGAGACAGTGATCATTCAGTATTGAATCATTCAGTTCTACTTCACTTTTTCATCCTAGTTGTGCCCAAAGAAGGCTCCGGTATTACTTTTTGGTGAAGTATTTTTCTCTAGAACTCAAAAGATCTGGTATCTGTCAATGAGTCCCACATAGGATGTAATTTCCACGAAACATTCTTGATCACTGCAGGGTTACTCTCCTCAGAAATGTCACAGTATAAACTTTTCCATGGTAATGTTGTAAGTCTTTCTAATAGAATTTACATCCTGGAATACTTCTATCTTCACCATGTGGCTACAGCAACATTATTAAATGTCTCTACAGTGTTACTTCTGATCTCCTTGATCTTTGCCTACATAGGCCATACTCTCCAACACAGTCACAGGTTCTCTGCTGAATACCGGTCACATGACCACGATTTTTGTGCAAGAAATTATTTTTCCTAATCCATAATATTTTTTATCATTCAAGATCAAGACAAAACAATAAAGTCTGCAAAACTCACACAGCTAAATCTAGAGAAACACAATATGTTCCTTCTGATCTGGATCTTATTAAAATCAGACTGATTCATGCTGATTTTTAGTCCAAAGAAATGAAAATCCTTTTCACTGAATTTTTTTTATTTCTGTTCAAGTCTAATATTCTTCAAAATCTTCTCTCTTTTTTGGGGGAAAAAAAAAAAGACCCGAGTTGGCAAGCTTCCAGCAGAAAATTAAATAGAGCATAGAGCTTGTCCTTTTTTCATTAGTCCATCAGCTCTGAAGCCCTTCAGATTCCTCGTGTGTCTATGAGGAAATAACCAGTCCCACACACTGGAGTCATGGAGTTCAAAGTGTTTTAAACACATCCTCATCTCCTGCAACCCAGACCCTTGATCCAGATCCAACTTTACTACCACAGTCAGACATAAAGGCAGCTGTTGAGGAAGAAAAAGGTGAACCTACTCTCAGCAATAAAATGTTCGGAGTTTTTTAATAAAGCCTTAACATTTGGACATGGATAGATTTTCTGTAGGGTACAAAAACATACAGAAATTATCACAGGTTGGTAACTGGGCTGTTTTCAATAGTAGGTGGCAGCATCATGCCTTTAGCAACTGTTTCAGACATTGCTGTGTACTGTAGTCCTCTCCTGCGTAATTCAGCAGTGTTTTGGTATAGATCATCTTTCTCTGAAATTAAATTCTTTCTCATCACATCAGTCAGAAGTACACTGGATATAAGCTAATAACCCACAAACACTTCCATACGTTTTCAGCTTTACCCATAAGAGCTCTCCTAGTGTGAGAAATGTCAATGTTCTTTTCCTATTTGTGCATATTTCCTTTCAGATTAGAGGTAATACGGTCACAAAACTGTGTACCCTGAAATAAAAATAATAAACCAGCCTGTGGAGTTGTGTTTCCAGGCCTCAAAAACTACCCAGTGGAATTTAGTGGAATGAATCTGACACCAGTGTTGGTATCAGGGAGCCAGGGAGGTTACTGCCCTGCTCTGTCAGTGCTTCCTGCACCTCTCTCAGATTGCACTGGTACAGCAGGAGGTATAAGATAGCTCCAAATTTGCTAGGGAAAGTTCCTCTCTTTGCCCTGAGAGTTTTCACCCACTCTTGTAAGCTGTATTCTATATCTAGTTCTCAAATGTAAAGAGATCCTTCCGAAAGACCATCTCATTTGGTAGAAAAGGCACAAAGGTGCCTGATGTCCTCCTAGCTCTATAGAGCACTTTTAAAGAGCTGTCTTCTGATCTCTGTAAAAACTGCAGAAACCTCTTAAAGTTTACTGAACTGGGCAGTGCTGTTCATGCTCCCCAGGTAATGGCAGTGGTTTCAGTGAGACAGTGCTCGCACCCATCTCCTCTCTGCCTCTACATCCACTGACACAGGCAGGCAGCCAAAGGGCTCTTGCAAAATGCCTTTGTGCATAAGGAACATGAGAAAAGTGCGGTGTGAAGTGATTACACAGTAACTGTACCGATAAAGTTACAGAAATTGAACTTCCCTATGACCCTGTGGTTTCACTACTGGAATAATATGAAAAGAGCGAGACAAAGTTGGCTGCTAGCTGTGACGTGACATCAACAGGGAAGTTACAGGAAAGATTTATTTAACATGTTTTCATTTACTTCTTAGAGCAGTGATGACATTGCACCAAAAAGTGAGTCACATGTGTAATTGCTGCTCGGAGCTATCAGGGTCTATATAAGGGTTTTCAGCTCTGGTCTTGGGAGGCAGAAAGTCAAACCCTTTCGGCTGCAGCAAGGCTCCTCATCAAGATGGGCACCATGCACTACCTCCTGCTTTGTGCTGTCATCTTCCTACCCAAGACTCCTGCTATTCCACTGCAACTGAAACTGGAATCATGGACCAGCCTAGACTCTGAGAAAGTAAAGGTATGCTAAATGGGGGGAAACACAGCTACATTATGAATAATCTGATTTTTGATTCAGTGCCTACATTCCTTTTCCACCTGTTTATATTATCCTTGTCTTACATTACAACAACAGTTTTTTCAGAGGCATTATAAAACTTGCTGACTTTTAAACTTGCTGACTGGCTTAGACATCCTAAGACCAACTTAGAAAAGAGACCAAGTTCCAGCTGGTAAATAAAGGGGAGCGTGTAATTTTAAAAATATATTGAAAACGTTAAGTGTACTGTTTTAGAAGGCTGTAGATTTGAATGCTCAGTAAATCCAGTAACTTGAAGGAATTTCTTACTTACAATGTTCCATTGCTGTTACAATTCTTTTTATATATGCTGATCTATACTACTGAGAGAGCAGAATTTGGTAAATGCCAAATGCCATTTGGAAATGGAAAGGAAAGATACAGTTAAAACTAGACATGAATACAGGATGATGAAACAATTCAACCAAATGTAAAATGCAATTACTAAAACATCACAGACATATGTATTAATTTTTACTTTCCCTCTCTTCTTCCAGGGATATCTTGATAAATTCTTTCCAGTTTTTACAAAAACAAAGCACATAAGCATAGAAGAAAGGATTAAAGAAATGCAGAGGTTTTTCCACCTGACTGTAACTGGAAAATTAGATGCAGAAACAGAAAAAATAATGAAACTGCCCAGATGTGGTTTGCCTGATATAGCAGAATACCAAACGTTTCCTAACACTCCAAAATGGCAGAAGACACATTTAACTTACAAGTAAGTGATGTTTCAGGTTTTATTGGGAAGGGGATTGCTTTGTATTTAGCTAGGTGGGTTTCCTTCACAGCCTAAATGATATTAACCTGTTTTTCTTTGCTGACAGGATTCTCAGTTATACACCTGATCTACCCAGGAAGAAAGTGGATGATGCAATTAAGAGGGCCTTGATGGTATGGAGTGATGTGACTCCACTGCGCTTCCGAAGAGTCTACGTGGGCCATGCAGACATTGAGATTAAATTTGCACGTGGTGGTGAGAATACCTGTCATTTTTAAAATACAATGGTCCATATTTTATTCAAAGCATGCATTTTTATAGCCATAGCTTTAAGAAAGAACAAAGAGTCTGGAATTAAATCAAAATCTGCATAAATTTCATCTTCTTTATATCATGCCACCAAATTAGAAAAATCCTTTCAGTGTCACAGCTGTGAAAAGAAGGGAGAATTCAGCTCCAGAATGAGACCCTTAAATTTAGATGTCCAAGGCTCTTTTTGCCTTGACAAATAGCACAAACTACTGGGAAGAGCTTTGTAGAGAAAATCAGCAGGTTCTGAAGATCCAGCTTGCACAGGCTAGATTCAGGGAGGTTAAGGCAGGTGTACTTGGGCTTGGATCTAGTCTGGTTCCCAGACTCAACAGCCTTTGGCAGTTGGGGTGCATTATGTTTGGCCATAGAGAGTGTCTTCTGGTTGATTTCTTCTAGAAGGAATTGCATGTTGCACCCCGAGATTGCACCAAGGTGCAGCCAAAGTGTGGTGAATGGGGATGAGCAGAAGAGTCACTTTAGAAGCCCATCTGTGATCTGGAGTAGTCCATGGACGTACCATGGACTTTAACTTGTGCCTGCTGTCTAAACTGACTCAGCTTGGGCAAACTAAATGCCTACTTTAAGGTTATTGGACTTGTTCTCTAGATCCATTGACAATATTTACTAGAGCTCCATTGGCTGTAAGTGAGGATCAGACACCTGGCTTGCAAGCAGCTGACTGCACATGAACACCAAAATGTCCAAAGCCTGTGTGTCACTGAAGGGAAGAACATTATGGTGCCATAAAGAGGTGACTTAATGTGCCAGTCAATGTCAGAAATGATCCTGCAAGCCGGAATGGATTTGAATCCCTTGTCACACACTAGGATTAGGTCTCTTCTGCCTGTGTTAGTCGTGCCCTAAGGGCCATCTGGGGTCTGGGGGAAAGGACACAGGATGGCATCTGAGTTCCCAACTATACCTCAATCAAGTCAGAGGCTCACTACGAGGGAGGGGGAAATTTTCAAAGTTGGTACAACTCTGATCCAGCTCTTGCACTCAAGGTAGGAAACAGTAATATTCTACCTGCACTGTAGCCTCAAGGCTGGGGATAAATGGACTTATCTCTTCAGAAACATGGTTATCTATCCCAAACCACTGCCTCACACTAAAATCAGTGCAAGTGAGAATGTCTGCAACTAATACTGCTCAGCACTTTCCAATACCGAAAACATTCAGATGTTAACGATGTTGTCAAGCATAAAGTATTTATTCTGAAATAATCTGTGATTGCTGCCTCAGAACCACATTTCTGACAAAAGCTCAGTAAAAAAAAAATTCATCTCTTTCTGAAAAGTGCAGGAGCCTGAACTATCAAATACAAGATTTAAACTTAAGTCATGAATTTGGAGAGTGTTTCCCTAAGCCTCACTTCTCATTTTCACAGCCTTGTTGCCATTGTAATAATTTTTTTAAGGATTGGCAATCAGCAAAACTAGCACAAACCAGCAAAATGCTTCAATTTGCTGAATTTAAATATGACAACTGATATAGTCTGATGACATTGATTTGTTTCAAATGCAGATCATGGTGATGGAGCTCCTTTTGATGGAAAGGGTGGCACGCTGGCCCATGCGTTTGCACCTGGAGAAGGGCGTGGTGGAGATGCTCATTTTGATGATGATGAAAAATGGTCAGATATCAATCAAGGTAAAGCTCACGTGTGCCTATGAAAGGGAAAGGCAAATATTGTATATGTTGGAAGAGCACAGCCACAGGAAGTGCTTTCAATTATTTTTCATCCTTCAGTACCACTTCTGTATTAATATTTCTATTCTTTTCAACCACCTTTTTAAGTAGTTCTGCTTCATTACCATGAAGAGCTATATAATTCCTGTTCTGCCCATATTTTAAAGCACTTTTTGCAGGTTAAACAGGGACTATGACCCCCTGTTTTCTGCATAAATTGTGAAAAGGTAAATTGACTTTCTTCTGGGAATAAGGTTGACCAAAAGCAAAGCCAGAAAGGGACTCAGGGTCTCTAGATGTATATGCAAGGAATCAATAGTTTTTATTAAATATTATAGTTATGTAAGAAAATTCAACACTAATGGATCAAAAGCCTGGGGTTTCATTCCAAGATAAATTGAAATATACAAACTCTCCTCATGTTTCAACTCACTGTATTTTAAAAAGAAATGCTTACCGCTA
Source organism: Eopsaltria australis (assembly GCA_034509425.1). NCBI lineage: Eukaryota > Metazoa > Chordata > Aves > Passeriformes > Petroicidae > Eopsaltria > Eopsaltria australis. The sequence goes on from JAVTVJ010000194.1 coordinate 1,368,079, forward strand.
ACAAACATTTCTGTGTTTCTATGTTGCAGATGTCAATTTGTTCCTTGTTGCTGCTCATGAATTTGGCCATTCTTTGGGACTTGCTCATTCAAATGTCCGTGGTGCTCTGATGAGCCCTGTCTACTCATATCAGAACCCAGAAACCTTCAGACTTCCAGCAGACGACAGGCGAGGAATTCAGAAGTTATACGGTAAACTCATGATGAAATTTGATTTTCAAGACAAAACCTACTGGGGTACAGGTTTCACTCTCCCTGATTGCAAGGGCTTCATCATATAAACAAAAAGAAAGAAAAGGAACAAACTTGGGAAAAACAAATTCCTGCATACTCTGTCCACTCACTGTGTTCCCTCTGCAGCCTGTTCCCACTGCAATCAAGAGGAGATAAAGCAGCAGTGCATGGCCTGGTGCACTGTCTTTCCTTCCACACACCTGCGTTCTGCCAAGCAAATCCTGTGGCCCTTGCTCTGCAAATGAGCTCTTTCAGTGAGTGAGGCTACTGGCAGGAAAGGAGTGGTACTGTGCCACTCACCAAGTTCAGTGAAGGCAGAAACTCCTCAGCAACAAGGGAACATAGCTAGAATTGACCCCACAGGACAAAATCTGCCAGGTCTACTTTTCCTTAGGTACCACATTCCTCAGGCCATGCTAGAGGAACACTAGGACTAAAACACAGTTGTCTGCATTGTCAATTTTCAGTAGGGTCTCTATATTTTGTGCTTTTTTCCACAGGGAAAAAGTCATCAAATTCTTGAAGAAAGAGCTTAATGAAGACCAAAGAATTCGCATCTCATTGTTTTGGTGTTCCAAAACAACTGTAATCCTCTGGCTAATTAAGATGGTAAACTCCTGGACTGCACTTTCTCTACCTGAATTTTTATATTCATTTATTTGCACTTTACACAATTTCACCTAACAATATAACTAATAAAAAAAAAAAAGTATACTCTATTTTCTAATGTTTTCTTTTTTTCTTCTGGTATTTTACTGGGGGAATAAATTGTTCCTGCATGCGTGATAGACAGTCAGACAAGTATCTTTGTGAATAGATTAATAGGCATCTAAAGAGCCTCTGTGCATTTACTGATGCAAGAACAAACCCTGTTCCTGGCTTGCTTTCAGTTCCATGCATGTCCTGGCATTTCACAGTATTGATTCCTCAGAATCAGTGTGCTTCCCATATGACTCATACACGGAGGAGGTCTCCACAGTATGGGCTGGGATGTTTTCCCAAAGGGTAAAGCTTTTCATCATCGTGTCCTCCCCAGCTTGCCAGAGAAGCAGGTTTGGGAAGTAGATGACAGGGATTCCTATTGTCCTCTGTGGTATTTGAACACTCTTGGGTATTTTTAAATTAAAAAAAAAAATAATAACAAAGGAAAAACTTTAAAAGGAAAGAAAAAAGAAAAAGCCCTCAGGGATTCTCCTGAGGATAGGCCAGATCTTCAAAATTAGCAAGGTAGAAGATGTATTTATTAATAGTTTCCGACAGATGGCTCCCTGCGCACAGAGATGCGGAGCACAAACACCAGCTCAGTGTCACAGCCAGCATCTCTATCGTCTCCTAAACCAGGGTTACCCAGTACAAGGAACGACCCTAACCCAGTCCCCAGAGGTGACACAGCACAGCAGGGAACGTGGTGCGTACACAACACAACTTGGAGGATGCACACAACAACTCTGAGAGCAAATAAATCAACATTGTGACCAGTGACTATTAAACTAATACAATGAGTACTTACAACAAATTTGGCTTAACATGCTCTGGTCAAATCTGTTTTAATCTCCACCCTTCCTGTCTCACATTGGGTGCCAAAAAGGACTGTTTAACCCAGCAGGTAACCAAATACCACACTCACTCCGCCCCCCTCAGTGGGATGGGGACAGAAATGGGGGAAAAAACGGTAAAATTCGTGGGTGGAGACAAAGCTTAATAGGATAGAAAAGGAAGGGGAAATAACAAGAAGGAGAAGGAGAAGGAGAAGGAGAAGGAGAAGGAGAAGGAGAAGGAGAAGGAGAAGGAGAAGGAGAAGGAGAAGGAGTAGAGAAACAAAAACGATGCACAATGCAATTGCCCACCACCCACTGAACAATGCCCAGACAGTGCCCAAGCAGAAGCCCCTGGCCAGCTTTCCCCTTAGTTTATGTACTGAACATGACATCCTGTGGTATGGAATACCCCTCTGGCCAGTTTGAGTCCCAGCTGGGTATCGTTCCAGCTTCTTACGCCCATCAGCCTTCTCACTGTTGGAGTGGTGTGAGAAGCTGAAAAGTCTTTACTTAATGTAAAGGCTGCTAAGCAACAGCTAAAGAATCAGTGCGATATCAACGTTAGTTTGAAAACACTCCCATCAGTTACCAGCCAATTCTTCCACACAAAGCTCAAAGATGAAGTAGCTGGCATCAAGTGGATTTTATTCAGAGGGCACAGGTATAAGAAAAACTTGAAGCCCCAGAATGGAGGGACAGATCCAATCTGTATTAAAAGCTATGAAGAAGGGGTCAATGGTTTGTGTGGATGCTTGATCAACTTGGGTTGACCTGGGGGTCCTGGAAAGACGCAATGTTGACAGAAAGTACCCCGTTCCCTTGGCCAAAGTCCCCACAGGGAACAAAGCAAAAAACAGACACACCATGCTCTTTATCAAGCTCAAGTCATTTGCTAATTCTGCATAAAGAGAAAACAGACATAAAAGACAGGCTCCATGAGAGGAAAGACTGCAGAAAGAATGACTCCTAAGGCCACATGGAACAATCCATGCACAATGCTGGAGGAGGCGCTGTGGCAAATGAAGCCAGGAGAACAAATACTTGACTGAAAGTAGCAGATTTGTTTTCTAGTGTACAATTAATATCCTTATGAACTGAGATTAATGGGATAAAACCCAGATGTGTATTCCTAGGAATACTATCCTAACAATGGGACACATCTGGGAGACATCTTCCTGTGACCACGGGATGACTGCCCTGCAGTAGGGCCAGCACAGGTAGCAGTGAGACACCCTTGTGTCTTGAAGGATACATCTCAAGAGAGGCAGCAGTGCCAAGTTAGCATCTCCATAGCAAGTAAAATAAAAGAGAAGCCAAGAATTTTGTCCTCAGAGACGGCAAAGCCACTGATGGGGCTGCCAGCAGCATCTTACTTCTTGTTGAGCTCTGGTTGTATTTCCATTTCCATACAGGACCTCTCCTTTGGGGAAAACTGCTGCCACTGGCACACCTGACCCTGCTCAGCAGGTGTGAACTGTGCAGTATTTGCCTCCATCTAGCGGCACAGATCGGCAAACTGCCCTGGCTTCGCACGCTGTTCTAAAGTGTGTCTTACTTGTCTGCAAGCACACAGCTGAGCAGGTACTACCATACATACCACCGCTGGAGGAAATTAGGGACAACAGCAAATTTAGCAAACGTGCTGCTGCCTCTTCCTTCTTCACTTTATCCCACTGCATTGTGTCAGTTTTTACATGCTCTCTCCAATACCTATCCTAGGACATCTAAGCACCTTATGTTACTCAAATAGCATCTTGTCCCTCCTTTTCCATATGAAGAAGAAATGGGTAATGACAACATATTTTGGTTTGTTGGGGATTTGAATTTTTATTTGCTTTTATTACTGTTCTTTTAAATAAAAGTATATTTAAATGCATCTTTGTTATTCCAGATAGTGTAACAAGAAGCAAACGAATTCTCAAATGTGTAAACACTTCTGATGGATCCTTTAACGAAGCATGTGTAAAGGGTAAATTTTACTCTTGCTTTAAAATACTCAGCGTTGCTACCCTAGAGAAGCTATTATGGGGACTTGACCAGTCATTTAGGTACCCTGAGCCTACTCCATCAACACAGAGTGATATTCTGAGAGGGCAAAGTCAATACCTGCAATACCTGGTATTAACAGGGGAATAAAATCTCAGGAGAATTCAACTAATTATATCAACAGCAATTCCAGCCTTAGCAATGCATATTAAAGCTGTCACACATAAAAAGTTCACGGATACGTGATGGGAAAGACCTGATGAGCTGCAGAAGTGTAAGTATGCCCTGTCCCAGTAATGTCCCCTTGACATTTTCTTTACAGTGTTAACTGCAAATTTAGTCCCAAATCTTTAGTCTTTGAATTTAAAGCATTTGAAGATGCCATTTTCTTATTTGTTTTTACAAAATTATATCCTCAACAAAACCTGCTTCAAATAGGATGCTCTTAATGGCATCATTATGGTGTTTTCAGTTTCAGCCATGCTAATATGAAGTAGCTCAATTGACGTCAACGGAATTATTTTGGGTTTATCTATTAGAGTAAAAATGTTAGCAAAGGACTAGAGAAAATATTATGTGTTTTGACTGTTTTTACAGCAGGAACCACCACAAGCCAGAGAACTACAGATAATCACTGTTTGTTGGAGAAAGCTGAAGAAAATTATTCGGGGGTGAAAATTGTTACTGTTTTCTGTCAGCCCTAAAAATAAAGTTTACAGACAATAAAACAAGAATCCAAGAGAAAAGCAGCAGGCTGCTTAGGTATATAGAAAAATATGGAAGTCTATCTACGTCAGGAAAACAGAAAACATTTGAGGTCATCTACTTGGCCACATGAAATGATCTGACAGCTGCTGTACTGTGTGCAGTGAGAGAGTCGGTATTTCTTGCATTTCAGAAAGCAACACAGTCCCAATTAAATGTTGTGAAATATTTTAAATGAAGAAGGATGTACATTTTTACATAGCAAACAATTCAGTCGTGTAATTCATTAATGCAGGGTATTCAATGACAGTGGTGACTCAAATTCATAAACGGAGTTTGGAGTTTAGATATATTTATGTAGCCTAGCGGCTACTAAACATGAAGGCATGACGGCAAATGGGGGCTCACTGTTTTGCTGAACACCAAAGGAAGGATCTATCTAAATTTACCCAGTTGTGCTAACGTTGCAAGACTCGCTGTAGGGAAATGGAAGGACCTTATCTACAAAGGCAGGTAAAGGATTGCATCTAACATTTTAGATGGTTACAACAACATATAGCAGTTAAGGATGAAAGTGAAAAATATAGCAAAATACATTAAGAGACTCCCCAGTGTTACTTTAATGCTCTCAATATTGCTCTATTTTTAAATATATTAGAATATGCAATATGAACTGACATTGCTTTGAAGTAGAGAAGTATATAGTAATACTGCTTTTGTTGGTAATTGGCCTTATCTTCAACATTTTTGCCTCAAAATTCTTTTAATATTTTTTATCAGTTCCAAATATGAATGGAAAGGGCAGTAGAAGAGTTGGGAAAGAATAATGTGCTGAAGAATTTTTCTAACCTTTTCTCTCTGGTTATATTACTTTCTTCATTTCTACCTTCATTGCCAGAAATAGGAATGAGGATTGATTCTTTGCATAAAAAGATTTAAGCTTTTACCTCCTGGGAGCAAAAAGTTACGTGATAATTTGAGCAGAAGTCAAAATGCTGGCACAGCTCTAATATTGTCACAATATTCTTTCAAATGTGCTTTAGCTTGGCAAATAAAACTAAACCACTTAGAGTTCTCCTAGAGCTAATTTTCCAAACCATTAGGTGATTATCCAGTCCTGATGCAAAAAGATCCGATTCTAATTTAGCAGTGAATAGAATACTCCATGATAATAAGAAATAAGAGCAAGGAAGAAATCACTTCTCTTAGTCATATTTGGTATGGCTACAAAGCTGAACGTTTGTATTATATCACTATCAGGCACATGATTCTTTTCCAACTCTTCTACTGCTCTTTCCATTCATATTTGGAACTGCTAAAAATATTAAAAGAATTTTGAGGCAAGAATGTTGATGATAAGGCCAATTACCAACAAAAGCACCATTACTGTATACTTCTCTACTTCAAAGCAATATCAGTTCATATTGCATATTCTAATATATTTTAAAATAGAGCAGCATTGAGAGCATTAAAGTAACACTGGGGAGTCTCTTAATGTGCTTTGCAATATTTTTCACTTTCATCCTTAACTGTTATAAGTTGTTGTTGTAACCACCACAAGAAAGAAAGGCTCTGCTAGGCATAAATAGCATGATTATAATGAGTGATTTCCTTCAAGGAAAGATGAGACAGTACTGGTGCAGGCTGTTCCTGATCCTATGTCCAATCACAAATGACAAGAACATTACTTATGGTCTTTTACTTCCATAGTTCCAACAGCTTAGAGTTCACAGACATTATGAATCATCATCAAGAGGATGGATAAATAATGGTCAGTATTTCCCACTGAGCTATTTGCTTCCACAATATGATGTCTACAGCACAGAACTGTGGATGTGGGATGCCCTGTACACACTCAGTGTACGTAAAGAGAGGAATGGATCCTGTTTGGAAGTGTCTGCCAGCTCTGCAGATCTAAGCTGCTTGCCAGGTCAGCTCAATCATTTTTCCATGTTTTCTCATACAACCTTTCAAAAAGCCCACACAAATTCCACCCCCCATTACATTGCCCATCTTCATATTCTGGTTTAACACTGGGTTTCCACAAAAAGCTGCTTAGGAATCCAGAATACCTATCACTTAAAGCACTAATCCTAACCTTTGCACGCTGTCATCCTGAAATTTTTATTGCCTTGTTATCTCTAATTTCTGTCGTAAATCTTTCAGTTGTTAGCTGTGTTTTCATCATGTTTATATGGTATCTAAAATGATTGGCCCTCAGTTCTGTTTGTTTGGCTTCCTTGTTATTCAGAAGAGGAAACAGTAAAAAATAATATTCACCCCTCTCCCACATTACATGCTAGAAGTAGTATCATGACTAGTTTATTTAACAACCTAAAAAATCACCTAGCAAGAACTTCAGTGTGAATACCCTGGAAGTGCTTGATCAGCTCAAACCCACTATTTTTAAAAGGGTCTTATGTCTAGAGTATTTTTGTCAACCTGACTGACATTCCTCCAGATACCTGTAGCTTCTGCACTTCACATGTAAAATGTTGCCACTATTTCTATTTGAGTAAAATATATTGCAGTGCAATCTACTTATCCATGCTGAGAACACCACAGTTTATTTCACATCTTCAATCACATTTATCACTCATGAGATCAAAGTTTTCTTTTACCAAGCAAATGATGCAAAGAACTTGCATAAAAGCAAACAGAAGTTTTATAAATCAAGCCTTAAGTGCCTAAATGCATTTTTTATTTCAAGCAGTAATTTAAAGAGTTGAAGCAGAAATATCATCTGATAATTTGTGCTATCAGAGAGGTACAAACGGTGACAGTTACATTATTCTCTGTTGGCACTTTATTTCTAGGCTATATTTATGAAACACAGAAAAAAGTACCATTTTTGCAATTACTTCAAATTTAATTTTGGGTATCAGATTATATAAACTGTGCATTCACAAGCTGGTGTTCATCACTCACAGCCACAGATGCTTCGAAGTTTACCTTCTTCAGCATGGGCCACAATCTCTTCCATAATCACAGCCATAGACACTTTGAAATATGTCCTGGTGGGGACTTGGCCATGGCCACAGGTGTTTTGGGATGTCCTGCTCTGGAATGGATTGATCCACAGGTCACAGTCTCTTCAATGCGAGTTCCCACAGGAGTTCCAGCCTGTCCAGCACAGCAATACAGGCAGCAGTGATGCCCTGGCCATCTGCCAGCCCAGACCCATTTCCCTTGCTGTTATCAAACTGTGCCCAGGCACAGCAGAGACAGCTTATAAGCAGCACAATACTACAGCAAGCAGCAAAAGTAAAAAGCAGCCATTAATGAGCACTAGGCTCTAGTATAGAGACGGGCAAAAAAGCACAGGGGCCTGCCAATCAATAGCCAAATAGCAAGAACAGCTATGAACTCAATCTCACACATTGCAATGAAATCTGTCATTATCTCAAACCCTTTGAGCCCCCCATTAGGTGCCAAGAAGGACTATTGTCATTTAACCTCAGAGGATTCCCAGGAATTTGTGCCAGCAGATGACTTAAAGGAAAAAAATGAGATTATGAGAAGATGGATGTACAGGGAATCACAGTGAGAAGTTCAGATATTTGGAAAAGCTGTCTCAAAGTACCAAGAGCTATTGAAGGAAAACAGTTTCTTGAGATACTGGTTTTTGCCTTCTTGAGTCCTGCAGCACATTTTTTCAGTTCAGGACCAAAGTCTGATATTTCACCCTCGTTGGTTCAGGAGAATGTGCTTTCCAGCTATTTTGTGCCGCTCTTGCAGTATTGGCCCACGTGTGCCAATATCGTGGTGCTCACAATGAGCAGTGTATCAAAACCTCAAACGAGTTTGCAGGTCACAGACTCTTAATTCCCCTAAAGGTGACCCAATCTGCCAAACAAAATGATGGCCTGACCAAACTAATTCCAGTATAAATATTTCATCTTACTATTATGGTAGATTTGAGCAGAAACAGAAGCAGAATCCTCTGGAATCTAAAACATTTACAAAATGAAGACTCACATTCCAGCATATTGCAGCAGTGACCTAGTTCACATGCATTTTCATAGCAACAACAGACATATCTGCAGTCTTTGCTTAAAAGACATCAGTCATAATTACGATCTGGAAAAAGGATCAGTTAAAGGGGGTGAAAGCATTTTAAGACCATCAATAGTGAGAGCGTGGAACTCTATAACAGACATCATTTACAGATTTTTCAGCTGCTAAATCACAAACAGCATTCTTGCTTTCAGAAAGAGTTTGATCTGTGTTTTATACATCAGGACTGATTCATTTTCTTGACTGTTTTTCCTCGACAGAAATAAGAACAAACAAGAATATATACGAAAACTACTAAAAATTCCATCTTATTTCAGGATACTCAATAACATTAAAATTATAAAATTAGGGAAAAAAGGAATAAAACTTGGCAGCCCTGTAGCTGAAGCAGACTGCTCAATGCTACCTTCCTTGCAGTGCACTATCACAGAGTGACAGGTTCTGAATTAATACAGTCTAAAGTTAAAAATTCCTTGCAGCTGATCTAGAAAGCTTGGCTATTTAAAAATAAAAACAATTACATCTTTTACTAATCAGCTAACACTTCTAAAGGAAGCAAAAGGACTGCAAATCAAGCTTATTACCTAAGACTGTGACCAATGTATTGGTCATACAAAAAATTATATACGGATTCTTTCCAAATAGAAAAAGAGAAGTCTGAACACTAGAGACAGGGATAGTAGTGAAGATCAGATAGAATAAGCCAGGTTTGGCAGAGAAAACCTCATCGTGGGAATTTTTGAGTGCTTTAACTGTGGAGCTTTAATGCTGCTGTTTTTTAAAAGAAATTTTGTACATTTCTGGGCCTTCCATCAGCCCTGGCTCCCCCAGCGCTGAGGTGGCTGTGTCACAGTAGGCAGAATGCTGGTGGTGGGTGTAGCAGGAGCCAAGAGCCATGTCCTTGGGTCAGCGGGATGAGGCAGGAGGCAGAGTCCAGCCTGTGGCACATGGGCTCCATGCAGACCTCAGGATGTGGCCATTTGTTTTGAAGTCCACAGCTGGGATGTTCTCTTCTCTGTCTCTGTAAATTTTCACCTTAGGCTGTTAAAGGAAAACATTTCACTGTCTTACATTTTTTCTCCTAGAAAACACCCACTGGGCATGGAATTCCATATAGATTCATCTGAAGATGCATATGGATGTTATTTTGAATTTATTAATTGCAATATTACCATATAGTGCACGAAATCCAAGGCAGACTTTATTAAATAGTTAAATCGTTTTCCTCCAATATTTCATTACATAGATTTTAACCCTCTTCCAATTCTCAGAAACTCATAAATCTAAGTCAATGACAAGACAATACGGGTATCTTATAAAAATATCTTGGTAACTTCCCGAAGTCATGGTGCAATCTAAATTTTAACAAAGCACATAAGGTAATTTTTATGATTCAGGTGTCTCTGTAGTAGATTATGTCATGAAAGCTGGCAAAGCACTCTTTTAATTCCTGCTTAGTTGAATCTTATTTGTCATCTTTCTATTATTATTTTTATTTGAATAAAAAGAATGACAAATATTTAAATAAAAGTGATTGCTAATCAGATAATACGATGCAACTAATGCACAGGAGGAGAATACTGTCAAGAGGAGACTCACAGACTTATATTGGAAATTTAAACATCTGTGGTATTCTCTTCTTGCCCTCTGCTATGATTTTTGAAGGCACACCTCTCCCAGAAATGTCAATGCATAGAAAAGAAGTGCATAAACATCATGTTTTTCAAAGCCAAGAGTGACACCCTCATGTTACTCAAAGTATTGAGAACAGATAAAACATAGAAGGACTGTTGTAAAAAGATCTGTCAGATAAATATTAGTCATGTTTCCAAACCACACTCTGAAACAGCTTTTTATCTTTTCAGTTGCAAGGGCATGCCAACTTGTGAGATGACACATACTACAGCTCCTAGTGAGCTTAACAATTGCACCAGACCTGATCAGACTGGGTTCAGGATTTTGTTATTAGGATCAGTGCAGATAGAAGTCAGCAGCAGTAGCAGGGAAACTTCATATTCAACCAAGAGCATCCATCCCAAAGCAAAGAGTTTACCTGGCCACCCTGTCAGTGCAGTGCATCCATTTGCATTACCCAGCTCCTCTGGATGCTGACAAGATCAGCAAAAGCTGCTTGCCCAACCTCTTTTTAAATAACATCATAATCATTTAATATTACTTCGTTAGTAGTTATTATAATAATAACAAATAAATTTTCTTATTATATCTACAGTTTCCTCAACCTATGTGTTTGCTCAAGAAAAGAAAAGTAGAAATCCTCCCCAATATCAACACATTATTCAGCTGGGGAAAAAAGGACAAGTATTGTTTTCCAGAATATACTACAAACAGAAATATAAAGAAAGTACAATTTTTATTGGATTGCCTTCTGCAGACCCTTCTAGTCCCTATTTGAAACTATTTTCTGTCTAATTTTTATTTGATTTTTTTTTTACTCAGTAAATGGCCTTAATGTTATTAATTTTCTAGTAGGTTTGCAAAGAGGTCAGATTAGTGTCTTTGGGATCGGCATCTCTTCAAATGGAAGTTTTATTTTGGATCTTACCTAACTCTGGAACATTTTTTTCACAAAAATTAACACAGCAATATGTTCATAACAGACAGAGATGAATGTGTAATGGAAACAAGGAGAACACTGGGATCCTCCTCCTTCCCAAATACAAGAGAAGAAGAAACCAAAAATTTTAAAAAGTCAGTGAGCACAAGCCAGCCCCAGACCCAGTACAAATATAAGGGAGTTAAATACTCCTTGCAACAGCAGCAGTCATGCATGACCTGCAAAAGCCAGAATTAGGGCTCAGGCTCTTTACAGCTGATGAAATTGTTATAATGCAACAGCAAACCAACAGATTGGTAAAAAAAATCAGGATAGTTTTAGCAATAGTGTAAGGTGCTGATGCTTCATGTGGGCACTGATTCTTAAAAAAATATGGCTAATCCTGGTTGTGTCAATATAATTTAGAACTCAATTCCTTACTTAAAACAAAAGAAAATTGCATGAAGAAACCCAGATTTGCTAATGGCCTGGATCAAGGAGATTGACATTTTGGTCAACCTGTGTTCTTATCTCTCCTTCTACAAAGCTCAAGTGCTAACTTTGCACTGCCAAGAAGCAAGGATTAAAGCTGCCCTTGGTAGTATTTCAGCAAAACATGTTGCATGTCCCTGTCCTTTCCTGATTGAATGCTTTGCTGTGAGCTAGCAGTGTTGCTCTAACTCCAATGTCTAAGAATATAAAAATGACATGAGATGTGAAGCAAGGAGTCATCTCTTATATTTGGAATAAGGCATTTTGGGGTGGAGAATAGAAACATTTAGAAGTGTGATCTGTACAGAGCAGACATCAAGTTGGGAGTGACTGCTCTAGTTGTAACCTAAATTAATGTTCCTTAAGACAGTAAGACAGCTCATCGAGTATGCCAGCCAGGACAGATGACAGATTATAGAAGTGAACTTCCACAGCACAACAAAGGGTTATTAGCTGATGAGAGGGCAAAAAACTACAGTGCTCATAAAACTTTTACTGAGCAAATACCGAGTCCACAGTTTTGAACACTGACTGAATTGGCACTTTGGGTTCCCAGGTTTGCCTCTGTAGGTCTTTCCTGAGGACCAGGTTTCACATGTGAATAAAAATAGTTTTCCTTGTTCCAGCTGGGTGTTTCTGGTTTTTCATTGATCATCCTTGTGAGTTAACCCTACGCTGGACCTGTTTTGTTTCACCTTCACCATCTCCCCAAAGCCATTTTAACATCTCATGGATAAAATGGATCTGAGATGTTTATGTTTAGAATCCATGGATTTTGACAATTCTATTGTGGGGCTTTAATTTGTAATCCATGTGTGAATGTCCTACCAGTCACGCGTCTACCTCAACAACATGAAAACAACTCTTACAAAAGATATTTCTCTAAGAGGTCAGATTGTAACTCTGAAAGAACTGCCTTCAGGCAGTTCCTGTCAGGGCTCTGAGTGCCTGGCAAGCCCAAACTGGCAATAACAAGCCCTGACCAGCCTCACCTGTGACCTCCATCCACATGTCTATGCTCATTCATCCAGCAGCTCCATTTCAGCTCTTGCCTGAGCCTTGGGGCCCTGCCTGAGCTGCAGCATAGCTGTGCCTGTCCCCAGCTGCCCTGATTTAGAGACTGGCTTAGCTAAAGGAACTCCAGGCTGATAGAGGTGGTAGCCTTATATCATGTCCCCTGGGATGACATTAGACTTATGATATATCTTTGTTTCTAAACCCTCTTCTGCTGTTCCTTCCCAACTGGACTCCCTGGATCAGGCTCATCACCTTGTCTGAGGCAGCTGTTGGACCCTGTCACTACCACCACCCTGCCCTGCTCAGGTGCTGTAGAACTGCACCAGGTGAGCTCCTGTGGTTACCCTCAGCACCCATTCTTGCTGCTCCCTGACACTGGATATAATACAAAACTGGGGAGGGGGAAAGAGTCCTCTCACCAATTCTACCTTTATGTGGGAATCTGTATGGGAAGTCATTATTTACGCCATGTACCAGAAGTCCATGATTACTCCTACTAAGTTTTCCCATAATGTTTCCTTCTCAGTGTAGGAACAACTTCCAGCCACCCCAATACTTTGCCAGAAATTTGCCTCCCACAGAACAACAAACACCAAATGAAACAAGACCACATCAAAGCAATCAACACAAGAACTTCCAGCATCTCTGCCTTTACACAGCAAAGAGCCTGTGCAATTGTGCAATGTGCTTCAGTGCCTGCTAACTCAGCACTTCTAGGTTAGCTACACACCCATCTCCCTCAGCCCCATGACTGCTGTTTGTTCCATGTATCTTAACTAGTCTTTTCCTGCAGGTACACAATTGAGCAATGTTAATTAGGATGCTCCTAAATAACTTGTTTCCAGTCTAGTTAAGCCTGATGTTCACCGGCGTTGTGCAAGAGCTGAAAGACTAATATATTAAAGATACAGATATTTCTTATATTGAGAGATACATCCTCTAAATGGATGTCAGTTTAATAAAATACCTTTTTTTTCTCACTATAAGCATTGCTTCTGTAACCAGAGACCCTTATACTTAGTAATATATGGATTACTAGAATTTCTAAGCTTTTCTGGAATTAGGCTATCTGAAGATACTAGTCCTACAGCCATCATAAAGAGAAGCTTTGGAGGATCATCTCAGCTAGGTTTCACACAGTACCCGAGTACAGTTTCACAACCTGCCTGTGAGCTCTCAGGTGAGGCACTTCATCCTCCCTGGCTCACATACATGGCTTACATGTGAACACCGCTGTGCTGCAGTGAGCATAAACGTAGTAGTGTGTGTGAAATATTCTACTGTAGCTTTGCTGCTGATCCTTGATTATCCACATTAAAAATAGTTCTTTCCGCTAATAAATATTTTTCAAGTTGTTTTTACTCTTAAGGACATATTAACAAATTCCCTTTGAAAAACAGATTCCCAATACCACTTCTATGTTAGAAGTACTCAGGAAAAATTTGAGTGAACTGAATACGGCTATTTCCTTCCACTTTTCCCTATCACATTTATAGTCGGCTTCACAATTTTCTAAGTACATAGGGAAATTTCAGGATGCTTCCAGGGCATTAGCGCTGGTGACCAGCGGCTGTGTGACAGTCAGCAGCGCACACGGACTGAGCAGCGGCAGCTCGGGAAGGCGTGCGCAGTGAACCCGTGTGCTGGTTATGCGGATGTTATTAACAAGGAGGATAAATCCACGCAGTTGGGGCTCTGCTGGCAGATGCTGAATGGTATTTGGAAAACAGATCGGGCGACTTCACCAGCCATGAGCGCTGTTCGCAGGCGGCGCCCCTGGCGCTCGGCCCGTTCCCACAGGTGCTCACAGACCGACAGAGCGCCACTCGGGTGTCGCCTCTGTGGCACCTGCTGAAGCACGGACATCTCTCCGCCTGTAGTCTCCCCTTACGGGCACTGCAGCTCTTCGCCGCCCAGCGCGGCCAAAAACAGCGGCAGAAGGGAGAGAGAGAGGAGCCCACCTCGCCGCGCCCAGCCCCGGCCCAGCCCCCGCCCCGCGGTCCCGCCCCGGCCCGCCCCTCGCCCGGCAGCGCGCAGACCGCGCCCGGCGAGCTCCGGCGGCCCCTCCGCGGCCATGCGGTTCCTCGGTGGCGCGTCCTGTGCTCTGTGGGCGCTGCTGCTGCTGCTGCTCGCCCGCGGCTCCCGTGAGTAGCGCCCGCGGGGGGACGGCCCGGCCCGGGCGGGCGGAGGCGCTGCCCCCGCGCCCCTCGCAGCCTGGCTGCTGCCGCCACAACTCCGCCGGGCCGACCCAGGCCTCGTCCCGCCGCTGGTGGCTGGAGCGGGGCCGGGGCTGCGCCCGAGCGCCCCGGGACGGGACGGCGGTCGCTGGCGCTCCGCTCCCGAGCGCGGAGCCGAGGTCGCACGGCCGGCGTGTCCGGGAGCTGTGACAGAGACGGGGAGGAGGGGTTGATGTGCGGGATGTTTGTTAAGTAGAAACAACAACTACAGAAGAACCCCCCGAGGAGCGCTCGGGCTGGGGGTGCGCACGCCCCGAGGGATGCGCGGGCGCGGCTCCGCCCCCGGGAGCGAGCGGGGCTCGGCCAGAGCGGCCCGGAGCCGCAGCCGGGGCTGTGTCCGGCAGGGTCCGGCCTGAGGGGCGCGGGGAGCCCCCGGCAGGGCAGGGCCGGGCTGCGGAGGGCCGCTCCCTTCCCCCTCCGGGTGCTGCTCTCCGGGGCTGTACTTGTGGCAGGGGGCTTCGGGCTCCCGGTGCTGGTGGCACAGCCGCTGTGCTTTGTCGCCTTTCTGTCAGGCGCTCGCAGCTGTGCCCCTTTGTAGTGGTCGGTTCTAGCAAACGCACAGCCTCGTGCCCGGGCTCAGAACGCCACAGTCAGGGGATCAGCGTTGACAGGCAGTGAAATAAAGCGAGAAACATACAGGTCTGAGCGGCCGGAGTTGCCTTTTCAGAAGACTGAAGTGCCCCATACAGTGCCACACAGCTTTCCAAAGTAAAGAAGCCAAAAGATGATGGGTACCGGAATTAACCTGGTGTAAATACTGTTGAGGAATCTCAGTCCAGCAGTGTTAATATGCTGTTGTTTATTCTGGTGAAGTTGTAATATAAATTGATACAAAAAAAAAAATAGAATGAGGAATGTAAACAGCTTTATAATCGCCCTGCCAAAAAGAAGGGCAAGTTGTTTTTTTTTTTAAAAGGAGTTTACAGATAACCTGTTCATTGCTTTGCTAAGGTCTTGTGGCCTCCATTTAGCAACAGTAGCCGGTCATTCCATGTGACATAAGAGTGCACTGCTCTGACTTCTATCATGCTGCTTCCTGAGTGCATGTGCTGATTTAACTCGGAGTACAGTCACTGCTGTCTCCTGGGGCAGGGGTGATCTCATGTAACTCCTGAAACTCAAATGTAGTCCTTCCTCTGTATGTGAATCAGTTGTCTAGAGCTCAGTTAAGAGAAGTTGTGCCCTTTTAAGGCTCAGTTTAATGTATCTGTTGAAATAGCTTTTTTCCCCCCTCTCTGTCTACTTAGAAACTTCCAGAAAGTACTGCTGAGATTTGTGTTGATTTCAGCAGAAGCTTGTGATTATCTAATCAACACTACAGGAGGAAGTGTGCACCCCATCAAATACTCTGATATGCAGAAAGTGAAAGCGGCAGTAGACGTGTCCTCACTCTGGTTAATATTTTTGTGCAGACTGGTTATTTCAATATTATGCTGCTCTTTTACACTGCTCGGGAGTTTATTTCTATATGTCAGTCAAGTCAGTGGAAAAAACATCACCAAAATACTATGGTTTAGAAAAAATCCTTCCCACTATTATGTAAATTCCATCTGGCTTCCTGGTACCTGAGTACGGAGAATCCCCTCTCCCTGTCAGGAAGTGGCCCCCACCCCCCTTTCTGCTGTGTTGAGAAAAGAGAGTGAGCAACATCTTCCAAGCGCTTACTTGTATATAAAACTACTCACAGTTAAAAATCAGCAGCAGCCTCCAGGCTTGACAACAGGCACGATATTTTTATTTTAGTGTATCATCTTCTCTTAGATTTTTGGGTGGCAGCAGAAGGTGGTGTAGTTTTTTGGTCTCAAATTGATGGGAATTGAGAATTCGTTACATGGTCTGTGTTGTTTCCATCCTTGCAATGGTGGTTTTGCTTTCCTTTGCAAGACTGTAGGGTAGTTTCACAGTGGTAAGGCATGAGGAGCCATCCAAAATGTTGCTGAAATAATCCTGCCTGACATCTCTCTAAGGATGACCTGCCTTCTTGGTGGGTCGAGACCATCAGTTCAAAAACAGGCACCCAAAAGGCCTTGTTGAATTGAAAAGGAAAATAAAGTTTCCAGAAAACAGGGATTTGAATTTATATTTTGTCAAAATTGCCTGGCAGGTCTTACAATAGATTTGAGGTCATGGGCTTGCTTTTTATTTCAGTCTCTGGAATTTTAATTTTATTTATTGCAACTGAAAAGAGTGAATGAGCTGATGGTGGAGACTCCGTAGGGGATGGTTATGTTCATATTGCTGCTCTAACATCTCTGCTTTAACCATTCTAGCACCTCAACCCTTACTTATCTGGATTTCTTAGAGATTACTGAGCAAGTGGGTGGTCTTTCTGATGGACTGCACATTGTCAGTGTTTCTGTACTTTTGGGGTTTTTAAACAACAACAGCAGAATGACTTGGGCATAAAACTCCCCTCTGCCTGCTATGCATCAAGCTTGAAAAGAAAATGCCCAGAGTGAATTTTATATATGACTTCTGATGTGTCCCCAAAATGAATGTATAAAGCTGTGCTTAGTAAAAATGAGAGTTGATGTACCAACATTTTCTGCAGCATAAAGTTTAGCTACACTAGACATAAAGTGTGTGAGTCCTTAGAAATTGTTTCTCTTTAATGTGAAGGTTATAGTGAGCAAATTGACCTTTGTCACATGCAGGTAGTTGAAAGAGTATTGCCATTCCTTTGTGTAGGATTCTTCTACCAGGGTTCATCTAATGGAGAACAGTAATTTGGAGTGTGTCTGAGCTGGAGACACATTCCAAACATGAATGTTATCCACTGTGTTGATTTTTGCAGGATCTGGCACGATCAGGTCCATTTCACATCCTGTCCTGTACGTTTTTAGCAAGTATCAGAGCTATCCCTATCACTCACCCTGTATGTGTTTGTATATAACATAAGCACAAATCTTCAGCCTCTGCCACTTCAGAAAGCCCAGTTCCAGCTATAAAACTGGAATAACTGGACTGATACTGCCCTTTTGAAAGTTTGCTTATCCAAATTGTCTCCAACTCACAACTTTTGACGCACTAGAGCAACAAAACCACAAGAGGCCCTGAAAGCACTTGAAATGCCAGACTCTGACAGGGGCTTTCACAGGAAGCACGCTTGCCTTCAGATAAACCCCAGCCAGCCACAGTTCTGTGGTTTTTTAGCTGCATCTGTGCCGCCTTAAAGAGAGCAAAAGAGGGTTGTTGGACAAAAATCATGTTGCTCTGGCTTCCATGTCCTTTCCCAGTGTGTGATGCTCTGATCCAGTCATAAGTTGGGTATGTTCTTGTGTTGGTTTCATTTCATAGTGAAAAATGAAAACAAGGGATCCTTTCTTTCCTTTCCCTCTCTTCTGGGTCACAGGGGAAGAAGATCTCAACACAGAGTTTCTCTGCTTAATATTCATAGGCCCAGTGTTGCAGTTGATACGTGGTCCCAAGAGCTCTGCTGCTGCTCCTGCACAGGATGCTGCAGCTTGCTGCCGGCTCTCTCCCTTCCTTCCTCTGCTAACCCATGTGTGTCTACACCTGGGTCAGTGTGGATTTCTTACACTTGCACTTCTGCCTCCTGGAGAAGGCCAGAACCCCTCCCTGTTTTGTTTTGCTTTGGGACAGTTGTGCTGTGAAGCCTGTGGTCTGGAATGAGAGGTTCTACTTGTCAGAGCCATCACTGCATAAAAACTGTGGTGCTTTTCGCTGTGCTTAATCCAGGGGTCCTTTCTGCTTCCCTGTTTGAAATCTCCTGCTTGTCACTGCGGTGATACATGCAGCTTCAGATTCAAA
Source organism: Eopsaltria australis (assembly GCA_034509425.1). Lineage (NCBI taxonomy): Eukaryota > Metazoa > Chordata > Aves > Passeriformes > Petroicidae > Eopsaltria > Eopsaltria australis. Next base: position 1,386,629 of record JAVTVJ010000194.1, read on the forward strand.
GACAGTCTCAGGACAGAGAACACTTTGGGAATAGTATAATTTTGAGATGTTATTTTATCTCCCTTGTCCCATTCACTGCCATGTGTTCCATGTGGCATATATTTGTGCAAAACCCCATTTAAGGAGTATTTGTACTCTGGAGCCATGCATGTTATTCAAACTATGAAACTTACCAGTGTTTGGGGTTTTTTAAGAAGGAAAAAAATCAGTATCTTTTAAGCTGGGTAAGGTCCTCAACACATCTTTCAAGGTGTGCAGTCCAAGCTGATCTGAACTAAACTAATACAGCCCTGCCTTCACTTCCACCTCTGTTTCCTGCCCCTGTCTTTCATCTAATTATACAGGGCACCCTTTCTGCTGGTAATTGTTTAATGTGGGGGAACTTGCTGTGATGTAGAACAGTTTTTGCAGGATTAGGTCCTCTCTGGGGAAGCTTAGTTTAGCAGTGTTGTTAACAACTTAGTTAGTTGTTTGTTTGTTTTCCCTAAGCTCCCTAATTAAACAGCAGAACATACCTTGCAGAGCTGCCCTCAGTCTTGGCATTGCAGGGGTGAGATGCAGTGAGTTATTTTGCCATTTGTATTTGCAAACTTTACCACTTTGAGACCTTGACTAAAGTTTTGTAACCACAAAGAAAATGCTCTGTTTCTGTGATACTCAGTTCAGGTTATTTGCTTGTCTTTCACACAATATTAGGTGATCAAAACTAAACTCTCCTTGGCAAAGGCAGAATCCACAATTGATCCTCTTGTATGTGTGTGAATATCAGTCCATTCTCTGTGGTTTATCTTTAAATTTTACCACCTTTTTGAAGGTGTGATCCTTCTCAGTCCCATCCCCCATGTGCCAAATGCTCAGTGGATGCATTAAAATGCCCTTAGTCCCAAACTGAGTAATACAGCTTCTTGGTGGAGCTAATTGTGTTATCATGTTGTCCATGTAGGGCCAAAGCAAGCACCTATCTCCCTGCAAAGGCCTGGCAAACTTCACAGGAAAAGATTTAAGTGAGAAGTTCTTTCTCTTCTGCTGTAGGTGACGCAGGTTAGATATTGTTACTGAAGGAAAGTGCCTGATTTTTTGCCTCTTTTGGTCTCATTTTGTCTCAAGAAAGATGAAAACTTGGAGTGCGGATGATGGGGAAGATAAAACAGAGGATGGGAGGAGTTCCAGTTCATTTGATGGTTGGGTGGTGTAAATGATGTCACTTTTAATGTGCTCAGAGCAGGGTGTTGTGCTAACATGCTTTTATATCATCATTACAACTAACTCCTTGTAAATGTCCATAGTAAATTAGTCATTTAGATGCCCAAAGCAAGTGGCAGATACTGTACTTGTTTTTTCTTCTTCCACCTAAAGCTATCTTATTATTCCTGTTTTTTTCTTTTAATGCAGGTAGTGAAGACACAAACAGCACTACACCCCTTACTCCAATCCTAAGTGAGAGGTTGCCAGGTAATACTTTTGGCATTTCTATTGCTGTTCCTTGGTAGCGTCAAGAAAAGCAATATGTATTATTGTGTGTCTTGAACTGTCTTGTAATAATTTGCCCTTTATTTTATTTTATTGAATTGTGAGCAGCTATAGGGCAGGAGGGAGGTACTCTGATTGTCACATCTATTCTGGGCCAACTAAAGATTTTTGAGGGGAATGGTAAAACACAATTCAATTCTCATATTCTTGGGTACCCTAGAGCAACAGAGAGAGGAGAAAAAAAATGGGAAAATACTGTGTATAGAACTAGAAACACCTGGCAACATCAATTTACAGTTAAAAGGAGAACCAAGTAGTCTGCTAGGTTAGAATTCAGTGATCTTCAGATAAAGGCAAGGCATTTTTTCATTTGAGTCATTTTTACCCTGTACTACTTCAGTCATCTCATTTGCTGTTGGCCAACAGTACTCTGCTCATTAACTCACTCTGTCTTGTGTTAATTGCAATACTGACTCACACCCAAATTCCAGGCAGTAGATATGGCTTCTTTTTACCTGTATGAACACGCAGTCCACATTCAGAGCTGTCCCAGGGTTGCAGAAGTAAGCACTTAGAACCTGGGGAAAACTCAAAAGACATGTTCTGGTTACAGTACTGGGCCTGTGTGGAAGAGATTTAACCCCAGGCATATCTATGGCTTATGCTGGGAAAAAAATCAACATATGCAAGAAGGAATGTGTTTGTAATTGTTACAATCATGGACCCTTTCTCAAAGGCAATTAAATCTCCAATGTAATGTCCCAGTTATGTTAGTATAAGGGTTGAGTGTGCAGTACACAGTGTAGGGGGCTACTTGGCTGTGATTATACCAAACAAAAAGTAATTCCCTCTGTAATTTCCCCCCTGCCCTCCCATTTTTTGGTAGGTGGTATGAAGATGTAAATTTGGTGCATTTGTTCTTAACCTGAGCTTGCTCATAACATGTATGCAATTTCAGAGAGTTTCAGACTAAACTTTTCCAGTGGTAAGAACAGCAGATCCATTCAAAGGAAATAGATACAGGTCTGCTTCTTGATTGCAGTAGCTCTGTTGCTCTCCTCTTAGTCTCTGAGGTTATGTGCTTTGTTTTTCAGTCGTGCTGAAAAGCAGCAGAGCTGCTGCAAGGCACATAACCCTGCCAGTGTGGGAGGGTGCTGTAAAAGATGACTTACTTCAGAGAAAAGAATGATCATAGAATGGGCATTCACAACAGTGCAGAATGAAGGGAGGAAAGTATGGGCAGTGAGTACTGCCAGGAACAGCCCAGTAGATCTTTGCCAGAAGGAAGGGACACTTAATCTATGAGAAATACAGAAAAGGGATGCAGTAATGAGGACAGAAGTGAGTGGGTGAGTGCCTGAGAAACCTAGAAGTAGCATGAGGAGGAAGGAGGGACAAGAAAAGGAGAAGTGAAACAAAGGAGAGAAAGGCAAAACCACTGAGACTGGGTTGCATTTTACGTCTGGAAACAGGCACATTCTTAGGACTCTTTTTGTGCAGAGAACATAAGTATGCAGTAAGATGTTTCACAGAGTATCTGACTGCCCCTGCTTGACTACAGTATATTCCCAGCATCATCCCGGTTTGCAGCAGAGATGCAACAAAATGAAGGAAAAGATCGAGGGACAGAAAATGGAAAATAGAGGAATAAATATAATGAACTGCTCCCCCATAGTGCATAAGTAGGTTAAGAAGGTTAGTGGCAGTATGGCTATTTACAGCAAATTGAATAAAACATCCCATAGAATTGGAAGAGGACAAACAGAGCATGTGTAGAGAATCACATGCAGACCATTTGGGCACTGCTGTGCATACAGTGTTAACTATGTTCTTGCTGCACTGGTATCTGGAAGCATTTTGCAGAGGGGTAAAAACCATCTGCTTTGGGATGGGCTGCTCTCTGCTGTATTCCCAACTATAGTCTTCAGACACAGATACCCTGAGGAGGGTATTATGTTGTGAGTACTTTAATTATAGTATGTTAAATTTGAAATGAATAATACTCATTTTCTTGTTTCATTTTATTCTTTTCCTTGAAGACAATAGCAATTCATCCAATGTCACTGCATCATCCACACAATCTACAGCAACATCTACAGGAGGTATGTATCTGTTACTGTGAACCTAGAAGTTAGTTCCACACCTAACCCTGATAATACCAAATTCTAAAGAGCAGGCCATCAAAAGTGGGTATTTGAAACAGGTGTTACCATTTTAGGGCTGGGAAGTGACATGTAAAGCAACTCTGAAAAGAAGCTATATTGTTTTTCAAATTTAGGTACCATACTTCATCAGTAAGTTCATTTGTGATGCCATTTAAACACAGGAATCAAAATTTAATTTCAAGGAAGAATTGCAAGAAGTTAGGGGTTTTTTTTAATGCTCCCTCTTTGTCTTTAGGCAAACTTCTTCAATTTTCATGAAGTAAAGATGAATAGGTTGTTGTGCAAACAGTGCATATCTGTTTAATGTTATTTCACAATAAACAGATTTAGGGTATAATGAAATCCTGGGAGCTTGAGTTTCAAGAACAGGACTCAATTTCCTTTTGCATAAAACTCATAGAATCACAGGATCATCAAGGTTAGAGGAGACCTTCAAGATCATCTGTCCATCTGTCAACCCAGAACCACCATAATCACCCCTAAACCATATTCCCAAGTGCCACATCCAGGCTGCTCTTGTACACTTCCAGAGATGGTGACCCCACCACCTCCCTGAGCAGCTTAGCCACTCTTTCAGTGAAATTTTTTGTCTAATATCCTCTGACACAACTTGAGGCCATTTCCTCTTGTCCTTTCATTTGACACATGGCAGAAGAGACTGACCCTCACCTCACCACAGCCTCATGGCACTTAATACCATAGAAAATAATCCTTCAAGAGCTCATAGCACAAAATGGTGCCATTTAAGCCAGTATCAGTCAAGTGGAACAATTTGTCATGGGTATACTTTCATTGTTCTAACACTACCATATTTCCTTCACAACCTAGCAGAACAACTGCAAGTAAGTTAAAAAAGGGAGTTAAAACATTCGTCTTCTGGAAGAACTTGCATAGGCAGATTTCACTGCATTAGTAAGTGAATTAGAATAATTAGTATCCATGAATAATTAGTAAGTGAGTTAGATAAGAGTTAATGTCATGCAGTTGTTCAGGCTATGATGCACAGACAAAATACTGCTACTGAGAGAAGCTAGTTCTCGAAATTCAGTCCCCTTTGTGCTAAGAGCCATGTGAAAGCAGGGCAGAAATGTTGCTGCTTAAGAGGCTTTATAGAGTTTTATGCTGATCATAAAGTCCCAGCTATGTAATTTCATTTCCAGTACAACTCTTACATTCTGTCTCTGTAATTTTCAGATAAGCTCTGAGCTACCACACTCAGAAGTTGCTTTTATTATCATTTAAGTAAAAATGCTAGCTAGGAGGAAAAAAACCCCTACCTTTGCAAATACCTTCCTTTTGATAGCAAGCAAGTGGTGCAGTGTCTCAGACCATTGCCTGCAGTGTAGCAGTTCAAGCATGTCTGACTTGGAAAGTCCAGGGATTTCTGTAATTTCCTTGTTGCCTTATGGCCTTCCCCAAGTGTGTAAAGCCATTGTTAACCACAGTGTTTCACCCACCCTGTGCTCCTTCTGTGACTTCTGCTCCAGCCCTTGCAGGTTTCTTGGAGAGGTCTGAGTTTTACTAGTTTTGGATAATAACAGTAAAAATAGGCCTGAGCCTTTACTGTTAGGCACAGTATAAACCTAACAGGTAGCTGTGCCTTGCTTCACAAGGTTTGGTGATTCCCATTTGTATGTCTGTTTTTTTCTCCATTAGAAACTTCATAGATTTTAATACAGTGTTCATCTGTTCTGATTATCTGTCTCAACCTCTTCAGAATAAAGACTACTGGGGTTTATGTACTTAATTTTGCTTAAAATCTCCATTATTTATTGGGAGGGAGGAGAAAGCAAGCTCTTAATGAAGGAAGCAGAAGTGTGTTTCATTCAATAATTTTCCATGCAAAGGAAAGCGTTTGTCTTAGGAAAAGCATTCCACAATAATTTTGCATATTAGCACAGTGCTTATGCAATTTGAGTTTTGTGCTCATTCTTGTTGAGTTAGAACACTAAGGGAGTAGTAGCATGTGCTGCTAAGGATTCTTATCTATATGCTATATTTTTTTTTCCTTTTTTTTATTGATGATTATAGCATAGCTATTTAAAGCTTAAATACAGGTAGTAAACTATGTAAATACTTGTCTCTTCTGAAAACAAAGCATCATAGACCTGACCTATATTACTGCCAGGCATCCTATTTAAATACTAAAAATAAACTCAGGCAATCAGGGTTTGTTCAGTGTAGTGTTCAATGAAGCCCAGCTGGTCTTTTGGGGGTAAAGTAACTAGGGAAATAAAAGATAAAAGGACAGATGTTGCTAGCAAAGATTCTTTCATCTTCACTCTGTTTGTAAAATAGTATGGGTAAGATTTTTCAAAGATGGAGAAGAACAGATTTGTGCCTGATTCGTGTCAGCTTCCCAAATTCTCCGGCTGCCTCAGATAGCCTGATGATGTTTTGAAATGACTGAGGCTAAATACATCATGAGAGATAGGTCTAGAGATTAGACAGATTTTACTGTAAAGTTACATCACCAAGGGTTGTAATCTTGATTAAGTAAAAAAAAAATTATACCTACTAGAAAAGAGAGGGGGGGAAAGTAATGTGCAAATGTGCTGAAATTCCTTATAGATGTTTGGATTTTTTTTGTCATTACTCCGGTTTTCCGTAGGGTAATTTAATACCCATGGAATGAGGTCCAACTTTGTGTAGATGTTACACATCTAACAGTTAGCCATTGTATTGCTCAGAAACAGAGGGCTCTTTGACACTCGGAAACCCTGGCTCAAAAACAAGCCACAGAAAGCTGCTTGACACTTGCATCCAGATTTGTCCTTCTTTGCTATCACTTACATTAGGAATGTAGGTACCAGGTGTGGTTTCATGTCATGTAACTATAGATGGTTTCCACATAGACATTTCCTTGCTGACTTCCTACAATGAGGAACCATTTGGTATTTATGGATCATTGTGCCTTTGGGGAGTTTTACCTGTCAGTATTAAAATGTGTCCTGAATTATATCTGATGTATTTTACACATGCTTCATAGAGGAACTGAATTCTCATAATTGTAACAAGGTAAGCAAATGAATGTAGTGTTCCAATTGTTCCATCCCAATGAATGTGCATTTCAAAGGGTTTCCTGGGTTTATGGCACAATACAGTTATAATATTAAAAAAAGGAAAACAAATAACATTTACAAAGGAGACTGTATTTTGCTGTTTCAATAGTTTTAGTGCTAAATGTCTCAGAAGTGTTGTGTAGGCTAGTTCCTTTCTGCATGTTTACATTGTTATATTGTTGAGTTTTTTGAAGTCTTTGATGCTCATATCAGTAGTGGAAGCTGTGATACTTAAATCTTAGCAATGATGCAGTTCTGTATTTAGTTCATGTTTTACATAACAAAAAAATACTATTCTACAGAAGCTGTATAAAAAAAGGCAGAAATTGAATATCAAGGTTACTCTGGAATTGCAATGAAACTATCCTTCAATTATTCTAATATTAGACAATCTCAAGAAAACATGGATACAATTAAATATTTTAATTTCCATATTGAAAAGCTTTTGAGGTGTTTAAAACGAGCCCAACTTGTGGGAATCTATGGAAATAATACAGAAATAGACAGCTGCAAAGGAGCTGTTTGTCTAGAATTCTTTCATATACAAAAACTATTTGCATCCTAATGTCTGCTTTGAGAAATGTTGCATAACAGACTCATGTTTCTTGTTAGTTCCTTCTTAGAAAAATAAGCAGTTGTTTTACAGTCATTCTATCTGGCTGCCTTCCATGGAAGTTCTAAGGATTTTGCTGTAAATACCAATTTCTATTATTCTTGAGTGTTGTATCATGGTATTTTTATTCTGAACAGTTCCTTAGTGTTTTCTGAGGGGGGAAGGGGAAATGTTAGGTAAAAGTAAAGTAAAAGGCACCACAAGTCAATGAAACTTGAGAAACAACATTCCAGCCTTTGTTTTAGCCTTGTCAAGACAGCTTACTACTAAATAAATTACTTAAGCAGTACAGTTACTTAAGTTGAAATTTTGTCATGTTTTGTCATTATCACATAAATACAGAATTCTCTGTGGTAAGTTTTAATGTATCTGGAACCCTAGTAATGCTAGTGTTTCATTCAAAACAAAGTATTAATAAAAGTGAGGGGTGCTGTTTTCATGCAAACCCTGTTCTTATCAGAAAAGTTTTGTTGTCTGAAAACGCAGGCACTTCAAATAGGCAGTAACTGTTGATCCAGAATTTTATTGCATTTTAATATATTGTAAGTTAGGCGTGATTCTGTGGGATTGTGTTATCAAAGAAAAAAAAAAAAACTGACTCTTCTAAAAGTTATCATATATTATCCAGGTTTTCTTTACAGTCTTTCCTTTAAAGAATTCTTGACCTTGAGACCCAGAAATCAGAAGTTAGGTCTTCCCAAAGGACAGTCTATATGCAAGCCTGGATACCATGCAGTGGCATTTTGATTGTTACTCTGTCATTCTATTTGGGCATGATAAATGCTGTTTTACTCAATGAGTGTGCAGTTGATTATTTTTATGAATTTTTCTGCATGGTATCACAAAAATTTCCCAGGTATGTCCACCACCACTGCTCATCTGACCAGTACCAGTCAGCCCAACACCACCACCGTGTCTGTGATTCTGACAACTCAGCCCACCAAAACCAGCCTGACAGGAATGCCCACCACAGCATCCCCAGTCACATCGCCACGAGCCAATACTACAGTGGTGACCACTTCTAAGATTTCTTCCACTTCTGTAACAGGTGAGTTCACAGTTCAGGAAGCTGAAAAAGGCTTGGGTGCACCTTCACATGGGTTGAAGAGTAGTTAGTTTTACAGCAGAGTAACAAAAAGAGGAAAGAAAGGAAAGGGTGGGAGGAAGAGAGGGAGGGAGGAAGGAAGGAAAAGAAAGAAAAAGAATGAAAGAAAAAGAAAGAAAGGAAGAATTTGCATGCTGAAAAACAAGGTGAAAGTGGGGTTTCATTACTAAGCTGGATGCAATAATGCTGCTATGAGCACTCTGCTTACTTAAATAAGGAATCACTTAACCTGAAAGACCTGACAGATTTAGGGAAAAGAAAAAAAGTGCAAGTGGTCTGATCCTGCAGCCCCCCGCAAGGAGATCAGCAATGTAAAGGAAAAAGCCTCGATTTTGCATACAACTTCTGTGTTTGTTCAGCTCTCCTTTCTGCAGATTATTTGAACTCATCTCTAATACTTCCTTTTTCACAGCTGACCTATGTCTTAAAATATGTCTACTGAGTTCTGTTAGCAGTGTAATGAATGTTATCCTAACAGAGAATAGAGCATGGCTGTGCATGAGTCACCCCTTATGTAAAAGTCATCAAATACGGTTTAACCGTACCCGCTAATACAAAAACAGGGAGTGCAGAATTCAGTATTTCCTTGCACTTGGCTGTGTTCCCATCACCTCATGCTTGCACTTCTAAACACATCAGGAGTGGTCACATATCAGTGAAGCATCATTGGATAGGTGAAGGTGTCACCAGAAGAACTTGATGATCTAACACTGTATGTAGCAAGTACAAATAGAACTGGGCAAAAACTGAGTCTTTAGGTCGGAGTTTGTAGCAGATGTAACCAGTTCTAGCAGCAGAACAGCTATGGTTTATCTGAGGTCATGTTGTCTGTGTCACTCTTTGTGTTGGGCTGAAGAGCTGATCTCACTTGGGACAGTGAGGGTACAATTCCATGAGACAAGGTAAAGCAATCCCAACAGCTCATTGCCACCAGGTGTTCTGCTCCAACCATGTAACTGCACTGGCAGACTTGGTGGCTATTGGACCCCTCTTGCAGGGTGACTCAGAATGCTCATCTGACTAAAAGCAACTTCCTTTTACACTTGGGTTCATTTCAGGCCATTTTAGTGAATTAAATTGGCTCATGGAGGGTATGAAAAACACTGGAACTGGCCTAAGAAGGGCAGGAGGAACTCCGTGTGTAGAAAGAGGGGAGAGCAGGAGAGAAAAAAAAGCAGGGGAAAAAGGTAGCTGGAGAGGAGAAGGAGCAGGCAGTCTTTCAGAGACAGCAAGCAGTTGGATCAGCTGTGCATGTGTCACCACAATATGACACTTGAAACCAGAGCCCTAGGTTTCAGCGTGCTTGGCTTGTATCTTGTCAGTTGATCTTTCTTAAATTTGTTAATTTGGTCTGTAGGTGATAGATGAATGATGAGGCCAGGATGTAGAGTAGTCCTTCAAAACAGAATTTTGCAAGCTCTGTAAAATGTGCCTTTTGTTTTCTTCTTTTCAGCCACATCAAAATCAGAGGCTGTCGTAGTCAAAACTTCCAGATTTGATGTGGGCAGTTTTGTAGGTGGCATTGTGCTGACTCTTGGAGTCCTGGTCATTCTCTACATTGGATGCAAAACTTACTACTCTAGAAGAGGCATTCAGTACAGAACCATGTAAGTTCCCAAGGGATTGTCCCTTGGCCATTTATTACTTTCGTGAGGAGGAAAAGGAAAAGCAAATGGCCAGAATGGACTCTGATACATTTGTTTAATGTACATTATATTAATATCATTAAGAGATTTAACTCTGATGTTTTGTCTTTCACCACTTCTTCCATTCCTCATTAGTATTATGCCTCTCTTCTGTGCAGATTTTTTCTCTATTATATCATTTTTTTTCTTTTCAAAAAGGTCCTTATCTTCTAGCTAGTCCATGAATAGTTAACATTTAATTGAAACTTTCTGTGGTTTGAAAGATTTCTTTCTCCTAGACTCTGTTTATTCATTCTTTCCTGTTTTCCTCCCCCTCACCATTAATTTATAGTGAATTCTAACCAAAATTGTTCCTTCTCACTTGCTGTTTATGCTCAGCTCTATTCCAGGCTTCAGGATTCACCCACATTTTGCTGAAGAACTAGGTTGCTTTCCTTTTCAGTATCATCTATCTCAGTCAAGAAGCTTGTTTTAAGTGAGGTGATGTCATTAGACCTGTTGAGATACTGGTGTTCAGGCCTTGGTTTCTCTCCATCTTGTCTCCTGCTTACTGGTCATGGAATTAAACCAGTCCCTGCTGCACCTTTACCCACAGTGGTGTTTGTGAATGGGTAGTGTAAAATTCACATCAGCAGTATCCTCAAAACAAAGGGAACCTGCTGCTGAGCTTTGATGAACTGTTACTACTGGTTATAGGTAAGACAGAGAGGATAAACAGGCTTGAGCAACAGCTGATGTAAGAATAAATGAGTGAAATGTGAAAGACGTGATGTGGATGAGGCCAGTGAAGCTGGAGGAGTCTTGACAAAATGAAGCTGTTCAGCTGACTTCAGGCGTGGCTCAGAGAGGACTGTAACTCCCAGATCAATGTGTCCTTACCCCTTCCTAGCAAGGTGGCCTCTGCTCGCAAAATAACCTCAGCAGCAGCTGGGTGGCTCTTTCTCACATGGACTGTTGTTTGTAGTGCAGAATATTAATTACTGTATTTCTGTTACAGTGATGAACACGATGCCATCATTTAAAGAGACTTCAGTGAAGACAGTGTTGGAAACCCACCCTGTCACAGCTGCTGTAACTTCTGGAAGAGTTTCTTTCATAAAGATGATCACAGTCTCCAAACCTGTCTTGGGTGTTATCCTGCAAAATGTTGAGAAGCTTTTTAAACCTACTGATTTTTTTATGTTGGCTTTCATAAGAGGAACTCAGCACTTTGTAGAGACAATATTTTCTTTTTCCAGTACTTGTAACCAGATTTAAAGAAAATCACATATTGAGTCATTCTAAGGTACACACACAGCTCTCTGAAATAGTTGATTACTAGCCCAGGCAATTGCATCAATGCAATTCTAAGTAAGTTCTGGGGTTTTTTCTAAAATTTTGTATTAAATTGTATTTATTTTGAAGTTTGATGTGAACTTTAGTTTAGAAATTTTGGATTTTGAACAACTCAGTTAATTTTTAATAGACTATAAAGGAAGCATGGTTAGATAGCTGTATAGAAGGTGATAATGAGTACTTTAAATATCAGTCATTAGCTCACCAGTGACCTGCAGATGCTTCCCTTAATAGGCTGTATAAGGAGAGTAGCTGCAGGAAACATGGACACAATGGACATATGCATCCATAACCCTTTTCTCTAAAAGCTTATTTTTTTCTAGCATGCCCTAATGAAGCTTGTGCAATTGGAGATTTAATAAAAATGGAAAAAAGTAATTTTGCCACCATAAATATAAAAAAAACCTAAAATCGGCTTTTAAGTTGAAGGTAGCAATCACTTGGCTCTTGGTTTTTATCATTACAAAGCTGTCTGCAGTGTTTTAGCAGAATTTGATAATCACTGAAAGTTATATGGAGAAGGGAAAACCTGTAAGACAGCATTTTAGAAGACTATAAACTGCATTTTTACAGCTGTTTTCAGAACTTGGTCCTGCTGCACAGAGGTCTGGTCAAGAGCCCGGCTGAAGGCACTGGGGCATCTCTGAGCAGACCTGTAGCTGAAGGCTCAAATGCACTCGGGGTCCTGTGCAGGATGGCTGGTGCTACTCCCATGTCACTTCTGCAGGTCCACTCAGGTAAATCTGCTGATGTCAGTGGATGGGCTCCTGATTTACACTGCTGTGAGGAAAACTAGAACAAGGATCAGGAAACACAGGCCTGCATCTCTTTAAATCACTGAATGATTGTTCAGTCTTGCTCAGGCTTCACTTGTAGACCTGTCCCGTTGAAGAGGTTTGAAGTTGTGTGGTTTGGCTGTCCTGGTCACTGCTGCCACCAGTTCCTCATGCTGGGCACAGAGGGGACATGATGACAGGTGAGGAAGGTTGCTGTGAGAGCTGCACATAGGTTTGTTGGGGGCTGGGGAACAACTCATCAGGGAAAATTCTACTACTCTGGAACAGATTATTTTGTTAAGCAGTAGTTTATTCTGACATGCAATGTTAAAGTGGCCGTATGGGGTTTTTTCTTTTTTCACATGGAGTAGTAAAACTGTTGTTTCCAAGGCACAGCTAACTCCAACAAACCATGGCTAATGAGTCATCTTAGTAGCTACTCACCTGAAAAGGGGGGTAACAGGGCTGTTTCATTTTTTTTCTGCATTTGAGGGTCAGGGGGAGAGAGAGTGTTTTGAAGTAACTTTTGTATTTTTTCTTAATTGTATTGTTTGGTGGAATATTTCTGGATTTGACTTGAAGAGTTATGGAAACAATTCTGTCATAGAACTGTAATTCCTTACTTTGTAGAAATTAAGATAGTTAAGTGCAACTCACTTACTGGGATTGTCTCACCTCTGCTGTACAGGCAAATAAAATTAAATCTTTGGAGTTACTACATCAATTTCAGTTGAAGTTTTAATTTATTAGCTGGTTTTGTAATTCCCTCAATCCTTTCCACAGTCACAACCATTTGATGTATATACTTTTAAGTGCTAGAATACCAGACCTAGTTAATTTTTGCCTAGTTCAATAATTTCTAATTTATTCTGTAATCTCTTTCCTACAGCTAAGCAAAAACATGTGCTTAAGACTTCAGAAGTATCAGTGCAAGCATAAAACCTGACCTCCTTTCAGGTGTTTGGAATCTAGACAAAGGACAGTGCAATTGATAAATGTTACCTTTGTCTTTGCTTTCCAGCAGGAAGTGAAACCCCAGCTTTGTTATTCATGTATAAAGGGAGCTCATACTACGGTCGTTCATCCCGTCCTTAACAGAGTTTACTAATACTTATAAAGATGATTCAATTGTTTCTAGTCCATCCCCTCACAGGACTGTGTGTGTTTTCTTACAGTGCTGGTGGCCACGCAATGCAGTTCCTAATTCTGCTGCCTTAGGAGCCCCTCTGGTGACACATCAAGGAATTGCATTTGCAGTTTCAAGCCTATCACCAGCATTCGGTTCATTATTACAGCTCTTTCACACAACCCCTATGCAAACCTTTATTCCTTCATATTCATGGGTTTGTGCTTCATGTTAAAGTGTTTTTCATTTAATACCGGAGGTTGGGGGAGTCAGTCACTGACTACAGAACCTGGCCACCTTAGGTCTGCTTTCATGAATGTTACTTTTGCCCTTCAAACGCATCAAGATCAACCTTTATATGAGAGTGAACCTGTGGAGAAAGTAAACACATTTTCTAGACAACACTGAAGGAGTCCCAGTTGGTGGTCTTCACAGCTGCTGTGCTATTTTCAAAAAGTGTTTATGCTCCAGCTAGGAATACTGCTGTGCTCCAGATGCAGGATCTGTGCAATACCTGACTTTTATGCTTGAAGAGTCGCAAGGCAGCAGCGAGGAAGCTGGGCTGGAGCATCAGTGAACACTGTGATCACATGTTCCATTAGAAACAGAAATGCAGGACTGGTGATTTAGTGTTGGCTCAGGAAGTTGATTCTGTGCAACAGTAACCTCTGGAGCAAGAGTGACAACAGTGAGACTTGAAGTAGTTCAACAGAACTGGGGGTACCTTCCCTGTCCCGAATACATCTACCTGAATTTGCAAGTTCAGTCCATCTGCAGCATTAAACATGACACTGCACAGCCCAGCCTCACTAGACTACAACTGCCACAATGCGGAATTCAAGGCAGGTGAACACACTCCTTACAACTTTCATGTGCCTCTCTTCTGGTGTCTTGAGAGGAATGTAGCAAAGAAGTTCTAAAAGGATGATCCTATGGAGAGACTATACAATCACTAACGCTCTCAGGCACAAAAAGCAGCAATATAAAGATCTATATCAGGCTAAAGGGGTTCCTAGGTATTTCCTCCATGGCAATTCATTTTGGCGTGTAGGACTGGTGCTGTTACGACTGGTGGCAGTCTGATCACTTCTGCACGCTAGAACTACATGATGTCTTCAATTTGAAGAACATGAGGCTTCCTGGTCAATGCTTAAAAGCAAACAGAAGAGACAGATGTGCATTCAGTCAAAAAAAAAACACACACAAAAAAAATTCAGGAAACTGCTAACTAATTAGAATAAAGCTGCATGGCACTGGCTTCACAAAATACACAGCTGCTACTTGGAAGGCTCTGTATAGTGCAGTATCTCACACTAATGTCAGAAACTACAACTGCTTCAGGCTCGATCCATTGCAGATATGATAAACCACTCCAGCAGAGAAATTGCTCATTACAGCAGCTGGGAATACTGCTTTCTATCTGCATCCCACAGCAAGTCTGACCACTGAACTCCAATGATACCAAGTTCACATCCTCCACAGCCTCAAAGCCTTGCAAACACAAGCTGTCGGCTCATGACAAGCCCTGGGCCTGAAACACTGATGGCCAAGAACTTGAGCTGCTCAGGCAGCAGAGCTTCACAGGATGTTGGGGGTAGGGGCCTGTTTATTGTTGAACCCAGTCAGAGCTCTGGAAAATGCTCTCAAAGAAGGAAGTGGATGCAGAAGGAAGTGTCAGCATGGTCAGATGGTTCACAAGTGACAGAAGTTGCTTGACCCTCTCCCAGTGAAACACTCGACTGTTCTCCCTGGTCTAACCTTTTGCCAGGGCTGTTTGCAGTGTGCTACCGACAAGCTTGACTGGAGCTTTCTTGGAATAGTACTGAGGAGAGCATAAGTGCTCACATGCAAAAAGCATTATCAATCACAGCACCCAGTCATTATAGCAGGGCATAGCAGTCCTAACCTACATCAGCCTTCCTGCCAAAACTAGGTCACAGAGTTTCTAGATCAAGTTCTTCCACTTGTCAAAGCAAGTCATGTGCCTAGTGCAGATAGCCAGTGCTGTTTGAAGGGATAGTCAAAACACTCAGTGACAGGCTGACTGGTATGTTTCAAGTCCTGAGGGAGATAAACACAGGCATCACAAATGACACTGAGCTCTTTTTGAAGCCCTGCATTATCCTCTCATCTGATTTATATGTAGTTAAGTGCAGTGTCTGAAAAACTCTCACCCCCACAGATATAAAGAAAAATGCATTGCTTAAAAGTCTACCTGCCACCATTTTTTTTCCTATCATCTTCCTGCTCAAAAACAAAGAGTACCTGCTAGCAATTCCACACTCTTCAGGTGAGCCTGGCCTCCCCAGCTGTCCCTGCAGGTTCATCTTAATCTGTAGAAAGTACACTTGGTTCTGATATTACTGATTTCTTGCCTGGAACAAATTAATCAGACTTCAAGTCCTGAACTTTCTTACTTAAAAAGTTGTCAAAGGTGAAAACTGCTTAAGCTGTTATGCAAGACAAAAGAGCTTTTAGAGACATTTCAAAACCAGAGAAGGAAAAGCACATTAATCAAACCTGTTTAAAACTACATGCTAGGTTTGAAACATTTACATTTTTAGTAACAAAAATAAAGGGAAGACATATACATGTAATAAAGTTGGGGAAAAGTCTGCATTTGAAAGAATTGCAGCAAGCCAACCTACAGCCAAAGAATCCAGGTCTGGACTGAAGACTGACATCCACACTCAGGCTGTAAGTATGGGCAACTGTGGACTGAAGATGACTGACTTTAAATGAGAGCCGGACAAATGGACTCCACCACTGCAGGACCTGATGCCATTAACTTGGCAGTTTCTTCCACTGTCTGACGTGACATGCTTGCAAACTACCCTTGAGCACCTCTGTAGGAATCCACCATGCAAATTTAGGGACACAAAGCTGAAAAGGGTAAAGAGTCAACCAGTAAGGAAATAGGAGCTCCCACACTATCAGCTTATAAAACAAAATCCAAGACTTTAGAGGTGCCTGGGAGATCCTATTATTTAACTGCACAATATAAAGTTTTTAACACAGAAAAGTAGCTTTTACATTTAATCCCTCGAACAAAGACTGTATAGCTGCCCTCTGTCTCATCTTTAAGGTCATGAGGACCAGGATTGAAAAATCATTTCAGATGCTGTTGGGGTTTTACAGGGCTACACTTTGTTTTCAAATAAAAAGGAAATCACCAAACAGCACAAAGTTCACTTCCCTGTTCAAAAATGAAAGAAAGACAAATGGAATGAAGCTTTATTGTACTTTTGCAGGCAAACAACCCCAAACTTTTGTCAGGAAAAGACAGCATTCTAATCACTGCAGTCTACAGAGGAAAGTCAACAATGGCAACAGAGTAAACAAGCCCAAGTTTGAGAAGTAGAAATATTTTAATTCAGTCTTCATAAAAACTATTAGTAATATACACTACACAAGTATCAAGACATGAAAAAACTTTAAAAGTCCTGCTGTTCCTGCAACAGTTAGACTCCTTTCTCCTTAAGTTGAGAAGAAAGCCAAAACAGAAGTAACTGAAGTTAATTAACATTAACTATTAATAACAGCAATCTTAGTGTATTTCCTCACATCCACATGGAGGAAACGCATGAGAAGAGTTATGCCAAGCTCCATTTTAGGAACTTAACCAAAAACTTCTTTGAATTAAAGTGACACTAGTGAAACTACTTTCCCTACTCAGAAAGGAACGCCACAAAAACCACCCTAATATTGAGTTAGTTTTATGAACAGAGAGTCTTTGGCACCGAAGGCCTTCTATACATCATCATACACACATCATGATGATGGTACACTCTACTATCACAAAACTTTCTTAGGTAGTTGATTAATCCTCTTCTGTACCACAATCTTCCATTCTTAAGATACTGCTGGCTTAAGCTTCAGCAGTTGGAGGATGGCAGGAACAAAGACATTTTGCAAATTTCCCTCTTTACGAAAGAAATGTCCGGACTGTACCCTTTATTGTCCCCCTGCAAATAGGGCATTTCCTAAGGGATGGTGCACATTCTTTGCACACCACTAAATGACCACATGGAATAAAAACAATAGAAACTTCTTTGTCCATGCAAACTTTACATGTTCTTTCCTCTTGCAGTCTTCTTAATTGCTCTTCCATAGGTAAACCTGGAAAAAACAGTTAACATTTCGTCAGCCTGAATATGTGAGTGTAGCCATGCCCGTTTTCACCTTTTATTTCCCTACCTGTACTGACTAAGTATAGATGGCACTGAACATTTTTCAGAGCTCAGAAAGTGGCATGCAAGGAACTAGTCTGTACTTTCCAGTTCTGTGAGATGATGGACAGCCCAGGGGTTGGAGGCCAACCAGTGTTAGTAAATGCTGGTTGGGTATCAGAAACACAGAACACAGCCTGACTGGTGGAAGTGAGCTATATCCAGGCTTGTATACTTCTCTGCACTCTTTTAACAGATCAAACTACAGGACCAGAGCAAACTCAGTCTCATGTCTAACAAGTTTTTATCGACATAGCTGTCAGTCAAGCTAGATCTCAGGACTCCTGTAACCCACTCTGGAAAAGCAGAAATTATACCTGTTCTGAAATGCTAACCAACTATTCATTCTTCAGTCTTTACCAAATGCCTGAATGCTTGCATTAGGATCAAGTCCAGCATGTGCTGCTTGAATTGTTGAGCTCCAGAAAGCTCTACATCCTGTGATGTGCAAAAGCACAAGCAAGGCACAGGATACAGCTTAGAGCTGATAAGACTTGCTTGCAAGTATGCACATGCACTTAACTTTTGGTTAACTTTTTCAGTCCATATTACTAAAGCAGAATCAGAGAGAGGGTAAAGCACCAAACCCACTTCTTAAACAAGTAATTTTCTTTTTTATGTTAGCTGTTTGTTCCACGAGACTTTAAGGTAAGTAGAATTTAAGGTACCTGAAACATCTTCTGTGGGAACATACTTGATCGTCTTCTCCACTAGAGTAAAAGAAAATAAATACTTATCATTTAACTGATCTATGTTCAAACAGTACCTGTTTGTTTCTTTTTCTTTAGACTGCTGTGACAGCACTGGTTCGACTTCTATAAAAGGATATCCTTTAAAAACAAAAGGAAACCAGGCAGACATACCAAATAAATCCTTGTAGAGCAAAGGGTCACAATCTCGTAGACAGTTCCTGAAGATGCTGGCTGCTTCATTTCCTTTCACTAAAATTGTATCTATCAGTTCCCTTGCCTGCAATGGTATCTGAGTCTTCTGCTTAATAACATCATGCTCAAGTTCTGTTATCACTTTAGCTGATAGTAAACTCTCGAGGATTGGGAGTACACATGTTAAACGTTGGAATAAAGCCATTCGATTCTTCTGGATCAAGTACAAATCATCTGGAATGTAAGGGGAAATTAGATAAGAGAATTAGGAATACACTACTCCAAGCTGCACTTCTGTTTAACAATAACTGATACATTCTTTAACTCTACTTGCAATATTTGCTTTTTACACATCATTAATAAAAACCTCAGCAAGTTTTAGTGGTATTCATGTAATGAACAGCCTTAAAGAAGCCACATACAAGCAGCTTCTGAGCCAAAGTCTGTTGACCAAAGAAACTTCCTGCTCCCAGCGCTAGGTAATAAATGATCAGAGAAGATCTTGTAACTCCATACTAGTAAGACTTTCACTCTGCATGACTGCAAAGAAAAAACATCTCTACATAACACCAACACTAACTCATTGACATGCCAGAGGTTTACTTTTGTCAGTGCTAGGCTGTAGATAAAAGAAAGCTCTTCTAAGAAGTGCCCAACACAATTATGTATAAGAAATACAGCACAACCAGACTCTGGTGACTATTTTAATATTCTACCACAAACAAGGACAAAAAATTTTCCAGTAGGATTAAATTCTGAATCCATCTATGGTTTTTTGATAGAAATGCAACTAGGAAAGGAGCATCCTTAATTCCATTTGTAATTGAGAAGTTTTATTATGCTTCACAGACTCAAAATCAGAGGGTTTTTTTCAAAACTTACATGGCATTAAAGCAACAGGAAATGTTAAAGACACATCAAATAAACACTTAAATTGTTGATATACATGGGCTGAGTCAGACAGAAAAGCAGATCTTTGGCTATCTTACAGAATCTGAATTTTTATAAGTTTATGGCCCCCTCTAGGAGGCAGATATGGTGGCTTACTGATTCAAGCAGCTTAAAGAGCAGGCAAATTTAGATAAAAATTAGTAGAGTGTACCAGGTGTTTTATTAACAGCATTCTAAAGGCACACAAATGGAAAAAAAAAAGGCTTTGAAAAGGTGATTCTGAACCCTTGGCCTCTGCTATGAGCCATTCTCTTACAAGGGAATGGAACAATTCTCAAGACTGCTAGTTCCATACAGATATCCTGACAATGCTTTTAGAGAAGCTGATCCTAACAGCAACTAAACTAAACCACTTTGTGCATAAAAACAAATATAAAAACTATAGCTATTACTAACTGCTTCAGATTTCAGTTTTATTTATGCCTGATGCCTACCTGATGCCACTTCTTCCAACTGCTTTTCTTTCTCTTCTTCAATCTTCTCATCTTCAGCAGTGAGCAGATCAGACACAAGATCATTAACAGTCTTGTAGTTTTCTCCAGTGGCCAAGATTTTACTTTGCACTGTTTGCTTTATTAGCCTTCTACTGAATCCCATCTCCAAGGCAGCTTTAACCACAGGCGTGTTCATCATGATTGCATCTTCTGAATGGCTCTCTCCAGGTTCAAAACGAATAACTAATCAAAAAAGGAAATCTTCATGTATAATATAAAGAATAAAATACCCATGCAACCCCAGAAGTCAGACACATCAACATTACCTACACACATGAATACTGAGCAGTAAAAAGTTTCAACTGTTTAAAGAGAATTTTTTAAAAATAGTTTTAAAAATGGAAGCCAGTCATGAATGGAATCCAAGATAAACACCAATCCATGTCAGACCTTTGTTAAAACCTAGGTTAATCCAGAGAAACTCCATTGTGTCTTAGCAGCTTTTTTTATACTTAGTTATTTCTAACTTCAGCCTTGAAAAATGGCCTGGGGGTGTGCCAGGGGTGGGGGAGGGAAGTCAGAGTTTATAGTACAAACAATTGGTCTATTCCAGCTCTTGATCAGTGTTTTGCATTTAATTTAGTAAACACCAGACACATGGGATTCTGACTCATTGTCCTCAGTCAGAAGGGATGAGGACAGCATGAACTCCTCCCAGAGGGTGAGTGGGATTTTCCACCATGACTAGAGTCCAGCCTAGAAAGACTTCACTGGATCAGCTTGTCCTACCTTTCTTCCTTAACTGCTGCTGCTCAGCTCAGAGCATTTACCTAGCTACATGCCTAGAGATGGAATTACATAACTGCGTAGTCATGACACCATCTAGCAACTGTTCCACCAAGCTCAACAATTGCTTTGCTTAACCCAACCCTGAAATAAAAAAACCACAAAAACAGCAACCAAGCATTCAAACTCAAAAATTTCAATATGAGCTGCTAGCAAGAAAATAAGGACAATATAAAACAAGACCTCTTAGAGGTGTTTCCTTGAAGTTTGTCTACAAAACATCAAAATTACTTAACTTTTAGGAAACAAATCTAAGAATTGACTATTCAAAGCCAATTTGCTTAGCAATCATTAAGTTGACAAAATGCTGAGAAATCTAAAAACATGCTTTAATATACATACTTGGAGGATCAAGGTTTTCATCTATGGGTGGATCAGAGGTGGACAAGAGCTGTGGAACACAAGAGAACTATGTTAGTATTGAAGTATTGCTCTTCCCTCTATGTACCTTTCTAACATATTGTTCATCACCAATCCTGCTAAACTTTCTCCCCATTAAATATTTCACCTGCAGTTACACAAGTCTGCAAATTTGTGCAACGGTATAATCAACACAAAGCTGGTGCTGACCACTTCTGTGAACTCTTGCCGTAAGAATTATGAATAGAAAGAATTCACGTTGTCCATGACTGATTTCTGAAATAATAATTACTGATCTGCACTATTCAGTGTATTATCAGAATTTCCCTCTGCTAACATAAAAGAGCTCACTGCCTCATAGGAATTCCCATAAGTAATCTGTAGAGATTAAACTCTACCAGTCCAAGACTAGCCAGGGTTCAGCACTAGTTTCTTTTATGTGCTCATTAAGAGCATTTATGATGTTAGAAACCCAGGAGAAACATATGCAGAAATGAGGCAGAAGAAGAATGGACTGAACTCAAAAGAACTGTTCAACAATGGAAAACCTAAATTACAGGACAGTAAAAGTTTACCTGTTCAAGGAGATGGGGGAATCTGGCCTGGATTTGACTTACAAACTCTCTTCCTTTTACACGAAGCAGATATTCACACCTGAATCATTGACAAAAGTGTATCAAATCATACTTTCTACTTGCCAAAGGAAAAAAAACATAGAAGAATGAACAAGTTTAAACCCAGTGTAAGTCAAATACATTTTCCTTCAGAAGAGAAAGAATACTCTTAATTGGAAGCCTAGTGTCCGGTGACACTTAGATAAAGTTCTTCCATCACATCCAGCTGTCAGTATGCTTATCTATATAAATGCAGCAGCTTTACATTCTGCTACCACTTCTAATCAAAATGGCATGTCATGAGAAACTATACTGTGTCAGAATCACTACAAAGTGCACTGACAAATTGTTTCTATCTTGCATGTCAATACCCTTATCTCCTACTCAAACCAATCAAAAGAAAGAATTTAACAAAATATAACACCATTACCAAAGCCAGATCTGCTTCACTAACATAGGCTTATCTCTTATGTACATTTACTGATGGGCTTAACACAGGGAGAAACAACATTTAACCTTTTGTACATCATATAGTCCAGCAGGAGCTGATAAATTGCCCATGAAAGCCTAGTTGGAGATCTACAATGAGACCTATTACTACCTTTCCTGAAATTAAGTGCAGCTATTTCTGTAATGAGGGTGTCAATTTCCACAGGCATAGGTAGCAATTAGGTATGAAATTGTCATTTAATTATAGGTGACATTAAAGTTATTTCTGTCCTTTTCCCAGTAGAGACACACTAAAGAGCCACTGAAACCTTCTTCACAAGCCCTCCCACAGGCAGGAAACTAAACCACACAAGCAGAAAAACTGGTTCAAGAGCATTCAGCATGGGCACAAAACTAGAACCAATGAGTTAAACATTCCTTCTACTTCATTTCTCAACAGCCTTCGCTCTCCTCAGTCAGCTTACTGACTGCTTCTCTTAGAGGGAAAAGTATGCTCATTACCAATGCAGTCTCGCTTGCTGTTAGTGATCTGGGGATGCATACAGCTTTTAATAATGAAGTGGAAAGCATTATATGCCATGGTTAATGAAGAAATGTTTTAATTAAGCCCACCTACACACTTCAGAGCTTTCAGACATACATGCAATACATCCAAATGGAAGAACAAATCTGTACATCAAATAAAGTTAAACAACACTATTAAGTGCAGTATATATCTGCCAAAATTAGAACATTTAGGAATATTAACAAATTATAATAAAGATTTTGCAAGTTACCTTGGAAACCACTTTGCATGCTCAATCCATGGATCATCTCCAGATTCCCAGCACCTTAACCCACCATCACAGCAGAAACACTTCACATCATCATTGCGACCTTAAAAAAAAAACCAAGGCTAAATATCTAGCAAACATTGATACAACTTACTTGAAAGCAAATGTTGACACAGCAGTATGAATAAAACCAGAGAAGTTTGAATTTCTTACCTACATAGTAAAAGCCAGCATCTGCAAGCTGTTCAGGCTGAACTGGAATTCTGGTTGGCCAATTTATGAATGTTTTAACACGTGCTTCATGGGTTTGCATGCTCACATTTGAAACATTGAAACTCTGCTGGTCTCGGATAAGGTTTTCCACAAAAGGGCAGTTGGGATAGTGCCTCCGATGCTCTGACACCGCATTATCCTTTGGTTCCCAATTACACAGCTGACCACCACAGGTAAAACAAGCAACTTTGTCTGCTGTCCCCAGGTAATAAAGTCCAGCCTTTGCCAGATCAGTGGGTGAGAGAAACGACAGTGGCCATGAGTGAAAGGTGCGTAGCCTAGCATCTTCTGTCCTCATAGAAGGATTGTGAAGCTTAGGGTTCAAAAATGGAAGGTCTTCAACTGCCCTAGTAGTTACTGGGTCTTGAGGAAAACTGGAAAATGAGCCACTGAAATATCCAACCTGTTCTAAACTTGGAGAAAGTGCTATGGAATGTAGAGATGGTGAGAGACTGCTTGCAACTGAGGGTGAAAAGGCAGAACGAGATGACAGTCCAAGGTTGTTAACTGAAAGCATTCTTTGAACAAAACTGCAGCTAGGATACAGCTGCTTGTGTTTCTCCATAGCATTATCTCCTGGTTGCCAGTTATCCAATGTTAAGCCACAACTGAAGCACTTAACTTTATCTTGCACACCCGTGTAATAAAACCCAGCCCGGGCAAGGCTCCGCTCTGACACCGGCTTGTTCGTGGGGAAAGTAGAGAACGTTGACATTCTGTAGAGCTCACAGGACAGGTCATACTTCAGCTCATCACATAGAGCACTCTGCCTCATGATGCTAGCCAAGAAAGGGCTATCTTCCACTAAGTTCATAATGGACTGTTTTGGGAAAAATGGGACAAGTCTTCCTCTGGGAGGTAGTTGTGTGCATTAAAGGAAATTTGGAACAACCCCCACCTGTACAAAAGCAATAAATACTTTAAAGTGTAACCTCAAATGTGCATACGAATAGAACTGAACTCATGATTTATTTAGGAAGTTCCTGTACTTTAGTTTAGCAACTGCTTTCAATGCAAAAGCTTTCCCATCCCATTTTAACGATTGAAGAAAGCATGTTGAAAAGGAATTTCCCTTGAATCATATAAGCATCACATGCTTTACTTGTTATGTATATCTGGGAGAGCAGTACCAATTTGTCAGGCTCGTGGAGGTGGGATCAAGAGGAAAAACCTCAAATGGGTTTTATCAAAATCCTTTGTCAATAAAGAAACTAAATTGGGGGGCAACTAAAACAACTTTGTTTTTATCCAGAACATATGTTAAAGTGATTTAAGGACAAGATTTCACCCTAGACAGCTGATAAATATGTAGCTTACACACACACACAAAGATTTTAGTTGGTAAAACCTCACTAGGAGGCTGAAGAGTTTAACAAGTTCAAAGGGCACACGAAAAACAGAGACCCTGAACTGACATTACTAAACTGATCTTGTATATTTGCTACTACTGCACTCCAAAAAAAAACCTCTCAAGTTCTGCATATTGTTGTAACAAGTTAAGACTAAAGAAGTTAGTTTATACTCAACATCACATGTATAGAATATTCAGCTATTAGAGAAACAAATCCTATACACTGTCTCAGACAAGGATGAACTCTATTAACAAACCTTGGATAGCCCCAGGCTTGTCTACAAGTCAGCACTGAATTAACAGAGCACTTCAGTTTTAACCTGGTGCCTTAGTTACAAGTACAGAGTTATCAAATTTAACATAAATTAATTGCCTTGTGTTGAGACATTCTGATGCTTTACACTGTTGAATTAAGTTCTTTCTGTATGCCATGTTTATGGCATACAGAAGCAAACAACTCTCAGATTAAAAAAATAGTATTTGATGCCTTAGTTTCTTTATTTCTGCACAGAACTACCTCCCAGAGGTAAGACTGAAGTCCCTTCTAAGGTGCCTACGCCTCCATATCAGTACTGACTGTTCTCAAGAAGAAATTGTAAGTATCTGTAGTTTCAATCGTTCAATTTTTTGGGTCAGAACATAACCTGTAAGGAAGAAACAGAGTCTTTTAAAATACAAAAGATGAGGTGCATGCAATGTGTATGCAAACAGCAATTGCACAAATTGAAACAACATAAGCTTTTTGCAGTTACAGAATGTTAAAGGTTGGAAGGGACCTTAAAGGTCATCTAGTCCCAACCCCCGTGCCATGGGCAGGGACACCTTCCAGCAGACCAGGTTGCTCAGGGCACCATCCAACCTGGCCGTGAACATTGACCGACTGGGACGTTCACAACCCTCTCTGCGCAACCTGTTCCAGTGTGTCACCACCCTCACAGTAAAGAATTCCTTCCTAATAGCTAATGTCAATTTCCTCCCTTTCAGTTTGTACCCATGACTCCTTGTCCTGTCACTACAGTTCCTGAGGAAGAGTCCCCCTCTGGCTTCCCGGCAGACCCCTTCAGATACAGGCAGGTTGCTATGAGGTCTCCATGCAACCTCTTCTCCAGGCTGAACAGCCTCAAGTTTCTCTGCCTGTCTAATGTCAGCTAGAAAGTTTCAGGGAGTCAACTTACACACTGTGATACGGAGTGGATATCACACACTTAATTTCCCTGTTATTGTAGCATATGAAAAACTGTTCAATCCACAAGCAAAATCTTTTGGCAGATGGATTAGTCAGGCTACTTGATCACAAGTT
This sequence comes from Eopsaltria australis, assembly GCA_034509425.1. Classification (NCBI taxonomy): domain Eukaryota; kingdom Metazoa; phylum Chordata; class Aves; order Passeriformes; family Petroicidae; genus Eopsaltria; species Eopsaltria australis. The sequence goes on from JAVTVJ010000194.1 coordinate 1,412,392, forward strand.
GTATAACTAAAGGTAAGATCCTGTACTAAAGAGGTTGTATCCATTTAAATTGGTTTAAGCTTGCAGATTCTCAAACAATGAAGACCCAGTTTTATAACACCGACTTAAACAGTACTGGATTTTCTTATTATATTAGAAGCATACGACATCAGCAAAACTGAACTTCCCCAAAAATTCAGCTAAGTGCAAACACAAAGTTCAAAGTGTTTTTATATACGTAGCTATGAATAAATATAAAATTATGTATTTAGTAGCCTGGAGGATCGTTTTTTTTAAAGTTTTTCCAGGAAAGCTCAGTCATGATGACACAGCACTGCACAAACAGCCCCCTGCGCTAAGGCACCGGGGCCTGAGCGCGGCCCCAACCCCGGCAGCGACAGCCCCACGTTCCACGTCCCCCCGCGGCTGCCCCGGGTCCCGCTCGCCGCTCCCCTTCCTCCCGCGGCCCCAGCGCCGCTCCCCGAGCGCTTCCAGCGGGGCACCGCGCTCCCCTCCAGGGTCGGGGCCATGGCCTGGGGCGGCACAGCCCCTTCAGCCCCCGCCGGCGCTGCCAGACCGGGCACGGACACAGAGCACAGCACAGGCACGAACACAGAACACAGGCACAGGCACAGGCACAGGCACAGGCACAGGCACCCGCGTCCCCCGCCCCCTGACGGCAGCACCCTCCCGGCAGGGCCCCCGCCCGCTCCTACCCGCACTACCCCCCCGTACTCACAGCCTCCGAGCGGGCCCCCGCAGCGGCCCCCAGCGAGGCCCTGCCTATATGCGGTGCCCGGCAGGGCGCGGGGGGAGAGCAGCCCCCGCCAGCACCGCCCCACCGGAGAACCCCCGCCCGGCTCGGCAGGGCTCGGCAGGGCTCGGCTCGGCTCGGCTCGGCTCGGCCGGCAGCTCCCAGCGGGCCCCGGGCCCAGGCGACGCCCTCGGGCCAGCGACCGCCCCCGTGCAGCGGACGGGGCGGGGCCGGGCGGGGCTCCAGGGCCGGCCCCTCGGGCCGGGCTCCGCCCTTCGAGGCGAGGCGCTGCGGGGGTGGGGGGCTGTGCCGGCAGCCGGGGCCTTTGGGTACTTTCCTATGCTGACGGGGGAAACCCGAGTGCGCTTCCTGGCGGGGATTTCCAGCGTGGGATTAGCGAGCAGCCGGGAAGGGCAGCGGCCGGAAGGGCCCGCGGCCCCCGATGCGGCCGGGTGTGGGGCGGGTGGGCCCGTCGGTGCCGGCACCGCGCTGCCCCGGCCCGGGCCGCACTCGCTGCTCCGCTCCGCTCCCCTGGGCGGGCGGCGGCTCTTCGCAAACCCCGCGGTTTCACCCTTGCTCCGGGGCACCGGCGCTAAACACGATTGCTCGGCACCATTTCCTAATTTAGGCAGCTCTGCCGCCTGCAAGAGGGGAAACGTGACCGATGTAAAACTTTGGTCACTGAAAGTCACTGGGGAAGAACAAGAGGAAGACAAAATAAGACCATAAATTTCCACTGGAGGGGTTTAAGACAGTATCTCTGCATATCGAAATCTGAAAAACTTCCACAGCACCTACCAGAACGCTGACCAAAAGCTCAAAATGTCCCAGCACAGTCATGGTCTGGCATTTCCTATGAACAAACAGCAGATAAGAGATTTAAAAAAGCCCCTTTTTGTGATGACAGATTGGTAGTAGGGTGTTTACACAACTGAGAACTAAAGAGTAAAAATAAGGAAGTGTAACAGCATTATGACACTAGTGGGTAATTTTTTGTATCAGAGTTCCAGTAAGATGAGTTTGCAAGAAACTCATTCATATATTTTCTAAAACGCTTTCAGATTTCCTGCCAGATGCGATGACATTTATCATATATAACAGTACTATCTGTCAAATTTGAACTGCGGTGGCGACATCTAGTACAGCACAGCTTCTACTGTAACACTACTTAACATCACATAATGATAGACAGAGAAACATTTGCTTTGCAGCAGTTGCAGAAAAAAAGAAAGTTGAAAACTCCTTTTTAAATTTTAAAATGCTTGTCAGATCCCTGATACATTGTTTTAAGGAAGCTGCTGACACGAGGAAGAGAAGGTTCAAAAATGGATCCAGCTCTTCTAATACTTAGGTGAAGAGTGCTGAGGTGTGGTATTTAGAGTTTTGTTTGTCATCGGGAACTGTTCAATGTCACACAAGGAACTGAGCTCTGTATTTGTGTTTGGCTTTAATTTCAAGTGCTTAAAGCTTTACTTTGACTGGTTATCTCGTTTCAGAACTTCGACGAGGACTCCCCAGATGAAGTTATATTGATCTATTGTAACATATTCTTGACTTTTTACCGTACATCCTCCCAAGACCAGTTAACTCAGTGTTCCTCCTTAACTCTCCTGCATCCGTCCCTCCCTTATGCCACTCCACCCCCAGCCACTATCTGCCCTTGCCCCTCTGTACCCTTGGCCTCCTGCTAATCTGGCAATATAAACTGCTATTTCCTCCCCTCCCAGCCTCAAGGCGAGCAGTTTCAGGTTCTCCCTTTCTGCTTGGCAGCCTCATGTCGAAATGGAGGAAGGGAGGGGGAGAAAACAAAAAGCAGGCTGAAATGCTTGTGATAGCAGAAAAAGAGGTGTAGCTGCCCTGAGCTGTCAGGCTCTTTTTGCTTGCTTTGCCTCGTTCAGTATAGCAGCATTCCCCCATTCCTGTAATTTCTTCACTTTTCAGAGAAAGAGGTAAGAGGGAACTTTCCCCACTTAGCCACAATGATGAATGGTCCTTTACGCAAAGGACATGAAGTAAGAATGTAACTAAAGGGTTCTGCTGAGGACTGAAATTCCTGAGGAACAGTGCATTATCATTAGTGTTCTGTGTCTGGCTTCAGCCTGGGGCCAGGGTAACTCCAGAGGCAGAGTAAGAGGACAGCAGTGGTTCTTAAGCCCTACCCAAGCTAAATGCATGCTTTGGCTTTGATTCTCAGGCGGTGGCATATCCCTAGGACTGTTCCTTGTTCCAGCCCTTTCACCAACTTCAGCAACCTTCCAAGATCACAATCTTGACCTAAAAATCAGAGAGTGGGTAAAACAAGGCCCTCTGCTTTGCAGACTATTAGCTCTGGAGAGAGGGGAAGAAGGCTGCATTCAGCTAAAGCTGTCCTCAACCAAAGGGAACTGCAGAGGTCAAAGTGTTTATAAAAGTGCCACTGCCACATTGTCAGTGTTTATGAAAATAAACCTCATGGTAGTAGTGACTAAAATAGCAAAGGTGAGAGAGCAGATTTGTGGAGGTGGAAAGCAGTGACCCTGCAGCATCAGTGCATTATCACACCAAGTGGCACAGCCAGCCCTTGAAGTACCTGATGCAACTGCGAGTCCAGAAGTCTTCTCTGAAAGACCTGCTGAGTGTCAGTCTCCCCGTGCTGTCGTCCTTCTCTGATGCATTCTCCAGATCACCATCTTCCACAGAATTAAAACATCTGGCCTTAATGGTGCCTCTGTAACACACCTCTAAGCATCTATGAAGAGATGGAGAACACACACATTGTTATTCTGCTTTTCTATTACTACTGACTCCTGTACCCACTCTCCCACAAATCTAAACTCCCCTGTAAAACCTGTATTAAAAAATAAAACCAGTTATCACTGGGTAGTGCCCATGTTTTTCAGCTTTCCAAAGGCATCCAGTGCTTCCGTGGAACATGACCTGCTTATTCTGAACTCCCTAGTATTGGCTTCACTGCGAGCATCAGCCCCCATTCCAGCAATAAGGAGTAGGGTTCATCTTATAAACTGACCTAACATGCTGATCAGGGTTCCACAAAAAAATTTTGAATGGAATTCCTCAATTCCTTCAAGACATAAGGGGGAAGATAATGATGAGAGAAATAAGAAAAAAATATATTAAATAAAGCTTGGGAAAAGCCAGCTTGAGGCAAAAAATGCCAGCTGTAGATAAAGTTGCAATCTATTCAATTTACAAATGAAGGCAAGTCCCAGGAGCAGTGTAGTTCTGACATCCTGTAAACTTGAGATCAGATAAACTGTGTTTTGATAATCTGTGTGGGTGCAACTCTCCACTTCGTTTTGACTAAACACAGCAACTTTTAAATTTATTTTTTTTTGTAACCTAAGTCATGGGTTTGTTTGCCTTTGCCCAGGGGAGGAGAATTGAAGTTTCTCTTCAAAAACTCTCTTCACTGGGAGAGGTCTGATGAGTTTAACATCCATAGGTTGGGAGTAACCAGAAGATGCAGAGGAGATAAGAGAATATTGAGGAACATTACCCACTGGTCTGGGAACAGATTGATAAGAGAAACAAAGAATAAGGACCAGATTAGCATCAAAGGCAAAGGGATCAATAACCAATAGGAGATCGAATACTAATAGTTATGTAATTTAAGACCAATGAACGTGAATTTCTTTGGAGTTTTTACGTATAAATACATAAGAAAAGATAAGTCTGGTAAAGAGCCATGTGTGATGGAATAGTTTTCACTGCAGAACCCGTGTATCGATGAAATAATTTCTGTTGCACATCCTGACCAGAATAAAGTAATGCCTTGATTCTCTAACACTGAAAAGATGTTGTTGGAGAGTTTCTGTTTTTCCCATAGTTTCAGTGACAAGGGCACCTACATATATACCAGCAATAATGATTACATTTTTTTTTTTAATTAAACTCTTAAAATTGCATTTGGGCATACAGCAAAAAAAAAAGATCACAAGGGACAAATATAATATCTAGATATAAAGGGCATCCGTGGCTCATTGTAATAACCCTAAATGTTCAAGAAAAAAAAAATCTTGCTGTTCCCTTTCTGAAGGTCAGTACACTCACAGTCTGCAAAGTTTCCATTCCCTTTGCACACAGACAAGAGTTTTCTTTTTCACATCCTCCTACGCAAAGGATCACGAGTACAAAAGTTTAGGTTTACCTAAATCAGTTGTGGGTTTTCTCACATTTAGTGCTCAGATAAGTTCTCCCATTAGCCATGAATAGTCTCAAAAACTTACCAGAGCCACACTGAATAAGTTGAGGCTTTTAAATCAGTCTGAAACTCTGATTAATATTTACTTGGAAGATAAAAACTAATTGGAATGAGTTGCAAGAAGATCTTGGTAAATGTTGAGTTCAATTCTCTTTTTAGGTTGGAGAATCTGCTCACTTTTCTAAGTTTTATTGTCTGCTTCTAGGAAAGCCATTTTTTCTCCTGGTGGTATAACAAACATGCATTCAGCAGGAGATAGGAATGTGAAGAATGCCAAAGCAGACATGACTTGACTAAAATAAACCACAATCAGGTGGAAAGAGGACTACTTATATATCAAGGAAATAAAAAGGCTTCTATTCAACCGTGTCAGTTGTGTAAATTCAAAGCTCCACATTCCTGTTTTTTTTCCAAAGGAGTTGTCTTTCTAAACAGCAGATTGTCTGCTTTGACTCCAAGTTACTTCCTGCTGCCAGGGTAAGAAAATTTCTCTAGATCTGATTTCCCTCAGTTATTCCCCATCACCTCTCTGCAGATTTGAAAACCTTCCTAAGGTGTTTAATTTGCTTTAGTTGAACGAGCTGTTGCTACTCATGTTCTTGGGGAATTTTTATGTCAGTACTCCTTCAACTGAATCGGATGTGGCACTGTTTAATTTCCTGAAGATTATACTGGAGGTTTTCTAACATGACTGCTGCTAGGTTGAGGAAGACAGAAGTGATTTGTGAATCACGCTAAATGTGATTCCATCACACTTTACCTAGAAAATGGGTGGTTGCCTTGACAAGAGTTCTGTTTAAAAGGCCAAATAGCTCAGAAATTAAATAATCCATTCAGAGGCTACAGACACAAGATGAAGTTTCCCAAAGTGTCTACATCACCGTTTCAAATGGCACATGAGCACATGGGAACACACTGACTTCCATAAACCCACATACAAAGAGGAGCTTAAGCCTTCTGCTGCAACATGCAAAATAAGGCCCTAATTCTATAAGCAAAACCAGAAATTTGATCTCTGTGCCTGTGTTCCCAGTGCAGCTTATGGGGAACTGATTTGTAATTTACAGCAAAACTAAAAAACCCCAAGCCCCTGTGTGAAAACAGAACAAGCATTAAATCAGCTCTGCTTGAACAATGATGGCACAAGCAGTTGTAGCAGAGGGTTAAATGATGGGAGTGGGGGCTGCTTAGGTTAATCCTGGTGCCAAATGGTACTAAAACTTCAGCCTGAGAGAAGCTGAGCTTTCCAATTTTGTATTCTGCTGCAGAATACTATGTTTTTAAAGAATATTTTGAGAAATAAGAGGAATCTGTTATACTGAAAATGCTTTCACTTTCACTTCTTAGGACTTACAGGAATAAATAAATCAGAAGTAATGTTGCATGCACTACTGAAAAAAGTTTCTTTTAGACTTTAAATTGTAATATTTTCATGAGACTGTATTAGAGGAAAAATACAGTGAAAACAGAAAAAGAATGACAAGTCTTTGATAAGGGGTTAAGCTAGTATTTTTTGGCCAGTAGCTACAAATTGATTATTAACTTACATACCAGTACCCACTGGATACATGTAACAGGAGGGAGATTCGGGATAGGAACAGCAAATGCCAATTGAATGAATATAAATGACTATTTATGACAAGGTTAGAAGACCGGGTTTCTAGAAGCTGGAATTTGCTGTCAAATTTTGACAGATTTGCTAGTAAATTGTGCAAAGAATTGAGAAGTTATTGGGGTGGGGTGGAGTTGATGGACAGATACATTCTTATAGAAAAAAATTATTGCATAAATGAGATGCCAAAATCAGACTAAAATGACATGAGATGTCATGCTGAATACTCACTTGTTTTTTTTTAGTGGACTAGCTAGAAAAATTGCTCTGTTCCTGGTGTACTTATTCAGAAGGGCCACCTCAGACTCAGAAAACAAAGAATATACTGACAGGGCTTAATTTTGCATCAACCAGTGCCTGCACTGATCTAAAATCCATCTATCCCAGTACCAGCCAGTACCAGACATCCCTGGTGCCAGCTAATCTTTTTATGTAATGAAAACCGTCTCAGTCTCTACAATAATCTGGGGCTATTATCTGAAGTTCAATGTTACTAATTGTGGTAATCCAAAAGGTCACTCCAGTCCTTATGAACAAAGATTTGGGGGGGAAGAAAAGTTTGCATGCAAATTGAAACATTCTTGGGTCAGGGATTGAGAGTGGCAGCGAGCACAGCTGGCTTGGGAAGCCGGAGCTAGATGCTGTGTGCATTAGCCCACAGTGCTGCTGAGACAGAGGGTGCAGTAGTCTGGGAGAAGCAAAGGGTCCTTTGTTTCTCTGCTGAGTTATTTCAGCAGAGAAAGACCTTTGTCAGCTGGTAAAGCACTGTCCTAAAGATCACCGAGATCAAAGAATGTGAAGAGAGGGGCCGAGGTAAGATTCTCCCATCCTTCCATTCAAGAAACAAATCACCCCATTCCTAACATACAAGACAATAAGAGCATGACTTGAACAAAAAGAAAAACCTGATAAAATGTACTTGTACATCACCTGGCCCCAGCCTCTGAAGCTTTCTCTACTTTAAAAACATTAATGTCGTAAGTTGGCATAAGATGGATTTTATCCTGCTCTGAGAGTAAAGTACATACTTAGAACAGAGTAGACCACCAGTTCTACGACACAAGATGCTGTGCTCCCTTCAGGCTCTGGAGTAGTGGAGATTAAACTATCATCTAATGGCTGGCACAGAAGTCGTCTCAGTATCAAAGGTGTTGAAGCCTTAAGCACACAGCATGATTTCTAGCACCACCAGCACATTGAGAAGTACAAATGCAAGGGTCTGAATAAACTATGAGGGTCTTGAGGCTTGATACTGGCCTCTTGCCACTCCTTATGACTTCCTTAATTTGATTTTGAAGAAAACTAAGTTTTATCCTGTCTCAAAGCTCTTCCTAATACAGGTTTGAATGTATATCTAACTAAGAACATGGTTTTTGTCTGAACCTTGTCACATACTGTAGGTCTCCAGAACACTGTCTCCTTCACTTGGCCACACAGTTACAAGCACAAAATAAGCTACTGTGAGAACATTTCCAAAATTAAGCAGGTTATCTTCCTTTGAAAATAAATACAAGAGTTTGGCATTGGCCCAGGAGTTTCTGGTTTTTGTGATTCTGTTTTTCTTACTTGGAAACAATAGTGGTATTCATGCCTAGGCAGTTCATGAGGTTACAGCTTCTGAGGCTGCGCTTCTCAATTTGCAGCAACTGCTGTAAAAGATGCAGCATACTTCAGTGTTACCACAGTGATTTCCCTTCTGCTGGCTCCTATGGTGTAATTAAAAAATGTATTTGTTTTACAGTGAAACACTGCACGCACATACGAGGCTGCTCAGTCCTGCATCCAGACATGTAGGCCTGTGGGCTGGGACTTTGTAGACTGAAATACATACACTTTGTGATTGTGAGCGCTATTCTTTTGTTTCTGTCCTTTCAAATCTCTTTCTCTCTCCAGTCAACTCCTCTCTACCCAATGCTAATCTCGGGCACATGGAAAATGAGCGCATTTATACAATATCCTGTTTGTCAAATGTTTTTTTGTCCCTTTAGTTATTACGCACAAGTACTCTTCAGCTGACCAGTTGTCAGCTGCATTGTTTGCAGGTTGTCAGGCCTCCCACATTACAGTGTACTTGCCCAGCCTCAGACAGAAAGACTATGGCTTTTTCATGGACAAAGATAAGCAAAAAAATTCATTGTAAACCAATTTCTTCTGTTCAATAAACAGTTGAACAAAAGACAGGTCTCTGCAAAGTGATGTGTGTTTGTCTTCTATAACATAACACTATGGCAGGCACTGCAGTGAGCTATAGAAGGCAGGCATGCCACAGCAGGTCTGAAAACAAAAAGAGCTGCTGACCAACAAAACTCTCGGGAAACACCAAAAAAGGGTGCAGAATCTGAATGTCAGGAAAGAGAGGGGCAAAGGTTACAATGATGCAATTGGCAAGAGAGAATCATCTAGTAAAATGTGTAAGGGCTACAGAATAGATATTTATATCTGAGCTGGTCAGTCTTTATAGTCAAATGAAAAGAAGAACACGCCTTTAGGATGTGTTTTTGTATTAAATCCTAAAATAGACATTTAAAATGGGTTACATGCATCACCCGAAAGTGCGTTTTTCTTTCTGTTGATTGCAAAGGAGGTGAGAGTGTTAAGGCACTAGGGAGGTTGTTCCAAGGTCTTGCATTTTTGTAACATTGTTAGGAGGCAGACGTAACTAAAATCTGAGGACAAGGGAAGATGATAAATGAGTCAATGGTTGTTCCAGATATACATATTTTTTAGTGCATGGTTTATGTAGAAAAGGCAGGAACGCAACAGTTGTTCTCATGAACCAGACCTGTGGTCTGCTGCCATTTCCAGGAACTACAGAAGATACAAGAAATTCTATAGCAGGAAATTATGACTAAACACAGCAGCTCTTCAAATACTTTTTTTCTTTTCGTTTCTGTCCATTTTTCACTTTTGTTCCATCAAGGAGATGATTTGATTAAAACCTGCAGAGAAACGAAACTAAAATTCTTCCTTTTGGGGGCAGGAGATCAGAACAAAAGTGGGTTTTTTGGTTTCTTTTTTAAAGCACTGTTTTGGAGTGGGTTCTTTTAAAAGCTAATCAGGAAAGGGTCATTGTTTTACTGGTGCAATTACATATAATAAGCTATGGCAATAACATATTCCAGGATGACACTATCTGTAGGTGTCCCTTGGCAGGCCTCAGCTCATAAAACACCAGCCCAGGAGGCCTAGGCTGGGTAGCTACATGCACTGGTCCCAAAACTCCTTTTCTGAGCAGCGAGCACCTTTTCAGAGGTGACTGCTGTTGGGGCAGCCAGAGGGAAGAGAGAGCATGGGGATGAACAGCTTATCGGGAGGGTGGTCCTGCAGAAGAGCACAGCAGTGCATTTCACACATCAGAATTTTGGAAAGCTGAGCAGTCCACAGGTGGGTTCAGGCACATAGAAACTTTTGACATACTTAAAAAGTGTGGCATGGTGCTAAATCTCACAAACAAGTAGTCAAGATAATCAAAATTATCTGGCTGCTCCCACCAAGGGCTGTGTTTTCCAGAGGATGATCTATCATGTAGCGTGACTGGTATTTTATTGCCAAAGAGGCTTCAGTGGAATCCTCAGCGAGGTTTCAGATTGGTTTCTGGGAAATGAACTTTCCAGAGGGCAGGATATTTGACAGCATTACCCTCAAAGTTTGTGGGAATTGTCTTTGTAGGGATGTGAGAGTTCATGGGCTGAATGTGGATCTCTCCAGTCCATGGAGCCAAGGACTCAGAGGAGTGATGCACACTGCTGCTGCAGAGCTGGAGTACTTCTATGGTGAACATGTGCTGTTCCAACAGAAGTACATTCAGCAGGCAAAGTCCATCCCTGAAGTTCCTTGGGGTAGCTACAGTTATCCTAAGTGCTACAGGCCAGCCACCTCAGTGGAAGGCTGTTGGGAAGAGAGGGAAGCAGCACAGCCAGGCTCTCTCGCCTCTCCCTTGCCATTCCCCATCACCTCCTGTACCCAGCCCCTGTGGAGCCCACAAGGCTGTGCTTCCCCCATCTGTGCCCCAAAAGGGAGCTGCAAACTGCTGTCTCTGTCCCTGAAAGAGAACTTACAGGACCTTGTTGACTTGCAGCACAGGAAAAGCCAGGATTCAGGTAAATCTGTGTTTCCTGGTCAGCATGTGAACTGGAAGAGATCCAGCCTGGGCAGAGCACAGACACGGCCTGACTCAGTGTCACCTACATGCATCAGTGTGGTATTCAGTTTAAAGCACAGCCTGGGCAGGTCATGTCCCTGACACGTGGCCACATTCCAGAGCAGGAGATGGTTCTTGGGCTCTTCACATGGAATTTGATTAAGAGGTCTGTGCAAATCAGCAGGTCATAGGCTGTGACTTAGGCAATGAACCTCCAAGTCTGCTTCTGGTCACAGGAAGTTAATGAGGTACAAATTATTACAAAGAGGAAGAACAAACTCTAACATTGTCTGCAAGGATTTAACCACCCGTGTGCCAAGTGCTGAGGACTCCTGGAATTTTTTCATCATACCAGAGTTTAGAGGTACTATTGCACTTCTCCATACAGAGTTCTATTACAAGAATTCATAGAATTATAGAAAGGCTTAGGCTGGAAGGGATCTTAAACATTATTTAGTTCCAGCCCTACTGCCTTGGGGAGGGACACCTCCCACTAGACCAGGTTGCTCAAACCACCACTAACCCAGCTTTGAACGCTTTCAGGGATGGGCCATCCACAACTTTTCTGGGCAACCTGTTTTCAGTCTCTTACCACACTCACATGAAAGAATTTCTTCCTAATATCCACTCTAAGCCCACCTTCTACAGTCACATCACATGCTCTAAAGGTTTTTCCTCAATGACTTTAACTTCAGAGAATCCTCCCCTTCAGTCATACTGAGCCATTTGCAGAGTGTTGGCTCTGCAGATTAGGGCTAGGAAATATTCTTGGCAGTTCAAACGCCAACCCTTCTCAAAGTGTGCCACTCCAGGCAGTGGGCTCTCTGCTGAATGCTGAGATTCAGCTCAACTACACATTAGTTTAAAAGAAATTGAACCCAAAGAAAGCTGGGTATCACGGATTAAACTTGGGGTGTTTTCACACCTTTTTTTTTGTATCAGTTGGTTAACAGAAAAAGAAAATATTTTCCCCACCAATTTTGCCTAGCACAGTCAATTCTTCTCTGCCTACTCTTTTTGAAAACAAAAGTAGTTACCACACTTCATTCACTTTTTCTCTAAAATTAACACAGAATCCCAAATTAATTAAATTATAGTCAACATTAGAGAAAAAGATCATGGATTTGCTAATCTCATCCTGTGTAATTAGGCATGACAAGTTTTATCTCTATTCCATTGGAAATTGTAGCAACAGGGTACAAAGCAGAGACCTAGGGAGCTAATTTGGCTTCCTGACCCTTGGATTTGCAGAGGTAATTTCTTAAAGCAGTGACTTGAACATCGAACAGAGCATAGACACTCTGCCTGACACAGGCCGGTGAGAAAATGCCAAAAAGGGGCTGGTGGTGTTTTAGCACCACCGGGTGGACAAATAAGGGAAAAAAAAGTTCATTTTTGAGACTGTATGCATGGGTGTCCTGGCAGGCAGTGGTCACACCTCGGAACAGGAGCCCTGAGCAATGTCCCAACCTCACCTGTGCTGTTCTTCTTATTGACAAATATCTCAGGAAGTTCTCACTCACCTCTTCACCAAATTAGGTGTTTCTGTTACACTGCACCTGATCCCAGGGTCTGGAAACTCATCCCAGAAAACATTAGATTTGCAAATAGAGACATAATATCTGTAATAAATATGACCACAATAGAAAACAAACACGATCTATAGTTTTTAATTCAGAATTTCAGTTGCCTCAGAAATAGCTCAGGTATTGCTCAGACACTTCTCAGTGTTTTCTGCCAGCTTTGTTCCTCTCTTGAAATCAGTGCTCTGGTAGGTTCCTTAAGTCACAGGAATAAAACCCTGCTTAATGCAGTGTTTCAAAGTGTTTCTTACACCTTGACTGTTCTGTGGGCTTTTGGACAATAACTGTTGTGGGTGGCTGGCCTTGGACAGCTTTTAATGCTGTTCACAGGAGATATATGAAGACATGTAGCAGCTGTAGCTATGTGAGAGCCACTTTCCCCTGGCACCAGATAAGACAGTTTGTTGAATTAAGTAAAAGTGCATTCACTCTCCCACCTATATTCTGTGTGCTGTACTGGCACACTTCCGCCTAAAGCTTTGGCCAGCTCTGTGCCCTGTGGTTTATCTGTTCTGCATCTGTTCTTTGGATTACACTGCAGCCCAGAGAGCCCTTTATGCTACTCCACAAATGCACACGCGCTCTCTTTATGGGGCACTTACCTTTGGCTGACATGAGTCAGGGAGAAAATGAAAGCACAGGGCACTCTGGCTTTCACAGCAGCTGGCCCGTGTCCCCCCTCACCGAGCTGCTGGAAAGCAGGCAGAGATGGCTCCTTTCCAAGAGGGCATCTTCAAGTTGATGCGGGAGACAAGGAGTGGCAAAGCTCCCAAAATACATCCTATAAAAGGATAACACTTGGGTGGCTGGTGAGTATCCTTTGACACACCTGACCGCTCTGCTGTAGCCAACAGATCTCTCCTGGCAGCAGCTCCAGGGCATACTGCACACACCCTTTCTGCACATTCCACTTTTAACAGCACGTTTGCTGCTTGCTTATCACACACAGCCTGCTTAAAATAGAAGCATTTGAGCTGACGCCTCAGGTCCTCTCAGCTTTGAATGAAGGAGGAAAAAAGTCCCCTTTGGAGATTCAAAATGTGCAAATTGTAGTTCTTGCTAATCTGTGTCAGGTACTTCTGCTTTGCCCTGCTCACACAGCTCTGAGGATCAAGTGAACTGCTCAGTCAGGTCTGGCAGTAGATTTCTCAGCTCTTTGTAAGACATCAGAATACTTGACTCCAGAATAATGCAGCCGAAGACAACTAGTCATGTGCCTAAAGAAAGCAAGGACTCTGGTGTTTTGCGTGTTAAGGTAGTTTGGTTGAAGAAAATCCATCTCCTACCTAGCTGTCGCTGTACCATACCAGACATGGCATTTATGTGTTCAGCCTCAGCGCTCTGTAATCCTTGGCTGCTTGAGAGTCGAAGCATCTATGGGAAGATTGGCAAATCGTGGCATTATTGCGAGTTATGTATAACCCAGACATGTTGATTGTACTCATTTAACGCTTCAGAGTACAGAGGGATTCACAACAGGTCCTCTGCATCCTGGCTACATGAGCTGTGCAGGAGGCTACCTGGCCAGGAGGGCTCAGCATGGTGGCCCAGGAGCCAGGGCTGGCTCACCTTCTCAGCTGATGGCACACAAATGCAGTGAAGAGCAGAACTCCTCACTTGCTCCGGGGCACTGCACAACTCAGGGGCTGGAGACCTGAACACACTGAGGCACTGAAATTACTCAAAATCAGCAGGGATGGGCAATCAGTGTGTTAGATCCCATGTAATATGCCCTATCACAACAACCTCAACCACTTTATCTCTTCTAAAACACATAACGAGTTGCAAAGACAGCTGGGCTGAAGGGAAGCCTCCGAGCTATGGACCTAAGTAAAGCAAAGCAATGAAATCCCTGAAAGGCAGTATTTTAGCAAATGTGTGTCCCTAGAACTTCTTGCTGGTTCATTGCAGGAAGCTTCCCAACTCTTGCTCTACCTGTTGGTATTTTGGATCATTTGAGTCCTCCTAAATGTTGCATAAAGGGAAGGTGGGTGCCTAATGCAGGGTTCAGCCTCCATTTGGAACAGGAAGATCCTTAAACATCTGGTTCTCAGCATCTGGGAGATCTATTACAGAGCTTGTTTAGAAAGCACATTTGATCTTGGTTCTGGCTGGAGCAGAGGGCCTGCATCTCATCTCATCTCTCCTCCATGTGCACTGCCCAGCTGTTTGTGTACCAGCTTTCTGTGTAAACAGACCTGCTGCTGCCAGGTTCATTCAGCAGTTTCCCAGGCCAGCATCCGTGACCTTGCAATTTCCAGGCCCCCCTTGGAACAAGGCTGATTAAAGGAGAGATTGTGCTATCTCAAAGCTGTCCCGGTACCTCACAGTAATAGGAAAAGAGATACAAATGGGACCACAAATGCATTTGAATTCAATGAAGTTATTGTTCCAGCTCACCCAGCTGTGGCAATGACTTGAGGAAAGCAAAGAGTTTGTGCCTTGATTTTCATACTAGGAGTACAAGGGCTTTAAAAAGCACAGATAGAGTATATGACTCAGGTCTCTCTTACCCCTCTTGCCATGTGGCTGGCTCGAACCCTCAGGCTCTCTCACCTACTGCAGCTCTGTTCAGAGATGTAGCAATGTGTTTTATTTCCCAACTGAACTTCCATGGAAATGCAGCCTAGAGACCTGAACCTGTTTGACTCAACAACACCCACCATTTCCCTGCCTCTTCCCTGCCTGGGGACCAACCAGCTTTTCACCCTGTCCCCTCCTGGCCATCTGATCCTCCCCAGGAGGCACCAATTAGCAATTAGTGTTCTCATTCTGAGCTTCTTTCTCACAAACACAATTCCATAATTGGGTAACAGAAAACAAACATGGAAAGAAACAGGCCAAGACCCAGCCAGCAGGTCCCCACACCCCATATGCATCACACCATCCTGCCACGCCACATCCCTCCAATCCGTGGTGCCACCTACCAAACCAGCCGATTACATGTGCCTTTTCCAGAAGAGAGTGAAGGAAGAAACCAGAAAAGTAAAGCATGTAAAGAGAGGTTAAACTCATAAAACCCATAAATAAAGAAAACTCTGGATTACCTGCCGTTCTGATTTTCTGTCACGTTCACCTTTCTGACAACGTCTGCAAACATCTTCAGAGCAGGATTCAGCAGCTTTGCAAAGGCACTCCCTTCCTCAATGTAGTGTGCTCCTCTTACTCCAGGTGAGTGTGAAAAGAGGTTTGCACTCACAGAAGACCCAGGTACTTGCATTTATTAATGTAGACTATAGATAAATTGAACAGCAAATAATGTAAAGGAACCTGCTATTGAATATTTTTGAAACAAACATTCTCGTTCAACAATTGCAGGTGCTGGAACAGTTCTCATCCCAAGGGAGATGTCCATTTGTAAGGCCACGATTAAACTGCTGGTGTTACCCAGCAGCTCGGTAACTCCCCATCACAGGGATTCATCACCATTAAGCAGGCGCCAACGATTTCGGTAACTCTCACGTTACACCCACAGTTACCCTGAGAGCATTGCAGATGCAAAACCTGGGGGCTCAGTGTGAGAAGTACCTAGAGCTACCATAAAATACTGCCAGGCTATTGCTTTTTCATGAAGATTATGGTCTAATTGAGTAAACATCAACCCCAGGGAAGCCCCACGCCTGGGTTATGCTAGATATCAGATTAGATAACAACGAACCTGTCTCCTGGATTTACAGCTGTGAAATGGCTGAATCCTATCTACAACTGACTGGGCAGACTTTTAACCATCTGTGAATCCAAACTAAAGCTGGCCGACCAAGTTGTCCTGTAGTTTATCCTGTGTCATTGGTGAGCAACAATTCTCCTAAATATGCCACTGATATCTACTATCTTATTTTTAAGCTTATAGCTGAAGGTGATATAAAGGAGATTGTAGTGTCTGTAGATGGGGGTTATAGACAATCAATTTTTTTAGTTGCCTTTGTCTGAAGCTCATTCATGTGCAAAATTGTAAGTCAATATTTCTTCCTTGCTTCTCACATGCAGATTTTTCTCAGCATCAGGAGTTTAAAAAATCATTACAAAATAGGCAGGGAGTGAAATGAAGCATCTATTAATATTTCTGATTTTGAGAAGACACTAGATTTTACTGAAAGTGCTTCTTTAAAATGGAGCTACTCTAATCTAAAATGTCCATGGCTTCCTCACTGATTTTTTGCCTTCTTCCTTTAAATAATGGTTTGTGATCTGGAAGCATCTTTACATAAATTGCCCAATGAAATTCAGTATCACATATGTTAATGTAGTCAGGATCACATGAATTTGTAGATTTGCCCCCTTTTCATAACCCTTTTTTTAAAATGAGTCCCGAATATTCTCAGCTGAATTGAGCAAACATTTTCATCTTTTCAGAGATGAATATTAGCAGAATGAGGAGAAAAGAGCAGAAGACAAGATCTCAGATAGAAATGTCACCCAAAGCTGATGTTAGAGAGCTGATCGAACACAGGAGTGCTGCTCCAGATGGCAGGAGCTGCAAAGGAGGACGAGCACGGCTGTGAGAAGCAATGAAGGGAAGCTAACGATAGATGAAGTAGACACTCCAAGGCATGCATCCAATTCTTCAGGTTACGTAAAACGATTTTTACCATTTATGCACTTCCCTCCTTTCTGGGTGAAGCACATTGCAGATAGAGTCGGTAGCAATGCTTGCAATTAGCCCCGCCTGACAGTTCCTGTTACAAGCTCCTGCTTTCAATTGCTGCTAAGTTTGTTAGATGTTACTCATCCAGGCTGAAATGTCTTTTGCCAAGGCTTGGCCTCAGGCTGATTCTTTCCCCTTCCATTTTCTTTTGGGAGGAGGAAAGGGGAAGGCAGTTTCAGTAAAAATGGTTCTGTGGTTTCCAGAGCAAGATTAGGCAACTGTTTATTTGAGCAAGAACTTGAAATTTGGCAAAACAGGGGGGTAGGTCACCCCGATGCCAGAAGACGTCGCCAAGTTATAAATGCGTTTTTAAAAAGTCTCAGCTCATGTAGTTTAGCAGAGACTTGTTAGCTTGGCAGATGAATTTTCAGAGGGTTGTGTCAGCACAGGGCACAGTGTGTCCCCTGCCAATTTCCAGGCCCTCTCAGGAGTGTCCCCAGCAGAGCTGGATGATGCCTGCCTCCAGTGCTGCCACATGCCCTTGGCAGGGCAGGAGCTGCCTCTGGGTGCCCAGGCTGCCACTGCCTTGGGGGGCTCAAGGCTGGAGGTGGGTGTGAGCAGGGAAGTGGGGCTGAGGTACCAAGGTAAAAAGGCACTTGGATAACAAACCACGGAGAATCAGACTGTGATGACACAAGGAATTGGAAAGATAACTACTAATGACCCAGACTAGCAAAGAGCCCAGGACCTGAAGTGGGGTGACTGGTGGGACAAGAGGAGCAAGGTGGGCAGGAGGATGAGAAGGAAAGAAAGACATCTTGGTGATTGGTACCATGTCCTTTTCAGAGCCCAGAGCAGAGCTGAGGTCACCTCCAACAGAGATCTGGCATGTGTGATTTTTCCTGCTTGCAGGGTCTTCTGCGCTGGCTGAAAACCTGTAACTACTTTTCCTTGATTAGATCTAAAGCTTCAATTCTCCAGCAGAGAGAAATGGATTAGCACTTCTCATTGGAGCACCTCAGCTTGGGATCAGGGCAGACATCTCTGCCATCTGTCATGCACACTCTCCCCTAATGCCGCAGGGGAGATGAGGAGTCAGAGGTGGTGTAGAGCCAGACTGGCTGTGTGTGCTCCCTTCTTTGCTGCTTGCGGAGGAAAGAACAGCAGCTGTCCCTGGGCTGGGCTGCACAGAGGTGACAAAAGGCCCTAATGCCAGGCGTTGCTGCCAGCTCTGAAGTACAGCACAGAGCAGTTGTGGAGGAAGAACTGAAGAAAGGCCAGAAGCAGTGCCCCTTGACCTTATCCTTACTGCTGGGTCCTAATGATCTCTGTCTTCCCCAGCCAAGTCAACAGCCAGTGTTCTTTCACAACTCCACCAGTTCCTCACCCTAATATTTTCAGTAAACATAAAGCTAAACCTCTGTCCCAGTCACACCAGCATGTTTGTTCTGCACCTCAGCATCTTCCCAATGCCAGTGTCACCAGTGACCATTCTCCCTCAGGCCTCAGCTCCAGTGTCAGCTGAATATCCCAGCACCCTCCTGATAACTCAAAGCCAGACACAGCTCTCAGGAGCCCTTTTTGCATCAAGCCCTGTTACTGTGTAGCCTCTGCACACTCACAGTCCAGTCATCCCCACATCACCACTGACCCTGCTCCAACCACCCCCCCATCCCTGGTGCTGCCCAAGACTCCAAGGCCTAGTTCCCACCTTCTCCAGCCGCCTCCTCCTCTTCATGCCGGGGGTAGAGGACACAAAAACCTCACCAGCAAAGCAGCATAACACTTGTCTGACTTTTCTAGATACAGCTCACTGTCCCCAGGGTTGGGGTTCCTGCCAGCTGATCTTGGACACCTGGATTCAATCCAGTGGGTATCAGTTTCCCTCACAGTGATAAATGGAGATCACTGGATACTTTTAGGGTACCACTGACCTACCTCACTTTAGATATTTACTTGGACTGCCCCAAAAGCATCATTACCTCTCTAATCACTCTAAGTGGAAAGAAGAATTATCTCAGATTAGATGTGTCCTTTGCTCATAACACAGTCAGGCACAGAAATGCCAGGGAGGTAAGTGTTATTGAAAAACAGAAATAAGGGAAAGTTCCAGGGATGATTTCTCTACCATTTCCACCCTTGTTCCTAGAACACACCATTCTCGGAGGGGTGTTGTTTAGAATGCATTAAAGTGTTATCTTTTGTTAAGGTCAGTATGTTCCAGTTTGATCAGCTTGACCAGAAATTTGGTTGAAAGTTATAGAAACTGGAGAATGGAGGAGATAACAATGTTATGCACTGGAGAACTCCAGGATGGGCTCATGTCTGGAATTCTCTGGGCAGTTTTCCCGTTGAAAATGATAGTGTAGGAATGGAAAGCCTCCAAGAAGGGATGCAAGGGCTTGGAAGTTTGGGAACAATTTCACACAAGGAGTACTTGAATGAGCTCAATTTTTCTGCTCAAAAATAGGGAGGACTAAGGAGGAAAAAAATGGAATATAAACAGGAATACATTGAACAGGAAATTATTCCTCACCCTTTCTTCTGTTACAAAAAAAATCAGACATCATCAAATGAAATTGATAGAGAACAAGTTCAAGACAAGTAAGATGCAATGGCTATTTTCCCAAGAGTTAATCAGGTAAAGAGGTGTGTGACTCCTTGCCACATGATGTGGTGAGAATGCTCACTGAAATGCTCACCATGTGCCAGGAGAGCATTTGTGGGTCTCCTGCACCATGCTGTCAGCGTGCAGTGTGTGACAGTGCTCCTGCACCCTGGCCTCCAAACAGATATGTGTGTGTGTGCCTCCCAGTGCTTCCAGACTCTCTGCTCTTGGCCACAGCTGGCAAGGGGGTACCTCTCTCTGCAGAGCTTTGCCCTAGGTGTTTCTACGGGAAAAAATAGTAATTAAACATGAAAATTCAGAAATGAAAACACAGTGCACAAATATATAGATAAATATATCTAAGATTTTTTTCAGTTGATCTTAAACAGTTGTTTTCAAAGTTTCACAATAGAAAAACTGAAAATTATTTTTTGTGTGTATTGAAACATGAAAATCTGATGTCTGGATTGTCTTTCAAAAATTAATCTTAGCTCCAAGTTTCTTTTGCATAGCATAGGCTGGTTGCTCATTCACTGAGTATTTTCATTATGTGCTTCTGAAGGGAAGTTAATTTGTAGCCATATTTACTTGAAGACTATATTACAATAAATAAGCATAAATAATGTATACAAGAAGGCAAGGTAGAATTGCCTGGCAGCCTTCAATCTGTCATTCCTTTGACTGCTAACTTGGCAATTTGTGTAGGACAAGTTATAAACCAAAAAATCCTGAGGTAAGGCTTTCATTGCTTACACAGTGCTGTGAATGTATTTATTTTTTAATTCCATTCAGGTCCCAAGTGCTGTCAGAACACCAAAATTTCAGTCAATATGATTTTTCATACTGCAAAATCTTCTTTGTTTAGTTTAAAACAGGGTTATCAGATCTCCTGTGAGGACTGGGGCAATTCTGTTTTACAAAGATACCAAAAAACTGTTGAAACTTTTCAAGGTCTCCTGAATGTTTCTGCACAAGACAAGGTTGTTGGGGTGCACTGAGTCACATCCAGTCACAGCTTCTTTGGAGGCTGACAGAGAGCCTCATAATCTCTTGAGAATTTTCTCTTTTCTGGTGGTTTAGTAGGTGACATGGTGCCCAGTAAGGGCTGCACGCTCCTTTTGAACATTTTCAGTGATGGTGACTCCACCACCTTCCCGAGCAGCCTGTTCCAGTGCCTGACCACCCCTTCAGTGAAGAATTTTTACCTCATGTCCAATCTAAACTTCCCAAGGCCATTTCCTCTTGTCCTGTCAGTGGGTCCCTGTGCAAAAGCATCACCAGAAACTGAAGGCTCTGCAGGTTCCCCTCAGAGTGCCCCTGCAGCAGCACCGAGTAGGGAAACTCTTCTTGGCATCTCAGCAGCAGCTCCCTGTCATGGAGGAATGGTATCCTTAATGCACATCACCCACTTTCCAAGGGACCTGCAAAGGCCTTTTCTCCCTTTATAAAGGGGCAGGCAGTGGTTTGTCTGAGCTGGGAAAGAAGCAAATCTCCTAATGCCCTCCAGCTCATTCCTTCCTTCTTCACATACAAGTGAAGAGGGGGAACGAAGGAGGAAACTGAGCCTGCTTCTGGGGATGAAACAGCTGAAGATCCAGTTAAAGCTGGATTTCTTCTTTATTTACTACTGCAAACCAGAATATAATTGCCAAGGATTTAGTTAATTTATGATAAAAAAATCAGTCGACCTAGAAGGCTGATGCTTTTCTTTGTATCACCACAAATGACATCCTTTTTCTGTTTCAACATTGGTGGCATGAAAGTTTTAACAATTAACCAAAAAAGCTAAAGTAACCACATTAAATTTGTAAGTATGCACTGTGAACAACATAAAAATAGTTTGGGATGCTAGAATCATTCCAAACCAAACACAAGCTAAAAATAATGAAGTTAAATTTAACAGAAATCAAATATATTTAATATCCAGGAAATGTTAAGCTAAAATAACCCCACTTTGCTCTGACTCTAGAAAGTTATTTCAGGATCATAAACACTATTCAGATTTATACTGCGCTAGGATTTTTTTGAGGTTTCATCTATATATTTTCTTCTGTTTGAGATTCTGGCCTTTACAGATATTTTGCATTGGGCACTCATGAGGCAATTTAGCATTTAGAAATGGACATTCCCAATTGACTGCTATGGCTAGAGCATTTTTTAGGCAGGAAAGGACTGAGGACAAAGAAAATTCTTCAGTTTAAGGCATAATAATTTCAGAACTTAAGCACTGTTCTGCATAAGAGAATTTTGGTTGAATAATGACATTTTTAAAGAAAACCAAGAGACCAAGATACTGCCCTTTACTTCACACTTGATAAAAACATTGTTCAGTCATATAAGTAATGTAATCTATGATGAGAGTCTCTTCTGATTTTCAAAGCATCAGCAAGCTGATATTCAGGTTGTATATTTGGGGTCCAAGCTTATATATTACCTTTTCAAAATGAGTGTGGTTCCTACCAACACTTCTTCATAAAGCCCCAAAGCTTCTGAATTAGGTAACACTGTGTAGGATACATTTCCGTTTTCCTTTTTTATGTAAGCAGCTGGTGCAAACTCCATCTCTTTAAAAATCAGTTGTCAAGTATTTTCTTCTTTCCTGGGAGATAGTTTTTATTTATCTCAATTTTTCATAAAGGTGGGTTGAGGCTGCCACTCTGTTTGAGAGGAAGGGAAAGACTACTGCTTCAGATAGGACTGGCTGCATCAATTTCAAGTTCCTTTGCATTGGAACAAGTAGCAAAATTAGACCAGAAGAAAAAACGGGAAGGGTCAAAAAGCAAATTTTTAAAAATCAGTTATAATTTGTAGACTGCTCTTTTATTATGAAGGAGAAGTGATGAAGTCACAGCTTTTTGTGTCTGTCAGTGAAAAACTGAGATTCTCCCAGCTGGTAACACAGCAAAATGCACCCCAAGTCTGATGTTTATGAGCTCTCTCTCCCAGACAACCACAAAGTAATCACACAAATGCCATAAAATACAGAAAGTCAGCTTCAGCTGGAGAGCAACAGCCCTCAGGCAATTTCAACAGCATGAGTGTCACAAGGACCATCTTACTCACAGCAGTTACTTGGTGGCTTCTCCAAGCCAGTTAAGCCAAACCTTTCAGCACATGCTTCCTTTTAGATATTCCTAAAGCTGTATGGATAGCTTAAAAAATTCCCTTGCTCAAATATGGCACTGCCACAGAAGCCCAGCTTTTTGAGGGGATCTGTCTTGTTAGTGAATTTAGTGGGTTAATCCCACCATTTTTCATGGATGTGTGGACTTTGGAGGCAAGGATGCCAGCGCCTGAGTCCCCAAATCACTGGTGGGACAGGAGATCCCAGTCTTTTTTGCATAGTCCCCTATGGTTTGTGGGATCTGTGCTGAGAGGAGCACAGTGCACAGCAGGGGCTGTTGGAGGATCTGACACCCTGGCAGGAACACAGATGGTTCAAACCAGACTGGCATTGTAGCATTTGGATCACTTTTCAATTCCTCCCAGATCTTTTAAAGCAAAGGTAGAATTTACCCTGTAAAGGGAAGGTTAAAATCATGGATGTATTCATCAAGCAAAACTGGATTCAGTTGTTGTTGAAGGCTCCATAAACAGATCTGTGATTTACTGTAGGCTGGAAGCAACGTTTAGAGTTCCCTGTCATGGCTCTTAATTATGTTGTGCAGAGCTCCAAGCTTATTTAAAGTTGTAGCAGACAAGTATGATTTGTGTGTTTAGGATCAGGGTGATTCACTCAGCCACATGGAAACCCGTGGCCTGCACTGGCAGGGGGACAGCTCAAGGACAGCTCAAGGTCTGCTGATAGGGGGCTCTGCTGATACCAACTGTAGTTACTCCCTTATTTTACTTAAAGTCAAAAAGAAGGAGCAATTTGAAGGTAGTAGATTTAAAAGAATTACTATTATAAATCAGGGGAAAAAATCCAGTTAAATGGAGAAATCTCTTTTAGGGGCTGTGCCTCCTATTGCCCCATCAGTTGTGTTTCAATTACTTTTTCTCCAGACAGAAAAATAAGATAGGACCTAAACCAACAATCCCATTATTAACTTGCAATTTATGGCATTGCACAACTGTCCAAAAGGATGCTGGATTACTGGCTCTGTTTGCTTGATGTGCTTAATTCAGTGTTTCTTAAGTTTTAACTGTGGTCATGCTTTGATAATTGAACTACACCCTGGGAATGGGATGCATTTCTGACACCTGGATATCACACCCTCCACTAAAAAAACACAACAACAAAGGTGACATAATGATTTTTTTTTAGTAAATGATGTAGAGACTCCACATACCTACTGAATGGAAGAACTAAGCAATTCACCTTTCATCAAAAACACTTTAAGATAGCTTTAGAGGATTAGTAAACTTCAT
Source organism: Eopsaltria australis (assembly GCA_034509425.1). NCBI lineage: Eukaryota > Metazoa > Chordata > Aves > Passeriformes > Petroicidae > Eopsaltria > Eopsaltria australis. The sequence goes on from JAVTVJ010000194.1 coordinate 1,436,226, forward strand.
GGGAAATAACAGATGAATGACAAATGTGCTCTAATTTAAGTCATTGCACTGGCTATGACTGCATCCTTACTGGCACCTTTGCAACTACTTTTGTCAGTCCTGAGACTGACTACAGGTTCCTGTTCCCCTCTCCTGGCCAGACAGAATGGCATTAACAAGTTTGCATCAAAAAGTGAACACAGTTGAAGAAAATCACAGGGAGAAATTTCCAGGGTCTGTACTACCTGTGGTAACTCATTTCTACACTTGTGATTTGACTTGCTAGCATTTTGATCTTGCTTTTCATAGAAAAATCTTCTAAAACATCACAGAGTTCAGGAACCCTCTGGTACAAACAAGAGATGCCAGGCTGGCCAGGGCAGCTTTCTGGGATTCCAAAGTTTTATGGCAGATGTAAGCATTGCCAAGTCCACAAGGTGTTGATGGGCTGGGCTCCCAGAGAGGGCACTTGCACTTTCAGGATATATTTGGTGAGTTCCTAACCCTATCTATTTTTTGTGAATGCCTTTCAAGAATGACATGTTAGCTTGTAACGTGAAAGAAACCTTGAAATGGCTTGATAAAGCAAGTTACCTTCACAATGGTAAATTAACTATACCCATTTCACCCATTAATACAGATACGTGAGGGGAGGAGGCTTGCCAGAAGTCTGTGCTCTATTACAGCTCAGGGTTTGGTTCGTGATCCTGTGTAATACCCGTGCCCATCCACTCACAGTGACTCCTTCACTAGTCAGAAGTATCAAATGACTGGTTTTGCTTTGCCTTTCCACGCAAAGCAAAACCAGAAGAACTTGCTTGTATAAAACAGCTATATTATTAATATCTTAATTTCCATATCAGGGCATCAAGAGAATTACTGCATTTTGTAAATCAGGCACCCTGATTGCTGGCATCAGCTGCAGTTAGTAACCTCAGAAAGATGGTGTGTTGTCTTTTGTGCAGGATGGACGTGTGTGGTGCTAAGGAGTTCTCTGCTAACTGGACTCAAACACTACTTGAAGGGAACAAAGTGTTCCTATCCCTCTTTCCACAAATAGAAAAGGGAGAGACAATACTCCTTAAGGCATTTGCCAAAATGATAAGGGAGATGAACAAAAACCACTCCCAGCACTACTTTAAGCTCACCAGAATGCTGCTTTACCTATTCCAGTGCTGACGCTGCTGATCCCAAACTCTCGGAAGTCCCATCCCACCTGTGCGGGGCAGCAAGAAGCAGCAACATTACCTTGCCTGCATTTTGAAATAAAATCATTTGAGGGGGGAGAAAATGTTAGTGAATTTCTGAAGGAAGTGACAGACTCTTTGATGGTATCGCCTAAGTCAGCATGCCCAAGCCTGAAACCCCACCTCTCACATGTTGTTCCCTGTACATTTAGGTCACTGAAGTACATCTCCAGGGAGGGGCTGTCTCCTGAAAGTTTCAAGATACATTGCTTCCTGTCTCCCTAATCAGCTGTGCAACAGGGTAAATTTAGAAACAAAAGGCAGCGCAGCAGTGCTGGCAAATGGGTTTAGTGCACATTAAAACCTGTTCTGGAGAAGTCAGAACAGGTTTTAATGTCTTCAACTCAGGCTCTGAGCAAAATAATAAATGACTTGCATACATTTAGCACCTTTCATCCTGAGAGAGCCTGCAGTATTTTACATAATAGGAGGTATCACCTACCCACCCATGAGCAGGCACCTGTGGAAGGCAGGACACGGGCCAGATGGGGCACAAGCGTGGTAAAGAGGCAAGTGAAGATGATCATCTCCATTCAAACACACAGGAGGAATTTAGGTGGGCACATGAAATAGCCACGTTGGAATTTAGCCAGGAAAAGAGTATATGAAACAGTCCTTGCTTGGCAATAAGTACAGTGAATTATTTAATGACCCTGAGCCAAACACAGAGCATTTCATCTTAACTTATTGAAATTGCTCCCAAACATGTTTATATTCCACAAAATTCTCTTTCAAGTCTCCTGAAGCTTATTTATTCAAGGGCAGAAGTGCGAACAGCAGAAAGTCAAGGAAGTACAATGAAGACCTTCCTCAGTAGGGAAAAAAAGAAAAAAAATGTTGTGGAGAGAAAGTTTTGAGGTGAAGGGGGTGGGAAATATGCCACTCCCTTAAGGGAAACACATACCAGTAAACAAATGATGTGTAAGTCTGCAGGCCATCATTTTTACCACACTGCTCTACACCAGAGAACGTGCAAAAAAGACTGTTCCATTAGAAAAGACCACACACTTCTTTGGCTGGATTTTTTCCCCTCTTACCCAGTTTGATGCTTTTGTTTTTGCCAAGACTGGTATCTGGGCTTAGCTTCAAGCTCATCAGTACTTCTCCCCTGGAGTTTCAGCCAAAAATACATCTTTTCCACAAAGGCTGGATGATTTTCAGGATGATTTTACTTCTCTGCAGGAGGTTTTTCTCCTACTAAGTGGGAGCTGTGCTCAATCTATTGTATCTTGGCCACACTCGAACTCGGCTTGCTGGGCTAATTCAGACAAATTGCACACATGCAGTACATTTAGTTAGAAGATAGATAGCAACAAAGTGCCCCTTACCACAGTGGAAATATTTTGTCCAGTTTATTAAAGCAGTTGACCTTATTTAAAGCATGCAAATATTTCCAATAGAAGAAAAGAGGCGGTACCAAAGATAAATGATCAAGGCTGGACAAATGGAACTAGCAAGTACATTTTTTGGTTTTAATTTTTTGCATTTTTATGCCATCAGTATGATTGTCCACTGTAAGGAACTACCACACAAATTTGCAGTGTCAGAGCTGCACCGTTCTGAGGTGTTTACCTTAGCTAATAACAAATTGCAGGAGCAACAGGGGTTACTAGCTGATATAAGGAAGGGCTCCATTGACGTGAAACTCTAGGAACCTGCACTTTCTAACTTAGTCCTTGAGCTCTAGCAGTGGCCCCAGTTCTTTGACTTGGTGCTCAGGAGTGGACCTCAGAGGTCAGCTGGACCTTCCAGCCAGCCTGAGGCTGGGTCAGCTCCCCCCTGTTTCTGAGAGATGCTCATCAAACTTGTTCTTTGAATGCTGCCACCATGGAGCTACTACAGCCTCCTCAGGCACCCCAACCAAACAGCCAGAAGAGTAAAAGGTTTTCCTAACCTAAAGTTTACCTTACTCCAATGTAACTTCTCACCCTTTACTCCATGCATATTCATAGTAGCACTTGCCTTTTACTCGAAGATCATCCTTCCCCACTCAGTCAGCTTTTCTGTAGATAAACAGCCCAGCTACTTTCATCTTCCTCTCTCACATTTCCCTCACCATCACTGCTTGCCTCTGGACCACATTGAGTGCCTGTCTTTTACCAAATGCTGTACCCAAAAGTCTCCAGCTGCTCACTGATATGAACAAGCACAGGATTCCTTTGTGCCTGTTGAATTTGCATTTGTGCATCCCATGACAGCATATACATTTGTCTGGCAGTTAAATAACAGGTAAGTCAATTTTGTGTTGATCTCCTGAGCTGCAAAAACAATTTTATTTACTGAGCTAGTAGGTCCTATTTATGATTCCTGTAGCTAACTACTTCTTAGTACACAAGCGCGTATCTGTCTCAATTGGTTTCTCTCCATTTTTTTTCCAAACACTTCACTGTCTGACTTTGTCTTATGGCACACTCAAAGCCCCTCTGAATTTTGTGTGTGTATTTCTAAATACAGTTCACAAATATATGCAAAGTATTAGTTCATATAAACGTAAACATCTCATCTGAGAGCTGACTATTTGGACAACATAGAAAGTATATAACTCATTTTTACAGATGACACAATGAGAAAGAAAAAACAAAACCAAAAGAAAAGCCTAAGATGGCAGCCACTGGAATCAGTTCTAGAAGCAGTCTGTTTGCCTATTATGGGATATAAAAGACTCCTCTTTGTTTCAGTAGTAGGCTAGGTCCAGTGCAAGCACAGCACGGAGTCCAAAGGGCTGATTCAAGATCGAAGGTCACATGATTGCAGAATCATTACGACTGGAAAAGACTTCCAAGATCACTGAGTCAAACACCCCCTTGTCAACTAGACCAGGGCACTGAGTGCTATGTCCAGGTGTTTCTGGAACACATCCATGGATAGTGACTCCACCACTTCCCTGGGGTGCTGAGGGGGCACTCCATCCCCTTGTCCAGATCATTGGTAAAGGCACTGAACAGGTCTGGCCCCAGTACTGAGCCCTTGTGACTGGCCCCCAGCTGGATGTAACTCCAGTCACCGACCCTCTGTGGGCTCGGCCACCCAGCCAGTTTTGCAGCACCCAGCAAGCAGTGCACCTGTCCGAGCCACGAGCAGCCAGCTTCTCCAGGAGAATGCTTTGGGAAACAGGTCAAAGGCTTTACTGAAGTCCAGATACAAAACATCCACAGCCTTTCCCTCATCCATGGGCAGGTCACCTTGTCATAAAAGGAGATCAGGTTGATCAAGCAGGACCAGCCTTTCCTAACACCAGAAGGTTCCCAGGCTTCCAGCTTAAAAAGCATCCTAAGTCTGCTTCAAATGCCTGGACATCTACTTGTCATCTTATATTCCAGTGCTGGTGCTCTAACAAAGACATACCTAGCAACAAAGAGCACAGAAACAGTTACACTCAAGTGCAGCATAATTCCTTTTTAATACACTTTAAAACAGTCTAGGCCCACCCATGGAGGCATCTTAAATCTTTGAAACCCAAAGAAACCCCAGCAACTGTCATGGGATCCTGGGGATAGGGAAGTAATCCAAAAAACCTTCTTGATCTCCATTTAAAGAGAATAGCTCAAGCAAGTAGCTCAGTATGTGCTGTGTATCAGTGGAACATGGCCTCCATTATATTAAGCACCCATCAGGGGTTAATCCTTGCTATGAGTAAAGTCTTTGCTCCATAATGTACCAGTTCTGGTCTCCACAGCCACACACACACATCTGTTTGTGACTGTGCAATGACAGAATGCACACACACTAAGGTGCAGAGCATGGATTATACATTAAACGTGAAGGTAAATGTCAGTATGCACAAATCTGACCTGCAGTATACTTCCCTTCAGTCCCAGCTTAAAAGGAAAATATGCTCTCCCACAGGGAGCAGAGACTGGCAACCTTACTTCTCTTAGCCCAGCTCTTTGGTTTTGGGGTTTTTGTGTGCAAGGTACCTTTAGATCCCCAAAACTTGACTGCTCAAGACTGGTTTCTTGAGAGGCAGCACAATGGAATAACACGTGTGTTCATATTCTCTCATTATTCATTCTGGTTTTCTGACTGAAATGATTCTACATCACACCTAAAACCCTAAATATTTAAAAATAAACAACAACCATGCGGACTTTGGAATGACACTTTTACTGGTTTTTTTTTCCTTGTGAAGCCTAGAACATATATAATGCTCATGAGAAACTGAGCTGTCTTTCGGCAGGAAATCAGTGTTTATATATAGTGTGTCTATATATAGACACACACACAAATGCATGCAACCATACTCTATGCCTGTATATATGTATAATGATGCAAGACTTTTTTCTCCCCCTCACATTCATGATCATTCAATGTACTTTTACACCTAAAGGGTCACTCTGGCTTCCCAGAAGCAGCTCAACAAGAAAGCTCAATCTAAAAAATAACAAAATGTAAGGACTTAGGCACAAAAGTTTTCAGAGAAGGAAGAACTGGTGCATGTTAATCTGTCAGTGGTAACTGTGCACTCTTTTCCACCAAACGGAAGGGAACTGAACTGGTGAGCAGCACAGGAGGGCTAACTTGAGTCAGTTCACCCTTCCTGCCGAGTGTCCACGTCAGTGAAAATCATCATTTTATATGCAGCAATAAATGTCCTTTCTACAATGCACTTGTGAGTTTAAACTTGTAGAATCGGATACATACCTTATACTACATTGCAAAGATTATATTCATATGTGGTGATGTCACTGAGTAGAAGAGTCCCAGAATAGCACAGCTTGAGAATGAATTAATAGGAAGCCCTTAATGCTTAACTCTCAAAGCATTTTGCTAACATTAACATTTCAGTGCTCCCAGGACACAAGTAAGACCGTGCACACAGCTTTCCTGGGAAATGGTAAAATGCCTCACTCAAGGGCTCAGCAGAAAGTCAGATGTGCCATTACAAGGTGGGAGCTGTCTTTATCCAGGGCAATGTGTACCCAGGTAGATTGTACCTGACTACATTTAAAAAACATCTTTATCCTGTTTCAGATGTCACTAGTGAAATCACTTCAATAATGTGATGTTAGATGTTAGTGACATTGAAAGTTGAATGCAAGTGAATGTGAAGTGCCAAGACCAACAGATGTCTTCAAAGTGAGGCATTTCCAAGAGGAGCTAAGAGACATGGTCCTCATGCAACAGCAGTACACATCTGCTTCCTTTCCATTTTCATGAACCTTACCAGGCTCCATTACTTTCTGTTCATGGTGATGATAAAGCAAAATCCACATATTGCAATAGCAAACTTTACCAGCAAAGATGACAGTTGTGAAGAACTCGAGGCTTACTGCAATAATGGATTTTCATGTAAAACCAGCTTGTTTTCCAAACCATGGCTAGTATATGGATGAGAGGAACTTGGATGCTGATACTACTGTTTGGGTGACAGGTTTTCTAGCATTCTTGGCCCTAAGCTGCAAAGAGAAATTTCTATTTCTCAGTGATCTACTGCTGCTTATCTATATCCACAGGAAGATTACCAGATCCTGAAAGGCTGTTCACAGGAACAAAGACCTTTTAAAGAAGAGTCATATTCTAAGTGAAAAACAAACATTTGAAAAATAAAGGAAGTCATAGTTTTACATACCGGCAAATAAAAATCTAAACTGCTTTAAAGCAGTTGCTTGAATCACCTGTGGGAAGGGATGAAGGGGGTGACAGGTACAGGCTGCACTGACATGGAGCTTTAATCAGCCCAGCAGTTGTCACCTTCTGTAGCACTGACACTGTTCTTAACCACAGCCTGAATCTCTCCTGTATGGCAGGAGTCAGGCTGCCCCACGGGCTTTGCTTTTGCCAGCAACTTCTTGGACTACACAGCCAATGATCACCACTTTCAGGCTGAATCCCAGTGGCCCATCCAGAAGGTACCTCACAGTTGCTGCCATTTGCTATGAGGTGTCACCGCCTAAGTCACACTATTTCCTAGCACTGCGGGTTTGGGATTTTGTCATACACAAACATAACCAGTTACCTCATTTCGACTGTAGACTGTGACAGTCCAGAGTTGCACCTGAACCTCTCAGAGGCCTCTGGGTCACACTTCAACATTGGATGATGGGTATGAAAGGATTACATCGCTTGGCAAAGTCTGACTCCTTGTCAGTCAAGAGAGCTGAGACAATTGTATTTGCATGCCTGACAATGAACCTGTGACAGAAAGACCGAATTACTCTGTCAGCTTAAAAAACCCCATCATGGCTAACATCACGTTAAGTGTTGGGTAGAAGTTCTCCAACAGGCATCGTGCCACTCCCTGCTCCTGCCAGGACAGCTGGTTGCAGAAATCAAAGCAATAACACAGCCAAGCTTTTCCAGTCTCAAACAAGAACAGGAATCCACCATTGTTCAAAAAAAATCATGCTTGCTGATAACCATCCTGTACCAAGAGCTGGGCAGCAGCGTTGGAGTCAGACTGTAACTTCTGTGTTATATTACAGACTTCAAACACGATGGCACCCGGATTTCAGAAAGGAGGAACTCTGCTCTCCTCTGGGGACAGCACCTAGTGTTACAGTCCAGTCTTTAGGTGTTACGACAGTAAAATTCACAGATGGTAAACACAAGAAATAACTTAAAACACACTAGAGCAGCTCAGAATTAACATATATGGGAGAAGGAAAAAGAGCATTTCAGGTGAGATCGAATGTACCATTTTTATCAAGCTCTAGATTGTTGTTGGAGGACACTGAAGAAAAAGCCTCCCGGTCTGCTCCTGACCCCTCCCCTTAAAAAGCAAAACAAAACAATCTCCCCCCCAGTGACACTTGCTAATAGACAGGAAAATCCCATAAAACTGCTTTGCCTCTCATGTTGTAAACCAAGCCAATTTAATGCAGAAAATTCTATCATCAATGTGACCAACTTCATTCCCACATAGAGAAAATATAGAGAAGATCTATAGCATTCACTGTTACAACCTCTGCATTAGAGACAGAGGAGTATGTCGGGAAAAGTAAAAACTGTGAGTTTTCCACAAAATCCATTAGGCAGCTTTGTCAGATGTGTCAGTACTTACTTGTTTCTCACTCAACATGCTCCCTCAGTGCCTGGAGAAAAAACACATGGGCTGTCTTAAAGAGGCATTCAGTACTGGATATGGTAGTTGGTACAAAGCTCTACCCTCTGTTCTAAAGACAATTTGATTCTTCAGTTAGAGCTGGTTTCACCATTTCATGTCAACCAAGATCTCTCATCCTGTACTGACATCTTCCTATTTTGATGACACCTAAGTGTAGGGGGTGCAGGTAACCCCTGTTAGCAATAAGAAGTGGTGACAACAAGGGACAAGAAGCACACCTTTACTCTTCAGGAGGAACATATAAACTCTGGATGCTGATACTGTAAATAAAATGAATGGCCCCAGTTTATCTCTGAATGAACCTACAAAACAGGAGATGCTATACAGATCATAGCCTTATCTCAAATAATTATTCTGTTGATGATCCAAAATGAAAAATGCTTTCTTTGGCTGATAACTTGCACTTGCTTCCTTGGAAGCGTATTATTTCTGGCTTACTGAAATGAATACTTTTTATTTTTAACTAAGTGTTGAAAATATTTCAAAGAGAATTGCCAAGTGAGCCTGTAGTACCTGGACCAAATATCCTGTTTTGCAGTAATACAGTCTATTTAGGGCTGCCTCAGAAGGTCACTCATACTTCAACTACTGCAATATGTCACCACCTTATAAATGAGAGTGATATCAGCAAACAAAGTTGGTGCCTTATCATTCCCTGGCACTGGCTACCTACTCCCAGGTGGAAGGTGTCATGTTACATTTAAATTTAAAGGATCTGGGTGACTAAAGCTGGCTATGAACTCAGAAGTGCAAGACAAACAGATAAAACCCTCAAGGGCTGCACCTTTAACTAATAAAACACACAAATGTGCTGAATTCAACAGGGTTGGGGCATTTGGTGCTGAATAGTAACAACTCTGGAACTGCTAAAATGCAAACAGTGTAGGACTTTGGCCTTTCCAAATAGCACTACACGAAAAAAAATCCCCATCTTTCAGACATTCTGTTATACAGAAGGTCAAAATTAATGAAACCTGTCAAGAAATTTTAAACTAAATTCTTCAGGCACTTTCAAGGTATGTCATTACATATTTCACAATCCATAAGTCAAAACTTCGAAATGGAAATAGTGTGTCTTTATTGATAGTCTGCCACAAATTAATGCATAAACTTAAGAGTTAGCCAAAAATGTATCTGCCATCCGAACATGGCAAGCATTATCTGCAAAAAGTGGATGCTTTCTTCTAGTAGATACCCAGATGTTCTGTTACCAGGTCTCACTATAGTGCCATATGCAATTAAAGTATTGTTTTACACAAGCTGCATGATGCTCACCCAGAGTCACTTTCTCTTCACTACTGCAAACACACAGAGATATACACTTTAATGTTAAGCCTTTACTGAAGCCAGTGGAACTCATTTGTCTCTCAGGTGAGCTTGCACACCATGTTTGCAGGACTGGAGGTTATGACTACAAAAGCAATGCCAAGGGGGACAAGAACAGCCACACTACAATAGGCATTCCAACAATTCAATGCATCTATCTAACTGAAGGAAATCATATCTTTAACATACTATTGAATGTTAAAAACAAACAAAGATGTTTAAGCACAAAGTATATATTTATACCAAATAAAACAACTGAAAAAGTATTACATAAAGAAAAATAATGTAACAGAATGTACTTAAGTACCTAGCTTACAGTCATGCTCGTATCTAAAAATAACATTGTTAAGTAATATATATCATTTTGGACATAATTCTCTAACATACAACATGATTCTGTGATTCTAAATGTGGAGAGTACTTTTTCCATGATACAGAACACAAATTATTTTATACAGGCACACCTGCTAATTTGTATAAAAAACATGCTTGTAAGTGAAAAGGTCACTGTAGTACTAATTTACCATGTAGTGTTAATCATGTTGAAATTGTCTTTACTCCTTTTGCATTGGTGAGCGCCAACACTGAATGGTACATTATTCGATCCATATGGTTCACTGACACTGCAACCTGTTCCCAAGCAGTAGCCCTGCCCAGGTGTTAACAGTACAGTTCTGTACAACCCCATCTGTCTGCATATAGTGTATTTAAAACTAAAAGCTATTACAATTATTACAATGATTTCTGTTTCAATATATACATCAGTATAAAATACTACCCAAAACACTTTTGCATTTCAAACAATTTTAACCACTTCATCAAACAATGCATTTGCAGAATTAAAAAAAAAATCCAAATTAATATTGATTGCCAACAGTACAGCATCTCTATGGTATGGTTCCTAATAAATGAGAGAACGGAAATGTCTCAATTAAAGTAAGTATCACAAAACATAATGTTAGAGCAGTTCAAGGATTCCCAGTTTGTCAGTATCTACCCTAAGCAGTGCTACCCAAATACAGTATAAGCCATTTAGTGTTTCTACAATGAGAATAAAACATTCAAATATTAAAGCTGTGACGAACACACAAAAGCAAGGAAAGATAATTTGTTCTGTACTCATTTCTGTTGCCGCAAGGTACAGCGTATCAGGAGTTTGCACTCAGTGCATCATATCTGGCTGTGTGCATGGACTAGGGAATGAGATGCTGGAGAGCAGCGCTGCACAAAGGGACCTGGGGGTCCTGGTTGATGGCAAGTTGAACATGAGCCAGCAGTGCCCTGGCAGCCAGGAGGGCCAAGCCTGTCCTGGGGGGCATCAGGCACAGCATCGCCAGCCAGGCAAGGGAGGGGATTGTCCTGCTCTGCTCTGCACTGGGGCAGCCTCACCTCGAGTGCTGGGGCAGTTTTGGATGCCACAACGTGAGAGGGATATTAAGCTCCTGGAGAGTGTCCAAAGAAGGGCAATGAAGGTGGTGAAGGGCCTTGAGGGGAAGCCACTCCTCATGGCTAAGGTCACTTGGTCTGTTCACCCTGGAGGAGACTGAGGGGAAACCTTATTGCAGTCTGCAATTTCCTCATGAGGGGAAGAGGAGGCACTGATCTCCTCATTTTCAAGACCAGTGACAGGACCCAATGGAATGGCCTGAAGCTGAGTCAGGGGAGGTTTAAGCTGGGTATCAGGAAAAGGTTCTTCACCCAAAGGGTGGCTGGGCAGTGGACCAGGCTCCCCACAGAAGCAGCCACAGCACCAAACTTGACAGAGTTCAAGAAGAGTTTGGACAACACTCTTGGAGCACATGGTGTGAAGCTTGGGGTGTCCTGTGCAGGGCCAGGAGTTGGACTTGATGATCCTGATGGGTCCCTTCCAACTCAGCTTATTCTGTGATTCTCTATGTGCTATGATACCTGGATACAACTGAGGAAGACAACTGAAATAGAATCAACTCTGAATTTCCTTGCTGTTGTGGTTTTATGTCAGATCATTCAAGTTACGAAAACTTAGTGTCTTTTTCTTTTCCTGAAGGGAAGGAGAGAGAGGAATTCATGATGAAATTGCAAAAATGCTACTAAAATCCCTATCTTGGACACAATACACTGCTTTAGGAGCTACTGTGTCATTGCACAATATAAGTGGCCTATTAATCGCTGAATTATTGGTGTAGCAGAATATGTATCATTTTGAATGTGTTTTAAAAATTGGTATTTTAAAACTTGTCTGTATTCCATAACAAGCCACAAAATGTGTTTTTCAAACACTAGTATATTTACTACTTTACATAAACACACATTTATAGTGGCAAATTTCAAATCTCTGCCTCTGCTGCTTCAGTTTTTAAAATGGGATTTGGCTAAGAGTTTTCATTCTTTACATCATCCTAAAACAGAATTATTTCTGAAGCATAAAAGAAATCAAAATGGCAATAGTAATATGATGGGGTTGTTTGTTTTGCTGATTTGTTCCTAGCTTAAAAAATAATCAGTGTCTTTAAAAAAATAAAAAACAGTAAAACCCAAAAGATCTCTCCTCAGGAGAAGTTCCTGCTAACTGAGAGCTTTTTTCCAAAACTAAGTTTCATGCTTACAGTATCTTTATACTCATGTTATACACCCTTGAAAATAAAGGCTCAATGTTGAGAATGGTGACAGGCCCTTAATTATAGAGGTGTTAACTGGTGACACTATTTTTCATCAGGAAAAAATCCAAAAGCCCCACAAAAATTCATAGCTTATACTGAAAGTTTGATTCATGCTCGTTTTGTTCATTTAAAAATACTCTTTGGAAACTTGTGTCAACTCCTGCAGACAACTTAGTGATACATCTTTTCCTGTTAAAATAAAAATGATTCATATTCACCTCTACCCCATGCTAAGCTCTACTACTAATATACACTTCATTACCTGCTCATGTCACCATCTAACACATATCTTTACATTCTTCTACATATAGTGTCCAGGGCTTATTTTTCACCAAACAGAACTTGATAACCATGACATTTAGAAGTTTTTAATGAGAAGTTTCTTGGTGTTCTAGCCTTTTCATTGCAACACACAGTGATATTAATAGTTCAGAATTTTTGTCCGTGTTAACCTAAGAGAAACTTTTCATGATTTTTTTTTTCCCATTAAGGATTTTAAAATCTGAACTCACTTAAGAGACCAAAACTGAAAACAGAAGGGAGATTAGATGTAACTTTTAAATGGTTCTGCTACTTTAAAATGTAAAATTTGTACATATGACAAAGGATTCTAACTTTTACATTGCTGTAATCAGATTCTAATTCAAAGTCTTGCAAATACACATGAAAAATAAGCCACTGGTCATGAAATCTAATGATTACATTCAAAGCTAGCCCTTAAAAAAAATAAAAAAGTTACAGGCAAAACATACTGGTTTATGTACTCACTAGCTTATCAGGCTACAATAGGCATGGTTTAAGTATAAAAAAAGCAGACAATTCAGATTTAAATAAGACTGTGTGAAATCAGAAAAAACCCTTAGATTTCACTATTAAAAAAAACCCCAGAACACCTATAATTACTTCCCATCCTACAGCTACAGTTAAACCAACTAACAAAAATAATCAAAGTATTTTTGACAAATGGAAATTAGGCTAGAGTATGTGGCAACAATCAAAGTTCATATATGTTTCTATGTAAAATGACTCATGATTTACTATAACATAAAATATGAACAAGAGCACTTTGTGGCTAATGCAAGAGCTACTAGTAGGAACACTTAATGCCAAACAGTCTTCAGCCCTCCTTTACATCGTATCTCCAAATCAGTATTGACTTCTTTTGACCAGATACATCATTTTTGGCTTGTCACCCCAGTATGTCGTGTTTTACCACTTGCCATAGGCAGCAGGAGACAACTAGCTGAGCAAACTACAAGCAGTGACATGCAGAAATTAACTCTCAAATCTGAGTACTTAGATAAAATGATATGCAAGCGCATACTAGGACAAAAGGAATGGCATTCGTCATCCAAAATAGGCTCATCATCCCTTCCCACCCCCCTTGAACAGTAGTTGCAACAGCAATAGAAAAAGATCAAGAAGATGTCTGTTCTTCAGAGTCAACTGTGGAAAAAAGTCAGCAATATATAACAGCAGCGATGGACAAGGAAGAGCAAACCCAAAGAATCTTGTTGAGTATTTGTTCATCATTTACTTTTTCTGAACACAAGCCAAAGTGCACCACACCGGCTTGTTCTGAACTTCAGATACAGATGTCCTAATCTTAGATCCTTCACAGATTTAGAATTCAGTCTCCCTGAGGCCCCTATAACCAAGTAAGAAAACTCTCTTTATCTAGCTTGGTGGCTGCCAAGACAGATTCCATGTCATTAAGGATGTCAGAGCTCAAAGCCTCTTGCAGACTTGGCATCAGTTCTTCTCCTTCTATATTCATTCCATCTCCTTCCAGTGTCCCAAGGTCCACATTTGTCCCTGGAATGGCTTCAAGGTAGTCTGGGAAACGGTTCTGATGGGATGGTATGTTACTTTGGCCGATACTGTCACCTAGTTATAACACAAAGATGGACGTTAAGTATACTGGGAGTACCAAACCTACAGTTTATCAGGACAACTGGTTGAAGGTTAATCATGTACTTCTTGCATCATACAAGCAGCATGACTCACGGAAATCCATCACAAATCCCAAAGATAACTTGACTGCATGCGGATGTACAAAGAACATGCCTTTCTTTCAAACTTTCACCTACTGACCCAAATCTTATAGATCTTTGATGTCATTTAGCATAACTTAGTTTATACACTTGAAGGAAAAAGTCAAATATCGTTTTGGAGTAGTATTACCAACACTGGATGAACAACATTACTTCAAAAAGCAAACACACTCAAATTCTTTATAAAAACAGGAGTGATTCTACTTATGAGCAACTTCCCCATCTTCCCAATACAGCTGATTACAAATATTTTTTTCACAAATCTAACCATAATATTTCTATCAGAGAAATAGGGGAAATAGGAGAAGGTAGAAAAACAATGCAAAAAGTATCACAGCTTTTCGGAGTTGCTTGTTTTCACTGCAAATGGATACGAGTGTATTTGGAAAACATGCCTTAAAAATGTACACAAAACCAGACCTGTATCCATCTCATCAACACTGTTCAGGAAGTCATCTGGGGTTCTGGGTACGCTGTAACTGCTCATGCTAAGTCCACTATCTGTGCTTTCATCTCTGGAGTGATATGTTCCACTGTAACAGAAGGAGGAAAAAAACATGAGGGTAGAGCACTGAAGAAAATAAAACAGATGCTTGTTTTGAACAAATTTATGGGCTTTGAAAACATTGCTACCATGAGAAATCCCCTATTCTAATAAAAAACCGAAGCATTTGTTTGCGTGAGACACCTGAGTTTTATTTTATGCAGACCTTTTCCTATTAAAATCATATTATTTAGATACAATTTAACTTGATGAGAACATACTTAAGCAGCTTTAAGAAACTGCCTACTTGTGTTGTGCATAATGTTAATCTTTTCACACCCACTAACAGCTAAAACCTTTCGAAGCATATCAGATAATCCATAATGATTATAAAAATAATAATTATGGTGCACCCTTTTAAGCTTCCATAAGGATGAAAAAATACTTCTAACTAATGTTCCCATGTTTAATCAACCACTGAAGTGTATTTTTAGGTCACTGCTGTTATAAATAGCTGGAACTCCTTTAGCAATTCTTCAATTGCTTCCCACTGCTGCATTACTACTTGTTCAGTCACACATGTCAAGGCAAGAGAGCACCCAAATATAAATCAAATCCCGGTACAGAAGCCATCCTATAAACAAACCCTGCCCAGAATGATCCTGCTGACAGAACAGTTAACCAAACTGATGGCATGGGGCCTTATATGCCTTCACTTTCTTACTGCCATCTCACTGTCAGCACAGCAAGCAAGACCAAGAGAGTCACAGTGGAAAATGTGGGATGATCGGGCAGGGAAGCAGGCCTGTGTGTTGAGCTTATATAGCAAGGTTTTGGTAGCAGGGATCTGCGGGGATCACTGTGTGACACAGCATGAGGAGCTGATTCCATGTCAGCCAGCTGGTTCCAGTTGTCTCCAAAGTGGTCCAGTTGCCCAAAGCCCATCAGTGACAATGGCAGTACCTTTGTCACAACATATTGAAGAAGAGGAGAAAAATGCTGAACAGCAAGTGGGAGAGAAGAGTGAGAATATGTGAGAGGAACAGCCCTGTACACCCCAAGGTCAGTGCAGATGGAGGGGCAGGAGGTGCTCCAGGTGCCAGAGCAGAGATCCCCCGGCAGCCCCTGGTGTAGCCCATGGTGAGGCAGCTGTGCCCCTGGAGCCCAAGGAGATTCAAGGAGGAGCAGAGATCCACCTGCAGCCTGTGGAGGATCCATAACAGAGCAGGGGGATGCCTGAAGGAGGCTGTGACCCCATGGGAAGCCTGTGCTGGAGCAGGCTGACAGGACCTGTGGCCCCATGGAGAGAGGAGCCTGTGCTGGAGCAGCTTCGCTGGTAGGAGCTGAGGCCTGCATAAGCAGCTGCTGAAGGCCACCATTACTTCCCTCCCTGCTGCATCTCCTGATATTCAGTCTTCACAAAATATTTTCAAAATCTGTATTTCTTTAGGTTGTGGTAGCATTCACTGATTTTCCATCCTGCATCCTATATGAACATCAACTTGATTTACTGTTCAAATTATCATTTGAAGACATACTGATCCTCCTCATGATGTACTTGTGAAGTATATAGTATATGCATTTTTGTCACGTATGAAGAAGCAAAAAAATTATGAAAAGCTATTCAACATCGGATGCCAGTAGAATGCCATCAGTCATGTACATAAATATATATATAAACATACATATGTACCTTTGATTCCATGAGGACATCTTTGCCATAAAAGAATCTAACATTTTTTTATAGATAAATCATAAATATTTCTCTTTTATATTGATTTAAAAATAGAATCACCACATTCAATATGATCCTAATAATTAAAGTATTTAAAACTTCTGTGAACAAAAACGCTGGTTTACTTTATGGGACAAAATACTAAAAACAGAACTGAGACTATGTTGAACTAAATCACTCCAGTGGAGAAGGCTTTTTGGTTGTTGCTCTCACACTTGGAATGTTCAGCACTTCTCTTCAAATCACTCCTTAATACACATTTCCTCTTTTTTCAACACAGATTTGTTAATTTAGTAGTCACACCACCCAAAATTACCACATGCAACTAAACAGCACTACCCAAAATAGAGTGGATTCTTCTTCAACTAACAATTGTTAAAATATGTGTATACAAAAGAAGAAATACCAATTTAGGAGTTAAACAGAGAACTACCATCACTACCAATATAAATCTAACCGACAAAAATATTTAAACAAGTATGGCAAATCAAGAGCTGAAACAGTCTAATGAAGTCTGCACTGATGAATATCCCATTCAAAAAAAATCAAATAAACCATAATGACAGTAAGTACTGAAGACAGCAGGCAGATTTGATTATGCATTTTAAACCACTATTGAGCATTATCTCAAATTGCTGCAATGTAGTGATTTTCTGAGATTTTTTTAGTGTTTCTATTATACAGGCAGCAGAAAATATTAAACAACCTAAACTTTGAATGTATAACTAAATTTAATATTGTCTCACCAGGAACTTTATATATACATTATAGAGACAGAAAGAAACATTTCTCCAAGTCTGTACTTAACATAAGGAGATCTTTACATCAAAACTACTGGACTGCTTTTTGAGACAGCAATGCATATTCATAAATGTCCTTTCTTAAAAATCCCTTTCCCACACCCATGTGACAGAATTAAGTGTGGTGCCACACATACAACAGCCTAGAAGGATGCAAATATTCAGACCAAAATGCAAATTAAGATAATCTGAACTCAAGTGAAACACAGATTTTCAATATTTTGCATGAAGTAAGGGCTACATTAAAAAAAAAAAAAACAAACACCAGTTAAACATATATGCAACTAGGCAAGCAGTATCTTTTTGCATTTTGCAGTAAATACTAACCTGCCATAACATTACAAAACGTACATTTGCCCTTTCTAGCTTTTCCCCCTGTTTCTAGTAAATGGTAAAGATCCATCTCTTTATATTTTATGTGTGTAGATCCACAACAGATAAACTGCATCAGTCCACTGCCATTTGAAACCTAAAGAAGTGTTTTCTTCAGGTCAGAAGACAGGTTTTGAAGATGTGAGGACCTGAATGATGTATGATGACAACACCCCGCCAGGAGTTCAATCTAGTATGTTACTGTATCACATCAATACCATCATCTATCTACAGAGGCTTCCCACAGGAGTGCAAGTCAGGTTTAAATTGTCTTGCGTCTTTTGTTAGGACAAGGCTAGCACAGTCAAGGCTCACGCAAGAACACCCTACAAAATGAATTCCATGTAGAAGAATCTTTCCAAAAACCCCAAGTTTTCTAATCATAATGGTCTGCGTAGGAGATAAATCTTTCCAAAGGATTACCCAAAATACAGATATCACTTATCTCAAGCTGCAACAGTGTCTCCAAAGTTGTAATGTTTGATATGAAGCATTTGCAAGCTGAAATTTGAACAGTATTTCCAACAAAATAAACACTTCAAGTCAGAGGGATTTAGGAAAAAGTTTTATGAAAGACTAGTCTATACTGTAAGACTCTAAATCTTGAATGAAAATACCCACTTCAAAATAACACAGCATTTAAAATGAAACATGCCACTATTTGTAGACCTAACATTAGCAGAGTAAAAATACTGCTAAATACCTGAAGTGAAGGGGAGGGGTGAACGGAGAAACCTTAAAATGAACCTCAAGCTGTAATCCTAAATGTGCCTCAGAGTTCATTTGATCTCACAGCGAGCTATTCACAAATTCTTTGAGTCAGTAATTTGAAATGACTGTTAGTCAACAGATTATGCAGAGGCAAACATGTTATGACTTTGAATAAAAACCTTCCTACAAGTCTGAACAGACTACTTCCTCCCACAGGAGACAGCTTTTAATCTTCAACTTTTACTAGACTTGCCATTTAAGGAAAGATTCATTTACAGCTGTGGCTCTTGGCACAGACAGATGTTCAAAATAAACTATTACATGTACCAAACAGAATTTTAAATCAAATTTCTTTCCTCTAGTAGCTACTCCTACAAACCTGTTAAGAAAGGGATCAGAACTATTTGTAGTCATTGTTCTCAGTTCCTGAGACATTCCAGGAGATGACACGGGGTTTTGAGATCCACCGTCTTGCTCCATTGTTGGAAGCTGGCTACGGAGAGCCAATTCCTAGAACAGCAGGAAAGGGAGAAAAAGAGATCAGTTAGGCAACTGAAATCACTTTTTGGATACATAAACACATGACATTATAGATAATTGATGCTTTTACTGCTTCCAGTTACAAGAGTTAAATGAAATTAAACTAAAGTTTCTGAGGACAAAGCAACAATCTGTACTGGCTTCAATGAAAATTCAAGTTTCAGCAACCATACCCAGCATTAAAGAGACTGCACTGTAAATGTATTTATGGATATAAATACCTGCATGTTTACACAAATATTTTCTACTTCACTTTAGTATCTTTCTGTTAAGTCTATACTTAAACCAAACCAAGAATTGTTAATACTATCTGACCCCTAAAATAGCCTGTTTAGCTCTGCTAAATAGCATTTTATCCCCATTTTTTTAAAATTCTGATTTAAAATTCTGATTTTCTGGCTTCCTTTGTACCTTTCCTGCTTCAGTCAGCAAACTTTCAAGTCTTTCCCTAAAAGTTTCCATTCTGAGTAATTTCTTAGTAAGACCAAGACACTGCGCTTCTAAAGTTAAAGACCTAAACTGCATATAATTTTTTACACATCTGAATGTTCACCAGCTTGAACCAAACCATCCATAAAGCTTGTAATTACTAATTAATGAAAGCAAGTTTTAACATAAAATGCATTAAATTAAAGGTGGATGGAAATAAGCAACGTTTAATGTAATTTCCAGTGACCCCTCTCCCCTTTTTAAACAAGTATACTGTGAGTTACACATGTGAAAATACTGTAATTTTTCTTCAAGCAACTCTATTCGAACATCATCAGTATCTCACCAAGACTGAGCTTTGTCAGTGCAGAGACTGGTAAATCTATTAAATATCTTGTTATCATTATTGGTAGCATGTGATTTCCAGGCTGTGCCTGGCAAGGTAATCTCAGGCAAAACCAATCCTGTCAGTCTTGCCAATACTCAGTATTTCTCTTCACCTATTT
Source organism: Eopsaltria australis (assembly GCA_034509425.1). Taxonomy (NCBI): domain Eukaryota; kingdom Metazoa; phylum Chordata; class Aves; order Passeriformes; family Petroicidae; genus Eopsaltria; species Eopsaltria australis. The sequence continues at coordinate 1,456,111 of JAVTVJ010000194.1, forward strand.
TTAATGGTAAGACTGTAGTATTTAATATACAAAAATAACTTTTCCCCAATTCTTCTTCAAAGTGATTTCTTTTTAAGAAATCCTAAGGTTATTTTATTTTATTTCCAGCAGACTGTGTATTGAAGCTTCCCTACTGCCTGGTTTTCTTTTCTTTTCTAATCTGCATATTCATCACTCCCGTTCCTGTGGATTATGATTCTACATATTTCTCTAAGTTTTATGTCTTGCACTAGAAAATTTTCTCACTACAGATGATTAGATCTTTGCAGGAAGTCTACAAGCATACCCTTCGTTTTTGTGTTCATCACACCCAACTACTACTTCAAGTAAACCCAGCCCTCTGGTCATCACCACTTACTTGGCGACTGTCCTAACAAACAGTAATAATAATTCATCCCCATTTTCAGATCGCAGGATGTTAAACGTTTTTTAGTAATTTCTAAAGTATTATCTATATGATTGTCATTTGCTTATGTAATAATCCCACGTGTAAAGCCTATATAATGACATCTTACTTCACAGCTAAGTTTGCAACCTTGTATCAGTCACATGTTACCTGATATACAGGTAGACTCATCCATTTGAAGAAAAGAAAGAAAAAAGTGTTCTTTCCTGGAATGCTTCCCGAACAGTGATCTGAAGAAGGCAGAAGATCTTAAGAGCAGCTATCCCAGAGAGGGCTCAAGAACTGCTCACCCACGTGCTCTGTCCTTTTCCCCTTCCCTCTTGGTTTGATCTGTACATTACATCTTTATTTCCTTGGGCCGCAGTCCCTGACATGGATGAGGAGGAGGAGCCAAAAGTGCCAGCAGACTGCAGAAGCAGCTTAATCACACACCAGTGCCACAAAAAGTGGTAACAAAGCAAAACCTACATGGAGTCATTTCTGTATATGCTCTACAGTGACATTTCATCTCCTTTATGTGGTCCTTCCAATCAGCACTGCCTCCTGATTCAACAGCTGTGAGGAAGATAAGAAATGCATACACGTCCCCTTTTCAAGGGCTACTGGCACCAGGAAAGAAAAAAAACCCCACAATTTTTCTTCTGTTATCATAGAGAAAAAAAGTCAGTACAAAGGAACAAGAAATTTGAAAAAACAGGGAAGTTATCTTTATATTTGTCTAAATCCTCAGAGTGTAGGAGAGGTTGAAGTTTCATCAATATGTACACTTAAACAGTATGGTAAAAATGAATGTAGCTCAAGACACTAGCCAGCTAAAAACAAAAAATCTCATTTCACTAAAGGCCCACTAAAAAGAGATGTATTAAACCAGGAGAGAGAACTGTATTTTGCCTAGTCTTTCGCATGTACTATTTAGTGAGACTAGTATTTTTAAAGTTAGTACCACTTTTATCCTTGTTTCAAAACATTGCTGAAAAACGCAAAACTTCAACTATTTTTAACTACTTGTAAGTAGCATTATTGCTACTTTTTCAGGAGTCAGAAGCACTTTCCTCTCAAAAGAATGTTATTACTCATCTAAGTAATAAATTTATGTCATTCTGGGAGTCGGAAGGAGAAAGGAATTACCAAAAAAGACAAGCTATTGAGAAACGAATACAGGGCAATTTTTAATCATTCCACAAGATAAGCCAAGTTTCCCAAAGGCCTAAAGAGTATGCTAAGACTATTTTTCCTAAAAGGTGTATATAATGTAAACTGATGTTGTGTTGTTTGAAGAACCGTCTTTTCATCTCTCCTTCCTTACAAACCTGTTTTGCAATAAAAAAGTTGTATGTTTGCTGTACTTAAAAAAATGTATGGGAGCGTCCAAGTCTCTCCCAGCTCCGAACAGAGCAATGTGAACTCTAGGCTTTTAATTCATGCTTTAAAATATATCCTTTATTAGAAGTACTTAAAGTCTGGAGGCAAAAATAAAACTATGACAAAATCCTGGCTTAGGTTTCTGTGAATTGATCTCATCCTGTTTTCAAAGTATGTCAAGCTTGTTTTAAGTACTTATGGGCAAAGAAAAGCTTAGTATTCCTATTGTTAGCACAAAAGCTGAATTTTGGTTATTACATAGAGACCAAAATGATCTGTCATCTCCTTAAATAATTTTTGAATTAAGGTCAGCACTGTGTCATTTATCTGGCTGACCTCATCCACATTTTTTTCATAATTGCATACAGATAAAATTTTATATGAAGCCACAGGTCATTCACACCATGTCCAAATTAACTTCGCAAAACTACCCTTTTCAGAGCGTTTTTATCTTTACAGACTTTTGAGGAAAGGCAGATGACTTGTGCAACTCACATTCTTACTGTATTAAACCTGTGATATGCTACTCAATTTGACTTGATATATCCCGTTAATTTGTTTTGTGAATTTACTTTAAAAGTGTCAATTGTAACATTTCTGCCCCCAATTATCGCTTGACTTTCAAATGATCCACAGGCTTTCCTGGGATGGGAGAGAAGTTTTAGGGTAAAGAGAAGACCACAACACTTATGGCAGACTTACAGCACCAGTTGCTTCTTTAGATTAAGTGTTTGCATTCTTGTGAGGGTTGCAAAGTTACAGCACATATACAAAAGAAACAGGGAAGACACCTGGACAGATGAACATAAATGAACTCAGCAATGAGAAGTTGGGCAATTTGTGAGGACTAAAGGGAAACGGACAATTCACTGCTTCAATCATGACAACCAGCACAGCCAGTGAATACACTTCTGATTTACTATATAGACTTTTAAACAAGCTATTTATCCATAAAGATCTCCATACATGAGCAAGCAATGCAATTATTTTGTTGATATGTAAAGCTTAGAAACAAGCAGCAAACACAGAATGAGCAAGGATATACTGAGGAACTTGTCTCATAAACATGTAGTATGCTGATCTTACTAGCAAATACTCTGATATTAGCAGCAGATAAATAAGAAGTCTTCCAGTCTTAGCACAAGAAAATAGTCTGCACAACATCCAAGAATACCATCAGTACCGCGACATTATTTGTCTCTATTTCTTTCCACAGCACACTGTAAGGGAAGAAATCTGTTACTTAACATCTGTTCAATTTTGTGACATATACAAAACTTGATTGACATCTGCTCTACATTAGAAATTGTCAACCAATTGATGATGCTAACTGCAGGAAAATGGAAAGAGTGGGGATGGAGTGAAAGTCAAGTCATTCAAACTCTTAACTTAGGCAGATAGACATCTTTAAGATTTCACAAATAACTGATGATGATAAGCACAGGTAACTGAACAGATGCTTGGTGTTTTCAAATTTCCTGGATGTATCAAGAGTTCTTGCTTATACACAGTAAGTCTGAAAGGTATAATTTTTGCTACAGGTACCTTTGACATTTTTAGAATTTCAGTAAAATACATCCTCATTCAATCAAGAAGAGTCTCTTACAGTGCTCACTATAAAAAATGAAGCTGAGCAATTATTTACTCTCTCCAGAAGGTGCTAAGGTTTCCATACATAACACTTGGAGTGTCAGTGTCACTACAGGATACCACAGTATGATGGCAGAGACAAAAACCTGGCAGGGACACTATGGTTACCCAGTACCAAAAACACCTGACTATAGATATCAATACAAACACGGTACTGTATCCAGGCTACATGGGGAAAAATGTCAAGAAGGATGAGGATGTTGGGCTAGATGACCTCCACCAGTCCCTTCCAACTTAGACAGGTTTTGTGACATGAAAAGCTCAGAGGACCAGTTAAAAGTTAAGGAACATTTTTCAGATGTTTTTAATCCATCTAAATCAGAGATTTCATTAGAGGCAAGCTTCAAGAATGCTGATGTTATGTAATTTCTTTACAAACGAAAGACTTTGGCAATCTCTCTCTAAAACAGACTTAGTATTCCCAGAATTAAGAGCACTGAACATACGAAGATTTAATTTTCAGTATTCCTTAAAAGAACATCTAAAATTTAGCAAGAGAAGCTATTACTCTACCACCAAGCACAGCTTTATCATCAGGAAAGCAGGTAATTCCTCCAGAATTCATTGTTTTTACTCAAAAAGAAAGACCTGTCAGAAAGAAAAAGATGAACAAAGAAATTTTCATTCTTTCTATCCATTTTTCAGATTCACTAGGTCAACTGTGATCTGATCAGATGTACAGATCGGGATTCAGTAACAGCATCATCAGAGAAGACAGACTACATTTGCCTCTACAGTACAAGTCCTCAAGAAGCATTTAGAGAACCAGAACCCAGAAGTTCTCTGAGGACTTTCTTCTACCTGTGGCTGCTCATTGCATTACTGAGGTGACACAAAAACACAAAAAATACATTTAGATGGTGTAACATGAATAATCTAGTATTACAGAACTTTAAAAGTGACATAATTGCCCATTCTTCTCCCCAACAGATCACTCAAACACACCTTGACTCAATAGCAAGTGAAGACTAATAGAACTGATACTGGGCAGGAGGTATGGTAGGGAGCAAGTTTAAATATAAATGGAATCCTGATTTTTGTATGAATCCTTACATCAGTTGGCATTCCAAGTAAATCACAGTGACCACTACATATACATTAAATGAATTCTCAGTGTAGTCCCTTTGAGTTTTTGCAGTTTTTTAGGATTTAAAGCCATACTTTCAAGAAATTCCAAGCTCATCTTAAAGAGTTAAGTATGAAACTGGTAACAAACTTCTCCATTTTCTGTATTTTTTTGAGTTGGCAACAGGAAGAAGTTAGTGGAAGAGTGAACAATAGTATGACAGGGCTTCAGGCACAGAAGAAAACAGAATACACTTTTGGCATACAGTAAGAAAAACATCCCTTATGAATGACCTAATTATGTCAGAAGATAAGGTGTTTTCAACTGGTATGGAGGAGTCCTCCTTTGTTTATTCTCTTGTACAGCCACAATTCTTGGGGATTTTTTTTCTCCTCCAGAATAGGATCTAATATTGATTGACAGGATCATTGTGGCTAATGCTTTGTAAATAAATCAAATTACCACATCTTAATTAAAATGCTTCTGCTTAAGAGCTGCTCTAGTACTGTCAAACAAGAAAGTATTTTTCCTTGGGTGTCATCAGTAAGGTCTGAAGTTCCTACTTCTCAGAACTAGTAACATACAAATTTTGTGGTACTCTTCAGAATGCAAAAGTACACCAGTACTCATAGCTTCCAAACAGAGGATACTTTCTTTTGTTCTGTTTTTCTTGCCTAGTGTATACAGAGGTTTTTCTTAAAACAAAGTACAGTACAAGCCAATATAAATATTGTACTAAGAACCGGTAGATTAAAACACTGTTAGCAATAGTAAACATGAAGTTCTCTGAATATATCCATAAACCCACTCTTCCAGAGATTTATTCTATATTCAACTCCTTTAGAGACTAAAAGAAGACCACATTAAACTGTTTATTATGCTTCATATTTTGAACAATTTTATTTTGGTCTGAGCTTGAAAGGCTTTTCACAATTATTGTTTCCTATCCAGAAAATCTATCTGTGCAAGAGCCTGTTAAATGTCAAAATGGAAAAATTACATATTATATCTACATAGCAATTATTCTGTTAGTCTAATCTATTAAGTAATTCTGTTACACTATGCATGCTTAAAAATCATAACTATTTCAAGTGACTTCATTAACTGATAACAGATATCCTTCTCTAAGATCATACCTGCTTAAACAAACTGATAAGAACATTCATACGAACAGTACTTAAAAGTCACCAACTACTACCTTAGATTGCTTTAAATAAACATCTTGATGACATCAGGACTGGAACAGCAGTATCCTCAAGAATGCTACACAAGAAGATTGTTTTCAGTGTAAAAAAATGTGCAATGAATTCCTCGTTTGCTCTTAAATATTGATATAAAGTTGTGGTAATGCAGCACTACTAAAAACAGTGTTAGGGCTGTGACCAGAAAAGTGATTCAAAAATGTGCATGGCAGAGCTTGGTTTTCTGTTTGTTTTTTTCTTTTTCAGAATGTTTTCATGTAGCAAAAAGTTCCCTGCTAGCCTAATTTAATGCTTTCATTTTTCTAATTATGCTGAAACATCAGTTAAGAGCCTACCTGATGTTTTGGAGAATTTGCTGTGCTGGGATTGATATTCCGCAATGCCTAAGAGTAAAAATAAGATGGATAAAAATTACTTTAGCTGCATGGTTTACCTATGCAGGCTGTCTTACAAACACCATCTTGTAGTATCAAGCCCCCAAGACAGGCCAGATGAGACAGGATAAGGGAGTTAAGAAACTGTGAAAATCATGACACAGTGAAACAAAACTCACAGATTTACCAAGGATGCATATTTGACAGATAAGCTTAACGACTAAGGAGAACAACATGAAGAGAACTGGCTGTCACCTGGTCCAAAGTTAGTCAGGTTCTCAATGACAACTGAGGCAAGAAGACAATTAGAAGGCCTACCTAGAAGCATGCTAGCACAGGGTAAAATGTCTGTTTGTGGATTAATTGCAAAGCAGGAATAGCAGAAGCCCAGGTGCTTAAGCAGAGAGAAAGTCCTGATGCCACCTTTGCAATGTATTCTTACCTAGAGTACTCTAAAAAGTAATGGCTGTAAAGATGACCCATCTTACACCAAGAGATGCTGAAGATTCCTACAAAACAGTCCTTGACTACAAAGGGGATAACGGGAGTCAGATTCCAGGACAGAATACTGCAGGTGATGAAGAAAGAGAAAAGCTGTCTTTGAAGACATTAAGGTATTATCCTCTTCTGATAAAAGGCCCATCACCCAAAGTGAAAAGGGAAAGATTTTAGAAGGTTTTCCTCAAAGAAAAGATTAGTGCTTTTTCTGGCAGTGTCAAAATCCCAAAGAAATACCCTAAGTATCTAGCACAGATGGTAGATAAACATGGTAATCTTAAAACATTCAGATTGAACAACTGAAGCAGAAGGCTTAGAGTTGGAGATCAAGCCCGAATTCCAATCCAGAGATTACAAAGTTCAGTCCTACACTTTAATATTTGGTACACCCATATCCATACAGTAGAAAATACTGAAAGGCTTAGCTTGCAGCTTTATTATGAAGCTTGAAATCCTTCATCATAAGAAAATCACAGATTCAAAAGGCAGCACAAGTTATTCAGTTCTTCCATGCTCACTCTGCTGTTGAACAGGTAAGATTTTGGCAACAAGGCATCTCCTCAATGTATCTTATATAAACTTTAAAAATACTTCAAAATCTACAGATTGCAACAGATTCTAAAAGTGAAGACTTTCCTCCACTTAAAAGGGAGAACTAAAGTAGCTAAAGTGGGAAATAACTTTTTGCATGACTTGGAACTCAACAAATGTGGAATACATTCTCAGGAGGAATAGCCAATCACATCAACAGTCCATGTTGTTATCCTTATAGTTTGTGAAGCCTGCTCTTTAAGAGTTTTGTTAGAGGGAGGAATGAAGGAGGGAAGCAAAATCCTTCACTCTAAAAAATCACCACCAAGTTGGTATCAGCAAGAGTATGAATTCAGACCTGTTTAGATCTCAAAGCTTTTTGTACAGTCACTGAAACAACTTACAAAAATCAAAACATAACATACAAAAGAATTAGTGGAAGTAGGTGTCTAACCTGTGGCCTCACCTGCCGAAGCAGTTCTTGATGCTTCAGTCTCAGCCTTTCTTTCTCCATCTGTAGCTGCTGAAGTCTCATCTGTTGCTGCTGATTGGAGCTACTCCCACCCATCACACCACCCTGGGGACTCTGAGGAGCCAGAGGAGGTGGCTGTTTGACTGGAGCACTTTGGCTGATTCGCTGATTCATGGCTAAGGAACCAAAACAATAAACATTAAAAAATTAAATTCAAACAAATACATGCAAGGAAAGTATTATCCATGAAAGGTATACATTAAAACATTTACCAAATTCCAAGGCATGACAGTACAAAACGTGCAGTTACACTGACATTCAGAGTGTGAAATGTATACTCAGGTGTGAGCAATCGTTGTGTGTAAAATTAATGCAACAGTTCCATGTTTAAGACTACATAGCTGTTCTAAAAGCTTCTGAAAGCAGTTTAATATGCTAACTGGTGAAAAATTCAAAAGTGGTAGTAACAGATTTCAATTTGAATTAGAAGGATCTCTCTTCTTTCTAATAAACTGTTCTCACTTCAGACACAAATAGTAAATAACTTTTTATTCATGTGAAATCTTAGGTTCATTTAACTTGAGAACACATAGAATGACAAAATGGATCATTTCACTTATATCGAAAACAATTAAAGGCTACCCATTGTGGTGCAAGGTAATGCAACCAGCATTCACATCCTGTTACATCAATATTTTAGAGACTTCATTTGGAGCTTCTTGACAGGCAAAATTAGAGTTGGTACGGAAATAGCAGATAAATTATACAGCCATAAATACTGACATCAACATAGGAAACATTTTGCTAGTGTTTCATTTTCTTTTGCCCCTCAGAACTATGCAATGCATTTTTTCTGGGGAGTGGAGAAGAAAAAATGTCACCTTGTACGCATAATGCACAATGAGAACCCATCTTCCCTTCCCCCTTAAAAACAAGGTCTAATTTTATTTTACAAAATCATGTCTGACTGGGATGCATCTACTTGACAGGCCTGATTTCTCCCTCACATGACACCGATACAGTTAAAGTCAACAGAGGCAACAGAGTTCCTAGAGTGAAACAGAGGGTGGGAAATGCAGACTGTACTGCAATGGCACTGTTTTCAGGGCCTTTAAGTTTGGAATTAGCTTTCCATCATGCTGTCTGTAACAGACTGAATCTGTTCACATTCACAGTATTCTGCAGAATGCATTTGCTGAAGCAGTGATAGGAGAATGGTAGGAATTTTTTTTTTTTTCTGGGAATGAGGATTATAGTTTACAGAAACTAAGAAAAAACGGAAAGAGCTTCTTTTTGAATTAATGTTTTCATCATATACAGGATTCCTGGAATATTAACACTTCTAACTACCATAACAAAGGAAAATTCTTTAATAAAAAATCTGTATCATCTTTTCACTGAATAGCCCTTCAGTCTCCACTGTCTTTTGAGTGTTCAGTTTAAGGTACAGTAGTGGTAGTCTTCTGTTCCAAGAAAGCCAACATATATTTATCACAATACTAAACCAGTTAGAGACCCATCTCTGCAGTCTACCCTTTTAACTAATTCACTGGTCCAGCACAGACTCAACAGTCTAAAGGGCAGGAGGGGTGTATTTTCATGAGTCCAGTCAACATAAAATGCTGTCAAATAGCTTGAAGTGATTTGAAACAGTATTTAATGTAGTTACTTGTTAAAGAGCTTCATATAGATGTTCACTAATAAGATAAAACTTCCTGTAAGGGAAGTGAAGTAGGAATAGAAACCAGATCCCAGTACCAAACAGAAACAACTAGGGTTGCAGTTCAGCTCCAATCTACAGGTCTCATACTGACCCAGAATGAAAAAAAAAGTGGGAAAATGACATTCCTGTAGGTCAAAGCCTAAAATCAAGCAGTTGATGTTATGAGACATCCAGCACTGCTTCACCATCAAAAGTGAACTTCAGGACAGAAGGTGACCGGAGTAAGCCAATTAACCAGCTTTGCCACACGAGCTGTGGTCTCTGGGCCAGTGACAGGAAGATTGGCCCGAAGACACTAGGAACAACATGTTAAGCAAAAGTTCTAACAGCATCAACAGCAGTCCTGTAAGGCTGTGGGCAGTGAACATTTAACTACAAGCACCAGGAGCTCCATTGGGCAATATTTGCTGGAAGCCTGACAGCAATTACACTACCTTCATTTACCAAAGCTGAAGCGAAATCAAAGCCAGAGAAATCAATGCAAAAAGCAAGGCAGCCCATCTAGCAGTTTCAGACAAACTAGACACAACACTGCTGGAATAGGGAATAGATCTCCTCCTTTCTCTCTCTTCAAATCTGGAACCAGGACCATGCCTTTTGCTTGATATACCTTACTCTCACCTTACAAGCAGAAATCAAGGGGCTAGTAGGGGACAACAGAAAACAGTCTTCTCCTGCTGTTAGTTAATTCTGCAACCCTATCCGAAGTCTGTGCTACCCCTCAGAAGTTCCAGGATTCAAACCCTGCTATTAAACAAGATGGAAGGTCAATTACAGTGTAAAGTCAAGAGGGAGAAAAATTAGAAAATTACAATCACCTGAAATGAGCACATCTAAGTCAAAAGCAAACTAGCCTGTAAAATTTAAGTACCCAAACCTGAAAATGTCCATTTTCTTTTCGTTAAAAAGGCTCCCTTTATAGCCTAGTCCCCAGTTATACAATCATGGTTTCTGAGTCCTACCTCGATACAGTTCACAGCCAAGTCATGTTACAGATAACCTCATAAAAATTTAACAGTGTCTAACCTTAGTTAAACACTTCAGTGTAATATCACTAACATTCCTTCAACATGTTACAAATTTGTTTTTCCTGCATACACCATAGAAGTAACTCTTTTCCACAAACAGGCAGCTTTGTAGTCCCTGCTCCTGTCATTTTCTGCTCTTTTTATTTTGTTTATGTGTATCTTTCTGACAGCTGCTTGTATTATTCCTATTCTCTCTGACCACTGTTTGTTCCATTCTTCTCATCTACTGACTTTGCAATTTTAAGAAAGAAATTATGTTTCTCTGATGTTTTCCATTTTATTCTCTCATCCTAGATCCCCAAAATGTCTTCTAATGTCAATTTTGAAATAATATTTCTAACTAAAAGCATACCTAAAGCAGGAATATCATAGGATATTGAGATTTTGGTGTACACTTAAAATTCATCAATAAATACTAGGGGATAACTTAATGATATGATTTGGTAACTATTCAGAAACTGAATCCAAGATTCCAGTTTCTAAATTATTATTATTATTCACACATCCACTGAAAGGATGCTTCTGAACATCTTATTATTTCAAGAATGAAAGTGCAAAAGACTTCAAATTGATAAGATTTTAAACTGTCCTCAGAACAGACTGTGGAGATGTTTTTATACAAGTGAACTACTTTTAACCATGAAATTAAAATAAAAGTTAGGATATTAGAAGAAGATGCTGCTAACTGAATTTTACTGACTTAACATAACCAAGTGAAGAACCAGTGAATAAATGACAACAATAGTATCAATGGTTTTCATACACCTTGGTGATTACACAAGTGTGCTATCTTCAAGGGAAACTGAAAGAAGAATGTAATTATCTATAATTTCCAACACAGTATTTAGTGAAAAGAAGGGGGGAAACACATTTTGTTTCAAGTAACAGGAAAAAACAGAGGGTTTTAAAGCTTTTTTTTGTTGCTTTGGGGTTGAGGTTTTTTTGCTTGCTTATTTTGTGGGTGAGAATTTTTTTCTTTTTACATTCCTATTCTCTATTACTTACCAGGACACAACTGCAGAAACCTGTACTCTAAAGAATATGCTTATCAATGTGACCTCAGCTGATTTTATTTTTTCCACACCTCATGCATTTGTAGTGATCCTGACATGCACTGTTCTTTTTAGGTACTTCAAATTCAAAGGCAAAGAGCTTCATTTTATCTGTTAGCAAGGACTTACCAGTTTTCTAATGCATCCTGTTCCTTACCTTCCATGGCTATGGAAAGCATTTAAATAAGGGGCTCTGCACCCACACAGCGAAGGCTGCAAAGACCTCACAGGCAGAGCAGGAACAAACAAGTCTTTGTTTCTGGAAGAGGGGGATTTGAGGGAGGAGGAGGGGCAGACAAGTTAAAAAACATGGGCAACTTAAGGCAGTAAAAAAGATCTTGTCCTAAAATATGGCTTCATGATCTGCAGAATACAGTCAACTGCAATTGCTGCGATACATTTTTGAGAAGAGAAAAATTACTGGTCTTCAAATGCGACACATCAAATGTTATACTGACAACAGCAGAAATGTCTCTTCTGTACTGTACCAGATAATACCTGACAATTTCTGAAAAAAAGTTTAGACTGCTGTCGACATACATGAAAAAACCAAACAACCAAAACGCAAAAAACGAAAACTGAGAAACAATTACCAGGCATTGGTGCTAGAGAGAAAATGCCAACAAATTTTTAAAATCTCAACCATAAAAGGCTAATTTCTCTCCCAAGATCCTCTGTCAGTTGAAAATTCTAAGTCCCAGGGCAGTGACAGTTTGCAGTAACACAGCACCTCTCCCTTATGCAAAATTATATGCAGAGGCTGCACCCTTAATGGTTAGTAGACACAGCTCAATATTTGATGTTGTTTCTTTCCTACTTACAATTTCATCCTTCAAAGCTAAACCTAATTTTAATCTGCAAATTTGAAGACATTATTTGGTTGAACAAACAACAACAGAAAAGCTCAGGATGTGAGCATACTATAGCTGACTGTCCTTACTAATAAGAATCAATGTTTTCACTGGGGGAGCTAAAAAAAATTTGTCCCCTTCAGCTTCATTTTGTAACTAGACAGCTATTGTGCGTAATTTTTGGCTACAGTCAGGTTTTTACCTGGTGCTAGTTTGCAATGCAACAACAAAGGCAAAAGTCCTCTTTGATTATATTTAAAAGAGTTGTAAAGAAAAAAAAATACCAGTAGGATTTGAAAGAGTCTTGGAAGTAATAAAAACATGTTCCAAGGGGCTTTTTAAAAAAGGCTTGGTACAACAATTTGTTGTTTAATCAGGATGTAAGTCACGTTTCTGGATTGTATGCTTTATAATGTATTGCTACACTACTCTAAGGAAATCCCAGTCGCAATTTCATAATGCTGCTCTTATAAAACAACCTAAAAATTAGCACAATAAAATATTCCATTGCTCTCAGTCACTGATTAATCTGACAATCATGGATTTTAGAGTATGGGGGAAACCTCAAATAGACCATTCTTTGGGCTCATTTTGCTGCTTTAAGTGTACAAACAAATCTTAGTGCCTTAGGCAAAAAGAAATATTCACAGACTCCTGAGCTGAACTTTTGGTTAAAGCAACATATATCCAAGGAAAATACTATTACAGAATCATGTCCAAACTACAGATTGCATTTATCAACTGATTTCATCAAAATTAAATTAGTATTTCCTTTTTGTTTTACTACCACTATTGCACCTGCTGGCCAAAACAATATAAATTAAATTTCTTTTTCTTTGATAAATCATCCATTGTTTTTGAAGTATTTCTATATTGTAAAATATAGATGTGCAATAGCCAGACTGATTTGAGCACCATTAAGACTCTCCAGCATGTACAGACAAGACTCCTGAATCACTGGAAACTAAACTGGAGTAAAATGCTGTGTCAGTTCTTTCCCCCCCCCAGCAGTAAACTGCAGTATTTATAAAGCACTTTCACTCAATGTATGCCAGTTTCAGAAGAAATAAAATACTCTGGCCAGCCAGAAAAGCAAATGTAAATTATATTCAGCAGTAAACTACATTAAGTAAGTAGATTTTAGGAACTTCTGCTCAGTGCAAACATATAAAACAAAATTCTTTAAATAATGGGCTCTTACTAAAACTCTCTTTAAACTGTTTCCCTCTTTTTAAAAAGAAATCAATTTTAATTTTGGAAGGCTAAACAAGTTTCAAATTACTTGACTTACAGGATGCAACTGACACCATAAGTATTAGTACTACAGAATTAGATAAGACACTCTGCATTGGACAGATTACGAGAAGAAATCCGAACTAATGGTATTTAAATTTAAATTCTATGTATGAAACACTGAAGACTACAGTAAGTGCAGGAATCTGAGCTCACCAAGGCCCCATATGTCTGACCACTGACTCTCTAACAAAATATATTTAATGAAAGCTAGTCCACATGTTAGACCAAAGTTTAATCAGCAAAGAGTCTACATAAGGCTATTAGCTGTGAACAGTTTCACCGTTTAATCACCACATAATGCTTCCTGGGTTAACTCAGAAAAAAGGCAAGCTTCTTTACAATTTCTTATAAAATAATGTGATAACTTTTTAAATGCAGGTTTCCTTTAATTTATTTGAGTAGAACAAACCCTGCACATATGCATCCGCACATCTTCATCTTTTTAAAAAAATCTCTCATGAGCTCATTAGAAATTATTAAACAGAAATCACAAAACCCAGTAAAAACTACTGTAAAAAATCAACAGTATACCGTCAAGAAATACTTCTATATATAAGAAACTGCCATCATGTTTCAACATAATTGAATACAAAGACAAAAAACCTGATGTGTCTTTGAATTTAAGATCGTATATGATTAGATAGAGGCTATGTAATTACTGTGTATATATGTATTTAGATTACAGATAATGAATCATGTTCAAAATTATCCACCTTCAACTTTTAACACAGTATGCTCATTAACAGGTAAGTGCAAACTGCTGTATTAGAAGAATATGGTGGAAAAAATGTCCCTGTTAGGTGCGCAGCTTCCTTTCACTATCCCAGCTGCTTAGCACAACACTAATGCATTATTTTTACTGGCACCCAGACATCCTTAGCAATAAACCTCCTTTCTCAAACAGGATTAAATTACTTCTAAAACAAAACAAACCCCAAAACAGGTATAAACTTACATAAACCTACTGTCCTGATAAATTCTTAAGAAAAGTGTAGGTTTCTCTCTGTTTAGTAGTCTAGAAATATTCTACCTAAAGTAGATAACTGCATCCTGACACCATACTTGTGGACAGATTTAGTGATTTCTTCAGTTAACTCTGTTCAATTAGGAAGTATAAATACATCCTGCTTTCAAACAAACTAAGATTTCACTTTCTGATATAATCATGCATAACAAATAATTATTTACCATCATTACCATAAGGCAGCATCTGCCTTTTACAAAATGAAATTTTACCCGCCTCTGCAAATTCACAGCAGGCTTTGACAGAAGTCACTGGTTCACTGAAAACTGATGCTGCTTCCTCTGTACACATCTCTGACACACATACCAAAATACAGAAGTCTTTACCCCATCCTAATTGATCTCTTGAAACTATTCTTCTGGAAAAACAGAGACAGGAAAGTGAAAAATCTAATACCACTAGACATTTTCAGATGAGTCAAATCCTCTTTTATTTTACAGAGTATGTAAAGAGGAGATGCCATTGCATTTGCAGATCAAAACCACTTGTGGCTCTGCTTTTTGTGCAAAAAACTCAAGGCAGACCTGGAACTTAAAGAGTCTAAAATGCTAACTATGAGCAGACACAAGGTCTGGGCTTTTTTTTTTTTTTTTTTTTTTTTTTTTGACTAGACAGAGGCCAAACCCCAATTTTCCGATCTACAGTTCCAGTTCTATCTTGTCCAAAAATCTGCATCTTCAAAGGCTCCTACAAACTAATTTGAAGGAACATATGTTAAACAAAGTGCCGAACAGGTAAAGGATAAGAAAACAACACTATGGAATACCTCCTTTTAATTTCTGGTACTTAAAAACTAGCAGATGCTCTGAAGCTTAAGCTTTTAATTGAATCTCAAGCTTGTTGGGTGTTTGCTTGTTTTTTTTTTAAACAGAAATCATAAATATACATTTCAATGAAAGGTACATTTTACTTCAGTGGTTCTGAACAAGCACTTTTCACTTTTTCAAAGGTGGAATGTTTTCATACTACAAAAAAACAAAGCAGAAAATCCTGGTGTGCATTCTCTATAATCATACTGTCATCATCAGTTTTATTTCATTTCCTAATTATGTAGTCAAGCAGCTACTGTACACAGAGCCCCTATGGCACTTTCCATAATGATATTAAACACTGTCTTGCCTTACCTTCCGCCTCATCCAAAATTCATGCAGAACTTCAAAGAACATTAACATAATCTCTAAGAGGGAGTGATAAAGTCGTGGCAGTGATTTCAACCTGAGGTCACATATTTTGCTTCATACCCCATTATCACAGCTCCAAGAATTTAAAGAACAGAAGGAAAGAGACTGCGAGTGTGTTACACTGGTATGACCACTAGGTGCAAGCCTTTAAAACCCAAGTCTAGAATAAAATAACAAGGAAACTGAAACAGTATCTTGTTTTACTCCAATCCTCCAATCCCTACAGACACTTGTCTGACTACTCTACTGGAGTACTAAGGTCTCCACACCAAACTTAACCCAGCAGAGACACGGAAATCAACTGCCAGTTTCCAGTATTTTCCCACTTCAACTTTGAATTTAACATATTAAGCACCCTCAAAGGGCAAATTATTTAAGGTTACATTTCAAAACCAAGTCCTATCATTGGCAAACTTAAATAAGAGTTAAAATCCCTTAAATGGTATTTGATACAAAAGCCAATTCTTGGAAACTTACAGATAAAAAGCTGAACAATTAAAACTTCAACTGGTACTAGGAAATTTGATTTTATAGAGAAAGCAGATGTTCTTCTACTTCACCAACTCCAGCCACGCAGAATGCATAGCTGACCTGCTTCCTATCCAGATGTTCTTTGACTATCAAGAAAACATACCATGTTATGTGAAAGCTTAAAAATCCAGGAGGATCTGTGAAGAACGACCAATGAACAATAGCAGAAAAGACAAAATGGTTCAGAAGACAAGCTCAACCTAGCAGTCCAATTCGCTTAAGGAAAAAAAGCCATACTAAATAAAAAAAAAAATAGGTAATTTGAAGCCCCTTACTAGGAGGCCTGCAAAAGCACTGAGAAGGTAGGACAGCATGTTTTTACCAGATGCTCCACTAGGCAAGAATCCTGCTGACACAGGCCTAAGGACCAACCCCCTCCCACCCCCACTCCTTTGATCCCATGTCATCTTTTATGACTGCCTGTGCTTGGCATAAGAAGACCCTCCTTTCATACTTAGTTCTTTCCAAAATATTAAAGTCTGCGAATCGCCCTAACATAAAACTGTTTAAAGTCATATTTGTAGGCTTGGAGGATGAAGGTCTGAGCCACAGGACTTCACTGACGCTGAAGTCGTGTAGCTGAAGACCCTGAACCCATTTCAAAGATGTGAGACTTGAGTCTTGGAACAAAGTTCTTATCTTGAACTTGGAGCACTCAGGTTTTAGACCCAGCCTACCCCACAGATATTCTGACAGAGGCTCTTTTCTGATGCATTATTTCTAAAAGTCTGCTCCAAGAAAGAATACATACTAACTACATTATTTTATTTTGTTTAAAAGAATGACTTTTATACCAAAATGCCCCTTACCAAGTCAGTCCACCTAAAATAAGGTTTTCAAACAGATTCTCCTTCCCGCCTCTCTCTTCTAGCCTCCATAATGGAAAATTCCAACCACTATTTAAAAAAGAGCTATATCCACACCTACCAGAGAAAATAAAGATGAATGCAAAGCTTGTGTCTGATGAGGAACAGAGACATAAAGGCTGTCTCCCTGGAAGCTGGGAATTCAGAAGCAATAAGGGCAAAGACTCTTCATACCTTCTGTTTCTGAATACTGGAACAGAGGAGTATGTTTGCACATACCATTCAATAGCTTTGTTTTCTTCAATGGTTCTTAAGACTGGTGAAAGTGGCAGAGAGAGAAATAAATTCCTCCTTCATTTTCAATCGCCATTAACATCACTGTAATAACCAAAAGCTTCAACAAGACAAAGATGAATTCATCCTGATTCTTGAATACTGAAAACCAAGCCCTTGTATTAAAGGACAGTGATAGAAAAGGGTATGGTCATCCTCAGGGGAAAAATACCAACAGAAGTTTCAACCTATATTAAGCACAGAAAGGTAAACTTCTGAGTCATTCACATGCTATTTAGGCACATATTTGTAAAGGATCTCCACATGATAAATAAATGTAAGACTCAGAAATTTAACTCTGTCAAACATTTTTTTTTCTTCTTGACTGGAGTGACTTAAGGAGGTCACAAGTAAGAAAGCAACAGGAATAGGATTTTGTATTTTCTTGGCTCAAATGATAAAAACATAAACCGCAATACAATGCGTACAACTTAGGTTTTCAAGGAAAACTCCTTCAAGCTCAACAGCAGCTAGCAGCTTGTCTCTATTTGCCGTCACTCTAGATCAGAAGAGCCCACATGCTTTTTTTTCCCTTTCCTGCCCCTTTCAGTTACACTTGAGCTCTTTAAATGAAAAGGTCTGGAACAGATTAAAAGTCCGACCACAAAATAAAGAGCCTTGGCATGTACTCAAGCCTGTCTGGGATACACATACACAGTGGGCCCAAAAAGGGAAGCTATGCAGCAAGAAACCCTTAATCAGTCTTTTGGACATTTCTAACTTCTTTCAGTTTAACTGCACAGCCTTAACATTTGATGGAGTTTCAGTATGCACAAGACAAGCAGCTTCAGCCCTTACAGTTAGACCAGACCACTCAATTTACAGGAATACAAAATAGTTGTGAAAAGCAAGATTCATCTCACTCACAACCTCTGTCCATTAAAGCTTTTTCCACACCCCTTTTTAATCGCAGCTCATCACTGGAAACTAAAGTAATGCATGTAAAAAAAAACAGATACCCTGCAAGATTACCTGACTGAATGTAATTGCAAAAGGCAACACTGATTTTCAAAATGACTGCTTCCTTTTCAGCCTTATTCACACACTAAGTAATTGTGAAGTTGCAAATTACCCACACACTCCTCTTGCAACATGCAAATAGGTCTGTAGCTCTGGCTGGTATTGAAGCCAGCATGGACATTTGCCAAAGCTGACACCCCACCTTTGGGCTCAAGTTGCATAGTGGTTCCACCTGTCTACAGATTGGTGAGCAGTTTATAAACAAAGTGTGATAATCTAGTGTTCTCTGTAAGAGTAAATGGATATTGTAAGTCAGCACTCAAGCCTACAAACCAAAAATGCAGAAATTCTAACAGACATTTCAGAAAACGAAACAGAAGAGTGACTGCTGAGTTTTGTAGCTCTGTATTTATATGGCATTCACGGAGTTAATGCCTCTCCCAAAAGGGGCCCACAGTTGTTGTTAGGTCAACCCCTGTAAAGCTTCAAAGGTTTTGCATCCCCTCAGCCTGACCTACTCAGTGATCTGCACACTGTTTTCATTTAGCTGCATTGAGTCCAAAAGTAAAGCCTGAAAACCACAATGATCGCTTCTTTTTTTTTTTTTTTTTTTTCACTCCTACTGTTTTTCCATGGCTCTGGAAAAATAACTAAAATCCAAAGAAGTTGAAAATACTAAGTTATTGGGAAAACAAATCAAGGACAAGTTAATACAGCTAATAAGGCTGACACACACAGGTAATGGCTTTACAAAGAAACAGAAATTGTA
The DNA here is from genome assembly GCA_034509425.1 of Eopsaltria australis. Taxonomy (NCBI): domain Eukaryota; kingdom Metazoa; phylum Chordata; class Aves; order Passeriformes; family Petroicidae; genus Eopsaltria; species Eopsaltria australis. Next base: position 1,475,226 of record JAVTVJ010000194.1, read on the forward strand.
ATGCCATATTAAATACATCCCTTGGACAATCTAAGAAAGTAGTTTAAGTCTTCACATTATATGTGATTTCTATTCATAGTCATCAATGCCAATATTTTATTGAAAAATCTGCAGTTCTGCTCTTCATACAGATCAAAAACATTACTGAAAAAATTACATTAAAGTTCTGTTTTGTTGAATTTCTCCATCTACACTTTGTGATCCTTAAGTTACTATTTCTGTTTCTAATATTACATAGTCTTTACCCCACAAAAAGGTTATTAAAGTAGGAGCAACAAAACTAGTAATTCCTCATCATATGGCTTAAAACAGAAAGTTTTGTCATGATAATCACTGTGACAAGCTGGAATTATAAGCTGGTATATGTTTCAAGTGTATTTAAACAGCATGAACTATTATCCGACAATGCCTTCTTAAGACAGCACAAAGGAAAGTAAATATTTGTTTGGGAATTAAAAAATTCTTCTGTGGTAAAGTTTTGCTAATTTAAAGGGATGAGTGAGCTTGACTGAAACTGTCCCGATAAGCAATTTCTGAATGTCACCACTTTGGGGAACTGTATGGTTCATATGGCAAAAACTCATAGCATTAGAAACTTGGGTAACATACAGTCCTGAAGGATATAAGCTAAGAGTTTTTATCTTTAAAAATATTTATTTAAATAAGGCCTCTATAACTTGAAATATACTTTGATCGTACTATAAAAAGTTTTCGAAATATGCCTGCAAAATTAAAGCTGAATGAACTGAAGCAAATCAAGAATTCTGAATTGAGATGAACTTTTACCAAAGCGTGGGTCAAGCCTTGGGTCTAGCCAAGATGTGGTCTTGTTCTTATGGTTTATGTAGTAAATTTCTCCATCCTGGGTCATAGCTTGTTCCCATCCATCGGGGAGTGGGCCTGCAATATAGAAGGAAGGAGTTGATGGTGGACTCTTGTTTGCTCCAGCTGAAATTGAGCTAAAAAAAAATTTTAACATTTGACATATATAACAGTACATGAAACAGAAGAGTTTCAAGCTCAGGTCTAACATTTCTGGGATAAGGGCAAAGAAGTGGTGAGTGGGAAACCAAGGAACAGGAAACACTTCCATCACTTTTATTTAGGATTTGGACTTCAATTTTCAAACTTTGAATCCTTTCATATGCTTTTGACGCTTCTTTTTGCTATAGCATTCTAGCATAAAACCAGCAATAAGTCAAGCCTGCCAGAATGAAACCAGCATGAGCATCAGGGAAAAGAAGCACAGAATAATTCTACCTCTCATAGGAAAATTCATCTACTGATTAAGACATAGCAGCAGCAACAAGCTAACACTGAGGAGATCCTGAAATATTCCTGTCTTTCACAAACAATTAAAAAAAGTGACAAAACTAATTTCCCCTTTACCTCATAATCTAAATTTCTGTGAAAGCATTCAAGGCTTAAGGAGGCAGAAATGCAAACCTTAAGAACAAGGCAGGCAAACAAGCAATGACAAAGCAAATGCAAGAAAACACCACGAGCAGCCACAAAGACACAGTGCTATGGACAGCAGCACAACGCCTCTACAAGCAGCAAGGCACACACAGGACAAAAACTACTTCTAGAAAATGGTCAAAGGGAGGTACATAATGATGTTGTGATGTCCACAGCTGATGTCTGAACACAGAGCCTGCAAAGTGCTTCCCATATGTTCCCATCAGCAGCTTTCAAGAAACCACCTTTCATTTCTATACAGTTCTAAAACCCCTCATTCCCATCTCTATATGATCACATACATTCACCCGTACTTTGCTTAGACTGGAATCTATTCTAAAAAGTTATGTTTACCTCTTATCTGGCAAGTGCTTTAGAAATACATGGTTTTGAATTTTTATACTCACTTTGACAAGGACTTTAAAAAATATCTAAATTAGATACAGGAAGATTTTCCCAGTATTTTAGATTTAAGTACAATCCTCGGATTATATAACAAAAGATTCACTACAAAGTTTAAGAGTGTAAAAGAAATTAGAACAAAATCTGCTGTAGCAGCAAGCTCTTGTATTTCAAGTTCTTCTACTTATCCTCAGTGTAATACAGTAATACAACAGCAGAAGCCATCTGGCTGTTAGACTTGGACTAACAGATTGTTCTGTATAATATAAGATACACTAAGTATACACAAACATCATTATTTCACACGAGAGTCAGATATACCCAAAAATATGTGTCTATCTGATGTCTACTACATTCATCTTCAAACTACATTAGCCCTCGACTGTAACTGTCCTGAAGTCATGCTCCTGGCTGAAGAATTCAGTCTAAATCTGGGAGGAGAGGTAGGGAGGATCGATTTGTTTGCTTAATCTCAAAAGATGTTCTTGGAGAAATGTCAAAAATAAAAAAATAATTCAGTTGCATTCCAGTAATATCCCAAGGCATAACCAGGACAAGAATTTCTTAGTGTGGTCTTTGAAGATCCCTTGCAAACAACATTTGTAATTTAAACTTTCATTTTGGCTCAGAAAACAAAGCTCTTCTCTAGCAACTTCACTACTCCATCATTAGAGCTACAGATTTTCAAGTGATGAAAAACAGTGAACACTAGACATTGTTTCCCCACCTCTAACGCTCATAAGCTTTGAACACTGCTCACAAGTAACGAGTACTTCAGTTTTTACCAGAAGTGAGTGAACAGAACAAGCAAGAAAGAGTGACAATACTGCAAAAATAATTCTTAAACCCCATCATACCCACCATACAAAAGGACTTTGATGGAGAAACGAAAGCTCCAGAGCAAAGAATGCTGTATTTTGCTACCGCACCCAAAGACCAGCCAGCTTATCAGTGAGATGTTGTTTTATAAAACTGGGGCACAGGAGCACAGTGACATGCCCCCCATCATCCAAGTGTAGAAGCCAATGAAGAACCAAACCCCCTCCTTTACTGCTAAGCCAACACACCAGCCATGCAGACAGACCTTCTCACTACCATTCTCCTCAGAGTCCTGCTAAGCCACATATCCCTTGGAGAAACTCAGTAAGACATTCTCTGTGAACTGCAAAGCCAAAAAAACCCTGTTTGGCTTTAGGAAAAAAAAACCAGCTTTGGGGTGTCAGTCCTGCTGAACACTGAAGTCTGTACTGGTCCAGCATGTTCCTTTGTAGCAAGTAAGAACAAAATGCCTTTGAAGAAGGTTGCCAGGAGCTGATCAGTCCATCCACCTGGTAGAATAATGCTGCTTATGAGATTCAGTGATCTGATGAGTACTAGCTTACTACTAGAGACAGTCCTGGGCAAGGTTCTCTGTCTAAATAAAATACACAGCTGGAACAGGACAGGAAAGGTCCATCTGCTCACCTGGCTGTCACAGCAGCAAGCCTTGCTTGCTAAGTGCCATAAATGACTGCAGAAGCAGAACTTTTATCTCTAGAAACTTTCAGCATCAATAACATTGTTTTTCTTCCATGAGAGCAGACAAACTGCTCTCATGTTTCTGCTGTCATCCTTACACATTGAAAAGGCAGTTCAAAAATTGAAATTACTACCTTCTGTAATTCCTGTTTGGTTTTGTGAGTAATTGTGCAACCAGGAGACAAGTCTGATTTTCTAAATGGTCACTTGACAAACCTCTCTATTAGAGGCAAGTACCAGAGAAAAGAACTAAATCCATGCTGAGGAATAGCAGACACATTCATTCAGAGCATCTAGGAATGCCCATTTCCCCCCAAAAGGCTCAACAGGAACAGAATTTTCAGCATTATTTTTTGTGACCTAGGTTATCTAAGTCCTATATTGCTGCTATTCAGACCTTCTCACTAAAATTTCCATAGTTACTGTAGCTCATGTTGTACAGAAACAGCAACACTGGGTCTAACAAAAAGTCCATTTAGTCCAGACATCTAGCCTGGGGTGATGGAGAGATCTTGTTGGTTGCTGAAAGTAGCCCATTTAGTGACTGTCATACTCTATAAACTTTCAAATAAAGCACTGAATCCATATAGAGACATAAAAGGTATAGAGGCTATGAACAGTCACTTGGCCTCCAAATATGCTGGGCACTGGAACAGGCTCCCCAGTGAAGTCGCAACAGCCCCAAGCCTGACAGAGCTCAAGAAGCATTTGACAATGCTCTCAAATTGTGAGATTCTTGGAGATGTCTTGTGCAGGGCCAGGAGCTGGACTCAATGATCCTTGTGGGTCCCTTCCAAATCAGGATATTCTGTGATTCTATCACAAGGTATTCCTTGCGCCAGTTTCTGTCTGCTTACTAAGTGCCATGGTATCTCTCTTTCAAGTACTTCTCCAGTCTCCCCTCCAACTTTTGTAAGCACTTAGCACAAACAATACCCCTGTGACATGGTCCCCTACTAGTTCTGTTTGGTGCCTCCTATGACAATTGAACACTATCACAACCACAAGTTTAGAATTCTATTAAATAATTTGCACAGGGAGAGACAATTCTTCGAGGTAGGGAACTCAGCCTGCACTGTGGTACTTTTAAGGACAAAGTTACTAAAAAATTAAATTCTTGTTTCCAAATGTAAGCCATCTTTACAGAACTACTGATAAGCCATACCTCTATATAATGGTGTAGCTTCATATAAATAACATGTAATTTCAAAAGTCTGTGTGCATGTCTCCACTTTTTTGAGGTTTTTTTTAAAATGTTTTCATATGTCATGAAATCTGGAATGCAAAGCAGAGCTTGCTGCTGGCAGATAGAAAGCAACAGGAAGAGTAACAAAAGCAAAAATGTAGTAGAGATTCAATCTATGCTGCGATATGAAGTGAATCTTGCAAGACTCTACAGTTCCTAACACTTAATTTTAAAATAAATGTAAACAAAGCCATGTTTTATCAATAGGTCAATGCATATAAGAGGGCATCTGTATCTATCTACTAACTGAATATGCATGGGCAACCTACAAACTAGAATACCTATGTTCAACAACAGGAATCACCTTTACCTAATACAAACACTGATCTCCAAGACCTCTCCTAATCTTTCTCTGTGAAAGCTGAAGTTTTTCCCTTCAGTCACTATGGTTCTAAGACTTCTAAAAATTACATGAAAGTCTATAAAATTTACTTAAAGTACAACTTTATCCTGTCAAATGAGTATAAAAAGACTATTTAAAAAGGGGCGGTTTTTGCAGATGAAGAAAGAAATGAACATTACTGTCATGCAGATACTTAGAAATTTGAGTTTCACAACAGATCATAGTGTTGACTGTACACAAAAAAAAATTTTGTAGTATGACTGGCTACATAGGAGCAATCTGCAACCGAAGTGTGCAAGGATCTAAGAGAAGAGCTAGAACTTGTTTTAGTTATTGGCATATTCCTTCCTACCCTCCTGTCCCCTGAGAGATACGAATTCAAGTGTCCATTTTGTTACCAACATTTAATGTGGTAAGTAAGCCATGCCTTAAGAGACAATGGAACTGCACTAGGTCTACAAACTTTCACTGGGAAACTCAATTCAAAACTGCCACATAAGAATGAAGACTAAAGAGGACAAAGACACATAATCTGCTCCAAAGCTACTTATCTAAAATCTATGCACAAGCAGAAGAGGCTGAAGTATGCAGTGCTGTCAAGCATGATTCAAGCATGATTCAGGAAGTAAAAGTATCTGAAGAACAGAAGTATATAAATACAATTATCCCACCTCTGTTGTATCAATCGTAATTGCGTAAGAAACAGCCACTGTTTATTTTCAAATGTATAACTTTATGCCAGTAGGAAATGTATAGATGTTCCTCAGAAGAACAATGTACCATTATTACTGCCTTTTTGTTTGTTTTGCTTTAAATCAAGACAGAAGAATGTAGTTTCTTCTGTCATACCTTTAAGGAAAAATCAGAACAGTCACAATGCACTTTTACATACATGTGGCATACTACAAATAACAGGCTTATTTCCTTTCCACTACTGATGTGAAGATCCAATCCTACTTCAAAGATTAACCAACAAATGCCATCTAAAAGAGCACTGTGCTGCTTTTCTGCATATATATGGCCCAAACTATTTAAGTTGATTACATGCAGCAAGCTAAGTTCAGAAAGACTGAGACAAAAACCCCCTCACTTTTCACACATTGATGACTCCCTATTAAAGGATGCAGCTAACTAACACTCATAGAACAATTCATTCACAAAATCATGCCCAGAACAGATAAACCTGGTTCAGATGTCTATTAACTGCCTCGAAGGTATGTAATTTGCAGCAGGATACCTGGGTTCTCATCCCGTATTAAGTGCCTCAAGAGATGGAATTTCTTAAGATAGACAATCTAAAGATTTCAATCTCATGCTAAACTACAGCTTCCCCATTTATATATTTTAACAATTTTTGGACTTGCCCTCGCCCTTATCACATCTTTCTTGAGTTCTTCCTCTCCTATTTATCCAAAACTAGAAGAAGTTTATCTCCAATATGCATACATCAGCTTTCACAGGTCTCTTCTCTCTCTGTATCTTCATTTTGTTTTCCTGTTCTTAATTCTAGCTAATGTCAAGAATTCTAATTCTGCCTAAATGGTTAAAGCTTCTAAAGCCTCTCAAGACAGCTCCCAGAAATCTCTCTTATGTTTCAGCACAGTAACCTGACTTACAGGCTTCAGAGGCAGTACATTAAACTTGGACAGTAACTTTGTTTAAGGACTAAAATTAACAAGTACCATACAAGGTCTATACAGAAAGGAAAACATTCTCCTTTGTGGCATTTCAGACTTTTTTTTGCACATCAGGGATCTCCAGCTGTCACAATACTTACACTCGTTTTTTCCCAATATCTTTCATGAAAAGCTCTCAAGCACTAGTGTATGTTTCACTGCCAGCAATATTTCATAACAGGAAACTTCTGTCTTAAAGGTCTCAATTTGACTTCCCAGTTCTTGAGGATGAACACCCAAATTAGAACATTAAGTAGTCTTAAATCTGAGTGCCAACATCATGACTGTAAGTTCCACTGTGCTGAAGCGGTACATAGTTACTTGACTTTTCCATTTCTCTCAAAGATTATTTAAGAGGATATTAAGGAAGCATAAGCTACTGGTACTCAGTAGTAAAAAGTAACAAAACAAGGTATAAGAGACTTCCGTAAAAACAAATATACAGTCAGAGTTTATAGTACATAAACATTTTCCAGATCAAGTATCAGAAACAGAACCACACCCAATAAATGCAGGTTCAGTATTAATTAATTCAAAGCAGACTTTTGTTAATAGCAAGTAAGGGTAAGCAAGTGCATCCGAAGAGCCAGTTCCAAGTCATACTACCTCAACTGATTTAAGCTTAAAAAAACCTAACACCAGATAACATGTGGTGTAATTCAGTACACACAGGAGGTCTGAGTCCTTCGTGCACTTTATCAGATTTAGAGCACCGGAGGGAAAAAACATGGGATTTTCAGTTGATATTCAACACAGTATCATCTGCAGAATTCAAAATAAATGTTCAAAGAACTTGTATCCAAACAACTGCTTTCTCAAATCACAAGACAACCCCCTTGCACATCTCAACTGTTCTTTATTGCATGAGCAACAATAACTATGCAGCATCACTCTCTCACACACATCAGAAAATTACATGTAAATTCTTCATGTTCTTTTAAAAATAATCCTTGTGTCCAGATTGCTAGCTTCCTTTCTAGTTTGTTACCACCCTGTTACAACTTAACACGACATTTTTTTGCTAAGGACCCTTCATTTCTTTCTAAGGACATAAAGTGAATCCTACTTTACTATCAATATTTTTTCCTGTCAATTCTTGGTACAATGGAAGGTTTGAGGAGTTATCTTAAAATACAGAATTTATGTCATATTGAAACAGCAAGCATCTAGTTTTAGCACAAATAAATGAAAAAGTAAGACAGACCAAGGGAATTTTTTCCTTTCTCCTATTCTCCCTCATTTAGAAGTGTCCCTGCAAAAACATACCACCTCTATTGCTGCAGGTTTCCTGGGATAAATTTACAGGAAAAATAATCACACTCTTTTATTTTCACATCCGAGCCTGAGACCTTAATTGCTGTGAATCACGACTTCCTGAACTTGAACAGGACCCACTTGTTTCAGGATAATCCAGCCTCCTGGCTTAGCCAGCAAAAAGTTTGATTAACTTCCCCTCTAATACTCAGTCATGAACAGCACAGTTTGGTCACGCCTGTTAATCTTTTGGTATTGTCTGCAGCACATGAATTGCAGCATGAAACAAAGCTGTCTAAACAGACCACAAAAAGCAGCACCAGAGAATAACTCTTGGGAAGTACAGGAACAGCAGACACACACAAAATACAGCCAGACTGTGAGAAAATAAATATAACATGAACCTCAGTGACAGACAGGAGGTGACAAAGCAAGGGGAAGACCAAGTACACAAACTAGCATGGCACCAAATTTATCTGCTTGCTCTCTGCATGATCAGGTGAGAGAGCTCCGAAAACATACAGTAGATTCTATAGCAAGAACAAGAACATTTTACTACTGTCAGTGACAGCGCCCCAGGCCAGCTGAAAAACAATTCGGTATTCCAGGAAAAGACATCAGACTTCCTCAGCTAGAGCAACAATGATCATGATACTGTATTTTGGAAGTAATAGAAACACAAGAGGAAAACCAAAACATCTCTGCTTCTAAACAAGATTTTCAAGGTATTTGCTCCATTCATTTAGGGAGAACAGCAAAAAATAATATGCTCACAATAAATGTAGAAAATGTAAACAAATGGCAGTATACCATTTCTAGTCAGTGAGCAAATGGAGGTAGAACAACACTGTGAAGCCAAAAGCCTTAATGTAAATTGCTATTAGTTTAATGGTAATTCTGGTCTTCATCAACTTAACAGCATTTTTTAGTTAGAAGAAAACACAAAAATTCTGCTTCCTTAAAAGTTTGAATCATTCATTTGAAAAAATAAGAACTACAGTGTACTTTCTCTTGACAACATAAATTCTCTTACTTCAACTATCAGCCTCTTTTGATGAATCAGGCATCCACAAATTTAAAGTTTCAAGCCAGGGTAACTAGAAGAACATTTATTAAATCTCCCTCCCCCCCCACTTACTATAGCTTGTGGTTTACTTGTATGATCCTTTTCATAAATACAAATTTTGCTTACCTGATGCCGAGTTCATGATGTTCTGTTGCACAGAAGGACTGGTGGGAGCTGTAACGTTCATCTGGGAAAGCATGGCCTTCCTAGGATCTTGCCATGTTGTTGTTTGATCAATGTGACTAAGACAAAACAAAGCAAGAGTTAGGACAGTCATGCATTCACAACAATGACCTGCTAGCACAGAAAGTCTAACAACAAAAGGTTAAGCCCACCAACAACAGCCACATTCAAAAGCAAACAAGAACTGTTTGGATTCTCTCCAAGCATCACTGTATGTCAGATTCTCAAACCCTTACCCTGGTCACCACCACTTTCCCAACCAACAGCTGTAGCAATCAGAGCTAGAGCAATGGTGAGATAAGGGTCATCATGAATACCATAATGTGAACTGTTGTGCTATAACTAGATGTTGTACCCTTGAACTAAACATTCTCTTCCTTCTCTCTTTGATCAGGTATTTGTCATTTTAAAATGTGACTTCACAGATTTTCAAACCAAGCCAGTTATGTCTGGAATCTCAAGCACAGTACAGTACCTTGGCATGATGAGGTCACATTCAGTGACTAGGGAATGGTAATGAACTGGCTAGTATGCAATCATTAGTCTTCCCAAACTTTATGTGCAGAGACCACATCCTCAGATTATCAGACAGACTACTCTCCTCACCACTGACACTTGAACAATCTCTCCACGGTAATTTAAGTAACCAGTCATACAAAAGCAGTAACATGAAAGGGATGTGCAGCTGCCTTTCAACTTCATGTGAAAAGATGAGGACAGTGCGACTGTCAAGCAATTCACCCAGATCTCCACAAAACATTGGAAGTTTAGATTTCTGTTTTGAAAAAAATGGCAAGTACATTCACGACTGTCATGCATGAAAGTATTCAATTCAATGAAAATATGAAAGTGTAATGAATCATTATTTCACTTCTGGAATATGTGATTAGCATGTTTTGCTAATGAACAATAAATGCAGTCTATTCATAAAAAGCACCAGCATTATCTTGATGCCATTAAGCAACACTGCTCTGAGAAGTACATGGGGACAAAAATACAACTCCAAATGCACATGAACACTGACAACAAAATTTGTTATCCAATAATTTAGAACAGGTATCAATTAAAAATCATATTCATATAGTACTGTCATAAATTAGAATCTAACACATTATTAACTTGGTACCATTCCTTCCTTAAATTAATTATCCTTAAAATTATGCTTTTCTGGATTACATGGAATGCCCATTTTCATATACTTCAGCAGAATGACAACAAGTAACAAATTCGGAAGAACATAAAATGAGGCAGTAGTCACCAAAATAATTACATATGTCAAATTACTTATCACATTCTAATCTAACCTTCTGTTACAAGGTAGACATACCACAAATTGGCTTTAAAAAAAGTTTTAAGATATGTGTATTTTACCCTCTCTAAACATGCACACTAGCAATTCCAGATCAAAGACTTACAGACACACTGTAGTAGGGTCACAATAAGCTCATTTAATACAGTATGTGCTGGTTTTGTCTGGGGTAGAGGTAATTTTCTTCACCATGGCTAGTACTGGGCTATGTTTTGGATGAACCTGATCGCCCTCTGATCATCATACCAATGAATTAAACTGTTTGATGGCTGGGGTTAAACCTCAACAAGGTACTATTAAGCACACTGCATCTTCGGTTGCATAGGTTTTCAAATATTCAGTGTCACTGAGAAACATGTCACATACTGCAAGACTTCTTTATTTCTTTTTTAAGACTATTTATTTATAAAGTATGATGCAACATAGTAAAGATTCACCTATATATAGTGGACTATACATAAACCTGCATACTGGAGAACAATTTTTCACTTATCTGCTGGTCAGTTTTGCAAAGCAACAAAAACAGGTAACAATAATACAGACGTAAAAACACTGCACTGCAATGCTTCACACACTGTGTATTTAAACTACTGTACCAGCATGTACTACTCTTCCCCTACATTTCTGATTTGTTATATTTGCTCAACTCAGTTCTGGGGATAGTGGAAACTGGGAAAACACCACTGTACTCATGATAACACATTTATCTATTTCCAATCAACTCTAATAAAAATCCATGTTACACTATGAACTAATAAAATGTAAGGTACATAATTTATGGCCTTTGTTTTTATATGCTATTTGAGTGCAGAGTAAGAAATGGAAGGAAAAATGTTTTCTCCTTGCATTACAGAACCATTTTTGCAGTTAACTGTTGGAATGCACTGAAAAAAAAACATCCATCAATCTTTCAAAACATATCTGAATATGGGACAGATGAATGGACTGTGGAAGAAGCAGTTTTAGATGTACCTCCAATCTTGAGCACAAGGACAGCATTATTGATTCCTCAAGACAGCTTAAGCATACCACACAAAGTACAGTTAATGTTCACATGGAGTTGTTAACAAGGATAGCTATTTTAGGCAGCAGCAGCTTCCAGCTCTTCCCTAGCTCAGTATCACTTAAGAAAAGTCAGCATGTTCCTTACGTGACCAACTGAACTACAATCAACAGTCTTAGAGCAAAGATCCATGGAGGAAGAGCCTTCAAAGTAAGCAAGCTGATTATATTAATATCATACTGATCACAGGACTGGTTCAATAAGGCAAACTTTTTTTCCCCTCCCATTCAGCTCAGTGCCTCATGGCCTACATATCCATTTCCCTCACACCTTCCCTCAAATCATTTCTCTTCAATCTTGCTGTCATACATATCCTTACCTGCTCTTTATCCTGAGAGTTTGAATGCTATATACTAAGAAACCACCCAAAACACATCACAACAGATCAGTTTTTTCCTACAAATTCCAAATAATGCTCAGCAACTGATGGAACACAAAGTAGGCAAGCCCCCACTTATATGGATGAAATGTTTCATTAAATCCTAGTACTACATGGAGAAATACAGGACTTGATTTTGTTCCTATCTGCAGCACGTGGACCAGGGTAACTTACTATGAACACCGTGTATTTTTAATTATCAAGTTAAGTATTGAAACAGGACATTCTCCACAGGTAAAGATCTTTCCCCTTGTTCGGAAGAGCAGTGCAGAAAAGGTCTAAATGGACATAACAAGAACTGACAACAACACTACATTACCTTTCCCTGCATTAAGTAGATTTTTTTCTCATAGTAGCTGCATTACATGACAACTGCCTTAATCCTTAAATTCAAGTCCTTTTATTTCATATGAGCTTTACCATATCTCAATAAGAAACTAGTGTCAACACAAAATAAAAGATTAAAAAACATTAGCAAATGAGATGAAATCAATGTAACCTATAAATCAGCCACTATATGTAGTACTTATTATCAAATTAAATTCTACCTATTCAGGAACAAGAAACACAGCTCTGTACTGTGTGAACAGAACAAAGGGAGCAAATATTCCTGGAATTAAATCAACATCTCTAGGATAATCAAGGAATTTAAGACATTTTATTTCACAGAATAAATTCTCATATCTAACATCTATCTATCTGGCACTATTTATGATTGTTCATTTATGTCCAGAGAAGCAAACCTTTGTTAAACTGGATAAACATAGTGTAAACTAAGGAAATCAATTAAGACTGTACCATAAATGTAGGTCTGTGATAACAGGCCTTAGAAAAACAAAGTTAAAACACCCACCACATGCTAAACATTTGTTAGCAAACTTACGTCTGTAGTATCAGGAAGAGTGACTGTCCCAAGACACATCACCCACCATCCTCCAGCAGAAAGGACTTCCAAAGTGCTGCGCATTACAAAGAGCACAAGCTGTATCTCCTCACCCATCCTCAAGTTCAAATACAAATTATTTGCATTTTGACAAGAACAATTTCAAAGAAAAGAAAAATGTTCTCATTTTATGTACACAAAGATCATTTCTGCAGTTACTAAGAATCAGAATTTCCAATTGAAAGAAATCTTTACTGGCATTAAACACTATCACATGCCTGAAGATCTGTCAGATTCAAATTCGAACTTAATTTTAGCATTTAAAGTTTGGGTTTGTTGTGGTGGTGGTGGTTTGCTTTGTGGTTTGGTTTGGGGTTTTTTTTTTGAGGGAGAGGGGTATTGGAGATTTTGATTTGAGTGTTTGTATTGGGTTTTTTTTTTAAGTATGTTGGAAAAAAAGCAAGAAAAAAAAACTATGTTTTATTTTAAGAACTCTTTGGATCCCAGTAGATTAATAAAATAACACAATTTTTAATACAAAGAACCAATCTGCCCTTGTACAAAGTGTAATACACCTTCCCATTCATTCTCCAGTTGCTGCTTTGTTGAAAGCCATGTCAGAAAAGAACTAATACAAAAAAATGCTTCAAGAAAGGCTTATCTAAGAGGCCTTCAGTTTGGATATCCTGTAGTATATATTGTTACTAGTGTTCCCATTGGCAGGTACACTTTCCAGGGTATGCTGAGAACTTCATTTGTGTAACACAATTCCCAGTCATTACAAAATCATGCCCTTCTCCCCCTTTTTGCCTTTATTAGCATAGAGTCACCTTATATATTCTACATAATTTGTAATTAGAATTTCTGTTTCACAAAAACAGATCTTCTTGGGACAGACATTATTAACATAAACAGGTCAGAACTGCAAGACTATTTTACTGAAGTGTGCAATAGAAATGTAATGTTAGAAGAAAAGCAAAAGAGAACGAAGAGATATTTTACTCCTCAGTACCAGGTGAACATACTGTATGAAATTTCTGCAACAGCAAACAAAAGGAAGAGGTCTGATCTACACATACAAGAGTAGATAAGAATAAATAATTCGTCGCTTCTCAGTACATTTGAACATGTCTCTTCATGAAAGGATATTTCAAAAATTTCGTCTGAAACACTGAGAAGCTGTTCCTAAGTACAAAAGCATCACTGTAAAAAGCTATGCAAGCATCTCTCCTTAATGTAATGCTTGTGTTTTAACAATCCAGACAAGACTTTTATTTTATGTCTGTGAGAAAATTATTTTCAGTCTCTAGTGAACTTGAGATGACTAACTTTGGATTTTGGTTTTCAGATTTTTGGGACTGTTTTAAGAATTCACTGGAAATCACATTTTATGAAAAACGAAACAAGAACACATACCACTGACCACATCATGACAGACCTCCCAAGGCTGTTGATGTGGCATTGAATACTTTTTGTTCTGGGAATAGCTAGGAAAGTCTTTGTGTAACATAAGCAAGTGCGCAAATGAAACTAAACCTAATTATGTTCTATTTTTGGTGTGAAATTTAAACTTTACATTAAATCCCAAATGTCAGCTGCTCCATTGACAAGCATATCACCTATGATTCTAGTTTATGTTAAATGAATGAGATACAGATTCTACTCTTTCATTTTTTTTTGTCTTCCTAACCAGCTAGTTTCTTTAATCCACATAATAATTCATCACTTTCTGAAAGGTTTCTGAAAGGTTCTCTGAAAGAGAAAGTATCTCCTCATAACTGCCAGAATTATTTTAGAGCTCTCACCAGTACATTTCTGCACATCAGGTCTTGATGTATATACTAAAAGTTAGCTTTCCTGGTGATGCCAGGAGAAACTAAGTACTTCTGCTCTTGAAACTACTACAAATTGTCAAAAAAAAAAATCAACTAACCCCTTTACCAAGTCTTATACAAACTTGTCCTGTGCACAGGCAGTGTAGGGCACCTCCAAGATATCCACCTAGCTATCATTTTAGCAGGCAGAGAAGAAATCAGAGTTATCTACTTCTACAGAGGCCTGAGCTCTACAGCAGAATACCAATGTGGTGATCTGACCATAGGGCAGCTGTGAAAGTGACAGTATCTAGTAATTCAAGAACAGAGCTGGATGTATATTTCTAAGAAAGTGGCAATAGTTAGAAGGCCAAGATCAGTTTGCAGGCCTGATGAGCTAGGGGGATTCCCACAGGTAAATCTTCCATAGTTCCATTTAGAAATGGGATCAAAAAAAAAAAAGGTTTCGAGTATAAGGCGCCTCAACACGAACTGGTCTAATTACCACTCTCAAAAACTGGAGTGCAGCATGCAGAGACTTCTGGGTTATGGCTGCTGATGATCTTACGATATTTACACACAATGGACTGGATTCAGCTTTGCCTGAGGATAGAAGGCATGACATTCTTTGTGCATGCACCCTTTTCTATCCCACCCAGGGGATTTCAAGAATTGGAAAGGATTAAAACATGAATCTAAGTCTTCAGATATATGGGCCATTTTTAATTAGTATAGCTGGCTTAAAAGTGAAGTACATTTCTTTGCAGGTGGTGTAACATTTATGCTTTAAATACATTATTTGAGATGATTTCAATTCCAAGCAGCAAAAGTACAGAGAAAAGCCTGAAGGGGAGATGAGACAGCTCAGTTAGCAATCACCTCTACCCTCAATTCAATCCTGCATAAATATTTCCCTGAATTTGCACCATTCTTAGGCAAGGATATACACTTAAAGTGGCCCTAAACATTTTAAGGACTTTCCAACTGGCTTTGTAAAGAAAAAATCCAAGAAAACCCAGCAAAAGAAAAGGCTGGTTACAGAGCAATGAAAATCCTCATCTCCCGCAAGATTATGTTCCATCCATGACGGGGAAAGCACTGTTTCTCCACTTGTGTTGTCCATTTACTTGCAATATTTCCTTAGATTTCAGAACTGTTACAGCTTAATTTATATAAAAGCGCATGGCAGTAAAATTCAGAACTTCCTAATCTCACTGTTTCCCAAAAGCATCAGAAAAAGCCCCTAAAATTTGTAACAGCTTATCTCTTAAGGTTGGTAACGTCTCCAGGCATGGTCTAATTGCCTGAAAGAAATAAAAACATTAATACAATTTTCTGAGCATTGCTGCAATACATTAAATGGCTGTATTTTTGAGTTTTCCTTATTCTTTGCTCTGTTTGGCAGCCTTAATGTATTAACTAAAGAAAGCTTGTGTTGGACTACTCTGTCTACACCACTGAGCATGTTCTCACTAAGCTGCGCCACAGGGCATACGGTGCCAGAGAGCACTCCGGTGAAATGACAATAGACAGCTCTAACCTTCATTCAGCTTGCAGAAACGTACCTTAAAATTGACATACAAGTGTTCTGTGTGCAATCCTGTGGTGCCACAGCTGTGATTTCATTAACTTTGAAATAGAAAAAAAGCAAAAGTAAGAGAATGATGAGCACAAACATCCTGTTGATCAGGTGGGAAGAGAGCCTGTGAGAGCCCAAGTTCCTAAACCTAAGTATGAAATAAAACCACATATGCTATCCTATGAAATTACAGTCTTAGGCAGCAGAAATTCTTCCAGCAAATTAATGGTTTGAATCTGAACTAGAAGAGTGCAGTAAGGGAAACTTAAACACATCTGACAGAAGTCTAATTCGTCAAGAAAGAGATTTTGCAGTCATTACTAGTCAGACAAGTTCTTCTACAAATCCCTCTGGAATTTATTCCTAAGATGGTTGAATATTCCAAGATACTAAGAGGTATCAGAAATTCCAGAAAGCATGGCCCATAAAGCTGTGGACATTGATACACAAAATAAAGAACTTGAACAGATACACAAAACACAGTATTTAGTATTAAGGTATTCAAAACCAGCCTTCATTAGAACTGGCCTGCCAGCAGACACTGCACAATACATACACCAAAGACTTAAAAACTAAGCTTCCTGTTCTGAGTATAAACACCTCGCTGTTTTGAAGCTGCAGAACAGCACTGCACTTCTTAGGAAAGCACTCACAGAAAGGTTCTCACTTCAGAGTGTTTAATGCCAAAATGAATGTGTAGGCAGTAGGCAGTCTGACCACACATGCATGACTAACAAAAAGAGATGGAGGCATGATATGGTGTTCAAAGGTTTGCCAAGGTAGCACCACTTCTATTATGATGTGCTCGTGAAACAACTACCTTTTGCCAATACAAAAATGGAAGCAATAACATAATTATTCTTGCATTTATTATTATTTTTCCTCCAGCTCTTCTTCCTGTCCCGCACTGAAGGACCTCATATAGAAAAGTAGGGCTAGTATCACAATGCTTACAAGTTTTTAAATTGATTCTCAAAAGTATTATTCTTGGATTCCTATGTGGATTTCCCAAATAGAGTAATTTTTTGAGTTTCAGGAACAAATAAAGAGTACAAGGACATTTTCATTTCCAGAGCTTTTTCCATTACTTTGAAAACTTTAAAACACAGCAGTACGAAAGATACTAAAAAGACAGGTCCTTGTTTTACAGTTTTTTTACCAGTTCAATTATTTTCCAAAGTCTATAAAGGGCTAAATGCTGTGATCACATTCTGTGTCACAAGATTTATTTAATTTTAAACTTCCCCTCAGTTCCACAGCAGAAAAAGAGGCTATGTTTAAAGGAAACCTCCCTTTCTTTCTACTCTACCCCCAAAGTTAAGAAATTTGCTTCCCATGGCTTAGTCATTCAGCATATGCAGAATTCATCATTTCTTCTCTCCTTAATTTTCAATGAAAGAGATAAAAATATATCACCAAGGAGGGCAAATCTAAAGGAAGAACTATCTCTGCTGCTATTTCAAGTGAAATTACTATATTTGTTTAACTTCACAGATACTCTCCTACACTCCTGCTCAGCAAGCGCAGAAGACCTCCTCAAGATGTAACCATTTTGCCTTCTATAACACTAAAGACAAGATTACACAAACGCTAGCTTTCACATTTATTAAGGGAAGGCAGATGATTTTCAGAAGTGATGGGGCATGGAATACTTTATCACTTTCATGTCCTTTTATCTCTGAGATTCTAATTTCTCTCTCTTAAATGGGGACAAAGAAAGCAAGAGCGAAATCAAGTGCCTCTGCATGAAGACAAGCCAAGCAATTTTACACCCCTCTCAAAACACCCTACTTTTGTTGCCTGAAGGTTTTCAAGACAGAGAGGCTTGCCTAAGCATGCTGCAATAAAAGCTGCTATAGCCAGCTGTCTTAGTATCTAAAGGGGGCTGGGTTGTTCCTTGCAATCCTGTCGATTAACCCTGAGGCTAACCACCACCAAGGAAAACAAAATATTAAGATAAAAAGATTCTTAAGGTTGTTTCCTTATTGCTCTAAGTAGGAAGTCTCAGAGGGCAGTTCAAACTGGTTCCTTGAGTGTTCAGACAATGATCACTCCCAGATGGCCTTGACAGGATGAGCTGACTCTTAAGAAACCATTAGGTAGGACCTACTGGAAATGGATGCACAGTTTTCTGCTACAAAGAATACGTGAACCTGTTTTTCTTGCCATTAAAATCATTAATATTGACATATCTTTTTAATTTATGCTTCAGAGCTCACACTTCACATCTTAAGTTGATCATCTGTTCAGATGTTCTTGATTTTAATTATACAAATAATCTTATGGACTATCTTTTCCCTCATTTGAGGGCTGCATTTTATTTCATAAAAAAACCCCAAGTTGTCTGTTTCCTTCTTCTGACTGTTTCAGGGAGAGTTTTTCTTCTTACAATTTAGACAACCACCACATGCTGCTGAGGTAGGAGGCAATTATTCCCATCCCTAAAGACTCTTTGCAGATTGCTAAGTAAAACAAAGAATAGAATCTTTCAACAGCAAGTTGCTGCCTGAGTCAGTACTTGTAAGATACCTGCTCAGTCAACCCTAGGCAATTTTGTATACTGTTTATCGCCAGCAGATTATTCTTTTTCCTCCCCCACTCTTCATTCCCCTGAAGACAGATTTCCCAAGCTGCAATCACCAGAGGCAACAGATTTCTTGACCCCAGATACACCATATAGTCCAAAGGCCATACTTTGAAAAGTTATTTTTATTTACCCATTTAACCTAGAGGGGCAAAAGCCTGAGAAGAAATTAAACTACTTAATGTTAATATAATTTTAATTATTATAGCTTTCATTTAAATGTACAGTACACTTAAATATTATAGCTATTACATTTATCTTTAAGTGACCAAAAAATGTTTCTGACCTGAGGATTTTAAAGTTTCAGGTTCCACAATTCTCTTCACCATTCAGAAAGAGTTTAAGGAGCATCGGTTTAAACAGTATTCAAAGGCCCATTGTAAAACAAGCAAAGGAAACTAAAACTAATTTTGAACTCAAATTTCACTGCATGTTTCAGACGTTATCAACTGGAAATATTAATCAATTTTTGGTTTATTATTAAGAATTTGCGTATTCACAGAAACTGAAAGGATGAAGGGATTACTGGAGGTCATCCAGTCCAACCTCTCCACTTGAGCAAGTAACAGAGCAATAGCGAAGTCCAGGATCGAACAGAAACTAAAAGTTTGACTGCAAAATCATCATCAGCAAAACAAACCGTAGCTTTCTAGACACAATTAAAGGTTTAATTTATTTCATTAAATCATCATAATAAATACCAATACCTCAGCATTTATGTACTTGATTTGCAGTAATTTAATCTGCTTTCTGAGTATCTTTCGGTACAGAGGGAATTACAAATAGGGGTGACAAAATATGCCAAGCACATGATTTTATTTAAAAGCATATCACTTAAATTACTAACAGTTCTTAAAGTACTAGGAGTTTAGTCTTTGCCAAAATTAGCAACTACCATGTTTTATCAATAAACATAGTGAAGTACTTATTTAGAAACTGTTCAACCCCACCCTTAGATGCAAAACAGATCACAAAGCAAAAATCACAGATCTCCTAATTTCACTAAATTTCAGCAGATTTGTAAATGCTGACATTACAAATAAATCCTAAGTAACTTAAAGTTATCACTTTAACTTAGTATAAATTAATCCCAAGTTTATAATCACAGCAGTCTTCATCTACTGGTTATGAAAATCAGCATTTGTCATTGGGGGAATGGGATAGTGAAGGGACTGCTGCCATGAGAGAGGGGGAAAACCACAGTATTTACTTATTGATATACATTTTTAAAAAGCGTGTACTCACCAAATATATATATCTAGTATTTAAAATCATGCTTACTAGTAACAAGCCTCTGTAAAGATATGAATACATCCTACTCATGCAAGAGATCCAAATACAGGTCATGCACTACTGATTACTACTAACTTCTGCCTCAGAAGACAATTGTGTTTTTTAATGGCTAACATCATTATAATCAAGCTTTCCTTCTAGCATCGTCCCTCCTCACTTTCTAATAGTCCAGTTTAGAGACTTTCCCCACCCAAATTTTACACTTGAATAGTATAGAGTTTATTTTCCTTTAGGAAGTGAGATCAGTTCTTAATACAAGAACTCCCTTACAGTGTTTGCTTACCATTAGTCAGCACTTCCCCATGACCCATCCCTTTCCTCCACTCCCTTTCAGTTCCAAAAGCTGCCATTAATCAGCTTCCAGCTTTTGGGGATTTTTGTCTGCAAATTCACAAACTATTATAGAAATCCCCTGGAGGGTGAAGCAGCTTTTTTCCATCAGTATTGTCACTTTGAACTCTTGGATAAACTATCCTATCTATTCTATAAGATAGACTTTCTGTAGCCAAAATCTTATCACCATCCTACAGGACCACTTTTGCCCATCAACTAGGCAGCCAAAATTGTTTTGAAACCTTCAATTCAAACAAAATTCTAAGGGCAAGCTCTGGAGGCTGTCTAGGTTTTGTCTATTTGCTCGGGTTTAGCTCATTCAGTAGTTAGCATATAAAATTCCAAAGACAAAACATATTTGTTTCATAACCCACATTTGGAAAATATAATGCTCCTGATGTCAGAAGAGCCAATATGCACTATCACATATCAGTAATTTCAACAGCTGAGTAATAAGATGCAGCTTTTCTGAAATTTAAGCAGTAGTTTAGAGAACACAGTTAATAGAAAAATATTGATCCCAGTTCTATGCCAAGTTCTCAGGAAGCAAACCTGTATAAAGATTACCTGATACACACCTGCTGGGGCAAGGCGCCTAAGCTGCACATGAACAGTTACAACACCCAGTGACTCACTGTCACTGCAAACTTCAGAATATATCCACTCTTGCCCTTTCAACTCAGTACTATAGATTGTAATCTTCAGATCAGAGGATGTAAACCAGTACCTGAAGGCAACAGATGAAGGATATATCAAGAGGAAACTTAAACTCCCAATATATTTTTTAATTCATAATACTTCATAGTTATCCACACTTAGCTTGCTAAAACTGAACACTGAGCTAATACAATTCTATTGGTCTGCCCCATTCCAGTAATCTTTAATATTCCCATAAAATGTCTGACCTGTATTTATCAATGTGAATCAATTGTTTCTAGTCAGCATGTAAAGAAAGCTTCTTGTAACAGATGTCTTTTTTTTTCTCACATCATTTTTACATTCAGAATTATGGAATACGGAAACAAACTACTCTGCTCTTCAGCTCTGAGTTTCTTAGTTTTGAACTAAGATGCTTGAATAAACCAAAAAGCAAACATTTACTTGGCTAATGCTTTCTAAGCTGTGGTTTAACACTTTACAGTTCCAGGTACTTACACAGCAACCTCCTTCCAGAATTTATCACTCAAAGTTTAGTAGCAAACATTCCCTGTTTAGTGTTATCTTAAAATTTATTTTGCAATCACTTCATTATCACTACACAGGTCATAACTTTAAACTTTATCTCAAAACCTTTTAAAAGTAAACTGTACATTAAAAAGAAATAAATCTATTTCTAGATAGTGTGACTCTAGTTATATAAATTGGGACATTAAACATTCTGGTCACTCTTCTTTGATAGCTTGTTATCTTTTAAATATATCTTCAGAAACCTATCCCTTCAGAAAATTGTTACAAAAAATTATGTCGAAATGAAATCTGAAAAGGACAGTTACAGGTCTGACAGTGTAACATGCTTCTCTACAAGGAATCTACTTACACTTTCATGCATATCAAGAATAACAAAATTTAAGAGTATACCAAGAGCAAATATTATACTGGAGAAGACATATGAAAGAAAGGCAACAAGGCCTTGGAGTTGACTGGCTCTGTTTCAGAGTCCCATTTCTTCGTGCTACATTTCTCCCCCCCTCTGACTTGACTACTTATATATGCTGAGCTTGTCAGGATTGCAATCTTACTGAAGTAATTTGCAGCAGTCCTGTAATCTTGCAGTCTATCTGGTAGCGCTCCTACTCTACTACAGGGAACACCTGCTTGGACAGCAAGCATCACCCAAGCCAAATTCCACCTTCTGTGCTAGAGCAAGCACCGAGCTGGCTGGAAGCTGCTGCTGCCAACACCGCTCCCACATGCGGGAGGAGCAGGCCCTGGGGCACCCCTCCTCCTGCTCACAGAGCAGCCAAAACTGCTCTCTGCTGATTCTGCCGATGCAATCAGTGGGGGATTTGTCCCTCAAATACAGTAACTGCAGTGAGACTGTATCAGTGTCAGTACACACAAGACAAATTAAATCTGCTGATAGACTCACACTGCTACAATATACTTAGAAAATAATCGGTGATGAGGGATTTCAAACAAATCAATTTCCTGAATATCTTCATCAGATGCTAGCACCTTATCTGAAAATCACTGTATATGTTAGAGTAAAAATGTCCCACAGGTGAAAGCTGCTGAAGAGCAGTTTGCACTAAAATAAATCACATCCATTAAAAATTAATTTGCATCCTATCCAGAACTGTGCAAGGATCTAATAAACTTTAATTACTGAGCACCTGTAGCTATTTTGTGAGATAATGACACTTAAGTAACTTCCGTACTTTCATAACATTGAAGGGCACTACACTTCAAAACAGCAGATGTTAACACGGTTTACCTGACTCTGTAACTGCTATTTATTTATTTATTTACAGTCATGTAAAAAAACAAAATCAGTGTGAACCACTTCATCACAGTACTAGGGGTGCTTAATTAGGGAGTGGCAGAGAAAAGGATGAAACATCAAAAGAAAGTGAATACTCTAAGGGTAAAAGAAGGAATGTGTCTTGCAGAGGGATCTGGTAATCTTGTAATATCAACTTCTCCCTAGAAGCCAAGCGGCATAAAAAGAAGCTGAAGTAGCCAAGGAAGGAGGTCAAAATCTGCAAATTTACAAACCACAGGAAGAATTCTTGCTGAGAATGAATGAACTGTTGAATCCACTGGACAGAAATACACTGGTCTGGGAGATTAAACTGGGAGGCAGACTCTCATCAGAGTGGAAGGAAGTACTGAACAAAAACATTATGAACCCTCTTCTACTCTCAGAGGAAGAACACAGAGCACTTCAGCTCAGGTGGCAGAATGAACCCAATTTTTTGAGCAGAAAACTACCACAGATGAGCAACACAACTTAACAGAATAGCAACAGTAACAGAAGGACGCAGGCATTTGTGTATCAGCGGCAGAAGAATAGAGAAAGAACATCATGGAGAAGAGAAGCTAACGGCTGATATAAAATTTTCCCAGTGTTAAGAACAGATTTGGTTTGGTTTTCAACCTGTACAAGCCAAAACAAAACTTTACATACTTGCAAAGCAAAACTACAGTTATTTCTTTAAGTATGCATCTGAAATGCACTGTAAGCATCAATTGAGAAATGAAAAAAAATCATCAAAAGCTGCAAAGCAGTGTTTTACAGTAAAAAATACATGCCAGCTGCATAGAAGAAATGATCACTTCCCAATGCTAGAATTATTTTTTTAGCATTGTGCAATCCTTCTCTTTTGAAAATCTTGCCCTCCAAGAAATAAGTTTTCTCACTTTCACATTGCAAATTACAAGATGAAATGCTTTTACTTCACCATAAATGGTAACGACCAAGATTTTTCCTTAGTTTTGAACGGAAGGGTTTTCTAAATGTGCAACAAATATTTGAGTACCCTACAGGAAAGTGCACATACTCCATGTAAGGTGGTAACACTGTTCTCAGCACAGAGAATGCCAGTACTGACTTAGCAGTTTTGTGCACAAAGCTGCCCATTTGCTCCTTGCTCTCCTTGTTTTTGCTTTGCTGATCAAAGGAGTTGCCAAGTTTTTTCTTTACCATTACAAGGCAGGAAAAATGGCTCTCCTCGGAGAGGCCCCTTGTGAAGGTCACAAAGGTTAGCTCCACAAGCCCTGAAGTCTGCTCTGATGCTGGAGTGATTGGCTGGCTTCCCTGCAGTTACCCTGCATTTCCCCTCCTTCACAATAGTGCACTAGTTATGGAAACTAAATATGAAAGAACGTGGTGGGGGAGGAAAGAATTTCTATGGAGACACATTCTAAAACGCTCACAAGTTCTACTTGTTTGAGCAGCCTAAAAATCTAGCATTCTAAAACATTTGATTTCTGAGAAACTCAAAAATTTCAGCCTGCAGTCCTCTCTATTTTGAAAGGAAAACCCACAAAGTTTGCTTTCTTTTTGCATAGAAAAAGATACATAGATACTAGTCTGCCTTGGTCTGGAAAAAGTTTAAGATGTTTACTTGCCCCAACTCTGGACTTAAACAAGTGGAACCTACATGTCACACCACTTTAATGAAGACTAAAATGAAGCCAACTAATCAGGATTCAGATTTGCAGCACTTCACAGCTCCAGAGCAGTATAATTTTTTTATTTTTAGGTCCTAAAGTTAAGTAATGAAGACATCTTGAGATATCCAGCAAAACAATAATTGTGTTTTAGATGGCTGATTAAATACATTTTCCATTTTCTACAAATTCAAACTAACTAACCCACAAGTAGCCACAACTATTCAGGTTTTTCTTTTACATAAAAATTTAACCTATAGTGTATAGGCTGAAACCTCTAAGCCACTTCAAAGCATCTACTCCTAGGAAAACAGATTCAATATTGGTCCAAGTAGGGTAAAGAAGTGTAAATTTTGTATATTGCAGAAGGAACTTTCTGAGGCTTCATATTTTGGGGACCCAATTTCATACCACTTTACAAATAAAACACTGATTCTCAGCATTGCTCAAAAAGCTTTACCACCCTGAAAGTCAAGCCAGGCTCTTTCCTCTCTATATAACTGTAGGTGTCAAGTTCTGTCTGCAGTGCCATCACCCATATGTTTGGACAGATGAAGCCAATTAAAATTCAGCCAGTATGTTTGATGGTGAACCTACCTCTGCAGCTGTTCTGAGTTCATTAAGTTACCAGGAGTCAAAAGTACTTCCAGAGTTGTCAAGATGTACAACGCCACAAGCTAGGTATTTCAATCTGTTTAGGCACTCTCAAGATTTAACAATATCTAGTAAGAGAGAGGTTCATACTACAGCTTTATCTTCCCAGGTGGAATCAACAGGCTTCCTCTTCTCCACCAGTTGCCTCTGTTCACAAAGCATTAAAGAAAACAAATCCTATGTATTGGGATATGGTGATAAAATACTAAGAATGCCAGAATCCTAAGCTGAAAACAGTAAAATACACAAGTAAAGAAAGAATATTACAGTTCATATAAAAGCACAAAAGTGAAAGTGGGATTTTCACCCAACTACTTGGATTTGTTCACCTCTAAGAAGATGTAACAAAGTAGAGACACCTCACAGGGTCTCCGGAACTACTTCAACAAGTTCAGACGTAGATGCAAGGAGAAATCCATACAGCAGCCATATCGTAACAAAAAGCAAAAAGTATATGTAGGAAAGAGCCACACCTGATCATCATTAATATTTACTGCGGAAACTTCTAACGAGGCACAAAAACACAATACCTAATTCCTCTTCTCCTCTTTTGCGGGAGAGCTTTTATCACCAACATTTACCATTTTTTGTTAGCTGGTATAATAAGGCATAGCACTTCTAACAAAGAACTTCATCAAACTTCTCAAGCCTCTTTAGGGGTGGGCCACAAAGATCAGCACACCTAACACCTACCAAACCCAAGCCTTCCTCCACTCTCATACAAATGCTGGGTAAACAATGTGCTGGCCAGCAGAAAGGCAGAGACACCAGATCACCTGAGACATTTGCAACACCAACATATCGTTTAACTTTCAAACATGCCATGACAGTAAAACCCCAGAGGAGAAAGAACTGAGTCAAGAGTCAATAACACATGCCATTTAATACCAAGCACATCTTTGATCCCCTCAGTATAGAACAGAAATTCTTATCCTTCTGGCTGATGTTGCATGCAGACAAGAAGCCTCCCATGGTATATGTTGTAATAACATTAAGGCATTTCTCCTGCTTTTGTTACTCAGGCAATACAAGGCAAAAAACCTTTCTTACGCCACCATCTACCCAAACCACACTAGGGGGCTGTGCTGATGTCATCACACTTTCTGATAGGTATTTACTTCATGATTATATTAACCCATTTCTATCTAAGTAATTAAATCTGAAAAATGTGGAGCAACATCAGCTTACTGCAGCTCCTGTACTCTTACAGTCCCCATAGTTAAGAGGAAAGAAAAAAACCTGGTCCAAAATATCTAAAATATCCAGAAGTATCAATACCAACAGTAGACACTAACAAATGAACAAAAAACCCTGTCTGTAAGCAGCAGTAAGACCAGGATGCCACCCAGATGTGTAACATGGGAAAAGGCTAAAGTTTAAGACTACATTTTTATAAGTTTTTATGTCAAAGGTTCAGATTGCTGTAATACTTTAATAATGACACAACTGGGCCAAGGAATAGATGCACTGTAACCAGCCTCTTTCTGCTGTATGTAATGCAGGAAGGACGTCCAAGACTGATTTGGAAAGCAACCTCCTTCAAAAACATACTTCACAAAAATGCTGAGTAATTCCCTGATACAATACTCAAGCAATGTAAGAATCTTTGGAATCGCTGTAGGACCAAGTGTCCTACATCAATCCTGCAACTGTACAGAAGAAATATGTTCAGACCTATTGCCTTTTTTGAGCAAGTTACAGAAAAATTACTAAAACCAGCCTGGACACCTATCTTTCTTAAAATTTGGATTGAAAAGAACTTCATGTATGGCAAAAGGCTTAAACGTTTCATTTGCACCTCAGTTTCATTTTATGACTTATAAGGTAACCAAGAGGTCAATAAGCTTATAATTTCTAAAGTAATAAAAAATATATAAAATAACATAAAACATATAAGGAAGAGAATATAGAGAAAAAAATAAGGACAAAAAATAATTTAGTTTTACATTTTCCACTTGAGTTATACGGATGTCTCAACTCATCAATATGACACATGACCTCCAAAGTTAGGTTTTTAGCTTTAACTGTGAGAGGCCTAATTTTTTGATTTAGCCTATAAACACCAGTAAACCTAACACTATGCTGTTAAAAGTGCACAATATTTCTTGGAAATGTAAATTATGACATAATATAAAAGTGCAACTTCAAGATTTTTACACCACAGCAACTGAGCCAAAGCAATCTTTACTACAATTTAATTGTTCACATCAGACAACTTCACATATACGCACTGAGGTAAACCTGATCTACTAAACAATGAAAATCCGTTTGTTCTTGATATTTTAAATACAAAGTTATAAGAGAATGCAGAGGTATTCCAATAGGAAAGGGGAGCAGGACGAAGAACACAAAAAAAATACACATGCGAAAATGTTTGCTACGAGGTGGTTTAAACCAGTGGTCACCAAACTTCTTTACCATAAACCTCATCAGTAAAACAATTTTGAGTATGCATCCATAATACGTGTACATTTATAAATATTATACATGTAGTACATGATGTACATTATAAAACATATACAAAAATATGAAGAAAAGGATGTGCTAAAGATGAACTAAACACTATTTTACTTCGCTTTGATAGTAACAGAATTTTATTTTTAACAGGGATCATATTTGTTCCTTCTACCAAAAGTTTTTGAGACTTCCAGAAGACTAGGGAGGACACAAGACAAAGCTGGCAGCATTTAACAGTGCAAAATACTATTTAGTAAGAGAATACATAGCTTCACCTTTCCAGCTTCATTTCCAATGGGGAATCCATTTAGCCACATTACAAATATTACCTGAAATTAGAAGTCTACACTGAAAGATACTGTTTCTGTTGCCTGTTTTCACATATGCAAAGAGAAATCTGATCTAAGGTTCATGCTGAAGGAGATTCAGTCTGAATAAATTCTCCACCAAATATAACAGGATTGGGAGAGAGGGTGAAAGAAGGAAAAAAGATTATTCTAGTACAAAGCCAAGTGCAAATCCAGAGACAAAACAAAATCATATGCAGCAATGAAACCAGGTCCGATGTAAAAGGCACCATCCACTACAAGACAAGGTTCCTCCATTTGCTGTTTGCTGCAGACAAGAAACCCTTTAGTTTGTCACAATTTTAACATCAATTCTCATCTGAAAGGTGACCAGATAGTGACTGATCACCTCCTGAAAACTATTACTTCAGAGGATGCTGACTTTAGCTTGAAGGATGATGCTGTATTAAGAAAATAGCTATGACGATTTATAGAAATACTTATTTCTTCTAAATGCTATTACTTTTTGCTAAATCAAACAACTAGGTGGTGTATTCAAGATATTGAGAAGAGGGACAGGTTCAGCAGTAACAGGTTCAGATTTCTGTCTATTGGGCCACCAGGTTCCATTTCTACATAAGGATAAACTGAAAAAACAAATAAAAATCATGTGCCCAGGGAAGTCGGGAAGACAGACAACACCTTGAGAAAAGCAGCCTTATGTTGATCCAACACTTCCTAGGCACACGGTGTTAGCACCCCAAAGACAGTCATGAGAAAGACTAAAATTCTTTGTGAGTACAGTTGCCTAAAAAACCCTGGTAAAGTGGCAGGGGAAATTATGGCCCACTTACTAAGCTTACATTTGTTATGAGAGAGTGCTATTTATAATGTCACATGCTGGAACTTGTTCCCAAGCTAGCTAAACCTACATGCTTAATTGACTCAATAGACAATGCTGCATTGTTAAGACTAATCTCTTCCTACAGGCTCCAGTTTCTAAACCATGAAAGCTTTTACACATTTTAATTTTTTCAGCAGTTCTGAAATCAGAAAACTTCAAAATATATATGCACATACAGACACACACAGTATGATATTGACTATCACTAAAATTCACATATCCATATGCAAAAACTGAGTCATCAGAAAGTCCAATTATTTTAAAGAACACAGGAGCCAGCGGGTTCTTACAGTTGCTATTTCAGACATCCAAGATGGAAGGGACTAAGGAAGAAAAAGCATGGGAGCATGTTCATTTCAGCATGGAGCAGCAGTTCTCATGTCACACTAGATTTTGACTAAGACACCTTATAAAGTATTTGTTTCAAGTTACTTCCCAAGAGTAAGGTTTTGGGAACTTCTAATTAGTTTAAAGTCTGACAAGTTCACAACTAAAAACCAATTTAAACAAAAATTACCGGAATGCTGCAGACAGACTGGATTGCAGACTACCTTAGTTTTGCACAGAAAACAAGTTTCATGAAGTAATTCAGCCATGAAAAGGAACTCAATTTTTTAAACATTTGCATAGCAACTATCAAAATAATTGCTGAATTTTAGGAATTGAAGTGATTCAATTACTATTTATTTGAAACTGCCAATTGGTTCAATCTTTTTTATAACCAGCTTCAGAAAGTTGAATTTTGATATCTTAGGATCCATCAAGCTATTCTGATTTTTAAATATTCCTTCTGACTCCACCCCAGCCTGAAATTGATTAAAAGAAACAACTTAGAGAACAACACTACTGAATCTCAAAATTTCTTGAGTAGCTTTAGGAAAAAATAGCAAATAAAGAAGAAAAATAATTAAACTACGCCTTCTCAAACTACTGCCAGATGTAAGTGATTAGCAGAACTGAAGTCTTGAAAACACCACCAAGCAACTCTGAGGAGAGTACTGAGTTCTTTAAGCCGATCGTGATTGGCTGCTCTAAATGCCTATAAACCACACAGCTACACACACCTAACAGTTACCAAAATACAGAGACTGAAAAGAAAGATAAACATTAAAAGGCATCCGTGTACAGAAGTAGTTTTTTCTGTAGAGACTTGCTGTTTAATGAGTTTACCTTTGAAATTTTTGTAGTTAATATAAAGAAGATTTGTATTTGAACTCCCTCTTTTTGTTGCTAGCATCTCAACTGCATAGCACTCAACAACCAAAACAATCATCCTCTTTAAACAGCAATGCTTCACTGTAAAGACAGCCTCCAAAAGGATATATTTACATACATGCAATGTTTCTCAAATAACGTGACAGCAGGAATGACATGCTGAGCACTGCTGATAAAAGCCGTTTTAGATAGTCTCCCATATCTCATGTTTCATTGACTCAAGCTGAAAACAGCCTTCTAAAACATTGGAGGGTTAAATTAACAACCATCACGCTTTTCCTCTATAATGTATCTCCTAATTTTCCCACACCAAGAAGCCATCAGGTTTATACTGTAGGAAGATAAAATAGCTTTGCAAAATGTATTTAAGGTATTTGATGTGTTTAAATGTATAAAATGTATTTAATCTGAAGGGGTTTTTAGGTTGAAGGGCATCTGGTCCCACTTGTTTCACTTTTTTCTGATCTTCACAAAAACACCATTATTCAACCTGACTGTAAAAATTAAAAGATGTAGATAGAAAACTGCTAAATTACTTAAAGCATAAAAAATGGACTCCAAAAAGTCAAGCCATGTTGGAAGATGTTCTTTCAATCGCCACAGGCTCTAATGATATTTTGACAAGACTGCAATTATGCTTCTGTTATAAGAACAGATCTTATTCTCCACGTCTTGCCAGGATAATACTGCTTTTAATTAAT
Organism: Eopsaltria australis; assembly: GCA_034509425.1. Lineage (NCBI taxonomy): Eukaryota > Metazoa > Chordata > Aves > Passeriformes > Petroicidae > Eopsaltria > Eopsaltria australis. The sequence goes on from JAVTVJ010000194.1 coordinate 1,505,940, forward strand.
GCTTTTGTTGTGAAGTGTTCCCTCAGGCAGTAATAACTTTTATAATACTTTCAGTATGTAGCATGTATTTCCCCACACCATTTACTCAAAATTTCTCATCATTTGGCCTCACGGATAATGCCCAGGCCCTTGCTTCCCAGAAGGCTTCAAAACATGGCTAAGTACTGCCATGCTGAGCAAGGAACTGTTAAAACATGTCTGTACAATTGTTTTCCTCTGCTTCCCTCAGGAAGCAAGAAACATTACATGCCTATCAGGCTGGCACAACCACAAGAGAACCAAATTTCCTTACAAACGTCAGTCCCAGATTCACTTTCAGGAAGCACCACACGTCTTTCTTCTTTTCAAGTACTTGATACACCCTTTTAGTGTACATTTTAAGAGTTGCAACCATTGCCAAAGTCTGTGTAATCTTCAATTACATTTACTAATCATTTTACCTATTGGGTAAAACAATACAAGTTCAGTTTTTCTTCTTATAATCCACGGTATAACCCACCTCTCGAATTTGTAAAGTTATGCTAAAGGAAGTTCCAAAGCAGAGCTTCAGCAAACTGGTCATTACTGAAGCGGAACTACAGACACATATTTATCTGAAGCTTGAGATAAGCTCAGTAATGTGTGGGAAATACGAAATCTCTGTCAAGAAAACAAGGCCTCAAATTTAATTTGCTCACTGCCTCTTTCTACCACAAACAGCTGTGAAGTAACTAACTTGTTTTTGAACTAAATGTTACTAACTAATAAAACATGACTGTCTAACTTCATAAGAAGGTAGGAAGTTTCAAACTAATTCCTATATGCCAATTAAAATTGGCTTTACAAGGTGTTTTGATAGATTACATTGATTTGTAAAGTCAATACACATACTACAGGGACTCATTTTTACCTGTCATATGTTCGCTGACCATTTTCAAGAAAAGAAATTAAAATATTAAATCTCACTTCCACTGAAATATTCAAACTTTGTGCCTTTTCTTTCCTTACTGAAAGTGGTCTCTGTATTTTAGCAGATTCACTTCTCCGAAGTTTGAGCACTAAAAGCAATAGTATGTTTACACATTCAACAGAGGGAAGAATTAACATTACAATTACAAACAGAATTACAAACATTTCCAATTATTTTCCATTACTTTTTTATTTCTCTAGTAAAATAAATTCAATATTCTGTCTGATGTCTCAAAAGCAAAATTAATTTCAGAATTCTGTCCCCATTTCAGGCACAACCAGTTTCTCCTGCACTATCTTTGCATGACTTAACTGGAAGTCAACATTTAAACAGACCGCTATTTGTTAAGAATAAATGTACATATTGTCAACAGCAAAACTGATGGATTACATCATATGGCCTTTATCAAGAAGGTCAAACTAGGTGACAGATGTCTCCAGTGTTTCCCAATTCCCTGGCTGTAGCTGGAAAGTGCATCTATCTAGAAGGGCATCACTTGAATTTTTTAGTCAGGTTGGATTTGTGCGCTTAGTCTAAAATCTGATGAACTAGTAAAAACAACGAGTTTTGTGATGGTGATTCGCAAAAGCAACCAGTAAGAGAGTTCCAAGACTTTCAATGTAACAAAAAATGAAGTTATTTAGTAGGAACTATTTAACAGCTTAACAGACATAAAACCACTCACACACAGAAACAAAAAAACGGAATTGTGATTATGCAACTATTTTAAGAATCAAACCTACCACAATGTTGAGCTCCTGCAATCTTAACGGCCAATTTCTTTTACACTGCTGACATATTTGCCCAGAAAATAACTCCTGATGGACTTAATCGGAGTGAAATCCAAACCAATAATAAACACAAGCTTTCTTTATAAATGGCTGAATTGCCCCAATCAACAGAGATCCACTGGTTGCCTCTGAACAGCAGGCTATAAGCATTGATTGAAGAAATTATCCTTTTGACCCGTTCCCTTTTCTTTCAGAGGAAGTCTTACTGCATTACTCCATTCCCAATGTTTCTCACAATAACGCAAAACATAAACTTGGAATTAAAATGTACTCACCGAACAGAAGCAGACTGAATGAAGAGTTGAAATACTAGACTTTTGGTAATCAATCTTAATACTATTAATACCAAATCATTCACTAAAGAAGGCAGTATTCAATCTCTAGAAACCTGCAGATTGGCTTCAATTAGCCCTACAATCAAAAAGCTTGTATTATGAAATGGAGAAGAATTAAAAAAGGAAATCAAAGTAATTAATTTTTACTGCCTCTCACTAGTAGTTACTGGGTGACATTACCATCAATGGCATATCTAGTGCTAATAGAAACAAAAAATAGCTTACAACTAAAGGATAAAAAAAGTGCCTAACTCAGAACTGAGATCTCTTTCTTTCTGATTTTCTCAGACTGGCTAAGCTGTATAGTTACTGTGTAAAGTTAAAAACCACATGAAATTACTTCAAATACAAAAATATCCAGAATCACAACTACCTCCTTTAGATCTCAGGCACACCAGGTAATTTCTACTTTGAGAGAAATTTCATACTATACCAAGTCCTTGACTGAATTTAGAATTAACAGTGCTGTACTTTTTCATTCCAAGGATGTGTCAGCCATTGAAATTCTGTACTGAACACTGAAGAATTTTAATGGCACTTATTTGTTAAAACATGCTTTTGTGCTACAGTTCTGACTTCTGCTTAAAATCAAACTATATATCTTTTGATATATGTATCTGATTATATACATATGGGAGAATAAAATATTCAGAGGTGAGTTGAATACATCTTTCTGTAATGAAACATACACTGAAACTATTTGCTTTATCATCATACAGTATATGACAGTTAATTAAAGCATTCAAAGTTTACAGCACAGCAGTTAAACCAAGCTGGTCAACTGGAAGAACAAGTCATAAATCAAAAAGGAGCCATGTGTAGCACAGAGCAAGGTCATTTTTTATTCTGATGTTTGAGATGCAGTAACTATTTACATAAGGAACAAGAGATTTTAGAAAAGGATTGAACTTTAGAAAAATTATAAAATACTACTGTTTACTTACACTTTTAAATGTTTAGCAGAATATCTGAAGACAGACAATGGTACAGGCTTGAATTCTTTGTTAGTATCAGTTCTTCCAAGAATAAACCATGACAAATTCCTTCAGCAGCAAACCTGTACCTACATGTTTCTTGTTTCCCTACATCAGTTCTGTTGGTCTGACACTCAGTATTCTCCATCACCCTGTTTAGCCTATGGCAAACAAAACAGCCACCTGTATTTTTTGAGAAATAAAAAAACCAGCAAAAACCCAAGTCCATCCCTCTTAAGCTTCCATACCAAGCTTAACTTTATTACAGGACATAAAGCAGTAGCACACTAATTTTGTCACTAAAAAGCATAATACACTGTACTGTATAAGCATGCAATTGTAATTTCAAACTGTCATTCCTACTTAAAACTGAGCTAAATCATTACCTCTTTTATTGCTCCTGTTGAACAACTTTTCTTCAACACAACAAAGAAATTAAGAAATGCCAACACTGCATTACTTTTTAGTTCTTTTCTATTCCAGTCTCCCTCTAAACACTCCCTCACATTACCTGCTGTAAGAATTTGAACTTTGCTCTACATTTCAATTTTGCTGAGAGTGTGCTTCAAGAACTTACAACATGTTCAGCAACAAAAAAACCAACCAAGAAACAAGAGTGTGATGTGGATACACTTACAAACGAATTTATGCATTTACCCTTCTTAATAAAGCTTGCATTTTCTGTGCTTTATTTTACTGACACAGATCTTCAGAACATCTGAGACTTCTGCTTGCACAGGTGTACTGGCAATAAAAAGCTTTTGAGAACAGAAAATACTTGTTCTGATTTTGCCTGGACCAGGAGCACTCAGAGTTGCAACTGACCTACTACTTAAGAGTTGTGCTGCTAGCACAACGGTTACAGTGTTAAGTATCCCACTTAAATCTAGTACAACTCAGTATTTATAAATACCTCACTTTATATCTAAACTACTTGGCTTTTGTAAAAGTTTTTCTTTTCTCTCTCCATTTTGTTTTTAGCATGCTTTGATCTAATTATTACTGAGTATGGTTTAATGCCAACGTTGCAGATATTCTGGTGGGAGTCTCTTATAGACCACCCAACCAGGATGAAGAGGCAGATGAAATATTCTGTAAGCAGCTGGGAAAAGTCTCACCATCTCTGGCCCTTATTCTTATGGGGGATTTAAACTTACCAGATGTCTGCTGGAAGTACAACACAGCAGAGAGAAAAACAGTCCAAGATGTTCCTGAAGTCTGCAAGAGACTTCCCTGACAGAGTAGGTGAGGGAGCCAACTATGGAAGGTGTCACCCTGGACCAGTTGTTTGTGAGCAGAGAAGGACTGGTGGATGGTCAGGGGCCATCTTGGTTGCATCAGTCACAAAATGACAGTTGTCAATTCTCAAAGTAACAAGGGGCAGCATCAGCAGAACTGCCACTGTGGACTTATAGGAGGCAGCCAGATTTCAGGAGCCTGTTTGAGAAAGTCAATTGGGAGGCCATCCTGAAGGGCAAAGGAATGCAGGAAGGCTGGACATTCATCAGGAAGGAAACATGAAAGGTGTGGGAACAGACTATCCCTACGTGGTAAAAAGACAAGCCATTGAGGAAGACTGGCCTTGCTGAACAGACAGATCTGGCCAGAAAAAATGACAGAACGAGTCTGTGACCTTTAGGAGAAGTAACAGGCAACTCATGAGTACTACAAGGATGTCACAGGTTATGCAAAGAGAAAATTAGGACCAAAGCACAACTAGAACTTAAATTGATTACTGCTGCTAAGGACAATAAAAAAATGTTTCTATGAATGTATTAGCAACAAAAGGGGAGCTAAGGAGAATCTCCATCCTTTACTGCAAACAGGAAGAAGCATAGTGACAAAGAACGATGAAAAGGCTGAGGTACTTAATGCCTTCACTGCCTCAACTCCTTTTAATAGTAAGACTAGTTGTTCTCCGAGTACCCAGCCCCCTAAGCTGGAAGATTGGGATGGGGAGCAGAATCAAACTCCCATAATCCAAGGAGAAACAGTCAGTTAGCTGCTACACCATAAAGACATGTGTGCATGGGGTCACATGGGATCCAACCAGGAGTTCTGACTGAGGTGGTGGAAATGCTCACCAAGCCACTTTCCATCATTTACCAGCAGCCCTGGGAACCAGGGAGGTCCTAGTTGACTAAAGGTCAGCAAATGTGATTCCCATCTATAAGAAGAAACAAGAGGAGCTGCGAGAGTACAGGCCTGTCAGTCTGACCAGTGCTGGGAAGGTCATGGAACAGATCACCCTGAGTGCCAACACTCAGCATGTGCAGGACAACAACGGGATCAGGCCCAGCAAGCACAGGTTTGTGAAAGGCAGGTCCTGCTTGACCAACCTGATCTCTTTATGTGACCACGTGACCCATTCAGTGGATGACAGAAAGGCTGTGGATTTCTCCTACCTGGACTTCAGTAAAGCCTGTGGCACCATTTCCCATAGCATTCTTCTGGAGAAGCTGGCTGCTCATGGCCTGCAAGGGTACACTGTTCACTGTATAAAACCCGCTGAGATGTCTGAGTCCAGAGAGGAGTTGTGAATGGAGTTACATCCAACTGGCACCCAGCCACAAGTGGGGTTCCCAGGGGTCAGTATTGGGGCCAGTCCTGTTTAACGTATTTTCTGATGATGTGGATTAGAAGATCAAGTGTCAGCTCAGCAAGTCTGGAGATGACACCAAGTTGGGTGGGAGAGTGGATGTGCTGGTGGCTCTGCAGGGCAATCTGCACAGGCTGGATCGATGCAAGGCCAATTGTATGAGGTTCAACAAGACCAAGTGCTGGGTCCTGCCCCTGGGGTCACAGCAACACCCTACAGTGGGGACAGTGGCTGGAAAGGTGCCAGGTGGAAAAGGACCTGAGGGTGCTGGTCAACAGCCACTAAACATGACCCAGAGTGTGCCCAGGTGGCCAAGAAGGCCAGTGACACCTGGCCTGGATCAACAATGGTGTGGCCAGCAGGAGCAGGGCAGTGACCGTCCCCCTGTACTCGGCACTGCTGAGGCCACACCTCCAATCCTGTGTTCAGTTCTGGGCCCTCACTGCAAGAAAGACATTGAGGGGCTGGAGCGTGTCCAGAGAAGGGCAAGGGAGCTGGGGAAGGGTCTGGGGCACAAGTGCTGTGAGGAGCAGCTGAAGGAGCTGGGAGTGTTTAGGCTGGAGAAAAGGAGGCTCAGGGGTAACCTCATCACTCTCTACAACTGCCTGAAAGCGAGGTGTAGCCAGGTGGGGTCAGTCTCATCTCCCAGGTAACAAGTGACAGGACAAGAGGAAATGGCCTTAAGTTGTGCCAGGGGAGGTTTATGTTGGATATCAGGAATTCACTGAAAGGGTAGTCAAGCATTGGAATAGGCTGTCCAGGGAAGTGGTGGAGTCACCATCCCTGGAGGTATTTAATGGACATGTACACATGGCACTTTGGGACACTGAACACAGTGGTGTCAGGTTAGCAGTTGGGCTCCCTGACTTTAGAGGTCCTTTCCAACTTCAGTAATTCCATGATCAAAACTCACTTGTAGATCAGTCATTAGTTCAACTCAATGTTTCTTTTTACAGTAACTTTCTAATACCAGGTGTACAAAATTTACACTGTTAAAAAACTAGAATTAATATCCTGTTTTCTCAAATGACAGTTAACTACTGTAACATTATTCATTCTGTGCAGATTTTAGATCCTGGTAATGGCTTGGACAGGATGAAACTTGGTTGAGCACTTGTAGGCTTAAAAATTAACACTTATATGCAGTGACAAAAATTCAAGTTGTCTTCTTCCCAGCACTCCTCCAAAAACCCACGCTATTTCCGATCTTCCATTTAAGCTAGAAGTTTTTGACTCTGATAAATTACAAGGAAACAGAAGATTCTATACAAAGGCAACACAATTTTATTTCAGAACAGTTTCATTAGCACATCATCTTCGACAGCACAAATCATGTGAGCTAACAGCTCAATTCAATGTTCAAGTTTTCTAACTAAAGGAAGAAAAACCAAGCAAAAACCTCAAAACCACAAAAAAAAAAAAAAAAAAAAAAATCCAACCACAAAACCACCACACACCCCTTGCTGATTTCAGCTGAATTTTGTTCAGACATCAAATCTGTAACTGCAGCAAAGCCAAGTTAGAATAAAACCAAGCTCAGACCTCAACGAATTAGCTACAGAATTCGTACTGGATCACAGCCAAGTATAATAATTATCAAGCAATAAAGTATGCCTTTTTTCCTAGATTGTCCTTTTATTTTTAGTTGCCACTCCTAAGGAACTAAGGTGTGTTTTAATGAGATTTGAAGAACCATTGTGTCACCCTAGTCTAGTTTCTGTGAATAAGAAAGATGGTAACTCTACACAGATGGCTGCAATAAAAGTTCAAGAAGTTTACAAGCCAGACAAACATGACTGCTTTTTAATTTTTTTTTTCTCCATATGGCTCACTGAAAACTTCTTTTCCCCGTTAGTTTTTGGCTGCTTGTAAAGTTCATATTAAGCTACATACTAAGGCATGGGTTTATTTACTAAAAAGAAACCAAAGCCACCAACAGTGACCCTCCAAAAGCCCCAGCTAAACCAAAGAATTATATGAATTTATCTATACTATTTCCTCTGATGTACCACATATTCAGACCAGAAGACTGACATTTTCAATTAGACACCAAAGCAGACCATCTTACACCACGTTTCAGGCTACTCCATTCAGTGAGACCTGTGCATCTATAAACAGCACAAGCATGCAAATTCCACAAACAGCACATTATGATCACATACCTACAGGAGTGCAAACACAAGGGGGATTGGGTTTTTTTATGTGCTTTTTGAACCAAACACTTAAAAATACAATTTTAAGAGTGAAATTTAGTACACTTTTAAACTAATCTCTTGAGGACTGCAGTCAATTAGCCCTCTGAATTTTAGATTAAGGATTGTTACATTTCTTGAGCATCACCATAGCTGATACAATGTGCATGAAGATTAACAGAAAAACCTAAAGGGCCCCTTTTCTGGAGGTTCATAATAGAATTTGGATTCAAGACAGATAAGAATAAACATTATGCTTTATTACTTAAACTGGCAATGACTGTTTTATACCCACAGTGAACTTATTAGCAAGAGTAACAACAGAAGAACACTGCTTAGAAGCTTTAGTCAATAATTCAAAAGTAACATTCGAATAAAGCCTTAAAAAATTTTGTTTCTCCTGTACACATAGGTTTATGTTCAGACACTATGAAGTTCATTAAAATAGTGTTTGATTGCATCACAGGGTAAGAGAGGAAAAACAGCGCCAGTTAAACCTAAAATATATTTATTGCAGACAAAATAAATGGATCAAATACTCACTGAAGCTGCCCAGAACAAGGCAATATAGAATTCAGCTATTTGTCCATAGGAAATGGTAAGCATGTGATTTTGAATTGCAAAGAATAGTATTGACAGTAAATGTAAAAAATAAGCAAATTATACAACAAAAACTCAATGCACACTCCCCCAAAAAATCCCAAACCTAAATCCATAACCCACCACACAAACAAGTTCCTCCTCTAAATCCCCAATCCCATTCAGTACATCCCAACTGTAAATAAACAAAACCAGCTCCAAAACTGTATTAGGTTTTCTAGGAAAATATTACTGAAAACATGTGAGGGGCTGAATAAACAATATTAATTGATTGCATAATTTACTAGTTCTACTAAGTCACCAACACTCCACAAATTATTTTCAAAGCTCTAAGAACATAAAGTATTTGGTTCCTGATTATATTGAATTTTGGATGAACAATGCTAAAATTCTTCAGAAACACTTCACGGAATAGGAAGCTTGTTTTGACAAAAAAAACTAAAAGTAGGTTCTGATGTCAGATGGAATGATTCTACATGCATCTCTTTTCAGTGCCATTTGAGGCTTAATTAACTCTCAGGAAGCGTCTACCTCACCTCCTCCTCTGAGCAGTCACACCATGACCTGGATGAGAGAACAGGTCCAGTTGAAGAATGTAATCACAGAAAAAACTGATATATGGTATATAAAGTAACTACACAATAACTATGCACAGCTTCAGCTACAAAATCCAGAGAGGCTGCATCAAACAAAATTGATAAACAAAGCTTGCTTTTGCTCTTCAAACTCAACCTGTTTTAACACCTTTACCCTCATTAGGCTCCGCTGTCTTCCCATGACTTTACTTATTCACATTCCATCTGCCATGACAAGTTCAACAACTGAAAGGGAAAAATTAAGACTGACTGTAGCACCAAGAATCAGGGAGTACCACTGCTGAAGAAGACCATCCCCATGTACCAGTGTGATGAGCTCACATTACAGGCACATTACTGGAATCAGATGGGAAGCCAGCACTCTAAGACTTTTTTCCAAAATTAAACTACATTATAAGACACGCTCTCCCAATGGAAATAAGCTTCTCTCTGTTCTACCTAGTTCCCTTGTTCTCAGTTCTAGCTTGTGCAGAAACCCATAATTACACTGAGAATACAAATATAGAGGATGATTTCATAGACAAGGAGCAATTTCTTCTATTTTGAATAGGATTCCCTGCTATTATGACCTAGCACTCACCATGTACATTTAAGAAACCACATCATATACTGACTGAAATGCTATTACTGTATTACACATCCAGTAACCTGTCAGAGCTTAATGAAATTTAAAAGAAACTACAAAAATACGATCACAACTGTAAGCAACAACTGAGAAAACTGATATATGTTAACCAGGTATTCGAGCAAGGCAGATCCCTGGATGAATTACTGAATACACACTACACTGTAGAGTACAGCACAGTCATTTGGAGAACTTAGCCAATATAAGATGATCATGGGATAGCACAACACAGAACTAACTTAAGTATATGAAACAGACAGCCAAAATGTAGTAGGCCGACCCTGGCGGGCCACCAAGTGCCCAACAAAGCTGTGCTCTCTCTCCTCTCCTCAGCTGAAGAGAAAATAAAACAAAAGGCTCGTGGGCTGAAATAAGGACAGAGAGAGACCACTCACCAGTTACCATCACAGGCAAAACACTCAATGCAGGGAAACAAGTTTAATTTATTGCCAATCAAATGAGAGTGAGATAATAAAAAATAAAAACAAAATCTAAAAAATGCCTTTAACCCACACTTCCTTCTCCCTGGGATCAACTTCACTTCTGATTTCTCTACTTCCTCCCTGACAGCAGCACAAGGGGACAGGGAATGGGGGCTACTGTCAGTTCATCACATGCTGTCTCCTCAGGTGAAGGGCCCCTGCTCCAGTGTGGGGTCTCTCCCATGGGATGCAGTCCTTCACTAACAGCTCCAACATGGGATCTATCCATAGGCTGCAGACTGCTCCTGTGTGGATCCTCCCTACAGCATGGGGTTCCCTTCAGGAACAAGCTGCTCCAGTGTGGATGCCCCACAGACTCACAAGTCCTGCCAGAAAACCTGCTCCAGTGTGGGCTTCTCTCTCCATGGAGCCACAAGTCCTGCTAGAAGCCTGTTCACTGTGGGCGTCCCACAGGGTCACAGCCTCATTCATGCATCCCCCTGCTCTGGCACAAGGTCCTGCAGGGGCAGCAGGTGAATCTCTGCATCCCTGTGGACCTCCATGGGCTGCAGGGGCACAGCTGCCTCACCATGGGCTGCAGCAGGGGCTGCAGGGGAATCTCAGCTCTGGCACCTGGAGCACCTCCTGCCTCTCCTTCTGCTTAGGGTCTACAGGGCTGTTCCTCTCATATATTCTCACTCTTCAGCAATTGCTGTTCTGCAGCAGATTTTTCCCCTTCTTAAATACATTATTCCAAAAGAACTACCACTGTCACCAATGGGCTCGGTCTTTGCCAACTTCTTAGAGCCAGATGGCATTGACTCTGTGAGATACGGAGGAAGCTTCTAGTAACTGCTCAAATAAATCATCCCTGTAGCACTCCTGCTACCAAAATCCTGGTATGCAAATCCAATATAGCAACTTCCTTAACTGCTTTTTTGTTAAACCATAAGAAAATACCATCTAATTAATTTTTTTCACTAGTAGAGAAACTTCAGCCCCTTTACAAAATCGTTGTGTCCATCAGGAGCTACACTCAGTATTTTGCTGTGCTGCAGAGGAATCATCTTATGAAGGACCATTTTAATAGGAGGAAAGGAGGATGTGGTATCTCCAACCTTGGATGTTTTCCAGACCTGGCTCAACAGTCACTTCTGACCTGATTAAGCTTTAGCAACATTCGTGTCTTTTCAGCAGAAGGCTGGATGGATGACCAACCTCCACTAAGTACTAGGCTGGATAGACAATAATAAAGACACTAAGGGCTATGTTTGTGAACTTCAGGGGTAAAAAAGAGAAAAAAACCCACTAGAGCACTTGTTGACTCATGCCTCTTTGAACTTCCAGTCAAGACCCTAACAATGCTGAACTGTCTATGCACAACAAATCAATCTTTACTAGAGTGAAAAGGCTTCCACCAAAGTAAGTACTGAGGTATTTTTCAAACTCAGACAACTGTCCCTTATTATCTATTTACTAATTGCTACGCTTGAAACAATATATTCAATATCACAAAATCAGTTACAGATGGCTGACAATCTTTAAAAAAAAAATCACAACTCTGGAGAGCCAAATACTTCTCTTTTGATTACTGAAGTTGTACTATGTAGACATACTGCATGACACAGAAAAATATGGTGTAAGCATCTGGTATTCAGATACTAGGAAGTAAAGCATGGTACAGGCAGAAGGGGTTTTGTAGCAAAATTTAGTAGAATATCAAATGACAGTTCCAAAATACGGTTGAGATTGACATTGTTTCAGCATCACTGAAACTGAGTATATGAAGAAACAGAAGTCATCTTCCAAATACACTGCCACTGCTCACTTCTTTAATCACATTTCTATTCAATTCAAGACCTACACATATTGAGTAGGTCCAGTACATCTAGTAGGTCACTTAGTACATGCATACTATCATTCACAAAATATTTTGCTCTACAAATGAATGTTGTTTGGGTATTTTAAAGCACATACACACCATTTTATCACACCACCATACTTCCACCATTTGGTTGGAGCAGCTCCCAAATATAAGCCAGAAGCAAGTGCAGATGACCTTTCTCTTTCAAGGTGAATGCACCAACAGAACTATTTGCACCCCAACATTTATACAGAAGGCTCCCCTTCTGCAGACCCAAGCAATCACAGTAGGCATTAAGCTTCAGAAATCAATGACTACAAGATCTGATTAGGAACAGCAACTATTGTTAGTTTTTATTAAAACAAACAAAAGGCAGCTACAGGATGAGGACAGGTACTGATATGACACGAAGAAACAGTTACCAGTAAGAAACTATAAAGCAAACACACAGCACTAGGAAGGAGGAATCAGCAGCTCTTGCACCAGAGGTGGGACTCTGGCAAACTTCCACAGGGGTCTATACACACTAGAATCTATCCAAGAGAAAGCAGCAGCAGCACAATTCCCCAACGATACAAATTTACTTTAGGTCAACTGCTAACTGCAAAAAACGGGGGAGAAAAAAAGGGTATACAGAGTAAAAGGACAAGTGGCAGTAAGAATAAGTTGAGTATTTTTTAGATTGAAGGCAAATGCTGCAAAACATTACTAACCTTTCATTTGAAAAATAACAAAAATTGGAAAATGCATGAGTTAAGGATATGAAAAAGATAGGCTGCAGGGGTAACTGAAAAAAGCTTCTATTCCAGGAAGATCCGTCAGGTTAGGACTGCTCAAATTTCAAAAGAAGTAGTTTCCAGAGGACAAGACAGCAACCTTGAGCAGAAGAAATATGTACCAATTGTTCATTGTCACATTTAAAGCAAGAACTGGGCACCACTGAATGCAGCTGGGGGGAGCCAAGCTCAGAAGAGATAGAAGGCATTTCTTCATGCAGTGGACAGACAACCAGTGAGACAGACTCCCTGCCAAAGCATGCAGCCAATACTAAAAGGGGCCTCAGGCAGAGACAACACAAGTCTTGGAGGTCAGTTGGAAGCTAGCAGAGTCCTCAGAGAAGAGTATCTGCTCAAAGAGTATCTGCTTGCTCTGCTTAGTCTTTCCAAGAAATTTGCTCATGACCACTGCTAGCAAAAAGACACAGGCAGGCACCAGGACTTGGTTTGTATAAATGGGGCAGTTTCAAGTGGTGCTGTTAACAAGCTCTCTTGCAACAGCAACACTAGCAGGGCCCAGCAGCTGACAGGTTTTAAAACTGGACATTTTGAACATCTCAGGAACAGCAAGAGGAGACTTAGGGAGCACAGCATAGCTACTTCTACTGCATCCCTACTGCCAGTGTTGCTGGTTTTTATCTCCACTTCTATCCCATATCATCTTCTGATTTTTTTCCTTCATCTGATGGTTTTAAGTATACTTTAGATGTGTTACTCAGAAAGATACCTCTATGATAAATAACACAATGCTACCATCTGACTCTGCAGTTCAGCACTGCTGTAGGATCCACCAGTGCTAATCTAAAATGCTGGGCATCAACATGAGCTCAACAGCCTAATAGCTTTGACAGATAAATGTTTTCTTCTTTAGAAGAAATATTGCCTCAAATGGTATGCAAGATTTATACTAACCTAAATGAAAACCTACTAGTCCTAATGAAGTGCAAATGAAAGGACTGTGATATAAAGCACAGTATGACAGCACCAGTTGCTACTGTACTGCAGTCTGCATATATTACTTTAATAAAACTTTTTGGAGTTTGCTTACAAGAATCTTCTGTGTTCTTCTGCAACCTGCAGAATGGACAAAACTTTTAGCTGGAAGTCAAGAACTGAACTGCATCCTACACAACAGAAGAATACCTTTTATATAACGTGTATCTTGCAGTAGATGAAGAGACACAGTATGTGCATAAATACCTGCATATGGTACTTGAGGCTGGAAAATTTTAATCAACGGTGGGTGCATAACTGAATGGTTACATTCAATTTTTATATACTTCAGAGAAGTATCCTAAGGTCTGATAAGTTCATGTCCCAGCTGCAGGTAAGGGCAAAAATGATCAAATATATTTATCAGAGAGAAGTTAGCTATATAAGCTAGTTAAGAAGTAAAAGCACCATGCATTAGCAAAATTGTAGGTTTGCTTATATCTTCCACATAAAGCATTTTACAAAGCTATAGGCAAATTATGCAAGGATCTTGGTAAAGTAAAAAGCATCAACACCAGGATCTTCTGTATTTCAAGTAAATTCCATACAAACATGCATGCACATTTGCATGCACAAAACAAGAGCTCAGCTGTTTCTTGCAAGGATAAAAGACTTCTCCCCATAAACTGATTTACATAAATTTTATCCATGACAAAAGCCATTAACTTTCACTTTACTGCCACTCCCTCAACTATTTGGTAAGTTAGTTGTTACCTTGGCTTGGAAACCACTTAAAATCTTCCACCTTAGGTTTCAGAGAGCAAGCATTTGAGGCCATTTAAAAAAGGTAACGCTTGGCACAGACAGGAACCTACATTTCTCCAACAAGATTGCAGAGCAAAGGAATTAGTTAAAGTTCACCCACAATCTCTGAGTTACTCACCATCACAGCATAAACAGGATTCAAACTGTAGCTGTCAGCAAAAGCTACACAAATAGTTGCACCAGAAGGAAGTTGCTTCCCTGCTCCCTACTTCAATGCAACACTACAACTGAAAGTTGGAAAATGGGTACCACAATGATGAAGCCGATTGATTCTTTTTTCTTGGATACATTACCACATAAAACTGAAATTTAATTCATTAATGAAAACAATGAACTGTCCAAGTTCCTCAAAAAATTTGCATAACACAAAGCTGATCATGTCAGGACCTGTCTGACAGCATAATAAAAAATGGGGACAATTTTGAATTGCAAACTATTTTTTAGAAGCATGTAATTAAGACTTCCTTTGACCTTGTTAAGATGGATGCTAAAATGTTAATTCTTAACTAACTGTTTATGCTAAGGTCTGTTTCACATTTTTTCTTCCTTATGCCTAACTAGTGCCTAAATTATCAGGATATTGTTAAATATCCAATAGATATTTTTCCTGTTATTAGTCACTACGGGAAAAATAAAAAGACAAAGTCAAACCCTCACAATCATAAAGATTAACAGTTCTAACACTACAAATCTGAAAGTTCCTGCCCTCTGTTACTTACTAATTATTTGGTTCCAAAATCTTTGGTCTGCTTAGTTTTAGAATTAAAATCTCATAAAAAGTGAAAACCTGAAATACCAGTTATAAAAGAGAATGCTTACTTCAGTTCAAATGTTATACTCACTGGCCAGAAGTAAGTGATATACACAGACAGAAATTAAGTGTGCGTGTGTTTAGAGGCCAAAGGTATAAAAATGAAACACAGGTCCACACTGATGATAACATAATTCTGTCAACAGCAGCATAAGTAAAAGCTCTGAAAAATCTATCCATACATGAACTAGAACACAGGCAGTTTTAGCTTAGTTAGGCTGTGGTGTACAAAACCCTATAACCACAGAATGTGCTATTAACTATTTTCACTGGAAACTGGAAGTATTTAAAACATTTCATTGTTAAGTGAGTACAATTCATCATGACCCAAAGAGCATCACCAAAGTCAACAGAGTCAAGTCACCTGAACTCCAGTTACAGCACAGTATTACTTTTTTCTGCAAACATGTTTTTCTTATATATACAAAAACAGCCTCTTAAGATGGTATAGAACACGCTTCAAAGCAACTTTGTCACAGCCTTTTACATTTCAGACTACACCTTTTTAAGTATATATATTTCATATCCTTAACTCAAGCAAAGCTGGCTGCTCTGAGAGCGACAAGAATTTCGTAAATAAAAATCACTACTGAATTATGTGTTCATTGGACATTTAGGTCTATTAACCATATTAACTATACCAACAGTATAGCTAGCAAACACAGGAAGAAATTTCTCTTACTTTATTTTTCACCATTCTAAAGAGACTACATGAAATGTTGCAACCAAAGTAATTGCAGAGGACTTGCCAACCAAGCTTTTCAAATAAGTACAACAGATTAGAAAAAAAAAGCTGAGAAGTGAAATCCAATAAGAAAATATACCTGTGAGTTGCATTTATTTCCTTTACTCAAAGAATTCCATTTTGCCTATAAACATATGCTTCTTTGCTTTCACAAGCTTTATTCAGCCATAGATGTCTAACTTGATAACACAGCCAGCAAAGGCGAAAAGTTTACTTACAACAAGGGAATCAGAAAGGGAAAGGCATCCTTGAAGTTGTAACACTGTTTAAACAAATCTGCGTAGTGCAGACTTCCAACAAAGTTCTCAATAAATCAGAACTCACTGGAGATAAACTAGCAATAGTAAATGACCTTTACTTGACTTTCCTATGAAACAATTCAGCAGAAAAAATCTGGCTTCACAACCTCAGTGTAATAATCAGTAACTACACTGAACCCCTAACACCAATCTAAGTTACCAATCTAAGTTACCAAACAGCATGTCAGAAACTCAACAAAAGCGATCTGGTCTTTCACTGTGACGCAGCAAAGCCTCATTAGCAAAATTAAAGCAAAGTCCAAGACTGTTTTCAAGACAGCTTTGTCTCCTTAGCAACTGACATGACTGACAGGCAGTATACTAGTAAAAATCTTACTTTACAAGGCAGCTTTATATTATTACTTTGACTTAACCAGCAATTTAGAATACTTGCCCGAAACACAGCCTGAAGTAACTTAGTTAAAAGCCAAGTAAAACAGCAGCAGAATGAATCCCAGAAAACAGACTCCAAGAAGCACTTCAGGAGGCCACAAAACAGCGACACAGCTTAGTCACGCCTTACAAAAACTTTTGTTCTCCAAATAAAACTCCAGTTTTATTTCACAAAAAGCAGCTACGAGGTATGGCTTTCATATTAAAAACAAATTTCCCCCACCTGTAAATTCCTATTCAAATGCTTAACAAAAAATACAGCTCATCTGGTGAATTTCCCAACAGAGCCTGACATCAAAATCAGGTTTAGCAAACTGTTTGGGGGACAGTGTCCAGCCAGTACATGGCATCGATCTCTTAACATTCCAATACAACACTCCCCCAAGAATTTGTTTCCCATCATGCTAACCCCAATGCTGTTAAATTTCCCCTAGACACAATTCTGTTATTCTCTTAGGCCAACTACATGGTACCCTGCCTATCTCTTAGGGGCACCTACCAGAGGACTGATACTGACAGATATCTGTAAATTTCCTGCATTCAACCAAGGGAATTTTTCTTTAGAATTTACATGAGAAACTGAGTCAGGTAAATATCAGCATTTACATAATCACTCACAGCTTGTTACCAAGGTGAGGGAGAGGAAAAAAAAAAAAAAGAAAAGAAAAAACCACACCTTGAAAAAAGGAACAATATTTACTCCAACAGCAAATGACAGCAAGTTCCACCATTATTGAGTTTTACTGCTTAGGTATATGAGAACTGTACAAACAATAAATGCAAGTGTGTTGGAATATATAAAAACACAAGGACACAAAATAATACAAGAACTGAGCAGCTATCAGTTTTAAAAGGTTAAACTAAATCTAATTACATCATCTGAATTTGTTCCCAGCTATGAAGATAAACACATGCAGTGCTCTGGCCACATATAAAAAGAAGACAAACATCCCTAGTTTTGGATGACAGATCTCTGTTGGTGTTTACCTCATTTTTGTTTTTTTTTCTTTGGTTGGTTGCAGCAGAGAGGTGTCTAGTCTTAATCAAGATTGCTTGTAACTCACACTAGTTTTAACAATTAATCTTGTACCTCAGTCCCAAGCAACACCTCTTGCTCTTATGGGCATCACCCCCTAAGTGCTTATGTCTGATACGGGAAACTGGGTCTTTGAGAGCAACAGGAACTCTGCTTTAATCTTACATGTGACTTAATTTAGGTCTTGACGTTAAAAATTTCAGCACTCCCAGTGCTAATAAGTTACTTTCTCTGACGGTTTAGTCTAAAACCAGACAGAGTGAAAAATCCAATTTGCTTGCTGTGTCAGCTTTTAAAAATTTGCAGCTGTTGTGCCACAATTGCAGAGGGAAATTGAGTACAGTATAAATCGTGGCTTTACATTTCAAATTTGAAAGCTACTGTTTTTTTTATTTTCAGGAGAAAGATGACAGTAAGAGACGAATCTTGTAAAAGTTGGTATGATTTTACCCAAACATGCCACTGATTAGTTCAACAGCATTCACCCATTAGAAGCCTTTTGCAAAAATATGATGTAGTAGAGCTCATCAGTCTTACGTTCATGGGAATTTTCAAATTAACATTCTTTTATTATTTTACTGCTTTCCATCAAGCAGGAATTTCCATCATGTGACTGGGGGGTTAAGACTACCCTATGCTACAAGCCATATGACTACTAAAAACTCCACCACTGTAATTCTTTGCCATCTTCTTCATACAGAAAAAAGCGCAAAAGGATAAAAATCCATCTTGCTTTATATAAAATTCTTGTTTGTCTTTAGAAGTCAAGACCTCAGAAAACAGTAGTTCCATAGCTGTGTAACTGCACTCATAGAGCTTAATGCTACTGCTCTAACTCAAATATAACCGAATGAAATATTTAATAAGCAGGATTGCAGAAGCATCTTTTCCAAACATGAAATTCTGATTAAACCTGTATTTGAAGATTCTTCTTACTGCTAATCAGAGATACTTTAGTATTTTTAATTATTAAAGATTGGTTAAGACTTGGTCAGAATTACAGCTTTCAACATAATAAAAAGTTTGCAGACCACCAGTAAGATAAAAGTGATCTCAAATTTGATTCATGAGATAGGAAAGCAGTGCTACAAAACAGTATGAGATACCCAAAGCACAAAAACCCAAAATCAGACACGATAAAGCACGAAGACTATTTTTATGGGAGATGTGAAAGACAAAACCAATGGGAAGAAGAAAGGTACAGATCAGCAACCAATTAAAAAAATCCTCAGAGATAATTTAATTATTAAGTTTCAACTAGGTGCCATGGATGCTGAATTTTCCCCAGTTCTATTCTATTCTGAAGATAATAAATGTCATTATGATTATACATAAAAAGAAAATACATTAGTGAAAACACAGGATATGTCTTTTATTTACCTGAAATCCTATCAAAACTGCTTTTTGAAGTAGTCTAATAAAACCACCTTGTACAGCAAGGTATTGAATGCATGGATATCACTGTTAGACCAAACACAGCATGTGTGCCACTGCCTTCACTGATGGCCAGTCTCAGTGCCAACACAAATGAGGCACATTTGCCCTTATTCTTCCTTGGCCCTTTCAAGTATATTGAAATCTTCAGTAGAATTGCAAATTCAAAATAACTTGTGTTATTGTTCTTTCATAGGATTCTTCAAAGTAAGAGGCAGAAGGAAAATTTACACTTAGTAGTACTGCGACTGTTTTCCCTTACATTGTTAAAAGCATACCACAGCAAGCTTTCCTTTGAAAGTATTTTAACTAATGGTTTTCCTTTAGCTATGTTCTGAAACTGACAGTGTCCACAGTGCCATTTTTTCATGGCTTTTTCTAGGTAGATCTTTGATCTTTTGAGTATTTTTTTAAACAGTCAAATAAGCACTATAAAAATGCAACTAACTTGACATATTACAAGTAAAATGTAAGATTCTCAGAAGATGGAGAAAGATCTTCAGAAGTGGAGAAGCCCATCAAAAGCAGTGGCTGCAGTTTTGGCTTCCAACGAACATCTTTTGTCCTTGAAAACTAAGATTACTTTGGTGGGGTGGGGAGACTGAGGGGAGCAGTGGATATTGATGTAGTGGGTAGTTCCACTCAGGGGTAAAAACAGGGTGCAAGAGAAATTTAACAGCATCACTAGATATTTTTCATGTGTGACATAAGGAAATTAAAAAAAAAAAAAAACAAACCCAAAAATTATAGCAACAGACTTCCCTATTGACTTAAAACTATTTGGTTTCATAACATCCAAAGTCATACCTCTGTATGGAGCACATGAGAAATGTGCAACAGCAACCTTTTTTTCTGCCACATGGATAAACACCTCAAACACACCCACAAATACTAATGAAAACCACCTTGGCCTCCTTCAGGAAGTCATTCAACACTTCACAGAAAAAAAAAGGAAGCGGCTGATAAACTGCTTGCAAGAACTACTTCCTGTAGGAAAAATAATTACAAGACTTGTTTGCTGGACAATCAGTTAACTTTTCCTCACACTACAACATGAGAAGAGGAATCACACAAGCTCTGTAAGAATTAAAAAAATAACTCTAATTTAAAATGATACAAGAGTAATCCTAAAACTGAGTAAAATTTGTTTCTTCTTTTGGCAAGCTGTTGTCTGCTACTCCCATGGCACATTATCTTTTGCCTCGAGAGCGATTCCCTATCTTTCTGCACAGTTCACCGAAATGTCAAGCAGCAGCTGGCTAACAGGAAGCGGTTAAAAAGCAATGCAATTGACATCACCACACAAACCAAGCTCGGCTTTTTTACTGAACGTTTAAGAATGGGCTAAAGCTACCGCACACCAGTGAGAGATGACTCAGATGTGACCACTTACTTAACCAGGCAAGTCTTAACTTAAGAGCTCCACTGAAGGAGCAGTATCAATAAAAAATAGTTTTACCAGCTGTACAGTAAGCAGGCCTTAACTCACTGCTCAAAATCATCGCTAACGGAAAATCAAACTCAGCAGTACTACTCATAACAGTGAGAGGAATGCTAATGAGTGGAATTCTGGCAAATCATATGTTGGGCATTCATACATAAGGGGGTCTATTTATCCAGATGACAGAGTAATTTGCATGAGTAGTTCTGGTTCAGACCCTACAGTACTGCTCTCACCTTCTTTTAATATGTATGGATACATGGGGTGTGTATATAAAATATCTGGCCACATAATTCTGTGCATCTATCTATATATACGCACAGACACTGAGATAATTAAGTATCTTCTCTCCCATATACACTATTTTCATTTCTTTGCACAAATTACTATGTTTGCAGTGCTTGAACCACTCATTAGTAGAAGTGACTGTAATTCCAGAGCGTATTAAGTATGGTACTCAATTTTGTATTATTCTCTTTGCACTGTAGCCTACTATGATAACTATAACCATAAGGCTTACTGACATCTGGAAAATATCTAATATTGTTACCTATTCTGCAAAGATCTTTCTACAGCCTGATTACCAGACTGCTCATGGAGTGGCTACAGACCAGAGCAACTGGAAACAAAGAGCGATGCAGCCAATCAAGAAAAAAAGCTGAGTACTTGGAAGAGACACTAAAAATCTGCATATGGTAGAAGGAACCACATGATACGTATTTAGAATCAGAAATCTTAGTACTCACACTTCAAGCAAATGTTTAAGGTATAACCAGGCAAGATGTAAGTCTTAGCAAGCTTGTAGGTGTGAGATAGAACTTACCACTCATCACTGAAAAAAACTTTTACTATACTAACTTGCTTTTCAAAACTAGTTTTAAATTTCTTTGGGTTTCCTACACATACAGAGCAAACACTGCACTAGCACTTTAAATGCTTTTTACTAATCTTAACAAACTGCAATGAAGTTCATGGATCTCACCTGTAGATAGTATTAAGCAACCTTTTATGAACAAATGTTCTTCAAGTGTGAACAGAGCTGTCCTCATCAGACTCTCCCATACCACAGCATCACCCAAGGAAGGCCAAAAGGAAACAGCCCATTACACTGCTTAAAATCTCCCAAGGTCAGCATGTGACCCAGCAGGGAGAGGTTCAAAAAGCACAGCCTTTATTTTTCTTCCTAACAACCTGGTTTGTTTCCACTCCTTTCCCCTTCAAGACACATACTTCACAGCTAGCAGCTCTTTCAATCATTTACTTTGGATGTCTGCTTGAGAACAAACGATCTTGCTCATGCAGATGAGTTTGCCAGACTTGTGTGTACTTTCCAGTCTCAGGCTCTTTATTGTTCTTGCTGAAACCTGACCCTTTGAAATGGATACCAGGACACCAAGAAAGAACAAAAAACTTGCAGAAGAAAAAGGAAAGATTTTTGTGGTAGCAATCAAACTGCAGAAAAACTTTCCAAGAATAAATCTTTCACTCTGATTTCACCTGAATGTGCACAATTAAAAAAAAAATCATTAGAAGAGCAGGATGACATTTTCCATCTCTTAAACTGTTTAATTTTCTGTAAAATTGACAGTGCTACCAAAAACAAACACTTGGAGCAGTAAAAATTAAAAATCAAGTATCTATTTTTCATGCTTTGTAAGCTGCTCTTTAAGAGCTCTCACAGAGTCAAAACAAAAGTTTGCTTCTCATTTCAAAACTCATTCTGTTTTTTCCTCAAGGTTCAATGAGCTACAGTTCTCAAACAGCACAAACTTACACAGTTCAAAATAACCTTCTACTTGTGCCTGCTGAAGAGCTCATATTCTAGAACATACTGATGTGTTAAACATCATGAAAGAAAATATCACATCTTCCAGATCTATAGCTAATGCTTATTTTCACATTTCTAATAGAGAATGATTGTTCTCTAAAAGGAACCTTCAGGCTCAAATAATTTCAGACAACTACTGCAACCTCTTTTCAGTTGAAAAAAAAGCTAATTTCTCTGTATGGAAATACCACTGCTACAGGAACAAGAAATATTTTTAAGAAGTTCTACAAGTTTAATTTTCATTGCAGATAATGTAAATTTGTTTTTCAATCTACAAGCTCAACTACTTCAATCAGATGCACGTAAAAATCACAACGTTTGAGTGAGAAAGACAGGGAAAAAGATGTTTTTCTTGGCTGAAACAAGTTTTATATAAGTAACACAGTGTAACCCCTCCCCACCCTGCAAATGACATATAATGGGTTATTTAGAGACTTACTGTTAAATAAAAAGTTAAAATTATAGTCAAAATATTTGCAGGCAAATTATGGTCTTGGTAGGCACACTCAGAATGAAGGACAAGCTCCCGTTGTTTTACAAAACAGAATAAAAGAAAATGCTTCCTGATGGATTGGGTGTCAGATGGATGGCATGTGTAACTTTTCTTCAGTTATAGAAAAGGTGATACTAATTTCACTGAGTGAAAAAGTTACAGCTCTAGGAACATGAAACAATGTTAGAAGTTCTGAAAGTTCCTTTTCACTGCCAGGAACTTAGATGAGTTAACTGACAAACACAAATACTGCAATCAAGCACATATGTTAATTACCTCAGGAAGAGAGAGTAGGCAAAAAAACATGTTGGTTCTGTATATAAACAATTTAACATAAGAAGTCCTGACATAATGTCACTACAATAGTCTCTAAAGTTGACTCTGTATTTTTACATCTGTATTATTAAAATAAGGTAAAATGTACCTTGATCTGCATGACAACTCTGACAACTCTCATTGTTTAAGAATCACTATGCTCGTTTTATTGATTGTTTGGTACACAATATAATGGATAACATTCTTCAGCTAAGATTAAGACAGTACAAATATCCACAGAGTACCATACAGTTTTCAGAAACAGCAGAGTTGATATGGGAGAGATACTGAAGTGGGAGGGTCCCCTACTTAAAATCAGGAGCATATTTTAAAAAATACGTATTTTGAACACGATGAAATTTACTGAAATTCTAAGACTGTAAAAACAAAATACATATCCCAACAACAACAACAACAACAAAAAAAATTTTACTTACTTAAGAAAGTATCTCTGTCCAGATGGAGTCTTAGCCATCTCCCAACCTGGTGGCAAAGGTACATCATCAGGGATCTCAAAAGACGACTGGCGGAGGTGTTGAGAAGATGGAGCTCCAGGTCCAGTCACTACTCCAGAGGGTGTAAGTGTCCCTGGAGAAACAGCTCCCAGCTGCAGTGATGCTGGAGAGGAATGAGCTCGGACATGCTGTGGGGTCAGGGCTCCTGCTGTCCCGGCATCAGTGCTGGCCTGCCAGGAGTGAAATTATTTTTATTAAGATTCTTATATTTCAGCAGAAATGCAGCTGTCAGAAGACATTTCACTTTAAATGAACGTTTCAGGAGAAATTCAGAGCTCAGTTGTTCTAAAGTTCTGCTTATTTTCCAGTTGTTACTGTTCAAGCAAGCCTCCATGTAGTTTGGTTAATTAGCATCACAAAAGCCCTTGTGTAAGTCAAGAAATACTAACTGTATGTGTTGAGAGCCCTTAGTTTTATTTTGAAAACTGAAGTTCTTACTCCTCAGAGCAGGGTTAAGAACAAATCTGCCTGCAATCAGCAGACCTTATCCAGCACATTGTGTGGTTTGTTACTGGACTGCACCCACTCACTACCATCACACCCACTTTCTGCTAGAGGAGTTAATTTTCCACTCCTCTTTTCAAGTGGGGGTGTGGGGTTTCAAGTACACGCACACACCACCACCACCACCCCCCCCACGCAGGGGTTTAAAAGATCACACAAAGAGAAAAGCAATGGTGAAATGCCAATTGGCAGCAGTGAGTTCCAATGGAGGAAGGCTCACGAATTCAGCCATAACAAAAACCTACATAAGACGACTGAACGTAACATTTCCTAACAACTCAAACTTTTAAGGCCCTAAAGAGTCTGTCCATGCTTTATCCAAAGCAAAATTTCAGCAAACAGTTGAAACAGTCAATCAGAAATTACTCACAAACCCATTCACCGGAGGCACCACTCATAAGTACACAGAACATCCTCACCAGCAGTAAATGCATGTCCAACATGGAACAGAAAAGGCATCTCTGAACACTTGATTAAAGTAAAAATGGTTTTTAAAAATATATTTACCAATTAACTGGTTTTATAGACAGACCAGAACAACACTGACAACTATAATGAGATGCATGTATCAGTCCTTGTCACACCTCTCTACACAAGGTATTGCACCATATGAGGCCCCACTTACACGCTCTTACACAAATTTCTGCTTCACTCCATCTGCATGGAAGCACAAAAGAAGTTCCATGTGATCAACTGGGAATTAATCAGTTTGCATTTACATTCAAAATAAGCATGTAGTAAATCAAGTGGATTTGCAGTATTTTAATTCCTGAGAATCACAGAAAATAGAGACCTTTTCTTTAAAGCAGAATACTTATGTGGCACAACTACACAAAAAGGAAAAATGAAAACAGTCTTATCTTAGAAGACAGTCTGCAACGAAGCAAACTATTCTCTCTTGCTTTAGCTGGATTTCAGGTTTCTGTTTTAGGAACCACTGAGTAGTAGAAGGAACAGTGATCCAACTAAATATGCTTTCCAGACAAAGGCTAACATACACAAGGAATATAAGGCTAAGCTTAAAAGTACAACCAGAAGTTGTCTGACCATCACACACCTTAAGTGCATTTTAAACACGACAGCTATTTAACTGCAGTTACTGTATTTAACAAAACACAGTACCAACCGTTAGACAAATGTCTACCCATTCAGATCTGAACACAGTGGACCTGCGATGAGATTTGCACAAATTGGCAGAACGCTATACATAAACCCCTGATTCCTTGCTGGATTACAGTGCGTTATTGAAGATCTGCAACTCAGAAGCTAGCAAAACTACAGAAGCAGTTCAGCTCCACCCCTTCCAATTTTCTTTTCAGTCTTCCTATATGAAGGCCAGACTGCTTTTTTGAGTATTTGGAAAATGAATTAACTCCTAGGCTGAGAGTACGTGCCAAGGTTCAGCCCGGAATGAACTTCTGAAGTCAAGTTATAAATCATTCAAAACAGAAGTTTAATAATGGAAATGTTGACAGACCCTAAACAACATGGGTATCAGGCACCAGTACACAGCGAGTTTCACTCTTACTGGCTACACAGATAAAATGACAATAGAGAATAATAAAACCTATTTTATAGCTTAGCAACAAAATTCATTACTTAGTAACACTCGACTCGGTAGGCACAGCCTCCTTCCAAAAAGTTGGTAACAGCACAAGCTTTCGCTCGTATTCAAACCAGCACTTAGGTCTTGGTACAAAAATCCCTCTGCTTAAAGACCAAACGCTCCCGGAGGCCGAGCGACGACCCTGCCCGCATCCCCCACCCCGCTCCTCCCCAGCCCTGCCCCCGCATCGCCCCTTCCCCCCGGCCCTGCCCCGCCCCCTTCCCGGCCCTGCCCCGCATCCCTCCCCCGCTCCCTGCGCGGCCCTGCCCCGCATCCCTCCCTCCCCCGGGCTGGCCCGGCCGAGGCCCCACGGCTCCGAGCCCCGCTCCCAGGCTGCCGCCCTGCCCTGGATGCGGGCGCTGTGCCCGGCGGACCCTGGACGCCGCTAGACCTGGGTCAGACCTGGCGTCTGGCTCGGGAATTAACTTCGGATGTGCGTGTGGGTTAATCCTACTCAACCCAGCGCCGTGCTGAAATAGTGGAAAAGTCACATCCATATTTACTGTCTGACGGGGCGAGGGGGTGTAGGTTCGGCACCACTTCATCGCCCCCTTCGACAGAGGTCAGGGAATTGGACCGCAAAGAGAAATTCCAAGCAAAGCGTTTTCCCCCCAAGTTTTAGGGGCTCACTCCCACTGCCGCCCTCCCGGTGAGGCCGGGAAAGCCAAGGAGCGGATGTGGAGTTCGAGGCCCCGCTGGAGACCGGGACGGGACCAGCGCTCGTCCGCCCTCCCGCCGCGGTCCCGGCCCCGGCCCCGGCCCCGGCCTCATCGGCGTTCCGGGGCGCGGGAGGCGGCCTTGCCCCTGGGGAAGAACAAATAAAGGGGTGTGGAAGCGGCAGAGAGCGCCCCGACAGCCCCGGCCGGGCGCCCCCCGCCCCGCTCGGCCCCGCGGATTCCCGCCCCGGCCCCCTCCCCCACACGCCTCCCCCGGGAGGAGCTCGGCGGCGGGGAGGGGAGGGGGAACACGGCCCGGCCGGGCCGCCCCCCGCCCGCCCGCGGCGAGGGCCCCTTCCTTCCCTCCCCCTCACCTGGCGGGAGTGGGCCTTGGGCTCGGGCGGCTTGAAGAAGGAGTCGGGCAGTTTCCGCAGTCGCATGGGCAGCGTGTGTGGCACGTTGGCGCCCTTGGGGTTCATCACGGCGTTGAACAGCGCCTCCAAGTCGGTCTCGGAGTCGCCCCGCACATGGACGATCTGGTGCCCCGCCGGAGGGGGCCCCGCGCCCGGGGGCTGCGCCGCGCCGGCCGGGGCCCCCGACACCGCGCCCGGGGGCTGTGGCGGCGGCTGCTGCTGCTGCGAGGCCGGGGGCTGCGCTGCCTGCGGCGGCTGCTGCGTTTGAGGCTGCCCAGGATCCATGGCTCCGTCGGGACCCCCCGGCGCTTCCCTGGCGGGGCTCGGCGGCTCAGAGCCCGGATTCCCAGTCCCGCATGCCCCGCTCTCCGGGCCGCGGGCTCGTCCTGCTGTCGCGGGTGCTTCTCACCCTTCGGTCGGGGAGCCGACCCGGCCGCGGCAACTGGCAAAACAACTCTGGCCGTGCGGCGTTTCCCCGAGCCCGGCCCAGCCCGGCCGGCGCCTCTGTCCCGGCGGCGGAAACTAACTCACACAACACACCAAACAAAAGTTCGCAGTTACGCCCGCCCGAATCACTCTCCGCCGCCGGCTCCGCCCCTCCTGAGCCCGCCCGCACCGTATCCGACCGAGGCAGCCCGTGCTCGCAGCGCTCCTGCCGCGCCCGCCCGCACCGCCTCCCGCCCGGGGCGCGCCGGGCGCTGGGGGCGCTGCGCGGCCCCCCCGGACCCCGGCCCGGCCCGGCCCGGCCCGGCCGCCCCGCGCCGCTCCGCTCCGCGCCGCCCTCCCTGCGCGCCCGCCCGCGCCTCGCCTGCCCGCCCGCCCCCGGCCGCCACGGAGCGCTGCCGCCAACCAGAACTTTTTTTTCTCCTTAACTTCTGTCCCAACTTCCAGGAGGCCGCGCCGCGAGGGGGTGGGGAGCGGCCGCGCTTCCCTCTCCCTCGACCCCGAGGGGCATCGGCCCGGGACCCCGTCTGGCCGGTCCCCTCCCGCGCTTCCTCCCGGTTCCGCAGAGCTTTCACCGACTGCAGAGCCTCCCCTGCAGTTACGAGTCGCGGGTCCATAAATCTGGCTCATAAAAGTGACGAGACCTCTGAGAAATACTTTTTATTAGATAAAACGGGTGAAGGAAGGGGGGAAACGGCCAAGAAAATAGCTTGAAGAACTATAAATACCGGAAAACTTTTGTCATTAACCACACAGTAACATCTCAGTGAACGGGAAGCACTTCCGAGCGTGTCATCAAGGAGTAGAGCTTTCCTCGTCAGAAAACTATGCAATGTCTACCTGAACCCAACAGAAAGAAGGCAACCTCCATTATAAAACTGGTGATCAGGCAGGTTTATAACTAGTTTGTAAATAGGCTTCCACCGAAACAGTGATACAGAATATTCACGTGTCGCTTGCACGGATCCACAGTCAAGTAGGCAAAAGTCTGTTGGTGGCTTTTGCTTGAAGGGTAACACAGGCCATCAGCATCCTGACAGGGAGAAAAAAAAAAAACAAAACCAAAACAGTATTAGGGACAACAGGGCTATCTGTAAGAGAATGGATAATATCTGAAGGTAATAATTTTGTTCCAATTGTAACAGTTTATTGTATACCAAAATATAACAAAACAGTATCATGTCCACATGAGGATCCCAACTCTACAAAATGCACAGTAATTCTGGTTGAATGTATCAAATAACCTTGAGGTAAATGTAATATTAATATCAAACGTAAAATTAAATATGTAAGCATGTGTTTACACAATTAGAGCCTAAAATACAAATGATTAAATATACAACAGCCCATCATCATGTTTCCTTTGAAAAAGAAAAAATCATGGATTCTATATTAATACATAAAGCTGTTCCATCCGTATTTTTTTTTCACTAAACATTTGCTAATGCATCTGTTCAGGTTCCAATATTTGCATTTAAGCAAAAAACTCATTACAGATTACACTAACAACTTTGAACTTTTATTGAAAACATTTTGTGTGCCAGTCCTCAGAAGGGGTTTGAAGGGACTTTAGACATCTAGCTGCAAAATTCTGGTCTGAAAAAACACATTCAGCTGACAATCAGCATGGGAACTGGGCTCTTCACGTTAACATCCTACGTCTGCAAGTGTCAATAAAAGCTTCAGTGTTGACAGAGCAGCACAGCTGGACGCCCTTCAAATCCAGTAGGGATCTAGAGACTAGATGGAGGGATTTTTAAAGGGTTGGGTTTTTTTTATTTAGTCAGTGTGGTAATTGAACATGTGAAAGATCAATAAATATGTAGCTGACACCTCCTTTCTTTTAAAATATGTAAAAGTTTCCTCCTGCTCCCCAGTTGAAGAGATGTAGGTTCTGTTACACTTTTCTTGCTTGAGGAAAATTGCTATATTGCATATATCGTTCATTTTCTCCAGGAAAATTTTGAACTCATGCACTGCAGACTATTCCAGATTCCACATCTCTCGCATTGCTTTGTTGAATCTGTCTTCCTTTGCATAAAATAATCTGTCTTTTTTTGGACCAAGGAAACATGAAAACTGTAACCTCTCCCAGTGGTTAAGTCAATCAGCTGAGAAGGAAAAGAGCTGGGTCCCCAATTCTGGTCCAAGGACCATTTGTGAATTTTATCCTTTAGCTGTTACTGGCACCCAGTTTTCTCCTACTATTTCAAAGAGAATGAATCCCTTATTAGATGTTCTGGTGTCTTCCTTTGGGGGATTATTCAAATCCCTAAATCTTAAATTAAGCTAAGCACCTCATAAAAGCACTGTTTTTGACAGGTAGAGATTTGATAATGTTTATTCCCAGAATTTTCCAATGGTAGTCAAATGCCACAAGCTAGAAATAGCATTCTATTTTTAAGCAGCACAGCATACATGCTCTGTAGTTCCAGTTGTAGGATATCTAGCTTTCTCCAGGTGTTTTTTAAGGATACATGTGTAACAAACACTGGATTCTCAACTGCAGTAAGGAGAGCAAGTTTTAAGATTTTACAGTGCTCGGCATCAAAAGGCCTTTGGAATTTGATCCAAAAATAATCTAAGCTCATGCATGTAACTGAAGAAAAAAAAAAGTAAGAGAAGATCAACATCAAGATGTGATTGCTAGTTAAAGTCTTTTCTAATTGCTACCAAGGATCCCACTCCTGTAGTCTTTGTGGAATTGATGGATGGCAGTCGAGGTTTTGACTGTTTAGAGGCAGTGTGAGCCCACTAAAAATTTGTTCAATAACTCAAGGACAAAAACAACCTAAGTTCTGGTGATGAGGCATTTCAAGCAATATACCTAACTTGGTATCAGGAAAATAATCAATATAACCTGATTAAATAAAAAGGGTTCTTAAATCTATTTAAATTAGTAAAAGAGGTCATGAAGCCCCTAAAATACTTAAGCATAAAGGCTCTAAAACTTACATTCATGCATGTACACAAGTTAAGAATCATACCAATTCCATCTGCAGTGTGGACTTTGGTTCACACATGCAGGGGGTGTAATGATTGATTTACTGATGTTAGAGTGGGATTATTTTATTTTTTCTTTGTAGCAACACAGCTGATGATTTAAGAATGCATATGCATAGCATAAAACAGAAATAAAAATACTGCTGAACATTCTCAAAACTGCATAATGTAATTCACAATTTTTAAAAATACTTCTTGAATAAATTTTGCATTATTCTGATTTCTAACACGGCCACAGTTTGGGTTCAGGTAAAGAAAGCTCTAAAATATCAGTGAGCATTCCAATACTTAAACTGTAACACTGTTTCATTATATGCAAAACTCCAAAGCTCTCAAGGGTATTTGGAGTTCAACAGAGTACTTTGTCATAAGATCTAAAATTATTTCTCTTGTGATGCCCAGGTCTATCAGGTTTTGATGCTAAAGAGATCTACTAACATTTGTAAGAGAGACCTCAACAAATTAGAGGGCTGGACAATCACCAACTGTATGAAGTTCAACAAGGTAAAGTGCTGTATTCTGCACCTGGGATGGTTCAGCCCTGGTTGTATGGACACACTGGGGAATGAGATGCTGGAGAGCAGCGCTGCACAAAGGGACCTGGGGGTCCTGGTCGATGGCAAGATGAACATGAGCCAGCAGTGCCCTGGCAGCCAGGAGGGCCAAGCCTGTCCTGGGGGGCATCAGGCACAGCATCGCCAGCCGGGCAAGGGAGGGGATTGTCCTGCTCTGCTCTGCACTGGGGCAGCCTCACCTCGAGTGCTGGGGGCAGTTCTGGGTGTCACAATATAAGACATTAAACTGTTAGAGAGTGTCCAAAGCAGGGCAATGATGATGGTGAGGGGCCTTGAGGGGAAATCGTATGAGAAGTGGCTGAGGTCACTTGGGGTGTTCTGCCTGGAGAAGAGGAGACTGAGGGGAGACCTCATTGCAGTTTGCAACTTCCTTGTGAGGGGAAGAGGAGGAGCAGGCACTGATCTCTTCTCTGTAGTGACCAATGACAGGACCCGAGGAGACGATGCTGTGTCAGGAAAGGTTTAGGTTGGATATCAGAAAAAGTTTCTTCACTCAGACAGTGGCTGAGCACTGGAACAGGCTCCCCAGGGAAGTGGTCACTGCACCAGCCTGACAGAGTTCAAGAAACGTTTGGACAACACTGTCTGGCACATGGTGTGACTCTTGGGGATGGTCCTGTGCCTGGCCAGGAGTTGGACTTGAGCATCCTCGTGGGTCCCATCTAACTCAGCTTATTCTGTGATTCTGTGAACTATAACTTAAAACCTTGATATATTTACATCTCTAATAGTGTGTTTTTTTAGATGCCATTTTTAAATTGTGCTCAGCTACACAAGTTGCTTTTACAAGAGCAGCTTTTAAAAATTTATTTATTTTTAAAATTATTTATCTATTTACATCAGGCTAGGATGGTATGTCCTTTTCTTACAGATACAAAGAAAACTTGGCTTAAAAACTGTCAGCTCAACATAAGGATTATAATAACACTCTACAGTTATTTATCAAATGAACTCAGATACTAAATCCACTGTAGAAATGTAGTTATCTCCTTGAGAGAAACTTTTCTTCATAAACACAGGACATTTGTGCTCCAGTAAGTGTCCTTCCTGTAAATGCCAAATAGAGTGGAGTAGTTTTGATCCACACAACCATCAAACAGTCTAGACACACCATTTAAGCCTTTCTGCTTTCTGAGAGAAAATTCTTCAGGATGTTCTTTAAGAGAAACCATAATTTCAGAATTCTCCTTCACCTCACAAATTTTCAGAATGTGCAGTAATGACCAATTTACAAGGAGGATAGCCTGCTCTGCATTAACACTGGATCTTCTTTTGTCCATCTATTTTGTTTACAAAATGTTGCTGAAATTTGGTTGGGGTTTTGTTTATTTGATTTTTTTTCTTTGTAGTACTGATGATATTTAGTGTATGGCTAAGACAGTTAGGGGAGCTCTTTAACGTCCATCTACCTAAACAGAGAAATCTGCAAAGTTCATGTCAAGGCACTTGATTCAGAGGTGGGAAAGGAACAGTAATAACAAAAGAACGTCTAGTTACCAGGGTTTTGCTTTTTTATTTTTATTACAGTCTGCAACCTAGCAGAAAGATAATTTTTGATACACCCATAAAGTGTTTATTTTCAAAAGCCTTTTATGAATCATACATTGTACTTAAAAGATGATGACCAACAGATGAACAACTGGGCTATTGGCAATCTACAGGGAAGTTTGTGCAGTCTGAAATGACATCAGCTACTGCTGTTGAAAGTGGGTACATTATCTGACATTTAATTATCACATATTCTGGTTACTCAAGAAGAATTTGGAGTAGTTCATCCTACTGTAACAACTTAAATGACAGATATGCTGAATCCAGTAAACATGCAGCCAGTTCTCAAACTTATCTTGATGGTAAATGTATGATTTTGCAAGGGAAACAGATAGGAATGAGACTTGACAAGGGAGGGGAAAAGAGGTTAGCAGTCATCTCACCACCCCAGCCTTTTTGTATACTAAACTTTCTTGCAGTCTTTACAGAAACAGATGCAATACAAGCTATTCACAAAACTCTAGCAACATTTCAAAAACCAGATTTATAGGAAGTCAAGAGTGCATCCTCAACCCTTACTGCTAACTCAAGTTTTATTATTATCTAAATCCAGAATTACTCAGATTGTTTTTTTTCATTAACTAGTTTCTGAATTACTATTATGACTTCCACTGTAATCCAGTAAACCTATTTTTACTGAGCTACCAAATAAAACATTAGCTGGTGGTTACTAATGAAAAGTTAGTAGAGGATGAGAAACAGGATGAGATCAGGGAAAGAGTTCATAAATAAAAAAATGACAACTATGGGAAAATAACCCATTATAATTGAATATTATATTTTCTTTGTGTTTCATTATTTTCATGTTATGTATATTACTGCCAGTAAAATCCCATATAAAAATTATTAATACTTACATATGCAGACACTCTGAAGACTGTAGAAATAATACGTATTTCTTTTGTTTCAGGGTTCTTTTGAACACTGAAATACAGGGGTATAATACTTAATATATGTCATAAGTACTGGTAATTCGACTTTTTAATTTATTAAATACATTTTAAACATATGCATTGTGTCCTTGCTCAAATTTTATGAAGCTCAAATTTATAGTTAAAATTCAACTTACGTCATATTGAACATGAAAAGCTATGTGGCCATTGTTAGATAACACGGTTATGACATTTTACTGAAAAATATTGAATATATCTAGTCATCTGACTTGGTTTCACTGTTCTCAGCTACTAAATCACAGCAATATTACCCAGACTTAGATGACTCCAAGTAGAGAGTTTGCATTTTGATAGATATGAAAAATTATGCAGCTAAACATTTTGTAAAAATCTTTTCACATATTCTTTGAGAAAGAAACCTGCAAAGTGAAATGCATCTTAGTGCAGAATACAAGAAGTAGCAGCAGTACTGGTGAAGAAATACATTCTTTAGCTCATTTTTAATTAGTATATAATTATAGTTTGGGTTTATTTTTACTCCTTTGGAATTTTGTATATATAGTCAGCTGTGCAACTTGGGATGGGATTAGTTCTTTTATATTTCTAGACTGTTTGTTGTGAAGATTGCTATTTCTTTCATCACTGAGATATTATTGCAAAGAGTCCAGGCATCTCAACCTATTCAAAGTATTTTAATATATGATTTTTCCTCAAGTCTGCTTTAAGTGATGTTTACATTTCTTCAGAAATTAGATCATGCAACTGCTATTCATTTATCTAACTTTGCAGATTCCCATTTGCATTAATTCACTGTGGAACAGCTGAGGCTTAAAACTTCTGTACTTACACACTTCCAAGAAATGCATAGCTCAAAACCTGCCTTCTCACAAACAGGTTCCGTTCCCAAGAAAGGTCCCAGTATAGACAAGTTAAAAGAAGATGTGTGACACACAGCTCAGTTGAACACCACACCATGTCCAAGCTGTGACACCGGTCCCCTGTTACCAGTACTTGGGCAAAGCTTCTTTTTATAAGAACAAATGAACCCCAAATCAACCAACAGCACCTTTGTTGATTCAATCTCTCCAGCCAATAAAAGAGATTGACTCTCCAATTAACTGATTTCATCTGTAGAGTAATGACACAGTCATGTTTGAACCTCTGCTGTGAAGCTGATCGTCCCTGTGGTCAGTCAGTAATGAGGCTTTCTGTTTCATCTGACATGTTGTCATACTCAACAGTGGATGAAGACAGCACTGGTGAAACGGGTACTGACCCCAGTTGTCTGCCTTCCCAGCCCTCCAGAGAGGATTGCCGTCCCAGCAGGACAGCTCAGCTACTTCCTGACTCAGCTTCTGAACCACTGCAGTTTACAGACTGGCACATTAATCCAACTAACACAGATGCCACTTCATTCTGACACACCAGGCTGTAACTGCAGCAGTTCAGAAACTCTTCAACCACCTCTGGAAAGAGTGACAACTTTCTGAATAAGACATAGAGGATTAATGGCATTATTGCCTTCTACCATACATCACCATCCCCAAAAGCAACAGTTGTATTTAAGTTACTCTGGCTTCAGATTCTTCTGTCTGAAAATTATGCTATCAGTTTCTGGTTTCTTCATTTTCATGTTATGTGTGTGTCTAGGATACCAAAGCAAGAGGTGACAAAAAATAAGTCTTCCTATATATTCCATGACCTTGAGAAATTTTCCCCTTGTGGTTAGCTTCCTGTAAGTAATTTTTCAGAATGAGTGTTTATTTCCAGTACTTTGGTTATTTTTAAGGCAAAAAATTATGTCTGTTAAAATCGGATTAGATTCTTCCTTTGCTGACTTGAAAGAAAACCAAGAGGTTGCCTTTGACAAGCTCGTTTGCTCTATTTATTTTCCCCCCTAAAAGGTTTTATAAAAAAACTATCTTATCCTTTTGAAGAGGATAGTATTTCCTTAAAATAATGTTAATAGCCCCATGTTCTTTCAAATTGTTAACTTCTAAACTATTCACTGGATAAGGTAGTTCATCATTTTAATGTGCATCTATTCTCTTTTTATGAAGAGCAAACATCCTTGTGGTCTCTCTATTCACTCTGGGCTTTATTTATATCCTAACCTTACTGGCAATATTTTACTAGGCTTTCCAAACAATAAAAGAACAACTTAATACTTTCACATACATTCATTCATTATGAGGGAAAGGGCATGGAGATGGAGATGAAGAAAGGAGAAAACAATGACTACAAGATGCTACAGCAGCTGTCACCATGGAGAGACACTGTCAGAGAATCAGGGGTTAAGCACAGAGGACAAGATTTATCAGCAGAGATTCACAGATTATGTTAATTAATAAGTTTTTGTCATGTAAATATATTCTTTAAGTCAATATACTACAAGGGATTTGAAATTATTTAGGTTATGCAGGATACAACACTAAACACTAGAATTTTGAATGGATTCAAGTGATCCCAGACTAATTACCAATGGGTTAGTGACAAACTAGAAGTCGTGCATTAATTTGTTAGTAGGAATATATCACTCTTCTTGCAAAGAAAAAGATGTCCGCCATTTAGTAGCTGTATTTGGAAGTCCCTAGCAGTGTTTGTAAAATATCTAGAGCTGTTAATTTCAAAAAGATTATTGAATTCTCTTATAATAAAGCAATGTACATAGAAATGCTTTAGTAAAATGAAACCTCAAACCTTTTGACACTATTTTGAATGCTAATGCCTTGGAGTTAGAACTTAGGTATGGCCAGAAAAAAAAAGCTGTAACAAAGATAAGTAGGGAAAAGCTTATTAACAGGTCTGCTGCTCCCAGTAGTAAAGGCACTTCTGTGGAACTCTTCATGCCAAGGCTCTTGCCCATAAGGAGTTAAGGATACTGTAACAGGACTGAACCGTGATAATTTATACATCCATAAGCGTATTGTTATTAGACTGAATTCATCTGTGGCAGCTAATTTTTCCATGCACATCATCAGCCAGCAGCTAATAATTATTGTACTATCTGTTTATTTTTTACCAAGCCTTCTGATCCTCAAACATAAAAATTAAACCTTAAGGACAGTACAGTTTACTGAATTTTTAGTACCATGAAAAGCTTTTAATATCACTTTACAAGGAGTAGAAAGTATCCAATGCAACTGTAATCCAAGATACAAAGAAACCAGACAGAAGACAGCAGTCTAAAAAAGAATTTAAACAACACTTGGTATTCAATAGGAATTTGAGGGTGAACTTTTTGGTAAACAGAATTTAAGAGATTCCTATTATCACTGGCAATTTTTTACTGAAAATAAGAGGCTATAAGAAATTAATTTTAATTGCTTTATTTTCTGGTGTAATTTGTGCAAGAATGAAGTAACACAGTGCACAGCATGGACCAGAAATCAGAAATTAAGTCAAGACTGTCATTAGTATCCCTATTCAGAGCCTGTCACCATCTTTTTCTCTCTTACCACAGTGGAAATAAAACAGAAGCATAATTTTGGATAAACTGTGATTCTGAAGGGGGAGGGAAGGCCTGAAATGTCAAGATCAAAAGCTTTTCTCATGGGACTGACAAAGAACTCAAAACCAAAAGAGAAAGATAAAAGATTTAGTGAAATAGTAAGTTTTGTTTTCAACTGGTAACCAGTGCTAGCACCACCTCCTCTGTCAGTGAGAAACCAGCAGACATTTGCAGGCACAGAAACGGAGAGACACATGGTAGATAAATACTCAAGATCAGTTATGGCACTTCAAAACTTGGGAGGATAGAAAGCAATCTGCCAACTGGCAAAAAAAACCCTTAACAGCACAGAATAGATCTTGAAATATTTTCTCCTACATGTTTTATAATGGACAGAAGTAGCACACAAAAGGAAAATACAAAGGGCTAATAAGAAACAGGCTGAGGGTACAGAAAAGTAAACTTTGAAAGCAGGATGAAATTGTGTGAGGATCTTGGCAGAAACTTTTTTTTTATTTTAAGTAACAAGAACTATTTGACATCCTTATCAAATTTTACAGCATGAAAAGGAAAAAGAATGGAAAGAGGTTTAAGGAGATAGGAAAGTAAAGAAAATGAGTGGCTTAGAACAGAACTTGAACATGTTTAGGATAAAACAACTCAAGAGCAAAGAGGAGCAGTAAAGTGAAGGAACTGATTGGATTTGCACTTTGTCCTAGATTAATTCAACAACGTAAGAGCAGAAACAGCTGCAGTCAATGCAGAGTCACCTGTGGCACAGGACTGAAGGAACAAGCAGCTCAATTCAAGTGCAGAGTGAACAATTTTAAAGAAAAGGGAGGGTAGAGTTAAAAATTGATGGATCCTTTTATGTCAGATGCTATACTTCCGAAGAACCCACTTGATTCTTATCTATGTATGAGATGAAAATACCAAAACTAATCATACTAACAAAATTTTAGTAATATCTTTTAAAATCTTTATATTCCCATTAGCTTAACTAAGAATGAGTCTGTATAGCCAATAGCTGCATTTCATTTCCCAGTAACCAGAACATAAGAAGTTCTGTCAATCAGAGAAGTCAGCATCAAAAATGTATCAAAGCAGGAAGAAAATTGTGTTTTTAGTCCGAATCTGAACCTCCAAATAATTACCTCTAATCTCAATGGAAAGAAACCCCTCACATAAAGTCCCAAACAATTCCGTACACCAAACCTGCTAAAAAAATGTGTATTAGTTCACTGTGTCATGTTAACAGCACTACTCTACCACCCTTAGCTTTACACTGTGAGAAGTGTATCTGCAGAACTAGGAAGACCAAAATCCAACTGTTTAAACAAAAAAATCATCAGGGATAAAAAATATACATAACTAAAGGTTTTATCTAATTATTTCAATTTTTAAATCCTAAATTAAAAGCAGTCAAATTGAAAGTAGCCCAAGATTATACAGGCAAGACTTAATTGTTGGTATTTTATCAATGACAGTGAGAACATAATTTATTTCCAGTACTGTGCCATGTTTTCAGCAGACGATTACAGAAAAAAGTATCTTTAAATTGGGAATGAATTATAAACCATCAATGTCCATAAATGTAATGTAAAAACTGTTCTTATGTGGGAATGATGCAATTAAAATTGCATATATTTTGCCACTGAGTGACTACCAATGTTCCATGGTATTGTGATAGTTGGACACAAATAAGCTTGCAAGTGGATTAAATAACAGCCTCATTTTTGAAGAAGTAATGCACAATAAATTTACACAAATCAACACAAAGTATCCATGGACAGTACATGTACAGTTGTATAAAACAGAGTAACACTTACCTCACCAAGTCTTTATAAAAAGTTTTTGTAGTTTCTAAGTATGGGTCAACTACATCTTCAAACTGGCAAAGAGTTCCTCCAATGCAAAAATGCTTAAAAAGACAGAACAGAAATTCCTCACGATCCAATTGAGTGAATACATCATAATGGTCAGAATCCTCCAGAAGCAAGACCTTGTGGAACAAGGAAAAAACTAGGAAGTCAAACTGATAAAAATTTATTTAAGATTCAGTTTATAAATAATGCAACTTCTTTGCTGTATGGCACACAGAAATTATGTCCATATAAAACATATGGATGAGGGATGGAAATAAGTATTTCTAAATCCTTCCAATGATGCAATTAGGTTCAAAATTCTTGCATGTAATATAAAGCAGAATCACTGTCAGATTTGTGCCCAAAAGACATAGAAGAATATTTTTCAAGTCTTGTTATTTCACTGGTTAATTATCTGTCATGCTATTGGAACAATCAATCTGAAAATAATCTACCTATATTTGATATGTCAATTACTGTTAATCAGTTTGATAACTATTTTTGGCAACATTTGCTTTTTCACTTTTAAATTGACACAGTCATTTTGCATTTGTAAAGGAATCCTGAGGATCTCCCAGAGGAGATCACTCAAACTCCCATCATTCTTTATTGCAGACTCCAGTGAGCCCTGATCTGTAGCCTGGATTAGCCAGACATGCATCCAGCTGCTTCCACGCGTCTCACCTGCCTTTTGCTGAGATATTATGTGAGCACAGAGGACCCGCTGTCAACAGTGGTTTGTGTAAATGTGGATGGGAATTGTAACTCGCAATGGCTACAAGACATTTGAGTCAGGTCAGCCAAACTGCAGATGCCAGCCCAGGCAAACTGGTCAAAGTTAGGCATGAACCCACTGCTCTCTGGCCCTCTTTATAACAAAACTGCACAACTTGAGTAAAAGGAGTCAAGGCAACCACTGTTCTGTATGGCCACCTCATACATATCCCAACCTCCTGGGCTGAAACAAGAGAAGACATGGCAGGTAGGTAAGAAACATGGAGTCTTGCAGCCAAGGGTCACCCTCTGACACCAGGAGACAGTTTGGTGCCCCCTACAGTCTTCTGTCCTAGAGCCCTGATAATTAATTTGATGTTTTGATGTCATTCCTGGAAGATTTTGACTCTTAGTCTTTCTGCTGTCTTAGGTCTCGTGAGTAGGAATTGCCTTTGTTTCAAACCAATGTTAAATCCTCAACTTGCAAATGCTGACACATGCATCACTTCCATGGGAAGGAAACTGAGGAGACACTGAAACCCCAATAATTTCTAATTTTAAATATTGCCTCTAACCTTCCTACACACAATATATTTAATTTTCAGAAAACATTTCACACGTACCCAACTTATAAATAAATACACAGTATTGTGAACTGCAAGCCTACAAACTACATCTGAAATTCAAGCATGAGCTTGAGTTCTCACCTTTTCCCAGAACTTTACAAGACAGACCAGTATTTCAGGCCACATCCTGTAACCAGTGTCACTGGTTCAAATACATTGCCTTCAAAGGATTTGCCAAGTGCAAATGAGTGCAACTCTATAATTATTTAGTACTTATGTTGATTATATATACAAGGAAGAGCAAAATCCAGTTCTCCCTGCTATGCTTTGCTAATGCTACACAAACATAAGTTTAAAAAATTGTTTTAGCTCATGAAGTCAAAAGAAACACAATAAAGACATGCATTGATTAAGAGGATGCTAATGTTAGAGATTCTTTTTCAGATAATCTGCTTTCTGACACCTCCACTAGAGTATAACAAACAATTTTACATTGCAGGCCTGTTCAGGAGTTGTATTTAGTCATTTTCCAGTGTTACACTGGAAAGTAATTTCCTCTTTCATAGTTTCTCTTGCTTTAGAGAAAATTTATTAAGATGGCTTTCTTTAAATGCCTTCACATATGATGTGATCAGCATTCCTACCCAGGAACACTTCAAGATGTAGCTATCGAATGCATTCAATTTCATCAACTACCTGGAAGGCTGGGTGAACCTACAGCTCAGAGCATCACAGCACCTTCTCTTTGGCACCCTTTGTTTACCCCCCCTAAGCAAATGAGCAGCTGCATTTCCCCACACACCTCCAGCACTGACTACCTGAGACATAGGTGGGTAGAAGAAGGCTTTATGCTTTTCTCCCACCTAAAAATGAAAGAGGGCTCACCTGGAAAACAAGTAATTGTTTTCACACATTCAGACACTGCAGTGCCTCAGCTGTTTGTAACTCATGGCTATTGATGCCTGTTTTTACCACTGTCAGAAAAAAAACAACCTGAAAAATGTGTCCTTATGGCAGTTAATAGAGTAGGGAAAATGATAATAAATTGTTCATTACTATACTGACCTTCCTTAGCTCATCAGCGATAAGAATATCATCATAATAGTCATCATAACATTTCACAATAGTTCCAGTTTCTCTAACAACTCCTTCAGAGTACAGCCGATCAAAAAATGACATGGAAATCTGTGTACAGGGTACTACTGTAGCTTCAATTTTTGTCACTTTGGAACCTGGAAGATATAGGAAGCTGGTCGCATGTTTCATCTTTTTAAAAAAAACACAGACCATGTAAGTATGACTCAATCACAGAGTCCCTTAAAAAAAAAAAGAAAAAAAAAAAGCCAAAGAAAGCTAAGAAGGAAACCAAGTGTAAACAAAACATTAAATTCATCTGAATACAATTTTCCATTAAGGCTCATGTGTCTGCTCCCCCTGTTGGTAAATGCCATCAACCGAAACTAGGGATAGATGGAACACCGTGTGAACCCAGAATCACAGTAGATCACACCCTTAGAAAATCATATTCCACAGCTTAAGCCTTAAAGCATCTGAGGACAGATGCCAAATTTGCCACAATGGAGTACAGAAGTCAATAGCTGCTAACAGCAACCCACAAAGTAAAAACCAAATTGAACACAGCCTCAAAGAATTTTTGATTTGTTAAGTATTATATCTGAACTTTTAAAAAAGTTCTTTTGTAGCCATTGTAAGCTTTATCAACCAGCTATTTCAGAAGATGAAAAAGGTACTATCAGCACTTCCTGTATGAATCTGGAGTATAATCTCTGTAATCATTAAGTGCAGAATATATTTTTCTATAATTTTTTTCTCCCCTCTGCTTGCAAATCATCCAAGGCTGGATCCTGTTGCTCACAGACATCTAGTGCCATTTGAGATGCCCTACAGTATTTTCCTTAAAGAAGCATCAGTCTATAAGGACACATATCTTCTCTACATAGAGTGTTACATCTACAAATCTGTCTGCATGGTGTTGGATAACTTGTGGCATCTCAAATAGCATTAGGCCCCATGTTTAAGAAGCTTTGGACTCAGCCCAGTTCTGTCTGCTCTCTGCAGTCCAAGTGTTCAGACCAAATGTTAGAACATGTTCTCTACCCATCTCCAGGTCTGCCTGAACACCCTTCAAAGTGCTTCTGAACAGGAAAGGGGAGGAGAGCATGAGTGAGCATTCAGCACAAGGGCAGTGTGTCTCAGCAGAGAGAATATCCACAACATTCCAGCTGTCCATGAGTTTATTCCTAACTCTTCTCCTCTGTAGGTTCCCTTGATGGGAGACTGGCCAGAAACATCACAGTATGAAAAGGCTTTTTACCATACAATTAAAGATAAAATTCAGTGCTGTCCTGACAAACTGATCTAAAGGATCACTACGCATTACTATTTAGGAAATGTCCAAATTTCCCTCTAGATGACAGTATTTCAGGAACAGAAACATGCCAAAAAGGGATGCATGAACCATGCACCTATCATTTTACTCCAATCCTAATCTTTGTAATCACAGCATAATTTAAATTCTCTCCTGCCCCCACACTTGCAGAAAGCCTTGGGATTTCTGCCATATACTATTACATAGAGACTATTCACAGGTTAAGTAGGACTGGCATTTTAATATCTAAACCTGGGTAAACTATGCCACCCAAGCAATCAATACCAGGAAAAAAAATAGAGAAGTTATAGATTGATGGCTTGACAATGTGCCTAATTAAGCTAAAATACTGACAGGAAATTTAAAAATTATTATATTGGACCATTGTGATGTCAAGAAAATCTGTTGAAGACAAAAGCACAGCATTTAATTCCTTGGCTTCCTGACAATGGTTATGAAAAAGGGTACCTTTTTTTGAAGAAAAAAAGACTTAGGACATTCTCCTACCTGTACACACAGTGACTATCAAAAAATAATCAAATTACATAAAACAAGTCAGAAAAATAATGAATTATAGCCTTACAACCTACATAAAAACCCTAAACTGATTTATATTTATTTATTTGTACTTCTTCCCACCCCCTCACTTCCAGTTTCATCCAACTTCTAATTCTCCAGGGCCCTTTCACAGGGATAGAATTTTTATTTTATAAGGGATTTAGTAAGATCCAAATCATCCTTTATCACATAAATTATTTTAAAATTAACATTAAAACCTGAGTTGACTAACATCAAATGCAAAGTGACTTGAGAAAAGTGAAAGATCTTACACTTTTCCAGTTAGAGAGCAAAAAGTATAGGAAATTGAGCTATTTATAGGCCTTAAATTGTAAGGATTTTATTGGTGGAAGGG
This sequence comes from Eopsaltria australis, assembly GCA_034509425.1. Classification (NCBI taxonomy): domain Eukaryota; kingdom Metazoa; phylum Chordata; class Aves; order Passeriformes; family Petroicidae; genus Eopsaltria; species Eopsaltria australis. Next base: position 1,549,271 of record JAVTVJ010000194.1, read on the forward strand.
AAGGAGACTTCTGCTCTGAAAAAAGGTTTTATGAGAACTTTAATCATGAGAAAAATTCAACAGCTTTGTAATCTATTCAGTAGTTCAGAAAACCAAAGTACACATGGAAAAGTTTAAATACACTGGAAGGTCCTACTCCGTTTGAGAGGTGAGATCTGAAATTCAGAATTTCCTGGACATGAGTGATTGGTTTTAATAACACTATAAAAATAATCAGTAAAAGAAGAAGAAATGCCTTGACAACTCTGCAAGTGGAAAACAAAGAGCTGAGAAGTCCTGAAACAGTTCAAGCTTTTTATAACAGTTATCTGTTAGATATTCCAGCCAGTTCTGGAATATCTATAAAGTGTTGCCAGTAGACTTTTAAATTAACACGTTGCATATCTAGTATGGGGCAGATGAATCCTGGATTAGGTATAGTTAGAATTCCTCCAAAATCTACAGAAGTTTTTATGTCAAAAAAATACATTGTAACTTCCTATTTACGAAACAGGCTATATAGGGTATTTCAAAAGTAAAAGGTGCAGGTTGATGATTTATGGGCTCATATGACATGTAAAATTCTTTGCAAATTATAATCTATAATAGTAGTTTAAAACTGCTGATTTAAGATTACCTTCCAGATTTTAAAACCCCATTTTAAAGACAGAAATCATTGAAGCTTCAAGCACATATGGCAACTCAAGAACCCTTTTTTAGGCAAATCCTAATTTTTTATTTACACAAATAGACAGTAACTTTACCCCTTTGAAGATAAATTTTCAAGTGTTAATTGAGCTTAAGCAGATAGAGTCCTGCCTTCCTAAGACTGCTGACAGGTGCAAGACCAGCAATGTGTCCAGGGAAAAATGACTACTTAGTTCTCACTGTAGCTATTTAAAAAACACAAGACTCAATGCATAAATGGGTATGCATCAAATTTGTTCCTTTTGCTGCTTCTATCAGAGTAACGGATGAATAGGTGGCTTAAAGAACATCAGAAATACCTGATACTCTGCCATGCAGCCAGGAGGGGAAAAATATCCCTACTACAACAGGCAAAAAAGTTTGGTGTGAGAATAGGTCATGAAGTATCTTTCTGATCAGAGGAAGCAGACTCGAGAATATCCTTGTGTATCATTTACCTAAAATATTTTATTTCAAGTAATGTTGAAGCTGGAGTCCTTGAAACAATGTATTATTGTGGAATTCTATCGGGACAAAAACCATAAAAAGTGAAAAAGTGAGGGGGGACCACAGTCTTAAAGAAGACATAATGATTATGCAAACAAACACTACTGTAATGTTTTACTAATTTCCTTTATAATGCTGACATCTTTCTGTAGGTCCATAAATACTTTCTGCCCAAGCTCATGGAGGGCAGAAGGGAAGTTTCTATGGCTCTATCTAAATCCCACATATATTATGCTTTCAAACTATCTCCTCCATAAAAAAAAATTACCAACATTTTTGTTTGTAACAGAATAAATGCAGTATTTGAATCAACCTAGACTATGTAATTTTCTTCAGATTTTTTGGAAAGCAAAGTAAGTACATTTCCAGTTTTTTTTAACAACACGGATGTTGTTTTAAGTTACTTCACAGTGATAAGTAAATAGTATATCTGGATTAATGTATCAGCACATCTGAAGAAGAAAATACGAGATGATGATTTTTACCTCCTCCCACTCACAGCTAATTCTTACTATATTTTCAAAAAATGCACATGAAGACTAAGTATAGAAAAATGTGCCAACATTCCTCACCAAAAATAGGCAAAGAATGGGAAGATGAAATTTTAAGAGCAAACAGGGTGTACCAGCTGTTCAGGATTTAGAAAGGGAACCCTTCCAGTCCTTGGGACAAACTGCTTCACTTCTGTGCGGAAGAAGATTGAGCAAAACCAAGAGTTAAGCTGAGTTACTTGGCAAGAGACCCTCCACTCTTAACACAAGGTATGTAACCTACTGACCTCCACCACAGGGACTGTCAAGTTGTAGACTAGACAGATAGCCTAAAAAAAAATCTTGTCTAAAGCAAGAAAAGGTTTACTACTGGATTAAAATACATCTATTTTCTTTCTGCTTGCCAGAGAAAGAGGTACCTGAAGGGGTACTTGAGATATTTTTTGCATTTTATGTACTTCAATTGTTTTAACAGTTGGGTGAAGTGTTTGGAAAATGGATTTTTGATGACAAAAAAGTGGCAATTCTAGTGTCGTTGTATATAGTGGGAAAAACCTATGCCCATTCCAGAGAGTTGAAATGGAAAAGTTAGAAAATTCCCAAAGCTCCATTAAATATTTATACACAGTAAAGTATTTGCAGACAAATCAAAAGAAATGAGGGCTTCCTACTACCCTCTTTTTAGATATTCCTATTATGGAAAATCATTTTGGCAATATCAGAGATCATATTATGCATAAAATACCATTACATTATCACATGCAATTGCCATGAATTTTTGTGTGCCATTTATGTGATGAGAAATGCAGTTTCAAAGTGGTGCCATATATTTGCTGTTTGCTTTTGGCCTTCCTGCTTTAGAGTCTCATCTGCATCTCCAGGTGTTATGGAGTGTGTTCAGAAGTTTCTGATTTGGCATCAAAGTTGAAGAGACCCTCATGGCAGGGCTGCAACTGGAGCAACCTCTCACATGGGGGTCTTCTGTGCCTCCATCCCCATGGCTGTACAGACGGCAGATTTACACCAGCTCGGGGTGAGCTCTACCAACCCTCTGCTTACAGCTTTAATTTGTAACAGAGCAACCATCTCAGATCTGTCCCAAGCCAGGCTGCTGCATCTAGAGAAGAATGCCCTTCTCCAAATATTATCTGCATAAGGTGCTACTATAATTCAAGAAATAATGCAGTTGTTTATGTCTGGATACATGATCAGGTCAGCTGGATGTCACAAACCATTTATCAACAGCTTCAGGTGCTTCATTTACAGAATGATGCAGGGGTCAAAAGAAAAAAAAGGGATAAAGGTGACAATTTAGTTATTTTATTCTAGAAGCAGAATCTCTTCCTATTACTTAGTAAAAGAAGCAATTCTTTGAGATATTTCAACTAGCTGAAAATATCCAAATATGAACTGTCATTATTAGAAAATGGTTACAGCAAAATAGTTTAAACACAGACTTTTTTACTTAAGATTAATTTATTCTAAATTTACCCAATGTAGTCCATTGTCCTGAAGCTGACAGCAACTTTAAACTGGAGTTCACACTTGGATCATTAAAAAATGCCTATAATATTCAAATAAGAGAATACAAGTTAATGAAATGAAACATAAAATCATCAATTATAGTGCAATGATACTTTCAATCCAAATTATAAGGCTCCAGTTAGTAAGTAGATTCCATATGATCTTTCATATGTACACTAAATATCACACCACCAAATCCATGGGTTTGTAACTCAGTGTAGCCAGTGTCTTTTATATATCTAAGATATCTCCAGCTGCATATTTATATATGTAGTATTAAAGTTTTCTAATAAAGCAGTTTTAGTGCAAGAATACACAAAAATGTATGAAATTCATGGAGGTAAAGAAAACTGAGGAAGGGATGAACCAGTTCTATCTCTGCATACAATATTGTTGATGTTAAAAATGAAATGCTAAGTATGATTTTAAAATTTACACTTTTAAAATAAATTTGAAGCTTGGAGAAGTGTAGAGACACACAAAAATTAAACAGACACAGAGGGGATCCATAAATTATTGAAGGGATGAGGATATATTCCACAGTAAGATTTGAAGAATTCAATCTTATTGATTAATCAATTAAAAGGAGGAGACATGCACAGTAATGTTGATAGCTGGCAAGTTTACATGACAGATAAGCCAACTGCAAGCAGAGTGAATAATCACTGAAGAAACTGCTAATAAAATGAAATTATGGATTTTTCAGTTTCTGCATCACTAAATTTCTTTATCACCCCTCTGGGATACAGAGATGAGACATTACATATAATGGTCCTTTTTTTCCCAATTACTTCACAGCTATTCAGGTTTCATAACTTCATAGTGATATCTTTACATTTTTAACTCAAGAGACAAGCATTGAGAGGGTAAATGGGTATTATGTAAACTTCAATAATTTGAAATGTTTATCAGTGGAAGATAAAATATTGGTGCATTTCTGTGTGAATTTCTTTAAAATATAAAGAGGCTGAATTCTTTATCCAGGATAACAATATAAAGTAGATGTACAAAATATCAAGAAGTTGTTTTCAAAACAACAGATGTAAAAATTACACTGTTTTTAATACCACAAGTTTGGGGTTTTTTCTGTCTGCAAACAGATAAAGAGATTTGACTTTGCAGACAACAGAAATGGAGTACATGAAATCAGCAAGAGATTTGAGTCTTAAAAAGCTGGGAGTTCAAAATTCTAGTGTAAAGCAATGGTATCCAATAAATTTCAAAAGTTGTATTTCCAGATATGTGGTGCACATGCACATCTAACTGCACAGTGAATTTACTGTGAGAAATTTACTGTGAGAAATTTGCTGATATCTGTGAGTGTGTACACTGTTTAAAGTCTCACACGAAGTGGAGTTCCAAACATAAAATGCTGTGGCCAAGATCAGCATCCAGTTCAGATTTCCATCCTTGCGAATCCTGAAAGACTAAATTGTTCCCTCTTAAAGCAGAGTAACAGCACAGACTAAAATATTTTTACTGGACAATACAGTTAACCCATAGAGACTTGAGCACCACACCTAAATCACCTCCTTTCAAGGAGACAGTGAGCAGGCCAATAGCATTCAACACTGCTACACTGTTCGCTGTTATGCAGTTTTCCAATAGTTGTAATTTCATGGGGGATGGGGAAAGTAAAGAGTCAATTTAAAACACAAAGGAGTTAGAACTACCATAAGAAACTCATCCTTTTGATAGGGCTTAAACTGCTGGTCAAAACTGAACGCTTGTGCTGTGATCCTGCCTTGCATTGACCTGAAATGGAAAAATTAGAGTAAATATTCTGAAGAAATACGTAAAGCCCTATTCTGACCAATTACACTTTTTTCCCCCGCCCCATTCTCAAGTTATAAGCGCCTCGAACCCTTCCTTGGCGGGCTGGAGCTGCGTTGGAGCCCCGCTGCGAAGCTGAGACAGATCTCGGCTCACTGTGGGAGGCGAGGACAGACGCCTCGCACCTCAGAAGGCGCGGTGTGCATGCCTGGAAAATATCAAGGAGACTTCGACTTTAGGAGTGGGAGGAATAAATTTTTAAAAAATTAATTAATTTTTAAAAAGAAAGAAAAAAAAATTTAAAGAGATGCGGACCCGCCGCGACCGGAGCGGGCGTCCTGTGGGCGCGATGACGGCTCCAGCCCTCAGCATCGCCCGCCTGCTCCCCCGCTGCCCCTGGCCAGACGCGTCCCGCAGCGGGCGTTTCCCCGCACCATTTGAGGAGCCGGTCGGCGATGTCCCTGTCCTGCAGGCAGGGGAAGGATTTCTGCGGCAGGGCTCGGAACACGAAGCCTCCCGCTCCGCGCCCGCCCTCGGCGGACATGTTGCCGCGGCCCGGCGGTTGCCGTGGAGACGGCGCCGCTCCGGCGCGGGGCCCGGCCCCGCTCGCGAGAGTTCCGGCGCCCGTGAGGGCCGGCAGACACGGCTGCTGCCCTTTTCTTTGTTGTTTGCCTACACAATCCCTTAACTCCACACCAATCTTCTCCCTTCTCCCCTCTCCCCTCTCTTCCTATCTTTGCGCCGGGAAATGTGAGGCTTGCCCAGCAGGCCGAGGCAGCGGCTGCCATTGCTGTCTTTGCAAAGGCCGCGCCAGTAACGTAACAGCAAAACTAAGTAGGAAAAGGCCAAAGTTAAGAATTATGAACTTGTAACGAATCAGGGCTGCTGCTTGCTTCCCAGGATGCAGAGCCCTTTGGGAATAGCAAAGCCGTGCTTTCAAACTCTTGCCAGTCGAAATTTAAGGAAAGGCCATTGTTAATTCAGGAAATTATTTCTTCAATGCCAGTAAAGCGAGGGACACCTTGCACAGGTTGGGGGATTTCCTGCCCTTTGCAGGGAAAGCGGTGAGACTTTCAGGCTGATGCACAGCTCATGCTATATCCTCCAGCAGCCCACCCCCTCCAAAGCTTGTGCTTGCTTAGCCACAAGTTCTAAAAATATCATTTTCCCATTAATCTACTGCTCAGACTTAGCAGTATTCACATTTCTAAGAAGTTTGGCAGTGGTTTTGTTGGTTTCTAATTAAAAAAAAATTAAAAATCAAACTGGTCCACATCTGATTTGATTAGAAAGCAGAAGAGGAATGTCCGGGACACCACAAGAGCAGGGAGCCAAGTCAAAACTGCCAGCACACATCGCCTGGTCTCATCGGCCTCTAAAAGGCTCCCAAAGATTTAACCTGTGAGACATTCATCAAGCTGGCTTTTAGCAAAGGAATTCAGAAGAAATTGATATCATAAGCCTGTTAAGAAGCCCTGTGTTAACATAGTTTCAGTAGAGTTTTTGCTCACTACATAATCACTAAATTTTCTAACAGTGCAGTAGGCTGCAGTTCAAACCAAGTTGCTGTGTAGCAGCTGTGTATGCGAGATGTAAGGAGCCATTCCCCTATATTTTCTCCATTCTGTTTTCTCCAAGCAATTTGCAACAGACTTCCATTTTATTCCCTCAATAAATTTTGCTTACACCTAAGCAGTGAGGGAAAATAAAGCTATGGTATACTTCAAGATGCTTAAATGGTTAAAGATGTTTTAATGGTAGCTCAAGAGGGAATAAAGAAACAGTGCTTTTCTTCTCAGTATTTAAATACAGTGTAAAGTGGTAGCATGTGATACAAATTATTATAACCTTCTTCTCAACAAGTCTCCACCTACTCCAGCACTGCCCCATCTGTTAAATTCCTCTTGCCACTAATATTACTAGCCAACAATTAAATAGCCAAAGTGAAAGAACTGGTTTGGCCAGGGAGTGATGCGTAGCAACAACTGCCAAACACATAAATTCTTAATTTCAAGTTGTGTGGACTCAAATGCAGGATTTAAAAAAACAAGCAAACAAAAGACTGAAACTTTGGGTCTTTAGGGAAAAAAATCCTACTGACTTTAGTGAGGATTTTATCTGATTAAAATGTTGAATCAACTAGCATTGCTCAAAAACCCGCTGAAATCTGGAGTGTTTAAACACTTTGATGAATCAGGAGTAAGGAAATGAGCAAGGACTTCAGGACTGGCCCAGAGGGATCAGGACAGGAAACTCTAAACTATGGAATTAATTTCTTTAATGTTGTGCCATTTACCTATCATAGTTTATGATTCAGTAGTTCCAGTTTTAGCAGTACACAATAATAAAAGTTAAATTGGGACTTTCAGTTTAAACACTGACCTCAGTATCCTCTGATGTCATGAACAACAGCCTGAAGTAGAAAGTCAGGCACAGTACTCTTTTAAACAGACATTTAACTTGGCTTTTTAAAATGTTGAGGATTTTATCATCTCACAGAGGACATTTGGAGGGTGGAAAATGTATTTTTATGCTGTAAAATGAAGTCTGGTAAGTATATACTGTTAAGCAATAGTAGGCCCTCCCTTTTAAGTAGACTAATCAGCATTGTTTGTTTTTCACTTCTTTACTTATGTGTGATTTTGAAGAGTTTTACAGTCATGAATAAACTGTGGGCCTTAAGTGCAAAGCAAACAAACCAGCCTTTCCATGGCAAACAAAAATCAAATTACAGAGGACCAGCCCTGTTGTACCTCAGCGAAGTGCATCAGTCTTTAAGGCAAAGGTCAGCTGGTGACAGAGGAGCAGCCTGTTCCAGTTGGGGTGGTAGTGAAGAACCTGAATGGCAGCTCCTCCCTCCCTCCTGCAGAAGTCTTCAGCATCACAGAGGGATAGTTAGGCCATGTGAAATGGAGCAGGAAGGGGGTAATTATTAGTGTATATATTCATCTGTGAAATAAATTAGTCTTTCCAGTGTTAAGATATTGTAGAATAAGTCTGAAGGAGACTAAATTAAAGTCCAGATCCTGCATCCTATCTGTAATGAGGACTAGAACCACCCAACATAGATGGCACTGTACATTACAGTGAAGTTCAGTTCCTGCAGAAGATTTATGGGGTATCAATGTCCAATTCTAGGCACTTGCACTGATACAAGATTCCAGATTCAAGTCTGTGAGAGCCAGAGGCCAACTAGGAACCAAATGAAAATGTATCTAAATCAGTGAATAGAAGTCTATGGTATATTTGAATTTCCCCCTTTCTCCACCACCACCCCAAGCGTTACTCTTCAGTAATTCAAGATTGCAAGGCAGGAGTCATTGTGTGCTTCAGAGTCAGACTCTGGATCCTCAGGTGAGGGCAGGCATTAACACCTCTGCTTGCAGAGACCTTTTTTCTTTTAAAAGACAACCAACCAGAGGCCTCACCCAAGAGGAGGAACATAAGGATTTTTACCATCTTTCATCCTGAGGAAGTCCAAGCTCACAGCTTTTACATGTCAAGTGCCTCAACTACTAGGGCTGTTGTCACTTCCCGAGTTAACCTGGTGCTGTCCTAGGAAGTGTATTTCTGAATCAGTGCCAGGACCCTACAGAGATGCAGCAGCCACTTTTCCTAGTGGTGGGGCTGCTGCACTCAAGGCTAACTCTACTGTGACCTTGGATCAGACAGCTGGGTGGCACAGAACTGTAAGGCTCCTCAATGGGACCCTAATCCTCTTGGCTTGGGAGCTGCATTTCAGCTCCAGCTGTTGCCCCATCTTCTTGTTGGAGCTGCATGGACAGCATGCTTGTGCCTGGCCATAAACCCACCAGTCCTGAGCCTGACCTCAGATTCAACCTGTCTCATCCCTTTGGACTGGTCTGATGATCTGGACTCGTGGTTGAACATCACCAGACCTGCTTTGCTGGTTAGGGTGCTGTGGGATGGGGCTGTGTCAGGGAGGGCACTGCCCTACCAACTTCACTGTCACCCTTGGCTGCCAGCTCAGCTAATTTTACAGAGCAACCCTCTCTTGCAGCTGCCTGACACTCACTGTGCGGTTAAAAGGCTGTCATGTTTATGGCAGATTTGTCCATATTGTCTGTCTTAGTTTAATCATATATCTGAGTGGCTTCATATATCTGAGTGACTGTTCCATTAATAACCTCTGCTTCCAAAGGGTGTATGGTACATTGCTTTATACATGCACTACAGCCTATTATGAGGCTTAATTCAAAACGTAATACCTAAAATATAGATAATTTACAATTTGCATCTTAAAAAGTATTTAGAAATAAGTAGTAAAGAAAATATGTGAGGTTTAATATCTACAGTAATAGATATAATAGTAATAGATATAATAATAGAATATAATAATGTGAATTTAGGTATCAAAGCAACAAGCATTGTAACATCTAGATTTTCTTTGGTCCTCAAGAAAGAGACATGAGATGCTGGAGATGCACAGTTAGAATTAAAGTGAGTCCCAGGCAACTCAACACGGTGTGTGTGAAACCATACAGGCCTATTCCCCCCACCACAAGAGGGAAAGGAAGAGGACTCATACACTGAAGTCTCATCTCTCAATTACAATTTATATACTCGCCTGGAGATTCACTGCCTTCTTCAAAGGCTGGTGTCCAAACACTTTCTCTAAATCAAATATGGGCTACTGCTACTTTTAAAACGAGCAAAGAAAGGTTTCTGAGCTGCTCATCCTCTTTCCAAGAAATACATGAGTTTATCATATACACAAACAACAACTGAGACTCCCAGTTTCAAATTCATCTTATGCTTTGAGAGTTCAGTACTATATCCCGTTTCTTCTAGGCCCACAAGTCAAACATATACTTTCACACACAGTTTATCTACAAAAGCTTACAAGGTGTCTGGGTAGTTGTGTCTCAGAAACTGTTTTGCTGTGTAGAAAATCGTATTTTGCTGTAGCAGTTGGAGAACATAAACATGAATTTGTATCTATAACTTCTTGGTTACGGACTTTATGAAGGAGGGGTCAACTCTAGGGCCTTCCATTTTTATTATTTCTATCCAGTGGCTGCCTGGCTAATAGGAGATACTGAAGTAATCTTGGATTTAGGCCTGAAAATTCTTCAGAAATCCTATTTTTAAATTTTTTTTACTTATTCTGGCTAATTTTTTTCCTTGTTATTTGTGAAGCCATACTTCAAGGTGTTCTGTTACAAATTCCTTTAAAGAGTAACAGTTTGTCTCCCTGTATGTGCCTAAGCACAGCAGTACCAGGCTACTGGATGTGCTGTTTTTCTCTGGACAGTGATCTGGGTGTTTATAGGAGTCACTGAAGGTCTGGGTGCTGGAAGCTTGATTCAATTGCTTGAAGTTTTTGTCTGCCACTATTTAAAATCTCTCAAGGAGGCTGGAACATCTTCATGGGGCTGTCAGACATGACACAACACCTAGAGGAGGCCTGTGCTTCTCTGGACTGGTGGCTGGAGGCCAGGTGGGAATTTCAAATGGCACTAGACTTAGAGGTGAGAGCTGAGACCTGGGGGTATGTTTCAGGTTCAGAGACATAGTTTTAGGTGTCTACTTGTAGGTCTTTACAGATCAGATAAGCTTCCATTATCATCAAGGGAGATCAAGATCTCAGTTTAATTGCAGAGAGAGGCATTTCAGATGCCCAAGGTAGTTTTCAGATTGCCCCAGATACCTCTTTTCTGGTTTTCTGGAATGGCAGCTAGAGGCTGAGTCTACTCTTAAGCAGTGGTGTGTCTACCAGCTCCAGAAAGGCCATATCCTACTTTGGCTCAGATGGAACTAGGTGGCTGTGACCTGAACTGAGTCCCAAATCAGTACCGTTCGTGGACTGAAGAGATTTATTCAGTTGATGAGTTGACTAAATCTCTCAAAACATCCTCAGATCCATAAATGAACAACAAAATTGAAAGCACAACTGTCTCTTCTATTGTAAAATTGCTTACTTTCCCTCTTAGCTCTGTACACCTTATTCTCCACCTATACTCTCAGCAAAGCATCTAAGACTATTACCTTCCCACCAGTACTTTGTACATTTGAGGAGTTTACTAAAGGTTTCAGGGAGGGAAAAGGAAACCTTCATTTCAGAAAGAAACTGTATGAGGTTATCCAGCAGCGTATATTTACCAATAATATTGTTAAGGTGACTTTGGAGGTACATATGTTGAAATTAGAAATGAGCAAGCAAAGGTTTGCCTGCACTATTGATTTTACATTGAGAGGGATGCATCGTGACAAATCTAAATGTAGTTTGACATAGTTAGAAGTTAGGATATTAAGAACCCACAGAAACCTTGATTTCCCTCCTACTATTTATGAATATGTGTCATGTATGTGAGCTACTCATCAATACATTTCACTTTGAAAACTTTGCCTAGTGAAATATCAGGGTGTCCGCAGCTGATGTAAAAGTCAGGAGCTATGAAGGGTTAAGCCTTACTGTGTGGGTTTTTTTCTTGTCCAGAGAGTGAGGTTAAGGCAAGGAGGGAAGCTATTAATATGTAAGATTTAGAATTTAGCACTGTTGCCTATCAAGACATCTGTCTTTGACATTAAATTCAGTCTTTTTTCAGGGCTGGCAGGCAGACCAAGTTCTGTTGCTCTCTTAAAAGCTGGGTAAGAGGTCATGTGACTTTTGCTTTCGTAAAAATAGCTTTTATTGCAAAATCAGTTTTCCCTTTGTCTGCTGTTTATACTGTTTAAACAAAGCTTATGAAGCGTTATAAAATAAGGTACCCAAATGTCATCTTCCATTCAGTCTGACAAGCATCCTTCATTGCATAATCACGGATCTTAACGTAGGCTATCTGAGAGACTGGCAATCTAAACCCTGATCCAGTCTGGAAGGGTGGAGAAACTGCTCTGGTTTTGGATTTGTTTACTGAATTTATGAGGTTTTTGCTAAACTGAAGTATTTCTTCTTTGACCTTTATAAAATGCCTTATTTGTTTGTGAACTTATTTTAAACCATTAAACTGGTCTAAATTCCTGTGCAGATTTTTTCTTGCTATTGTTTTCAATCATATAAGGAAATCTAGATCATCCTATTCTTCCTAGACAGGGGAGGAGAAGGTAGGCCCCACTCTGAATTTGCTTCTTTTGGGCTTTGCAGAACTGAAATCAGTTCCCAATGTGATCACAAGCTTCCACTGCAATCTAAGCAAGTGATTTAACACTAGACCACAAAGGGCAGACAAGGTAGTGTTGCTGGGCTGAGGTGACCAAGATCCAGGTTCTTAGTTATATGTCTGAGCTGCCACTTAAAGTCCCACTCTAAGCAGAAAGATGCCTAAACCAGCCAACAGGAAACAATACCGGACAAAAGGACAACTTCCATATGAATGATGAGAACTGAAGTGTCCCTGATTTCAATTAAAAACTCTGCCTGCTAATTCTATGGTCATTTTCATGCTCTTCAGCTCAATAAGTTCTACCTAAACAGACACTTTCAACAGTAGGACTGATGGAGATCTGTCCTACACTGCCCTCTGATATGGAGGTTATAAAAGGCAATACATGAATGCACATTTCCCCTGTGGGTAAAATCCGCACAGATGAAAGGAGGAGGGTGACACAGCCACTGTCTCTCTTGTTTTATGCAGGATTCTCTCTACCGGGACACCTCAGGGAGTGCTTACTGAATAGAGCTTGGGAAGTCACATCAAACAGGAAAGTCTACACTTTGAATCCTGATAGGTCTGGGACAGATATTCTGTGAAGTCAAGTTTAAGGTTGTTGTAGACTTACCCACAAAGATAAAGAAAATACCAAGAAAAGGTTTTTCTGGGGAAATTTTTCTCCCTTTTAAATTTTTCTGCCAATTATTTTTGCTGTTTCCCTCCACAGTTATTTCCACAGCATCCAATAGTCTATCAGCCAAGACATTTTTTTTTGTCAAGGTGATGCGAGTACCTCCTGCCATGGAAAAGGAAGAGATGTTTCATGCAATTTGACATCTCAAATTGGTATCTCAATATGAGATAAAGATTCTTCCAGAGACCTGGTGATAATGGGGTCCTTGCTAAACATCAGGTGCTGTGACTGTCCTAGTTCACCTCTACAAATTCAACTCTAGGACAGACAAACATGTCTAGGGACCTAGGCATAATAACTACAGGGGAACAGAATGCACCCATGTAAATGTCTGAAGCAAAAGGTTCTTGTTATTCTACTTTAAGAAGCAGGCTGTAGCAATCAAGACTAATTGAAGAGTGAGGGTAGCCTTTCAAGGATATCTATTTTGAAAGTACTAAGGCAGCACAGCCTGAAGTCAAACATAGGGTCAGTTTAGGAAAACTGATGTTGTCAAAACAAAAATGTCACTTAGTTTGAACAAAAACTTGACATTTCTACATTTTCTACTGAAGAAACAGAAAATAGGTAAATTTTTTGGTTAAGTTCCAGGAATTCTGTGGTTAATTCAAAACTGTTGGTGACTCTGGGACTTTTCTTCAGTGTTGCAAAAGACTATAAGTTTTCCAGGAGATAGGAAAACACAAGGTGGTCTCCCAGGGCAGAGCTGGAAATCTAAAACTTGGATTCTACAACTTATGATGGATGTCACCAAGTGTCCAGGCTTCTCCCTCAGTGGCAGGCTGAAGTTCTCATTAGAGTCAGAAATTTTAGGCTCTGAGAACAACAATATGGAGTTTAGGATTCCAGATCTATCTGCACAATAGAGTTATCTCAAATTCACAGAACAGTGAAGACCCAGGTCCTTATTATTCTACCAAGCAGTGATTTTTGGTGACAGGAAGCTAGGAGGGCTTTTATTTAGAATTCAGAGTTTTGGTTTTGATTCATATAAATTGAGACTATCTAATGCAAGCCTGCTTCTCCAAAGCTTCCAGTTACATAACAGAGTAAAATAACATATTAGTGAATGTGATTGCTACATTATCTTTGCAAACTCCTCCTCCTGGGTCAGCTGGTGTTTTTCTTCCCAACTTTCTATTCTAAGCTTCTGTGTGGTTTGCTTTATAGTGTTAAATAGTAATCTTCTGACAGCATTATGCTTCAGAATCCATGTTGAAGGAAGGAATTCCTCTCCCCAGATGCAGGTTTGAGACTGAAAGGAGAGGTGGAGCTCTTGTTTATGGGCATGAAGTGTGTGGCCTAAGTCTTGTGCATGTCCTCTGGTAGGAAACCATATCAGAGCTCATCACTTTGTCTGCAGATGCCAGAAGATAAGAGGATATGTACCCTAGTTTGCTTCTGTAATTTATCTGGTGAGAATAAATTTGCACCTGCAAATTGAACAAAAAGGCTGCCATTGATCCACAGCAACTAGAGCAGGATGGTATTCTTGCAAGTGCAGAAGATTCTTCTAGAATCTGTCCTTATATTGTCTTCCCCACAAGGTGTTTGCATCTCCTCTTAGTCCTTGGGTCTTACAAGCCGTGTTGTGTAGTCAGGACATCAGCATCAATCTCAGCTTCCCTTTGACTCCATTCTGAAAGGAACAGTATGAATGAAAATAGCATCCTCTTCGCTCTCCAGATGAGCGTGTACGTCACAGTTACTAAAGCAAAATTGTCCCAATGAGGAAATCACAAACTCACTCTAAGATATGAGCCGGTTAAGAGTCTCACATGTGTTTCATTCTGCACTGTTTCATTTGAATACAAGAACATGTAAATGCTTTCTAAAAATGTTTCCAAGAATATATAACTTTTACTTGGAATAGCAAGAAGCCAAACTGAGCCAGAAACTATGCATTTGAAGGAAACCAATCCATTCCATCCCCTGCGAAGACACTGAATTGTCCTTTCTGTCCAACTGACATGATGAAGAATGAATAATCTGCTTTTATTCCTTAGCAATGAGTTTGAAGGAGAAATGGCAACATTTTGCTTTTGATTTTAATACTTTCTATATTTCAGTGTCTAAATTAAAATTCCCCTTGCTGAAGTTCAAGCTAAGAAGCGCTTTTCTAAAGTTTTCAACGTACAAGCTTCATAATCAGAAGTCCTGGCAGAAGGATGTGAGGTTTTTCTTCTGAAGGATGCATGATTTACAGTGCACAATCTGGCTCACAGAGGGAACAATGGGATCATTGCCATTTTCTCTAAAGCTGCAATTCTCTTCCTATTCATGTTGTAGTTCAGCTGAGGAATATTTAGGCTAGAGTGGTAAATGTTTGGGTATTAAGACCCTCTTAAGAAAAAAAATGGATAGGGGACATTTAGAGAACATTTAGAGAACTAACATTTAGAGAAATTATTTATATAACAATAGACTAAGGGATCTTTGCCAAAATATAGACTAATTGTGCCAGACATGTGTATACAATAAAAGAGTTTGTAATCTGGAGGGGAGGTGTAAAGGGTTTTCAAGCTATATTCAAGACACAACAAGCAGGGAGAGGTTAACATGCCCTTAATAAACCCATAACTTCCTTCAGAGCTTACCAAGTCATCTGTTAAATGCTCCCAGAACGGTACACAATCTGACACTTCACCATTCTATTTAGAGATCTCTGTACATTTCAGAAAGCAATATTTAATTTTCTAGAGAGCTTGAAAGCATTTCCTTATTTCATAAGCACAAAGAAATACAATGATTTTTCCAAAAGGCTTTTAAGAGAACTTCATACATGAATATCTTGAAATGCAAAATTATCACTTTTTGTGGATACTTAGGTTTACAATCTTAATACAAAATTTTACAGAACATTTAAAAGTTAGCTGTGGAACACATTGAGAGTTATTAAGAGAGCAGCAGACTGTTCAAGGAATAAACAAGGGAACTCAGAAAGCAATTTTTCATACTGATATATCTTTTTATTTTCATCAGACAATTAGATCTGTGATGTCAAATACTGTGAGAACTGTAATTCTGGCAAATCATCTGGCTGTAAGGTGCTGTTACTGTTGCCATTACTGAAACTTAGTGGGTTGAATACCATGACTGGAGTGTGGCTGTGGATGGCTGCAGGCTGTCTAGGACAGGCAGGCAAGGAAGGAGGATCAAGGAAGTTGCCCTCTACACCAAGACGCTGTGTGTTTGTGTGATAGAGAGTGAAGAGATCTCTCTGCAGAATAGCCATGAACAGATTGAAAGTTTATGGATAAGAATCAAGAGACTGAGACAACAGAGGGAACCTGATGGCTGGTCTCTCCTACAGCCTGCCTGATCAAGGGAAGCCCATTGGTGAAGCCTTCTTGCTCCAGCTACAGGATGTATCTGTCTCACAGGCTCTTGTCCTGATGGGGGACAGTAACATAGACAGAGAGATCAGGTACACCCACAGCAAGTTTGCAGATGATGCCAAGCTGAGTGGCGTTGTTGATAGGCCTGAGGGATGGGACTTAGTCCAGAGGGACTCTTAACAAGCTCAAGAAGTGGGCCCATATGAACCTCACAAAGATCAACGAGGCCAAACACAAGGACCCAGCAATGTGCATTTGCAGCCAAAAAAGCCAGTCATATTCTGGGCTGCATCCAAAGCAGTGTGGCCAGCAAGGTGAGGGAGGTGATTCTGCCCTTATACTTTGCTCTTGTGAGACCCCACCTGCAGTGCTGCATCCAGCTCAGCTCCATGCCACAGGAAAGATATAGACTTGTTGGAGCAGGTCCAGAAAATGGTCACAAAAACAATCAGAGAACCACACAGCCACTTGCTCATTCCATCATGGTGGGATGGGGAGACAATCAGAAGAATGCAAATGAGAAAACTCATGGGTTGAGACAAAGGCAGTTTAATACGAAAAGCAAAAGCCACACATACAAGCAAAGCAAAACAAGGAATTAATTCACCATTTCATATGGACAGGCAGATGTTCAGTCATCTCCAGGAGAACATGGCTCCATTGTGTGTAAGTTACTTGGGAAGACAAACAACATCACTCTGAACATTCCCCCCTTCCTTCTTCTTCCTCCCCAGTTTACATACTGAGCATGATGCCATTGGGTCTGGAATATCCCTTGGGTCAGTTGGAGTCAGCTGTTCCGACTGTGTCCCCACCCAACCCCTCGTGCACCCCAAACATCCTCATTGGTGGAGTGGGGTGAGGAGCAGAAAAGGCCTTGACTCTGTAAGCCCTTCTCAGCTCTACTGAAAACATCTCTATATTATCAACAGACTTTTCAGCATAAATCCAAAGCACAACCCCATTCAAGCCACTATGAAAAAAAAACCAACTCTATCTCAGCCAAAACTAGCACAGTGACCTTTAAAGGTCATTTGCAACCCAAACTATTCTGTGATTCTGTAAAAGAAATTTGATCACACTGGAAGCACCGAAGGTCATCATATATATGTAAGGTGGTCCCTGCATAGAAGAATTCAGATGTTAACAGAAAAACTTCAAAGTCATTGGCATCAAGTTCCCTAAGGTAATTGAAAACATAGTCAGAATTTACTTTTTTCTGTTCATTATTTGGTTAGCAACCAACTTAAAAGGCTGGCAAGCTACACCTCTTCCTCTCTGGGCAAAAATAAAGTGAATGCCCTTCCTAGGATCATGTTTATTTTTAGTGTCTTCCTTTATTCCAGACATTTATTTTAGCAAAATCAACATGTTGACTATGTCCTAGTGAAGCCTTGATAGTAAATGTGAACACTCTCTGCAACATTATCAGAACAGACAGATTTCTCAGACTCTCATCCTGTCATTGGACAAAAGCCCTCAGCTAGACAATACAACTGCTTGATTTGTGGGAAAGGCAATGTTAAGAGCCGTAAATTGGCATTAAATGGAATCAGAATTGTTTGCTCCTTTTCATCTCATTGAACATACAGACTGTTTGGCTGTGTTTATACTGCTGAGTTGATTCAAGCCTTGAAGCTGAATACCACTGACTGGCTTGTGTCCACACTCCACAGGGTCAGCTCCCTCTAAACTGGCTTCTCTCAGTGACAGCTGAAGGGCTCCAAAACAGAGTCAAGGAGAGCAGTAAGAATTAAGCAGTGTGACAGTAAGTGTGAATGCCTGAGCTCATTATCAGGTCCCTTTTGGTTTGGTGGTGTAGAAATTCCTTAAAGAGAAAAATATCCAGTTGCCGTGAAAACTTATAAACAAGTGACTGGAGCACCAGTGATGATGCATCCATCTGATCAAGTCTTTCTCCTGCACAGGACCATTCCCAGGAATCACACCATGTGCCTGAGAGCATTGTCCAAACGCTTCTTGAACTCTGCCAGGCTTAGTGCTGTGACTGCTGCCCTGGGGAGCCTGTTCCAGTGAGTCTGTAGGGGTACATGTCACAGCATAGGAAGAATACTTCTGAAGACTTTCAGGGATATTCATGTCTGGAGAAGCCAAGCAGAGACCTGCTTCTCAAGACCATGGTCACAGCAATTAGGAATCATAAATAATTCTGTTGAAAGCTAAGCATACATGTACCTTGGTATAGCCTAGGCAGCTGTGCCTGCCTGCACCCAAGGGTGGGTTACCCCTCCTGCATACATACACACACATACACACACACATACACACGAGACAAAATTCATATGTGTATACACAAACATACTGATAGATCTATGAAATAAAACTAGCACTGCTCCTGTTTGTATAAAACCAGATCGTGCTATGGCACTCAGTATAATATTAAAATGCTGCTAAGGAATCTTCTCAGCAATGGAGACATTGATTTGACTGTGGTCCTTTTAAGACGTTGCCCTGGGCTGCTGTTGGGAAGCTGCTTTGCAGGCTGCCAGATATGTCTTTTTGTTGTGTAACACCAAGGGTGGCTTAGGACGTGAGGCCATCTGAAATACTGGTTAGTCTGGGAGAAGCCAAACCCATCATGAGTCACACTCACACTGTATCTTCGTGTAGTGTGGGGGTGGGACACTGGCACACACTATCTCCTACTCTCTGCCTTGTTCTTCCCAGCCCATAAACAACAAACCTTGCTCCAGAATTAAGCTTGAGGCTGAACTAACACTCAAGTGGCATGGACAATCAGGAGATAACACTTAGGCACAAAAATCCAGCAGATTTACTAAATTTGTAATAACATTTTTCCTTTGTGTTAAATCTCCCATCTAGAGTAACTCAAACCTTTGTAGGGGAGTTGGTTAGGGTGGATTGGAAAAATCATTTAGGAAGTATTGAAAATTCTGCCTTGAAAGCTTGAATCTAGAGACTAGGGAGGTGTAATATCAAAACTCCACTAAAAGTAAATATTGAACATGCTACTGCAATATATTGATTTCCCTTGATATGCTCACAACATGATATGATATTGAAAATACAGCCAATTATGCCATACTGATGGCCAGATTATCTTTGTGGAGGTTAAACTATGTCCTAAGCACACAGATGTGATCTGGCTGACTGATGGAAACCAAAACCCACATTCACAGGGCAGAATGTCTGAGCCTATGCATTTTATTACACTCTTAAGCTGCCTCTGTAACTACACTGGAAACATGTGGGATTAGAGGGAGTGTGTTTAGGCACTGATCCACTGACTCTCTGTACACTTTAACTGGTGGCACAGTCCTGGGACTCTTCCCCAATGCAACATGAATAACGCCACCTGCTCTACACGAAAGGAGAGTTTAGTTGTGTGGTTGCAAGCTGTAGTGTGTCACTTGCTTTTGGGGCCAGAGAATTGGCTCTGATCCATTTTATTTACTGACAAATACAGCCAAACTGATCCATGCACAGCCAGCTTAGCTTCTGAACAGCCAGTGTGCCAGTTGCACTGGACACATCAGGAATTAGGATGTAGATATTTCAAATTTTCTCATTTTAGGTTTGGCAACGCAATTTCTCATTTACTTTTGAAATTCCAACACTTAAGTTATTTGGATGAAGGAGAATTGGCTCCAAGTGAGCAAAGTTTTGGCTACAGGAAGGTGACCAGTTTGGCCCAAGATATGCCACAGGTGCATATGCATTGGTGATCATCATGTTTGTATGTTGTATGTCCTTTTATAGCCAACTTTGGTCATCTGAACTTGAGATCTAGTTTTTCAAAAAACAGCACAATATACCAAGAGTGAAAGTGAAGGGAAGAAATCAGTAGACCTCTGCCTCCAATGGCATGTGTGTCACCTAACTTCAACCCGGTGCTTATGGCTGAGCTCATCTGTAAGCTCTCTTTCAAGTCATTAGAAACAAATAAATATTTTTAGGAACTGATTCATCTGACCTATTTCAGATATACAGGAACAGGTGAATCATACCTTAAAATTGTCTGTTTCTCTCCAGTTGTTGGAAAGGAAGCACTTGGCAATATTCTCATACATAATTTCTTCACAGGAGAAGTATAGAGGTTCAAATTCCTCAGTCTACAATGGTGCCATACAATTATTTTTTACATTTTCTTCACCCTTTCTGAATAAATCCATACACAGCAGCAGTGCTCTATCAAGGCATGGCTTTTGCTCACATGCAGTCTAACCGTAGGGTCAGGCAGTGAAGGGAGGAGCACAGACCTCAGTGGGGTATAGGTGACACACGGTGGCACAGGGAAGGGGGGCAGGCTGGGGGCACCCCTCAGCACACAGCAAACACTGTGGCCGTGGAGCTGGTGGGACTGGGCTCTGCTACAGCTGCAGATTTACAGCGTGGTAAATCTCCGGCTTCTCAGCTGCCAAAGGAAACACGAGCGGCCACAGGAGTCGCGTTCTTTATAGGAAATGAATAAGCACAAAAGGGCCATCTGATACCCCACAGGCTAATGTGTGAGCACAGACTTATTAAGGACAAAAGAGATCTGAGGAATTGGCAGATATGTCAAATTTAGTACTCTGGCTTTTAAAAATATATTAATAACTCTGTCTTCCCTAACCCTTCAGATATTTTCTTCTCTAGAAGAAACAAAAAAAAAACCACAAAAACAAACCCCAGTAACTTTTTGACTCATTTGGTTTAATATATCTTGCATTTTATAGTACCAGAAGGATTTCAAAATGCTGTATTAATTATGGGCCAGATGTTGGATGCAGGGCCAAGCTAAATTGATAGGACTGTTCAGAGCTGCCACAAAGCTGTGTGTTTGTTGTCAGCCCTCAGGAGAAGGCTGACAGCTATGTATCACTGAACAAGAATTTTCACTGAGAAAATCTGTATGATTTTAGGAGTTATATTGTCTTTTAAAGTGTTTTCTGCAAAATTTCTGTAAAGAATTTACACTTTGGTATTCAGGGACTCAACTAAGCACTGCCATTGGATTCACCTCAATTTGCTGCAATGTGCTCTGTGCGTTTATTGCTCTTTTTGGTGCTGTTCAAATGCTTTTGTGCTTGGCTTATAAATCATACCTGAGATTTTAAAATATTTCCAAAAAATGTGGACACATTATTTCCATTAGCATGACTGGGAACTTTGAAACCTGTCCCTAACTTGGACTGTTATAATATACAAAGAATTATTCATCTCAGTATATTGAATACTTTATTTCACTTTCTCTCCTTTCAAAATGAAGACTAAAATAGAATAGAAACCCCACTTCTGATAAGGATTTCATTGCAACATATTTGCTTTTAATTTGGATTTGTATCAATAGCATAAAATCCAAATTGAAGTCTTTTGCAGAGAATAGTGTCACTTTTCAGAATCATCTTGCTTTTACATTCAAAAGTAAAGTAATCCCCTCCTATGTTTTCTATATTCCTATCTCCATGCAGCAAGCCACAAGACTCAAGCTTTTCCTTGGCTTACCATTTTGCAGAAGACCCCATATAAGTGTGCAATGGTATTTCCAGCAACACATAATAGTAGATAGATACAATTTAGTATATGTACACTGAAACACTTATTACATATTTTGATATAATAATACAAGAATGTTGAAAAATAGCTTTTATAATGCTCCCCTCCATGTGGTGTACACCCCCATGAGTAACAAATTTTGAGCGATCAGCATGCTGAATTAGTAGGGATATCTGACTCCCCAAATGGCGTCTGATCTATTTTATCTGACTATTTTACAATACAATCATACTTACACAAATGGGATATAGTGTCTCATAATAATCTCCTTCATCTAAACTTCAAATCAAGAGATTTTGTCCTGCATATAGTTTCATTTAACAGTCTTTGGTTCGACCAATAGGAAACTTGAAATATGTTTTTGTGGAGCTGCCTGTTTGTGCAAATTGTACAAGCCAAAAAAGGCTATTTGAAAAGATAGATAAAAGAATTTTAGTATTTTTTTCTCTTGGAATAACTGAGCCCAGATGACAGGACCTCAGAAAACAGAGCTGTTAGGTGTTCTGCAGGAAGATGGTACTGACTTTCTTCATACTGTGCTGGTGTTGGGTTGAAAGTACGTTTCTCTTTTGTGTGGGGTCTCTGTTCCTCCATTAACAGCAGATTCAGAACAACATAGAACTGGTCTCAAAATTTTTTATATTGGATGAGGAATGGAAATGAGCCACTCTCAAAACAATTTCAACACAGTTTTCTGTATGTTATTCAGGAAAAGCTTGTCCTGATGACAGTCTCATCATTTGGGCTGCTATAATGCAAAACTACGGAGACTTGCAAGCAGTCTGCATAGTCACAAGGGTATGCAGCCACAGGCAGCCATAAGAAAAAAGGAATGGCCTTAAGCTGAAGAGGTGCAATGTTTAGATTAAACATTAGGAAAAAATACTCTCTGCTGTGATGGTGGTGAGGCACTTGCACAGGTTGTCCAGAGCAGTTGCAGACTCCCCATCCCTGGAAGTGTCAAACACCAGTCTGGATGGGACTATGAGTAACATGGTCTGCTTGAAGGTTTCCTGCCCATGGCAGGAGGTTTGGAGCTAGGTTTTAAGGCTCCTTCCAATCCAAACCATTCCATGATTCTTTGATTCTATGATATTTTTACAGAATCTCTCAAACGACATGTACCCCACAGCATTTTTAGGTGAAATAAGAGGCAAGACTTTGTCTGCTACAAGTGCTGATAAAAAGTAAAACAAAACTAGGGACAATGTGATCTCTCCATCTCACAAGCACAAAGGATAGTTGCATTGTACCTATATGGTCAATAAAGTAATATATTTGGACCACAGCTGTGCTGGAGACAGTTCAGTAGATCTTGCTGTTGAAATTACCATGCATACCCAAATAGCTTTTGGTAAGATTTGCACCTTGCTGCAGCCTCTCATGGGAATGGTAATGCCATAGCTAGCTGAGATTGGAACTCCTTTTCCTTTCCTCTTCTCCTTCCCAGCCTGCCAAAGCTTGGATCCAGAAGTCTCAGCCTCTGGCCCTGCAACCATTTTCCTTAGGTATTGATATGACAGTGGATTTAACAACACAAACAGAGAAAAAAAAAGTTTAAAATAGGCCTAAACTGAGAAGAAAATGGGATTATTTTAGTATTTTAGCTGTAATCATAAATCCCAGCACTATTAATCTGTGTAGCCAGCATTTATGTATCTGTGTAACCACTGTCTTGATGTGCAGTCCAGGCGCAGTTTCCTTGCTGGAAATGATCCCTGTGCAGTGTTCATTGTTATAGTGCCATTTCCTCTCCTTTTCTATCTTGCCCTCAAGGCCAGAAGAGCACAAAGCATCCACCAGATCCCTGAAAAGAACAGAAGGTGGGTGGGTACTGAGACCATACAGGGTGTCTCTCTTTTGCAAGTATGTATTTTCTAACCAATTATTTCTTCTTTGAATGTCCCCTATGTAACAGCCCTTGAGGACAGCATGGAAAACACTTATTTTACTTCCAGTGCAGTCCATGACAAGGCTCCTGAGTCAAAGCCCTGAGGTGTCTCAGGTGCCAGCCCTGGGTGTTCATTAACATGTTTTGGGCTGTGAAGTACAGCTGAGCCATGGGGATACAAATCTCCAGAGAAGAGGAGGATAGACAGATCAGGTCTGTGACACCTTAAGTGGCTCAATGGTTTGACTCAGTAGTTGTAAGGGTTTTTTTTAACCTAAATGACCCTATGATTTTAACATGAGCAATCAGAGCTTGTGAGTAAGGGACCTAATAGGGGTCTGAGATTGGATCATGTGGCTGGACCATTGCAAAGACAGGAGACAGACGCAGGAGACAGATGTTCATTTATTAGAGTAGAATGTAATAAATGTGGGGTTGGAGAAATCTTTTATATTCCTCTTCTCTATCCTAATTTATTGAGATAATGAAGCAGCACAACTGCTATGACTATTGGTATATCTATCTATCTATCTTAGAGTGACTAGAAACCAGGACTAATTATTTAGTTCTCTGAAGGATATTAGCCTCTGGAAGATTCAGAATGATGTGCATGTATCTTAAGAGGATACATAAGGTCAGGACACAGGCCCAGTACCTAATCTATACCCCAAGTTTGGTTCTCACTCATGCACAGAAACACTAGTACCTCGAGTTAGCAGACTACCTGAGCATCAGTCATTAGTCTAAGGCATTTGAGACTCTAAACCTACTTGTTCTTGAGTGCTCTGAAAAATGAGGTACCCGCAGAGTACACATAACAAGTGCAGCTAATGTGGAACACACATTTCAGAGCAAGGTAAGGGGTGGAGGAGCTGGCCCTGGGAGCCTGTTGTGTACAGTGAGTTTGCTATAATAGTTTGCTCTTACCAGTAGGACCCCTTCTGCCAAGTTTACCTTTTTTCAAAATCTGTGGGGGGATCTAACAACATGGGTCTTTGTATACTGGCTGAGTGTGTGAATACAAAATACGATTTAAGAAGACACATTGTGGAGCTTGATTCCAAAGCTGAGGACAGAAGCTTTCACATAGAGTTGTCCTGCTTGACCTCAACCATGCTTTTCTTACTCTGGGGCTAGGTCGTCAGAAACACGGAAAGGGCAGTTTTCACAAGGGAGACTGGGTGATCCTGCTGTAAGCACTGCACTGGGTGTGAATAGTGATGAGAGCAAGAAGGTAAACACAGAAGGCAAATGAAAACTTTTTTGTTTTGTTGTGAAGATTTAACATATGATTCAGTGCTTTAAGCACTGCCTTGTCAGATCATTGCCCTTTGACAGGGCTAAAACAACTGTTGAGATTTGTCTCTCCAGCTCTTCATAATACAGGAAGCGTAAAATGCTAGAAATCAATTGCACTTGGATAGAAAACTTGTAAAGCAGAACTTTCGTGATAGAAAGTAAGATTTATGGGAAGTGTGGCTTTTGTGGGAGATGAAGAATAGTTAACACATTTGGCGGAAAAAAAAAAGAAGGAAAAGTTCACCTTTTTCTATCACTTAACATCAAACATTCAACCAAAGGAAAAAAGGTATAGATTAAGCAGAAGACTGCCCAAGTTAGTTAAAGCTTATCATTCACATATTGCCTAGAAAAAGTCATTAATTCCTATCCTAATTATTCCATATTTGGCCTATCTGGCATTCAGTGACAAGTCATTAGCAAGACAGACAAGCTGCTATTGCAGTACAGTATGAACTCCTCTGGAAAAACTTGCATAACATTGAAGGGCACAGAAGTGAGCAATATGTTCCTATTTCCCCAGGCTTACCAGAGAGCAAAGGTACATGATATGGAGTTAACATAACCTGAATCCATTTCAAAACGTTTTGGAAAAATTAAGGTAAAAAATTCTGTGCAACTCTTCTAAGCCACTGGGGCCAGGAGTTGATGAGAGAATGTTGTATAATTTCTTTTAAATTCTACTGGGAGTTCAGGCAGAGGAGACCAAACAAAAGGTCTAGTTACAGTTCCACCACAGGATTTAAGGATGACTGTTGCTGTTCATTCACCATGCAAGGACTCAGCTGTTGTGCCTTTACTGAGCCCTATTGTCAAAGTACAAACTGAACACACCAAAGGTGTGCTGTCAATCTGTACAACACCCGCTGTCTCTGTGCCCGTGTACTGCAGAGCATTTCTCTCTCTACGTGCAGTCTGGCCAATCCATGTTCTTTGCAACAGGAGAAGCTACTTTGCAGCAGTTTTCTGTGATGTGGAGCTGGTTACCATCTGAAGGTTTGCCTAACATATTTCTGCTACCCTGTCTCCTCACTTACTCTCAGGTGCTTAATAGGTGGAAACTGGCCATCAGATTTGGGATTGAGGGGCCTCTCATCTGACATGTGCATCAGCTGTCAGGGAGAACACAGCTCACGGGAGTATTACTGCAGCACTTGATATTTGACAGGACCTTGAATAACAGGCTAATTTCACTGTGTGCTTATTTATACCAGCAGCAGCACAGTAGTCAGTGCAGGTGAAATTGGGAAGTCACATGCTGTGATAATGATAAGCTGTCCGTGTTTCACATGAGTATGAGAAAGTGGTGATGACAGCTGTGTGGCACTTTGAAGCCAGATGCCTCCTGTATTCCAGATACACTGCCCTTTAATCTCCTATGAGCCGTGCTAGATTTTGCTGTGCTTTGTGTGACTTCATGTCTTGCTGTGACGCTCCGAGACAGCCTCCTGCCGAGGTTCTCTGAGCAGAATTGCTCTGCAGGCTTCTGAGCTGCGTTGTCAACACATAGATAGGCCAGTCTATTTTCTAGCATGGTGTGTGTGTAAGAGAACCTCCATTTTCTTTCTGCTGGTGATCAGGCCAAATTGCTTGGCAGCATTACTGAAATATTAATTAATGTGCTGTACATCTTCTTCTGGATGCACAATGACTGCTCGGCTGTTGGCAAAGAGCAGGTTCCAGGCCATGTCTTTATACCCTTTAATTTAGCACAGGCTTTGGAGCAGCAGGAGGGAAAGTAGCTCTCAAGGTGTTATTTCACCTTCTGTTGGTTCTTCTGCACTGGAAGAGCATTATTTTGGTGGTTATGTATGATTTGCAAATATTAAGCTATTTTAGAGTGACTCAATCATGAACAAACATAAATATGTGAAAAGGCATTTTAAGCCATGTCTCCAGAAATCTTTGCATGTAATAAGCTTGAGTATGGTGTTTCACCAAGTAATCATTCTGAGACTTATTAAGGCCAGAAACGTAAGCCTTAGCTAAGTGCAGATTTAGACCACTCTGTATTTGACTAGCTAGTTTCCTGAGAACTTTCTGGCCTAAGTGTGTGACAGAAGCTTTCTTTTTTAAGTAACTTTATGAATGTTTGCTGGCATGGCAAAGCAAAAGAACAAGATACAATAGCCTCTTGGTATAAATCTCTGTTAATGAGATCAGGACTAGAAACCTCATTGTTCAACTCACATTCTGTCTGAACACGATCTGCTTCTCAAATTATAAATCAGGGGCAAGACACTGTACCATTGTGTAACCCTACACCCCGGCTCTGGAATGTTTCCTAGTCATAAGAGGATTGTCATCATTTGGTTTACGAGAAAACTATCAAACAGGCTTGGGCCATATTTGGTCTACAACCCCCCCTTGAAAGAAGACAAATACCCCTACTTGCAGCAGGGTATTTTTGCAGCAGCAACACAGAAGCATGCATTATAGTGTGCCACATCCTTGAGTCTAAAAACAAAAGAAAAAAGCACTGTCAGAAGCAGTGCTCATTACTAAGGAAAACTAATTTGTTTATGAATACCCGATATATCTGTATCCCTCTATAAACAAACACACATATGTGTAATAAGATCATTGAGCTGGAAGGTTTAGTTCTGTCTGCAAAGGCAGATTGTGCGCACGAAGCCTCTGCCATCCCAGGAGACCTTACAGCACATTCTGCTTCAGAAAGAAAGAATGATCCCCTCTGATGATCTCAGATGGACAGAGAGAAGGACTTAGTCACAGCACGCAGATGGTACAGTCATCTGAAGAGCTCTGAAGGACATAACTGCTTTCACATTTTCATCCAGCTTTCTAACAATCCAAGAAAATGGGGAAAGACTTACTAATTTATTACTGCCTTAAGAGCTGTCTAGGAAACCCCAAGATCACCTGTCTGCTTCACCAAATGTAGGTCATTAAATACGTAACCTAAATGCACAACCTGCCATCCAAGTCATCTCTTGTCTTTGGTAGGACTCACTCCACAGGAAGGGAAAGAGGTTCATCCTTAGCACCCTGTGTTCTGTCTCCCTAGTTGCTGTTGTTTTTAAGAGTGCTATCATGAAAGGTAAACACTCATCCTGCCCCCCACAACCCCACATGGCTCTGTTCTCTAGAGGGAGACAGACCATGGGCATTGGCTGACCGGACAATACAGAAATCAGTGCTGCAGTGTGAATAACCACGAGAGAGTAACTCCAGCACTCTGACCAAATGACCTCTGAAGGCCATGTTCCCCAGTGCCAAACCCTTTGCCTACAGCTGAGAACAGAGTTCAAACCTCTTGAATAGATTGTGTAAGTTTTACTTTTTATTAGATGGCCAAACCGAGAAATCAGAAGGGGAAATAATTTCCACAGGCAAGAAATTACCAAATATTTAACTGGACCTGAAAAAAAAAATTCACACAGTTTTTGACTAATCTTATTAAGCTAGTCTCAAAACCTTATCTTGAAGTGAAAAGTCAAACTTTTAAATATAAACAGAAATATTTGAACTTTAGTGGGTTTTTTCTTTGATGAAAACTCTGAATATGAGTTATTTCAGGAGAATTTCTGTTTTTAGAAATATATGATCTCACTTTTTCAGTTTGCTTAATGGCACAACGCTTCAATGATCATTCAATAACAGGTAGTGGTCCATTCTACTAGCATTTTTACCTAACTGCAGGATGGCCCAACCTTCAAGAGATCCAGCATCTTTTAGAGTCTTATCATGGCATAAGTAGGAAGATTAAATAAAAACATTGCTGAAAATGTAATAAAAAGCATAGAAAAGTGATCTTTCCCCTTCCTTCCCCTTCCCCTTCCCCTTCCCCTTCCCCTTCCCCTCCCCTTCCCTTCCCTTCCCTTCCTTTTTCCTTTCCCTTCCCTTCCCTTCCCTTCCCTTCCCTTCCCTTCCCTTCCCTTCCCTTCCCTTCCCTTCCCTTCCCTTCCCTTCCCTTCCCTTCCCTTTTTTCTTTCCCTTTCCTTTCCTTTCCTTTCCTTTCCTTTCCTTTCCTTTCCTTTCCTTTCCTTTCCTTTCCTTTCCTTTCCTTTTTAAATTTTCCTTTCTTCTTTGCATTTTTCTTTCCTTTCTTCTTTTTTGTTTTTGTTTCTCTAACAGAGCACAAACTGTTGGATACAGATTAAATAAAACCAATCAGAAAGGCTGGAGGAGTGGAGCACCACAGCAAAACAATGAGCACAGGTTGGATTTGTGAGGTCCAGAAGAAGTAAATAATGCATCCAAGTAGTGGGAGATGAAAACCAAGACTTCAGAGTGAAACACAAAGGATGCTGAGACATGGAGATTAGAATTGAGATGGGTCATAGGTGGGCAGGATGAAATATTCATGCTGCTGAAATCATTCTGATATTCTGATCCATAGCTCTTGGATGCAGTTGTGTGGCCCTAGGCTTTATTTAATGTGTGTTGATCAAAACATGACCAGGGTAATAAAAGAAACATTAATTTGTTCTGGCCTTGTCATTACAGGTCAGATGTTCAAAAATAGTAAAGGAAACTATCTTCATAACATCCCAATGAAAGGAGATGTTATTTTCTTTTCCATATTAAAAAGGAAACTGAAATAAAACTAAAATTTCCCACCCTGCATCTTTTAATGCATATTGCTCTTTCTTGTCCAGCCAAAAAGAATCTTAAGTTCTGCTTATTAATTTTTTAAAAATTTCTACACTTTTACATAAAATATTATTCAAATTATAAAATAAACCTTTTGCAGCATCTCAGTTTCCCCTTCTGTGACACATCTCTTCTCTTTCTGAGGGGGTTTAAAAGCTCTTAGACAGTTAAGCCTTGTAATGTCTCTACCTACAAGAGCAGAAAGGGCTTGCAGGTGTAATAGCATTAAGTTCTTTCCTGGAGGAAATGTTCTGGCTGAAGAGTACTTAAAGCAGACAGACAAAAGGATGCTTGACCCAAAGCAGTGGCTCAGACCTCTGCTCTCCAAGTTCACAGAAAATTTGTGGGGATTTTTCACGTTCAGTAGAGTCCAGTGACTCCCTCTTATCAATCTTAGGGACTTACCTGGCAGCTTTATGGAGTTTGAGGGGATGCTGAGCTCCCTGCCAGGGCAGAAAGAGAGAAAATAAGGATTAAAACGCACTGAAGCATAAAGCTCCAGTTTGTCCTTCTCCCTTTGGTGAACTGAGTATCGGCATCTGGAGTTATCTGTGCCTTGATACTGGGTGAATTGGGAAAGCTTGGAAATTCCTCATGCTCTGCATGGAGGGGGAAAACTGCTGCTACCCAGGGCAGCTGATGCTTTGTGACTTCTGAGAGCATTCAGAGTGCAGCCAAAACGGGGACATTTGTGTTTATTTGGAGCTCCATCAAGCCAGGGGAGAAGTGATAGGCTCTCATGGAATAAAATTCAGGTTTAGCCTCATGGTCTTTCTGTTTGTGGTATCTAAATGACCAAGCTCTGTTTTTTCTGGGGTCTGTTTGGTGTTTTTAGGCTGCAGGTTGGTCCATCCAGCTGGTTGAAGCAGATCAAGGAAGTAATGAGAACACAGTTGGTTTTTGCAATGCAGTGGAGAAGTAAGTAATGAAAAAGCTTTTTTCCAGCCCACTATCACCCTTCACTTATTTACATTAATTGGACTGTTATCCCTATGTATTGTGTAAAAACCATGGAGGAACATTAATTTAAAAATATTTTCTCTTCTAACTGTCTGCATTATTAGTGATAAGGACACTAAACTCTTCACTGTTGATGGTTTAGAGTGTGTGAAAATTCCCATCCCCTTTCTGTCATTGTTTTGGACAGTATCAGTGCCTGTGTAACTGTGAGCAGGAAAATCAGAGTTGGAGGAACTGATTGAGAACAGGATTGCTACATACTGCCATGATGAAAAGTGAGACTTAGCAAGTGACAAAACCCACTTTAATTATATTTTACCATTACACTTAATAGCCTGACTTAATGGGATAGAACATTTTTTACTTTACTTTCTTAATCTTCTGCAGAAAAATGAATTGTGTTGAAATCAGAGCACACTAAAAATTACGAGTATTTAGACCATCTGTGCAAATTGATTTTTCTTTTGTAGATATTCACTGATCACACTGTCAAGTTGTTAGCACAAATGCAAACTCTTCCCCTCAGACAAGTAGTTGGAAAATAGAATCCTGATTTTGTCATTAGACTTTAATGAATTGATTTTACTCAAGGTCAGCCAAGGCTGCTTCTCTTAAAAGAAAAAGGAAACACAAAACACCCCAACCAAAAAAAACCCAGTTTGATGTTAAGAGTGACTATATTATATATGAAATTAAGAGTGAGTATATTATATATTCAAATGGGGTGGATGGTCAGCTTCAAAACATACTCAGTCACACGTCTCAGTTTCTTTTTCCACAGTTCATCAGGCTGAGCCCCAACCCAATTCTTCCACCATGAGATGCATGAAGGCACATTCCACATCACTGCTTTCCTCCCAGCTATTCAGATTTTTTTAATGTCTAAACATTCTAATTACAGGAAAAGCTTTATATTGATTTTTTGAATAGATGAGTCTATTTACAAGGCTAAAAAGATAAATACGAATTAGCAATTCTTGCTTTGCAAGAACTTGCTTTGTGTGTGCCATGAGCAAATACTCTTAAAAAGAAAATAAGGATGGCTTTTGCTTTCTTATATCAAATAAGTAGAGAAACATTTTTAGGACAAAATGTCACAGCAACCAAAAGACCCAAAAAAGTCATAAATTTTCAAATAACTTCCATATTCATTCTTGCCAAATGAGCATCCTCCCAGTCCCCAGTGAGTGTCAGTTGCTGAGTTCATATGTCAGAGGCAGGATGTATAATTCAGATTCTGTGTCATGCATTCCTGCAGCTCCAGCTTGGAGCTCAAACAGGAACCCATTGAGTTTTTCTCTGCTTGCACAGGTAGCAATCTGTAATTGAAACATTTGGTTGTACGCGACTGCAAATCAGCCTTCAGTAGCCCTTTCTCAGGTTCCTTCTACAATTATGAACACACCATGTTATGAAATGCTGTGAAATAGCAAATCCCTATAAATGTCAGTGCTTTCTGAGTTGTTGCAGCACAGAAAGCAAGTAGCACAACATTTTATTTGTCTAATGTTCTTCAGTTATGCTTTGGAAGACCCAGCCTCTCAAAGTTTTGCAATGTTTTGCCCACCTGCTCAGGCCAGAAACCCTTTAATCGTATAAAAAT
The DNA here is from genome assembly GCA_034509425.1 of Eopsaltria australis. Classification (NCBI taxonomy): domain Eukaryota; kingdom Metazoa; phylum Chordata; class Aves; order Passeriformes; family Petroicidae; genus Eopsaltria; species Eopsaltria australis. The sequence continues at coordinate 1,581,269 of JAVTVJ010000194.1, forward strand.
AGTATATGGCCATAAATGAACAACATTTTCAGAAACTTGAATGGGTTTTTTTTATCTGAAAAGCAAATTTATGTCCCCACATTTTGCTAAAGTACAAGCAGCGTGTGGGTAGGGAAGGAGATGAGGTTTGCTCAGTTTTGGAATGACTGCCAGTAAGTCAAGGAGGTGATTCATGCCCTGTGTGTCTGTACATAGCCTGGTAATTTGGTGATGATAAAGGCTAGAGAAGTTTGCAGTTTTATTCAGTCCTTGGCTTTCTTGCAGAAACATCTTACAGGGGGAAAGCTGTGCCTTGTGCACAAAGAAAATAGACTGACACCACCTGCACAGGTCACCCAAAGAGCCTCTGCAGGGTAATGGTTTCTAACCATGAGTATAAATCTACCTTGTACTGGAGGTACTCCTGTCAAGCCTCATTTCCTCCCACCCCACTGAAACATCAAGCCCCTGGCTTTTCATGGTAAGGAATGGGCTGCTTCACTGGATTATTAATTTTGGAAGCCTAGGCTTTTTTTTTTTTCTTTTTTTCCCTTTCTCATGCTGTAGAAATGCAGGGCACAAAAGAGAGCCTCACATGGCTGTTTAAGAGACCTGGGCAGCAGCTCTGAGGTAGGAGGTAACAAAATAATGAAGATTTTTACGTGAGAGAGCTGAGGTTCAAAACACACTCACCAGAGATATTACAAAGCACTCCCAACTCAGAAGGTACAAAATGCTGTGTGAACTAACAAACAAAAGGGAATGCAGGATGCTTGGTATGGAATGTTTGGGTTTAGCTGCTAAATATTCAGGCCAATAAGTGAAATGTAAAGCTTCAGCTGGTACAATATGTACCCTCACCTGCAGCTTCAGAGTGGATGTGCATGAAAAGCAAGTTTAACCCCAGATGACAGCCATAATACCTGTGACCAGTGTTCATTAGGAAATGGACCTCAGGAGGAACTCGTTTCTGCAAGTCTGTGGTAACTGGGAGAAGGAGGGAGAATATATTCTATAATTAATGGTGTATCAGAGGGACTCAGTGACTGTAGCTGTTACTGCACTCTACAGACTTTTACATAAATACCCAGGGTTTTAGCGATGAAGATTTCAGATTGGATTAGAGAGCGTTGTGGAAATAGACACTCCTTGAGATTTTGCATAGGAAGCATGTTCCTGTATTCATTTTGACCAGATGTCCTCGTTGCAGCTGTCTGTGCTCTTGGCTAGTTCTGTGTTAAAACTGATCTTAAAGTACATATCTGAGCACTATTATTTCTACTGAGCTCAGTGTGCACTGAAATCTCTTTAAACTCCTTTTGCTTTCACTGAGGTCAAGCTCAGCAGTGGTTCTGTCAAGTTCATGAAGATTTTGCTGATGGTTTCCCTAAAATAATGTAAAATAATACATGTGCTGATATGTAGTTATCTCACTAATGTATGAAAACGGAGTTGGAGTTGCTACCCTTTCTCTCCAAAGAATTTTATCCCTAACAGCTCTCTATATTTTGTCTCTCTATATATTATCATATGTATCTTGTAGAGTGTTTGTGTTGCTCTTTGAAGAGGCCAAAAATGCCCACCCATTTAGACAGAGTTTCCTCACATGTTCTTCTCAGAATCAGAAGTGCCTATCCTGCTTTTGACTTGAAGACAAATACTGGGAAAATCTGGAGTATCTCAACAAGGTTCCCAGAGCATATCCTTGGAGGAATAAAATTCAGATTCAGCATTTGGACAGATTTTTCACCTCATCCTCTGCTCCTTACACACCATGGTAAGTGATCAAGGTTATGTACAGGTCAATCATCAAATGAAAGGAGGAATTCCAAGTAGGTGGAAAGAATAAAGTAGAATTATTAATAACTGGGACAGTTTGCCCATGAAGTTTGTGGAGTCTCCAATCTTGGAGATTTTTTAAGGTCTTACAAGATAAAACCCTGAACAAGGTGGTCTGAATTCAGTGTTGACCCAGATTTGCAGGGAAAGAGATTCTTCCCAACCTAAATTATTCTGCCATTAATGACTATGAGAAGCTGCCACTGCTCCTGTGCATCCTGAATCTGGGATTAATGGGAGAATCTTTAATTCCAGCTCTAGCAATTTCTATTTCTGAACACATGCAAAAATGAAAGAAATTAAATCTTATTTCCCCCTCTCTTCCTGTGCAGCTTCATTAAGTGATAGTCTTTTTTGTCTTCTTTTTTTATGAATAATTTCTTTGGTTTTCAAGGAATTGTTTGACTGTAACACGCTGAGTATTAATTATCCTAAACCTGTTTGGAGTAGGTAAGCAATAGGGTAAAAGCAGGGGAAAGGATTACTCTTTTTTGCCTCATCTAATGTATTTTTCAGTTAGGCAAGAACATTTGGCAGAGTAAGGAAAGGAAGATGGGTCTACAGAGAGGAAATGAGTGGTACTAGCAAGTTTTGGATTTTTTCCAACGGGTGACCTGAAAAAAGTGCATGTTACAATTTTAATTCAAGGTTCTGTGCTGCTCTTCATTTTCTGGGCTGTTTAATTCAGCCAACAAGCACTGCAGTTCCCATGTCAAACCAGCTGAGTTGGTTAAAATAGCGAGTTCTCAGAAGGCTAAATGATTTAAATTGGTAAAACCAGTAGAAAAATGTGACATTGAAGTGCCTTTTTTGAGCCAAAAACCCCTAATTTTGCAAAGAAAATGAACATTTTCAGAAGGGGCTTTTTAATCCATTCACAAATTTGTTTTTCCCTGGGGAAAACCAAACCAAAGCAAAAAACAAGGTATGGTGACCTAGTCTGGTTTATTCCAGCTTTGTTTCTGTCATAACCCCCTCCCCTAGAAATGCCAGCTGTTCTCTGAAGTTTTCCCATCCTCTTGAACATAAAACCAAATTTATCAGACACGTTTCTAGATGATGAAAAAATCCTTTTCCGTTTTTGATCAATTCTTCTAAAACGGACAGAGAGGAAGAGCATTGGCAAGTGTTGGAAAATGACTTAAAAAACTGAAGTAGAACTGCAGAAAATTCTCAAAATGTTAAAGGGTTTCTGAACAGCAGGTTGGACATAAAATTTCCTAATTTATAGGGATTATAGGGATTATGTATATTTTTATACCAATGTGTGGCTAGAAATTTATTAGATAATATTAATATAATAGGTTGCAAATATATAGAATACATTGGAGTATTAATTTACTTCTTTGTTATGGCTAAAAGGGTGTGCACAGCAGAAACAAAACTGAGTAACATTCTGGATTCTTTCTGTGCCATAAATATCTACAGAGTCAACTTTTGCATCATTGGAAATGTGCCAAAATGTTCATCAGGAAAATGGAAAAGAAAAAAAAGACCAAAGCCATTGTCTGTTCCTTTCCTCCTGGGAATTTTGCTCATCTCTTCTTCATTCCAGCAGCCCAACCAATTGCTCATTTCCTCTAAGTGGACAGAGATTCCATGCCAGGTAGAATATTTGAAGCAAAATTTAAAAAGTACAATAAAATCAAGTGTGTCTTGATCGAATTCCTCTTGATGGAGCTAGTCTGCAGCAGTTGTTAGGAATTACAGAAAACAACCCCTTATTTTCTTTGCTCAAGTATGTAGCCTGGAATTCTCCAGCAAGCTGCTATTAATTTTCCTTGCTATCTTTATTTACAGCTGGCTGTATCACTCACGACTTAATTGTGGAGATCCTGCGTTGCACGAATCAATACCCAGCCCGGGAGGAATTCCTCCTGAGCCTTCGTGGGGCTGATGAATTCTTACAAAAGTAAGCACCTCATTAAACCACGAGCCCTGCAAACAGAGCCACGGGGAGAGGGAGGGGGTCAGGTTCCAAACACTTCATGTGCACTTTCTGAAACTCCTGAAACACGTGGTGCTTTGTGTTCTGCAGAGAGGGTGGTGAGCTCCAGTGCAAGGATTCAAATCCTCTTTTATGGGAGCTTCGTGCAGCCTTTAATTGTTTGACTCTATTGTCCTTCTGGTCTTTCTCATCTGTAGTACAAAGATGCTGCTACCTCCTCAGTCTCATGAGGGTGGTATAAGCAAATCCTCAGAGGGGGAAATCACCAAAGAGAGGAGAAAATTTTATGCAGCTGCACAGCAGGTGATTTTTTCCTTCATATCCAGTTGCAGCAGTAGCAAAGCAAATGAAGTCAGCACTGAAAGCAAGTTAAAAACACATTAAACACACAAGCAGGCCTTTCTGAATGCACGTAGTTCACAAGTAGGGAAGGAAATTCTCCGATTCACATTAATCCAGGTAAGCTCTTGTGGTGGTTGAAAGCACTGCTGGACTCAGCTAGGTGGTTTTTTGCCCTGTGGCAGCTTAAACTCAGGTGCCAGGCACAGTGAGCAGGTTCTGAGCTGGAGCAGCTGCAGTGCAGGCACTGCTCAGGCAGGCTGGGGACACTGGCTCTCAGCAGAAGGGCTGGCAGAGCTCTGTGGTGCCACGTTGATCTGGCACTGCAGGAGCCACAGCTCATCTGTTAGAGGTGCAGAAAGTGTCAGATAAAACAGTGTGTGTCTAGAGTTGAGAGGGGAGGTTTTAGAAGCAGTCATCTTTACAGCAGAGAGTAAAAATTACCTGAAGTAGCCCAGAGCAAGTCAGCTTGATTAATGAGAGTAACGTGGTTGTGAGAGCAAGTGCCACACGGTGTGAGGTGGCTTTGTTCTGCATCCAGCTTTGGGCACTCCTACCCTTACACAGGTGCACAGGCCAAATGTTCAGATGTTCATAGTGAATTACATTTGCAGCTAAAGATGCCAAGATTGCCTCTCCAACAGTTCTAGGCCCACTCCTCTCTTTCCAATCTTGGTAAAGCAGGAGCTGGAACAGCAAAGTGCGGTGTTATTCATTAGAACACCAGAAGCACCAAGCAGAGCAGAAGCACCAGGCCATTCACAGATCTATTAGTTACAGAAGAAGGCCAGGACTTTTTTTTTTTTTTTTTAATTATTTTTTTTCAAGATGCTCTTCTGATTTCAATGTAATTGCTAAAAAATGGAAATAATGAACCATTGTACTGAGGATGAGCTCGGTGCAGTACATGCTAAAGAGTTTTGTTTTCATTGCTGGGGAGAATGCATCAACAGCAGACTGGTTCAATTCCTGCACTTGCAGAATCTCTGCACGTCTCATTAGCAGTGAAACAAGGTCAATAATGTTCTCAGCTTTCTTACTTTGCTCCTTCACTGTCGTGCAGGAAGCGCTGAGCTGCACTTCCAACTCCAGCACCTTGTAATTCTATCCTGTGTGCTAAATTCAGCTCCCTTTCTTCTGCCTCTTCAACAGAGCCCTGGATCAGAAATTGGAAACCCCAGGCCCTAAGGATCCCTTGGGTAGTTTAACACGGCCTGAGGAGCTGCCTCAGGGTGAATTTTTTTCCTATGTGTGGGCTATCTTTAAGTGCAAATTGGTTTCCTCCCAATGTTGCTGGCAGAGTGGTTTGATGCACTCGTGCACAGCTCTTCCCCAGATTTGGAGTCTGTCCACGGATGAGTTCCAGTAGAAGTTCCCCCAGTTCTGAGACAGCAAAGGGAATAAACACTCTGCTGCTCCTGCTGTACTGTAATCCAGAAAAAAACTAAAGTGAAGCCAAAAAGGTGATTTGATGAATTGTTCTCAGAACAGAGTGGTTCAGTGAAGCAGACAGCTTTGTCAAGATTTGTCAGAACCTTTCATTTACTGTTACATTGGATTGTATTAATGAGCACTTCACCCCACCTCCTGCAGAAGCACCTGAAAGACTTGATGATTTCTTGGATCCATTTAGCTTTGAATGAGATGGGGAAAGAAAAAAAATCCCTCTGTGCTAATGACCAGCACACTCAGCACCAGCAGATTTCATCATCCATTATTGCCTCCCTACCTTGGGCCCACATCCTGCCTGACTCATAAGTAGAATATCAGATTTCAAATACTCAAATTTTAAAGATATCAGAAGATAGAATATAGACTGCAGGTCAGTCTGTAATTAACAGAGCCACCTGTGGGATTCTGATTTGGAATCTCTTTTGTTTTCTGGTCTTTAAGTTCATTGTGTGTACTATGGGAAGCCTGGCCTTGCTGTAACCTGCAGCCTTTCTTTTTCATCCCATCAAACAAACCTTCTAGATGCACCTTTAAATCTTGCTCTTGCTCTCACACTTTCCTATCTTTCCTTAGATTTAAAGTGAATACCCCTAAATATGATTTTATGATGTTTTTCATGAAAAATATTATATAAAAGTGAATTAAATTGTGCCTAAACACCTTGTGTCAAATAACTCCTGGCTCCTAATGCCAGCAGCCAGCCAAAACCAGCCCATCTCCTGTGTCAGCACTGAATCAATCCTCCATTTTAAGAAAAACAGGCCACAATCTCAGAGCATCCAGAAATGCCCAATAAAACAAAACACCAATGTATATAAGAATATGGACATTTAAAAAAAAATTCTTTCTTATTTTATTGATGTGTGGGCTAGCAACAGGTTGCAGTAATGTAGATCAGCAAAGGAATGTAGTACAAGAATATTTCTAAGCTTTATTTCTAAACATCTCTTTTATTCTAAGGTGTCAGAGTATTTAAGGCTCCATCCACACTCTCACATGGTATAATTTGCACAGCTGCCTTCTTGCTTTGCAGTTCAGCCACCACAGTGAGCAGGGGGCTGGAACTGAAAAATCTAAATGATTATTTTTAATTCTAACATGCTTGCCCGTGACCTTATTGGTGACATTTTTTTTTTAAATTTTTGCCATACTAATTCTGTTCTCTGGGAATTGAAACCTAAATAAAAATTGGTTTTCACTCAAAGTGAAGTTTAAGCTATTAACTATAGACTGACAGAGACATAATCATGCAGATTGGAATCCTAAGAAGCGAGCACCTTCGGATGAATATGTTCTTTGTGAAAAATAAACTTTATTTGCTCTTGTCACTGCAGATTAAGTTTCTCATTCAGAGATGCTGCTTAGTTGAGTTACTTTAAAAAAATATTCTGATTGAACTGTATTAGGATTTGGAGCTTATAGCACATCAGAGAACCTTGCTGTGGGGAAGCAGGCAGTGAGGGAGTCCCAAGAGACAGGGATTTTCCGTCCTTATGTTTAGATACTTTGTGAGACCACAGGCAAGTCACTTGGACCAGTCATTACCGTGTCTCCTAAAGACAAAAACTGCATTTCTCCTCATGGCATTCTCATCAGAGCTGTATTCTCCATCTAAATTCAGCAAAAATAAAAGGGGGAAAATGTTGAGTTAACAAGGTTGTAACACTTTCATTTTTGTTTCCTTTACAGAGCTCAGAGCGCTGTAAACCAGTTACTAATAATCACGTTATCCTCCAAAGGGGATATATTACTTTTGTCTTAGTAGTCCTGGTATGGCAGCAAATCTGCCTGGGGTACAGCTAAAAAGTAGTTTATCAATCTGTGGCAAAGCTACACTTCAATTTCTTGCAGTTCACTTTTCATCTAGACCAGGATTCCACATTAGTTTTTCGAGGCATTAATCCGTTTTGTCTAGTCCCTTGTGTAACTACAGCTGTCAAAACTTTTCTCTTTGTGTTTGTGCAAATTAAATCCATTCATGAAGTCAACTGCACGGCCACTTCTGTCTGCAATATTTCAGGCAGCATTGCTGTGTCAATAAGGGCTTTGCTGATGGATGGTATCTGCTTGACACAGCACGAGCTAACACAAGCCACTAATGTAAAAGCAGTTATAATAACAAAATTAGCTTTATCTTGGTGAAGCTTGTTGTGCCTGGAAGCACGGTGACATGGAGAAATTATACTTGGAAAAGACAGCTTTTATATAGCTGTGGTACAAGATTGTTACTTCATAGGAGGGTGCAGCTCCTCTGCTCTGGTGCAGCTACACCAATTCCTGTCACTGGCATTGCAGGAGGAATCTGTGTCCTGGGGGGATCAGGAAAAGGTGACTCAGGACTCACGGCTGTGTCTCTGTAATATTCTTGTTACTAAGCCTGCCCAGAGGCTGATGGTGAGGCAGAATGAAAAGTGCAGGAATGATGGTGAGGCAGAAAGTAAAAAACAAATGCTGAGGCAGTTCTAAAATGTTAAGGAAACTTCCCAGTCTGACCTTTTAGGAGACTCTCTGGCAGTGACACTCCCTTCGTTGTGAAAAGAGTCTGTGCCAGTTCGTGGCCTCTTGCCTGGCCTGCTGCCCTTTCCCACCATCCAGATAAATGTATTCCTCAACCACAGAATATAAAGATCATGGTGGAGTTCATCATTACAGTCATGAGGCAAACATGATTAGGTGAAATGAGGAGAGGAAGAACTTCCAGGAAAGCCATGGGTAGGCAGAGCACAAAGAGCTGAGGAGCAACAGGAGACAACGTGTGCATTGGTACAGCCTCAGAAACTGGGAATTGGTCACTTGAAAAGGGACTTGAGGAGGGTTCAGCTGTAACAGGGATGTGCTTTTCACCAGTACATTTCACTGTGTTGCTGCTCACTTCTCCCACTCTCACATCTGCACTTCCTCCTCTTGAAATCAAGAAATTTTGCAGCTGTATGGAAGTGCTATCAGAGGTGATCCTTGCCTAAGGTATTTTTGTCAGATGGAAATGAGTTTGTCCCTTGTGATGTTTAACATGTTTCTTTATAAAAAGAGTCCTGTATACATTTACAGCTTTTGTAACCTCAATGGAGAGTCTGTATTTTACTTAGCTACAGTGCAGTGTGAGTGCAGAACATTTACAAGATGTATAAATGCCCTGTAATTGTGCTGAATGGCAGTTACATTTAAGTTTATCCATTCATTTATGCTGAAGACTTCTGCTGCCATGTGAGAGACAAGTCTCATCTAAGTCACACTTTCCATGATTTATTCATAGGTGAGCATTTTGGTTCGGTTTTCTTTTCTTTTTTTAAACTAAATCCAGCCATTTTTATTGAGACATTCTATCAAAAGCACTTTTAGGTAAAAATAGGGTTTATATTTAAATTATGAGTTTTTCATGACCCTTGACAAGCCAAAAAAAAAATCTTTCTTTCATGGCTCAGGGAGTTCTGAAACAACTTGCCATGCTGTAAAACTGTATAAATATGGAATATCCCTTTTTGTGCTTCTATGGCTGAAGGCTCAACAAAACCTCCTGAATTTAATTGAACACACACCAAAGTTGTAACTGACAATGCATAATAACCTGTTCTGATGTTGAATTTACCTTTTGTGAAAATCGTTGTTGTTTTTCCATTAATCCCAAAAGACTTTTCCAAATGTAAAAAGATGTTTGCCTCAACCGTGAAATAATTTTTGAATTATTTCACCTGTTTAAAACAAGATGTGGAGGGGAAAGACATGATATTGTTCTTGTTCCAAGTAATTTTAAGAGTGACAAACCAAGGCTGTGTTCTAACTTAGAAAAAGTTGCCAAGGATGGTAAATGGAAAGAGGCAAATAAAATTATGGGTTGTTGGATCATCTTTGACCAGGAACCACTCCAGCTGAGTGAGCCTGACCTTAGCTGGCACAATATTTGAGAAAGAAAAAGATGAACTCTGCTTTTACCACCTCTGTGTGAGCTGCACAGGGTGAGAACTTTGACTTCTTTGAGAATCAAGGGTCGCCTGTATTGATGTGTCTGATTTTCAGACCTCCAGGCAATATTTGATTTTTGAGCTGGGTATCAGACACCACAAATCATTCTGCAGTGGTGCACTCATAACCAGGATACTGCACTAGTCTGGGTTTGAAGAATATGCATAAATACCCTCAAGGTTTGGGAGCACATGCAGCCTGTCAAGGATATCCTTTCTCTGTGTCCTTGTTGCTCTGTTACAGAACTTAATGGTCAATGATACAACCAAGCAATTATTATTTGTTTTACTAGAAAACATGCCAGAACCAACCCCATCAATTTCCACGGAAATAGGTGCCAAGAACTGGTTTCGTATTATCCCGTCTTCTTTGCACTTAGAATTTAGTCTACTGGTGCTTTTAGGAGAGGTAGCAAGGCAAGAAGAAGGAAGTGGCAAGCAGACATAACCATTTATTTGTTGTTTTCCCCCAAACTGCAGCAATTGTACTTTGGGAAGCCATGAAAGCCTCCGCAAGGCACCCACCTGCATTCAGCTTCGCCTGCACCACACTGGGAATTTAAAGCCAAGTTTGGCTCGAACAGTAAGTAGCCCTTTTATTCTTCCCCTTTCCTTCAGCATCCCTGAAGCAAAGAAATTCCACCAATCCTTTCACACAGCAACCTGCAGTAATAATCAAAGAGAGGTTATTTGCTTTCCTGAGAATGCATATATTACTGCTGAACTGCAGTTGAAATGTCCTGGGGAGGAGTTGTGCTTTGCTCCTGTGAAGAACTGTAGAGAACACATGACTGAAAAAGACCAAGGATTACTTCTTCAGAAAAAAAAAAAAAAAAACAACAAAAAAAAAACAAAACAGTTTTCTCAGAATTTAATAACTTTTTTTTTCAGGTGGACAGAGAATTATTTCTGATTTACTTCCAGCCCAAAGTTTTCAGCCCTGCAGAAGCTCTGCTCTGGGCAGTGCTCACAGGCAGTGTGCTGTCTCCGTTCACTGATGGTACCAGCAGCTGTACTTTAAATCCCCAGGAAATGAAGTGTTTCTTTCTCCTTTCCTCTCCTCTCCTCTCCTCTCCTCTCCTCTCCTCTCCTCTCCTCTCCTCTCCTCTCCTCTCCTCTCCTCTCCTCTCCTCTCCTCTCCTCTCCTCTTTCTTCCCTTCTTCTTTCCCTTCCCTCAGTACTCTGGGGTGAATCCCACCAAGGCTCTATGGACTTGAGAACATCCAAGTGCTGCAGCTGACCCCTTGCAATTCCAGTGTCCCCAAAGGGAAGGTCTCTGTTGCTGTAGCTGTGTTCCTCCAGCTCAGAGGACTGGGAGCCCAAGGCTTGTCAGTTCTACTAAAGACTGACCAAAACAAGCAGTAAATGCTTTTTCTGTGCACCTATTCACCATCTTCATCAATGAAGGTGTTTTCTCTGGACACCCACCTGCTACTGGCATAGTTAATAAATTACCTCATTTTCTGGCACAACAAAAGCTGGTGGGAGAAATATCCAAGTCCCTCAAGAGGCAAAGCCTCTCAGCTGCCCAGGGTGATGTTTCTCCTCAGCTCATCTCTAACTCTGCATCATCTCTCCCTCTGGCCCACCTCAGTGTGAAACCAAAAAAATTGGATTTTTTCAGAGCTTCAAAGCAAAAGAACTATTTACAGAGAAACTGTGTGTGTCCTCATGGATTGATGTATGCCCTGGGCCACGTTGTTGGCCTTCTTCATGTCTCCCATGTAGACAGGGCACTGGAATATGCTGCTGCCTCCACTCTCCCTGCCTGGATTCAAGCACATCATGTTCCCCCACTGAATCTAATTTAAAGTTCTATTTTGAGGTCCAGCCAGGTTGTTTTCCTGAACACCCTTGCCCCCCACTGGTACCTCTATAGTAGCATTCAGTGTAATGTAAAATATTCACCAAATAAAATTTCAGATGAAAACGTCCTGGACACGATTGAGAACATGCTGACTTTGGAAAATACCATGCAAATCTCTCCAATATACCTTCTTCTCATCAGGATAATAAATGTTACTGTACACCTCTCTTCCACAGTGTGGGGATGACCAAAGAAGGTTCTGTGTGGATGAGCTCTTGAAAGACACTTGTGCCTGGAGACTGACTTGGTAAGCTGGAACACAGCACTGTTTGTGTTCGCAATTGTTCACATTTTTAGGGAGCCTCCTTGCTCCAAAGGAAAGTTCTGAGAATTACTGGGGACAGGAATGATACTGAAGAGAAAAACAATTGGTTCAATATTTCAGACTTTTTATTTTCAGACTTAGCAAAAATCAGTGGGTTTTGGCTCTGTGTAATTTTTCCCAATTCTTTCCTTTTGATATCACTGAAGTTTTCATCAGAGGTTTCTTATTTCCCACAGATTCCTGTGATTGAAGGTGTCATAATTTTCATGTGTGTGTTGCTGTTAGAGAATTTTTGAGGTTAAATATTGTAAAATTTTGTAAATATTGCTCTTCATTATGACTATTTTTTTTTTAATGGAGGCTAACTTTGATGAGCTTTTAACTTGGCAACCAAAGTTAATCTGATTGTAAAGCCAGCTTGTGATGGACAAACACTAAATGAGAGAGATTCCTCATTCACCTTTAATTATATTCAATTTAGATAAATTGCACTTCTAGATAAAGAAGCTGCTAACACTTTTTGTGATGTTTTTAATCCCTGTGTTATAAAGTACTTTGCCAACAACAGTAAACTTGAATGACACACCTGTCATTTAGCAGATGGAGGAAAACAGAGGGCTATTGCCTGGTTTGGGGCGGGTAACTGCTGCTTACTGAGGACCCATCTGGTTTCCTAGGAGCATGGCCCAAATTTCCATTCTGGTCCTTGCTACAAAGAGATCAACAGAAGATGGGTATTTTATGGATGACAAGTGTGTGGCGTTTAGGAGCACCGAGGACGTCTGCAGGACGGGATCATTTACTGTCAGTGCCTTTTCTCCAGGCTAAACAATCCCTTCTCCCTTCACAATTCTTCACTAGAATTGTGCTGCAGACCCTTCCCCAGCTCTGTTCCCTTCTCTGGACACACTCCAGCCCCTCAGTGTCTTTCTTGTAATGAGGGGCCCAATCCTGAGGCTGGAGGACAATCACATGGGACCAGCTGCCAGCAATTTCATTCACCACAACTCTCTGGCATCTGGACACTGTTTAGTGAGGCAGAATGGTGATAAAACAGCATTTTAGAAGGGGAACCTAGCATTTCTCCATAGTAGGTGCTGCTGCCAGGCAGAGTGAAAGCTGTAAGTGCTTGCTATGTACTTGTCATCCTCCTCCCATATAGACCAGCTGGGAGCTCAGACTGACTCTCTTTAAGTTGTTTGTGCTTTTCTCATTTCCTTTTCAAAACTCTTGCACCATATTGACTTGCTAAAAAGCTAAAAAAACATCCTTAACATCAAAGCACTGAATGTTCACTGGTGGGTTAGGTTTGCCATATTTATACACAGCTATAAAGATGCACCAGTATGAAGTATGTCTGTGTGATAAGATATGGGTATTGTTATTTATCCAGCAGACAAAGACTCAGGATAGCATTAGCAGAGGTATTTCAATCATTGTTATAACTTGCTGGATTTGTTTCCTATTAATGATGTAAAATTACAGCTCCTTTATACCGAAAATTCTCCAGGGAATAATAAATTGATGGAAAATATGCTAATTTTTTGAGATAGCATTGTAATTTAGGAAATTATTCTGTAACCTGCATTTCGACCAACCATGCTAACAAACATGCTCACCTGTATGGAAAAAAGACAAAAAGGCAAGCTCTTATGTTCAGAAATACTTTTGAGCTGGGTAAGGCTGTGAAAAAGATGTTATGCCTGAAGAGCTGGTCAAAGCAGAGCAACAGCTTGTATTAGCTATGATTTGACAGGATTACAGGAGGAATTTCCAGGCAGCTGCTCCACACACAAACTGCTTGGCTAGATAAAGCCAGTGCAGATTGGAAATAAAAAGCTGTAAAGGCAGAACTACCTTTAGCTGGCATCTCCAGGGAAATGCACTGTGGTACCAGCACAGGGAAGGCCACCCAACTTTATTCTGTGTTTATTCCAGTGCAATGACTCTCCTTTTCTTGCCATGCAATACAGACAATGAAAATGTAATAATCTACCATGAAACCTGTACTTTGGGCTGTAGTTGAAGTTCTAATTCTGATCTGCTAGAATACACGAGGACACACACAGTTTCTCTGGAAATTGTTTGCTTTGAAGCTCTGAAAAGATCAAAATACTTTAGGGACTTTCAGCTACCAGACTGCAATGGGGATGGAAGAGTTGGAGGGAATTCCTTGTAAGCCTTCTGAAGAGGGGGAACCTAAACAAAAGATCAGTGGGGGATATAGGAGGAGGAAAATGTCAAGGATAAAATTATGGAGTCAAACAAACAACAAAGAAAGAATGTTAATTGCAATTTCCACTTTTTCATATAAGCATGTGCAAACCCCTGTTACCTCTGATGGCCATCAAGGTAACTGTGTTCCTTTCACTAATCAGTGTGATAGGCAAGGTGTAAAACTGAGAATTAAGGTTTCCCTACCCTTTCCTGATGATTTGACCCTACAGAGGAGGCTGAGACGGGAGGATGCCTTAGCAATGGTCTCACAGGGACCTGTTTTTGTTTTGCTCCAGCTGACAAATAAACAACAGCAAGGATTTCACAGTGCTTGAAACACAGAAAATTACACAAATGCTTCTTAAAAGCAAAAATCTGATTCTGGTTATCTGTTGGGGATAGCACTTGGAGCCTGTGGTTCTAAAGGGATGAGATTTACAGATTTACAGCTGAAGCATCAGTTGAGTTTAGTGGAGAGAGGTGTATGCTCCTCTTCATAATCCTAATTAATCTAGTAAAGCTTTGGTATGGCTCAGCAATCTGCCTGTACAAATTTTGGGGCAATTTCTGTAGCATGACAAAGGCATGGAGGCACAGAGTGGTGTTTGTCTGTCCACAGAAGTAAAACAAATTCCCAGCTTAGGAAATGCAGTGGAAAAGGCAGTTGCTGAAACAGTTTGAGCATGGAAACTTCAGAACTGCATGCAAATTAAATTTCATGGATAATTTAGCAATGCTATCCCGTTTTATAACACACTTTTATACTTGTGACTTAGCCTGTACTTTTGAAGTGTAGAGATTTTCCAGATCTTGTGCAGATGTTTTATCTGATTCTCTGCAACTTGAGTCTGTAAAGGGATTGAGAAAGAAGGAATTGGATCATAAAATCATTTAGGTTGGAAAAGACCTCTGAGATCATCAAGTCCAGCTCTAAGAATGCAGCATTTACTTGAGTCCATCCTTCTTCAAAGTAATATTTAAGCACTTGCTTAACTGTAAAGAGTAAAATAAATGGGAATTTCAATAGACATTGAAGCAGCAAATCACTCACTGGAGTTCTTTAGCTTGGGAAACTTGTAGCCTCATGTAAAAGTAGATTTTGTATCTATTCTTTGTGGCAAATGACTGCCAAAAAATTCAGGGATGTCCAGGCTCAATTGCTTGATGTCTACATACACACTTGGCTTTATTTTATCCTAACAGAAAATCACTGTCAAATTCTTTCTAATGTCTAGAATGTGAAAAAAAAAAAAAGCCAAAACAAAAAACCAAAGAACCAAACACAAACCTGTTCTCTTTATCTAATTCTTATTAATTGATGTTGTTTGCTTTTTTCTCTGATTTCCAGGCAGAACCTTGTCTCTGTTATTATGAACTACAGAGGTCAAGTGGAATATCTGCTGCAAAATGAGGTATTTGTTCTCAGTTTGTTATACCAGAAAAGCATTAACTTCTACATGAAAGGTATCTAATTATTAATCTGTCTTGGATGCAATTAAGGAAGACTTTTAATTAAGACCGCTTAATCTGACTTTGAAAGGATTTAAATTCTCTTAATAAAACTTGGCTTGAGGTTAGGAAGGAAGTGCTACAAATTTCAAATATCAAAGGTGACTGTTTCAAAGTGTCAAGGAACTTGTAAATAAAACCAGGCTTGTTTGGGTTGGCAATATAATAATTGGAATTAGTAGAGGTATCCTGCTTTATATGGATCTGCAAAATTTATCCCTGATTTTGCAGACCCCCAAGCCTAATGTTTACATGTTTAAGATATAATTACAAGAATGTGGTAGTTTGAAGGATCAGGTTTAGGCAGCAAAGCTCTCAAGAGTTTCATTTTAATGCATTGTGGGCTGCCAATTGAATGCTGCATGCTTGAAGGAAAAAATCTTTTAGGAAATCTTCTCTGGTATCCAATGTTTTAAGGACAAATGTCTAAAGGACAAATTGAATCATAGCTTGGGAGGAAGAACATGTTTATTTGATCTGACTTGCAAGCTGGCATGATAACTGATTTGATCTGACTTTCAAGTTGGCATGACAACTGATTTTCTAGGGTTTGAAACTGGAAAGAAAACAAAAGATTTAATAAAATCAAAGAATATCAATGTAGCATGGAGATATTCCAGTGCATCCCTTCCAGAGTTATAGCTCATGATGTTAAATTATGGATTTCTTTGAAATGTATGTTACAACACAAGATGATTATTTGGCTTCAGAACTCTGTCAACTACGTTGAAGTTCAGATTTTAATCTCTCTGGATATTCTTGATCCATGAGCATTTCTATTTTGAATAGCCAGAAAAAACATATTTGGATACAAATTTTTACACAAATCACACATCTATAGAAATGCACATAAACATACAGACACGTACATGAATACATTAATAGATCTCAATGATATCTAATATATAAAGATGTCTAATATAGATACACACAAACATTTTATGCTTCATGTAAATCTTTGATGCTTTTTCAAAAAGGAAAACACAAATTTAGAAGCTGTTGAGCTGTGCCCAGCTACAAAGTAAAGCTCAGAGTCTGATACTGTGCAGGTATTTGCAGGATTTTCCTTTGTAAGCACCATCTCAAAGGGAAGTATTTAGAGTATAAAATGTGATGCAGTCATAACCATTTGGAAAAGTTAGGTCCCCAAGCTCAAATGCACATGTATATTTCTTTACTGAAGTAGACCCACCAGGGTACTTATTTACATTCACTTGAAATTTTAGGGCCTAAAGTAAGAGGATTCTAAATTCACAAAAAGCCATAACTCCAACATTAATGAGACTTTGCAATCCACCCTCAGCAACTGATGCTGTGCAGATATTCCTCAGACCCATAATGAAGCATCCCTAAATTTGTTTTTGCTAAAGATTTTTACATTGAGTAAGCAATTTCTTGAAACCATTAAATTTTTATAAAGGCAAGGAAGTACATTTTTCAAATATTCATACCATCCAACAAATATGTGTGCGTCTGGAACTAAATTTCTCTGTAGTTTATTTTTTTTAATAAGGTCTTTTCTACTCAGGGACGCTCAATAAAGTTCATATGAATTGTTTAAAAGAGCAGGATTGCAAGTTAATGGTGTAGGTCATATCATGGATGTTTTCATTCAGAGGCATCACTGTTTGGAGCTTTTTCAAACCTAGAATCATGAAGAATGATTTGCTTTAATTAGTGGCTCAAAAAAATTATGGAGCTCTAAAGTAAGAAGTTATAAATATGTGGTAAACAAAGCAAAAAAATTAGGAGCATTTATTTGGTCTTTGAATCCTAATTTACTTATTCTCTCTGATTAGATTGCTTAAAGAAGGTCTGAAATTGGGTTCATTATAACCCATCCCAAGTCTGCACAGGAGGAATTCTGTCACTTTTCCAAGCTGTTCCCATTCCCATTCCTGGGATTGCTGCTCCTCCTCTCTGGTTCACCTCAATCCACCTCCAGCACACTCTGGAATTTGAGACACTGGCAGCTACTCCCAGATTGTAGATTTAGTGCACATAAAATTGCTGAAGTTCTGTACTCAGCTGGATCTTCCTTGAGCATTCAGTTTTAGCCAGACACACCTTGAGATACTCACTTAAAAAAATATTAAAATTATTAATATTTTGCACATTTTTCTGCCTATTTCCAAATTTATTCATTAACAGATGTAAAGATATCAGTGCTTTTGACATATGGGACAAGCTCCTCTCATTATTAATCTAATTAGTAATAATAGTAAATAAATGGAAAGTTAATTTTGAGATGGATAATGACTCTATGAAACAAAAGTTTGAAAAAAATAAATAAGATGTCTAGAACAAAGATGGGATTGGTGCTTTTGGGGTTGAAATGTGAGTTTTGAAATGTAATTCTCAAACAATATGTGCAGTCAAACAAGCAGCCAGTTTTGATTGCCCTGAGAACCACTTTTTAAGCATTTCATTTTGAAATCCATTCAAAATGTACTGCTACTGTAGAGAGGACTTTGTAAATTTTTTATACAGAGTGTAGAAGTTCTAGAACAAAATAACATTTTTTTTATCGTATAAATTATTGAAACACCAAAATATCCTTCTAAAGTTCTGCTGCATTTAAAAATGTAGAGGGGAAAAAATACAAGTTGTTGGCTGTAGTTCTTTTGGAATTCCAGAAGATGTAAAATTTCTGTAAGAAATGAATCTCCATCTTCCCTTCTTTGGGACAAAAATCAATGTCATAGTCAGTATCACATAATTTTATTCATCTGCAATATGCTGCTCGGAAGTAGCTACCATAAAGATAAAGTGTATGGTAAAGTAGCTTCTATAAATATTAAATACTTTGATAGTTTCCCTATAAACAGAATAGAAATTGATACATTCCTCAAGATAGCAATTCTCTTTATGGAATAGCATTTATATGTACATAAAAAAATATAGAAACTCTTGGTGGGTTTGGATTTTTGTTTTTTATTTCTCCATCCAGAGAGCTGTTTCTCTGCTCAGGGGTTCCTTTTGTGTGTGTCTATTGCTTGTGTACTGCTGAGAAATTACCCTGCAGAACTGTATTTATAGGCACAAAATTCCTTCTTCTAATGATACAGCTCCACTTGAGAGGAAGAAAGATGCTAAATAAAAATTTGTTTAAATCAAATGCAAAATTGGAATGGTATTTAATATTAATTATAAACTGTACATAGTCATATATATATACACACATACATGTAGTCATTTATTTCTTCAGGAACTCAGAGTTAAACCAGCATTTCTAATGCTTTGGGTTTGGCAGTGTTACACACAGCAAAGCCAAATCATTGAACCCAAAATCAACTTCAGCCCAAAGGAGGGGCTAAAGTTCTCCAGAGATCACATTTAGCATTTTCCTCTCTAGAACCTGCAGTATGAAAAGGTGTTTCTGCCCTTAATTACTAAAGAAATAAGCCCAACAACTTATATTTAAAATAATCTGACCACCAAATATCTGTGGATATTTCATGTCATCCATTCCTCCTTTAGTTGTGCTTGAGGCAGGCAATGTGGAATTAGCAAGATCAAAATATTTTTATATTTATTTGTAATAATGACAGCTGTTAACTTTCTCCATGCAGAGACCTTAAACCTGAACACAGAAAGTTCATCTCAGTACAATTTTTATTTTTCAGGCATGAAGTGCATGAGTTGGAGAAATGGTTTTCTGGGTAGATAGACATGCTATAGTGCACTAAAAGGAGCATTTATCAGTACAGAAACATGGAGAATATTTATAGGAGAGCTTCTGCTTGTTCAGAGAATGTATTTTAAGGTTTAATGAAGTGATACAACTATGCAGAAAGCCCATGAATATTTATTTATTTATTTACTTACTTATTTCCCTGAATACAGAGTACTTGATATTTCAAAACTGTGTTTTCCTTCCTTTGAGGATCCATTTTTTTATTATTATTCCCCAAAATATTTCTGAGATTATTCATCTAGAAGCTTTTTTTTTTTCATACGGCAATATTTAAAGACCTAAATTTACGATCACTAAGATTCCGTAGTTTTAACTAAATATGTAATTTTGCAGAAAAGGAGTTGCAAAAGCACTCAGTCCACAGGTGCCAGATTCTGCAGCCTCCCACACAGTCTCTATTTTTAGGAGGAACGTGTTTTTTTTCCAGCTCTCACGGAGATGGGTGGGAGACAATAGTGAGGATAAATTCCCAGAATCCCAAAACCTCAGAACACTCGTGAATCACTCGGCTTCAGGTCCCCTCAGAAATCTCCTTACAGTGCTTCTACACTCCTGGAGTTCAGACAAACCAATGTTTTCCCTTAAAATCAGTCTTTGATACCGAATTTGTTGCAGTTTTGAACAGTGGGAGATAACTGGACTTCAACAAGAATTATCTTATCCTTAGGAAACTCTTGGCCTGTGGTGATTTCAGTGTAGCCACGCTAAACCATGGTGTTTGAATTCTGCTTGAGCAGGCAGGATTCTCTGCACCCTCTCTGGCACCAAGTTTATATTTGGGTATTTCTGGTCAAAGTTATGTTTCTCTTTCCTTTTCCTCCCCACTTTCTTTGCTACCAACAGAACAGAGTTGATAACGTGGTTGAGGCAGCCAAAGCCATCTGCAGTGTCCTGTGTTTTGTGGAAACCAGAGGCATCACTGATGCAGTTGGGAAACTCCGTGCGTTGGTGCAAGCACAGGTAAAAGATGCATGTTCATGTCCTATTTTTCTCTTTAAAGCTGGAGCTTGAATGGCTATCAATAAATTTTTGATTGATCAAGTCCATTTTACCATCTTCCTATGTGTTTTATCTTTGACAAGTGTTGGGTAAAAAAAAAGAATGTTGACCACTGGTCATGTGTTTAATTGTGTTTGCCCAATCATGTGATTTCAAAGTATTAGATTTGCAGATATTTAGTATCAGTTATCAATCATTTAAAAAAAATCTTCCATAAATCTCATTTAAATCGTGATTTTTTTCAGGTTGAAATGTCCCTGCTATTTATGCAAGAGAGTACCAGCATCCCACAGTCCTGATTTTAGCTGAAAACACTGAAATGGGTTTTCCAGGGGTTTCTGGATAATTGTGGACTGGGACTTTAAAGGTCCCTTCTCAGTTTGGTCATCAGATGCTTTGGTATGACCTTAGACAAGTCACTGTGACCTGATTCATAGAAGCTCTGAGCACCCAAAAGTTCTTTTGAAGTCAGCATCTAGGAGATACGGGTGCTCAGCAAATTAGAAAGCCATTAATCACTTGGATTTAGTCTGGTGTAACTGTGAGTCGTGATAATTTTTTCCCACCTTAAGGAAATTCCCTCTTCACACTTTAAAAAAAATAAGTTACTGAGGAATTCTCTTCTGTCCTTGCATGAACTCTTCTCATTCTTCCTCACAGCAAATCTTATTTAGCAAAACTTGCCAGATTGGATAGGATGCTGGCATTCAGACCATTACCTGCTTGCAGGGCTTTTATCCTTTCTCTTTATTGTTGGTTTTGATTTTGGTTTTTCCCATGGCTTGTGATATGTGTAAGAACAGCAAGGAGGGGAAGAACCAAGGCAGCTCCAGGGTTTTTGGTTTGTTGCTCAGACCTGACCAGCTGATTCATTCAAATCTTGCTTCTATATTATCCTAAATCTTTTAATGTCTGCTTTGGCATCAATTACTAGAAGGGGGAAAATTCCTGCATAAATGAGTCAGTGTTGGCACACATTTTATCTGGCATGACATGGAATCAAATGGAAATAAGAATATATTTTATAAAAGCTCTTCTTGGATATTAGAGCGCAAATACTTTAGAGAAAAAGATAAAGGAAGTAACAAGGGATTCGTGTGATTTGCTCTTCAGTTAAACTCCAGACTCTTTTAGAGGTGTCAGGATGATCAGTGTCTTGTCCTTGAGGAAAGGATGCTGTCAATCCAGAATCTGTCTTAAGAGATACAAAGAGCTGGGTCCAGTTAAAATGTAGAGAGGAAAGTAACAGAACTTTCCTTTAGAAAGGAATTAGAGCAGAAGAAATATATCAGGACTAATTTGTTAAAAGATATTTTTTTTTCAGGTAAGAAAAATTTAGTGTATTTTTCCTTTCAGTGTTCAGGTCAGCCCTGTGATCCCAGTGTGTAAAGTGCCTCCTATAACTGGCATATATCTCCCTTGGTCCATTTGCAGCCCCATTCTCTCTGAATTTGAGCAGGGAAATAGATGCAGTGGTCAAAGAGACAAATCAGTTCCTGTTAGTGAGGCCCATCCTAAGTCAGAAAACCCCACATGCCATGTACAATTGCATAATGGGATAAAACCCAAAGAGTACAAGTCATCTTTTTCAAGTCTCAGGTTTTTTGTTCATGTTCAAGTTTGCTTCTGCTTGTCTTCAGAGTCATTGTCATGCAAATATTGATTTTATTTTCGAGATGGAGTGGCTATTAATAGGCAAATAATTAAATTATGAGCTGATCTATCTTGTGGTAAAAATAAACACACACAAAACCCCTGCTCCAATTGTTCCCTGTTTGCTCTTGCTCATTCTCCAGCGTGTCAAATTCCCAACTCCACTGCACAGGCTGTCTCCAATATATACAGGCTCTAAAACAACTCCCACGTTCCTCCTCTCCTGGATGGAGTAACACACTTCCCTTTTTCTGTTTTACCTGTTTGGATTATGAGCCCTTCAGAGCAAGGAACTCCTCTCCTTATCTGTGTGCAGTCTCCAGCACAGCAGAGTGATCCTGGCTGTGATCTCCAGAGGCTACAGCTGATAAGTGCTGATGATAATGATAGTGTTGGCTCATCTGCAATGAGCAAAGTGATCCTGCTCCTGAGCAGCCTCTTCTGAATGTTAAGCAGATTGTGGCCTGATTGAATAGCCTTAAATATTTTTCTGTCCTACTATTCAACAAGGAGCTGCTTCATGGATCTCTTCAAAACTACTGACTAGATCGAGATTGTCACTCATGTTTTGAAGTTTTTAATTTATTGAGGCTTTGTTCTCTTAACTCAGCCTTTCAGGCTTGGTTAGCTGAGCTGGTTGTGTGTCCCTTGAAGCCTTCCTGTAAAAGCTGCCTGTGACCTTGCCTGACACCCCTGTCCCTCTGACTCCCTCTGTGCTCAAGCAGACCTGACTAACAACTGACTTCAAACAAGTGGAAGGGGAAAAAAAAAGCCCAACTATTCCTGCACCAGCAAATGCTGTTGCTGCTGCTGGCTTTTCACTCCTTTGAGAAATAGCTGCTAGGACAGTTAATAGATCTCAGCAATCTAGAAAAGGTTTGGCTTTGATTGCATAAAGAACTTCATCTTTCTCAGCAGCTGAACTAGAAATGTCATAAAAGCAGTAAAGAATATTCCTGCGTGTTTTGTAACTTGAACGCTGTCCCATTTTGTGAAAAGAGTTTATTATATTCAACTACCTCATGTATAGAATGATATATGAATATAAAAAATCAGATTGTATCTCTATTTATCAATATTTATACAATTGACCAGCTTTCCTGTCTGCAGCAACACGTGTAGTCAAAATTAGTACTCAGGAGCCAGTTATTAGATGGAGCACCAACTCCCCAAAACCTCTTATTAATTCTAACTTGTATTGAATTGTAGGGTCATTTTTAATGTGAATTTTGGGTAAAAATTATTAAGTGCTGCAATATTAGTGTATTTTGCCACATTGCTTGAAGTGTTTCTATTATGTTCATCATCGTAGAACCAAAATAGGAGGAAGTGAGGCTTTTTTCAGGTAAGCACATTAACGTCCCCACAAATAAAGAGATGCTTTTGGGGCTACCTGTTACATCTCAAGTGCTGTAGCATTGCACATTGGGTAAGGAAGAAGTGCCAGGAGAATGTTCTAACTGCTTTTCCACACGGTTTCCTGATTCTTTACTGTAATATATGTTGTGGTTTTGTGTGGAACATTTTTTAGCACGTCCATTTGGCACATGGGCACATGAAGCCTCAGGGAAACCACTGCTTACTCCTTCCAGTGTAAATTGCATAGGTTGCCAGTAAAAGTTTGTTCATATCTCTCTGTACGTGTATGTGCCTACTTGGAAAAAAAATAATTGAATGTGCTTCTATTTAATTCTGGTTTAAAAAAAAAAAAAAGCCAACAAACTTACTTTCAATCTTCTCTCTTTAATTAAATTGTACTTATTTCCTCCTTACTGCCTCCTCACTGCCAGTACTGTGCATTCCTGCACCATGGTTAAGAGATTATGAAAGCAACTGGCACCAGTGCTGGTTTCTTCTTAACTGATTGCATCTCTTTGTAAATGTGATTATTTCAGTCTCTAACCAGCCTAACCCTGGGATTTTTAAATCCATGCAGGGGAGGCTCTGGGCCTGATGCACAATTAGTGTTTTTCATCTCTCTCTTTTTTTGTTTTCCATTCCTTTCTTACAGCAGCTCACAAAAAGTCCTAGGAGATCAAATCCTGCCAGAACAGGCACTAATCCACTATATATTAAGCTTGCTGTACTATGTTGAAATTATAAGCACTGTGCCAAAAGGTTGTTTACTTTCCAAAATCTGAGAGAATTGAACAAAAGTCTCTGTTCCCATTTGTCTCGCTGCATTATGAAGATTGTGAAAACACAATTCTCAGCCTGGGTGCTGCTTTTCTCTCCCCTCAAGTGAGCATTTGACTACTTCTGTTCATCTTCAGCAGACAAATGCTGGCAGCTCCAAGCTGGGTGCCAGAGGGAGAATCTGCACCCAGTGTTGTATTTCTTCTGTATTTCTTCTGCCACCTCTGCATGCATTGTAATTTTTAAGAAGCATCATGCTGAATGTATATGTGCTAGCACAGAGCATTCTCAGCCCACTGCAAAGGGATTAATGACTGGAAAGGGCAGAAAAGCTTTCAGGGATGTGGGCTCAAACAGTGCAAGCCACAGGCTACACTGAAATGTAGAATTAGCTTTCCAGTCTCTCTGGTCAAAATTTGCTGCTTATTTTTGTGTTGCTTTGGTAGTTGCAAGTCTGATCACAGATTCATGTAGTCACAGAGTATGCTGAGTTGGAAGGGATTCACGAGAATCTTCAAAGCCCAACTTCTGGCCCTGCACAGGGCACCCCAAGAATCACACCATGTGCCTGAAAGTGTCTTCCAAACGCTTCCAGAACTCTGTCAGGCTTGGGGCTGTGACCATTTCCCTGGAGAGCCTGTCCAGTGCCCAAACACCCCCTGGGTGAAAAACCTTTTCCTGATATCCAACCTAAACCTCTCCTGACTCAGCTTTGTGCCATTCCCCTGGGTCCTGTCACTGATCACCAGAGAGGAGAGATCAGTGCCTGTCACTGCCCCTGTGAGGAAGCTGGAGAGCATTTTGATGTCTCCCCTCTCCTGGTATTTCCCACTGGCTACCTCTGCTCAGCTGCCTGCTCCAGGCCTTTGAAGAGCACAGTTATTTTCACTGATTTGGCACAGGAACACAGGTGAAATGGAGGGCACTTGAGTGGACACTTGCTGCTCCTCAGCTTTGGAAGGATGCTGAGACTCTGCCCTTGTGCAAGGCTTGCAAAGGGACTGAGAGGGAATTCTTATCTCTGTTGTAGCACTGAGAACGTGTGTGCACCTCTAAGGTTGATAAGAGCTTCTCTGCATCTTGACACGGCCAGATATTGCCAGAAATCAGGTCTAAAGTGGCTTGTCTGAGGTGATGGAGGAAGCAGGTCCCTGTGCTTTGAATCCCAGTCATGTCCTGTGTCATCATAACATTAAGATAAATCTCAATCCTTTCCCCTTTTCCTGTATTTTCCATGAGTGCTACTCCTGTAACCATTATAACTTCTACCTGGTCTTTTCTGAAGTTACTGATTACTTTTTTTCCTCTCTGGTTTTGTCTTTACAGAATTCTCTTCAAAGTGTGGAAACACCAGGCAAAGGTAGGGTGTTATTTTCAAAATATGTTAATTCAAGGTGTATCGTCAGAAAACACACGTTTTGCTCTTTGTTTGTTTCCCTAAACTGTTAGAGTGGGCATATTGCAGATGTTTACATGTTTAGGTGTATTATAAGGTGATTATGATAAGCTAAAATTGACATGATCTAAAAGTGTAAATAAAACAGCATTTCCACAAAATAAAATGGAGACTCAAATATGGAGAATGAATAATGGAGTGAAAGAACTGAGTACAGGGGGTGGTGATCATGGTAGTTTTTAATCACAAATTTCCATGTGGAGAAAAGAGAAAACAATGAACATCATGGAAGCCTGAAAAATTCTTTTCCTGTATGACTTTTCCACCTGACTCCAAGAGCTTTCATTCCTCCCTCTGTAAGCTTTAGCTCTTTATGATCTTTTGTTGTATAAATAGTGTCTTGTCTAATGATAGACTGTCATAAGAAGAGCAGGTTAATTAACAGTAAAGGACAAAATTATAGATTAAAGTAACAGTAATGGACCAAATTATATTCTCACTGGCTCAGAGGTGCCCAGCATTGTTAGCACCACTCAGACCAAGGGATGAGCAGGACTCTGCTCTGTCATGGGTTGGATTCCAGGAGGGAACAGCCTCATCAGGGATGGGCTGTGGAAGGGTTGTCTCTCTCTCCATTTGGTTTGAGGAAAAAAATGGCCTCTGAGATGCTCTTTTCCTCTTTTTGCTTTTCTCAGTTGCAGTGTGCTCAGAGAGGCAAAAAAGGTGAATCTACTGCAATGATTTCAGCAGCCTTTCAGACACTCGGGTGGCTCAAATGCAGGTTTCCAGATGCCAGGCTTGTTTCAGTGTTATTCAACTTCATGACCAGCAGAGAAAGGAAACAGCAATGAAATTAGTGAGCTGCCAGGAAAAGCAGCTGGAGGGCCAGGAGAGTGGGGGGAGAACATGCAGGTGCAGAAAGGAGAAGGTAAATGCAGTTTGTAGGATTTTTCTTCCTTAGATATAGCCCTTTTAAAACCCTTAATGGCAGCTAATTGCTCATGCTAGAAACAATCAATAGTTACCAATAAAAGTCTTCCTTAGGAACATCTTCCTCCACACACTGCTCAGAAAATGTAATTGGAATGGATTTAAAACTCTCCTCTGCTTGCAGGTATTTCCACATTTGAACTTCATTGAATCAGCAGCTCTCTCAAGGAAAATCTCATTTATTGAGTAACAGTGACAGAATCAGTGTTTACTCCCTGCTTCTCTGTACCTATTTATTTATGCCAGGAAATCGTCAACCGTGAAGATTTCTCTGTTTGTTCTTGGCACACCCTAATTTTGTTACAATTGCAGAATCCTTCTGGTAGTGCAATATTAGAAACTGCAATTTACTGATTGCAAGTCAGAACTTGCCAGGCCATTAGTCATTCTGTGGAGAAGCCTGCATTCAAATTTGTCCAAGGCAGCCAAATTTCCAAATGTCCTTTTGCATGCAGTGATGTACATTGCATGCACGTTTGAACATATTACATGCCTTACATCTGCACCTAATAAATAAACTAAATGGACATTATTGCAGTTATTGCAGTTGTAAATGGCATTATTGCAGTTATTGCAACACTAAACCAAGGCTAGAGATTTTGAATATGGTCTTTGACTTGCTTAGTCCATGGTGAATGACTAAAAATAAACCTCTGATAATCTGTTATTTAAGATCTGTATTTTTACTGCTCCTTCTCTCTCTCATATTTATCTTGAATAAAACAGGATCAAATTTTAACAGCAAGAGCAGCAATCAGTTTCTCCAACTAAGAATTTCTGTTCCCTTGCCCCTTTCTTTCCCCAAGAGATGATTATTACCCTGAGTATCATAAAACAGTTCTGATTTTCTCCATTATCGCTTGTCTCTACCACAAAAGAGAAAAAGATATAAGATGCTATTAAAATTAAAGCCTTACTTTAAAATTTGTTTAGAAACTGCTCTGACCTTGCTCTTTAATAACAGATTATCACAGGTTTAGTTTTAGTCATTCACCATGGACTAAGCAAGTCAAAGACTAAATTCAAAATATCCAGCCTTGATTTAGTGTTGCAATAACTGCCTCTGTTAACAGCGCTATCTCTGTAGAGCAATTTATGCCACTGCTGTGAATAAAGCAGTATTTAGGTTATCCACGTTATGCCTAAGTCTGGATCATGTTCTTTTTCCTCTCTATCAAGTCCTTAGAAGATTGTATTAAAGTTTCAGTGCTCAAAATATTTTCTTTATTTCTCGTTACATGGGAGGAGCTCTGGGCATTCCTGGACATTAGTACCTTTCTGCAGCATCAATAAAAAAGAAAATACAGATTACTCATGTTAATAGAGATTTAGCACTGGAGTTTGCTGCAGTCCTGAGGATGAAAAGGCTTCAGGCTGGTGCAGAATTGGGTCTGTGTGTGCTTCTCAAAAGCTGATGAATGAATGTTTATTCCGTGTCTGCAGCCTTGCTACTCTGGGCAGGGATTTCACCAGATCAGACATAATAAGCAGCTTTCAGAATTTGATCAGTTGTTCTCTGGGACCCATCCAAAAAGTCTGGTAAGCACCAGGAGCTGATGATATTGAACCAACAGCCTTTTCCAGCTGAATTGTTGGAGTCATTAACCTTTCGAGTGAATGCAGAAATGCAATGCTTACAATAAATATAATGTATGTGTCATCATTACATTTAAGAGTGTAAGGATTCTCTGACTGTGCTTGGGATTTCATAGTTGCTTCTAGACCTGATAATAAAAGCATTCACAACAGAAAGGCTTTTTTTTTTGTTTGTTTTTTTAAGGTAGGAAAGGGGAAAAACTAAATGGTTTTTTGTTAGGGTTTCCTTTGGAGCTGGAAAATTCACTTTCTTTTTTTCTTAGCACAAACCCATCACATATTTTATCTTGGGAAAAACTCTTTTTGTTTTACAATATGGAAAAATCTTGAGGGATTTTTATTGATTTCATTTCACTTTCTACTTGTCTCCTGCATTGTTTCCAAACCAGAGCATGGCTTCTTACCTTTAAGTTGTTGTTGTGCTGCACCCTGATCTATTGTCCCTATAGCCAGGGGCTTTTTAATCAACAACAATTTTTAAATATCTTCGAACCCCCAATTCTTCCCAAAGAGCAGACAGAAGTTATCAAGGCTTTATAAATCATATAAATTCAGAGACATTTGGATACCAGGATAGCAGGAGATTTTTAAGTTGCTTTCAAGGGATAATCCAAAGGATTCTTCACCTGGTAGGAGGAAACAGTCCAGTCAATATTGGTGCTTGGAAACTGCATCTGATCAGCACATGCATTACAGCTTTTCATCTTGTGCCTCCTTCTTATCACAGTTGTGATGTAATTAATGCTGCTCAGCACTTTACCTAAATGTCAAGTGGGTTTTTTTCTGTGGTTTTGGTTTTGCGGTTTTGTGTGTGTGTGTGTGTGGCCTAAACTGTATTCAAAATCTTGCTCTTTTTTCTCTCTGAAAATAAGTTGGAAAGAATAATTCATGCTCCATTTCTCAAAATTATTTTTAATCTGTCAAAAGGGTCATAAGCCTTCATTCCAAATCCTGTTCAACCAGATTTTTGTCATGTTTTACCTGGAGAAAAGGTGTACAGGTCAGAAGAGAGGGTGTTCAACATGTATTGAACTGACATCATCTGCTGGTGCAGTAGCAGCTAAGTTCCTCCTCTGTTGGAAGATCTGGCAATAAAATAATATGTGAATTGTAATACTGGACTGAGAAGAAAAATATAAGTGGGTTTCTGTAAGGAATAAGCTATTATATTCCTTCCTAAACCTTGAAGGCACCTGCAGGTGTATTCATTAACAATTTCAGGATTGTGGGGGTTCTGTTTCTCACTAAAGGTGGAATTATTCCTTCAGACTTTCCTGCACAAGGAACAGGGATGTGTCAGAAATAAGCACATCTGGCAGCTGTGGTTAAAGTTCACTTCCCTTGTTCTCATCTCATTTCTGCAAGTCAGATTTCTCCTCACCTTCAGTGAGGAGGTGATGGCAAATAATTTCACACCAGAAATAAATCACGAGGTTTGAGTTGCGAGATTGTTAATCCTGGTCACAGTTCACTTTGCAACGTGGTCTGTTCATTGTCTCTTACAGACTGGGTATTCCTGGGACACCTTCCTAGAAAATAAGTTTTGATGTGGCTGAAGCTGTGAATCTGCTGTAGGAAGTCCATGGCTTGTGCTTTGTAAATCAGTGAAACACCACAGTCCTTTCTCAGCTGAGATTTATTAAGTATAAAAGGCATAAAAAGCAGTAAAGTTCTCTGGCTTCATGAATGGATGATATCATTTCAGCCTGCCATATCCTATTCAGCAGCTCATTAAAACACAGCGAGAAAATGCTGACCAAGTTTTGTGAGTAATGGATGTTTACAGACTACCCAAGATGTTTCCCTCTAATTCAGCTAATTGCTACTGCTCCTAATGACTGAAGAGTGGGGGCTGGAAAAGGATTGATTCTGGCACAGAAACCACAGCAAGAGCAGGAAAATCAATGCTGAAAAAAATCCTGGACCTTCAAACCAGGTCATACTTGGACATTTGCTTAAACCTGAGGAACTCTGACCCTGAAAATATCTTCATTCTGTACATCCTAATAATTAGATAAATAATGCTGAAGGTCATCTGTCTCCCTTGGCTGGCAGCTGAACTGAGTGCCCCCCTTGCTCCATGGCTGCCTGCACCCCTCACATGATGTTATAGCAAATTTTGTTTGGTTTTGTTTGCTTGTCTGGTTTTTACATATCTGACATCAGTTTTGTGGCTCAAGGAAACCATGAAAACCATTTTTCTGCAAACCTGGTTTATGGCCAGGGTAGCTTGGATACAGTGATAGGCATCTTGAATCTTAATCACTTCCTTGTCTGGCACATGTAAAATTTCTGTTATGGAAAACACTCCATTGTGTGTGTTTCTCCTGAGTTGATTATTTGGGAATCCTTTGCTCACAGAGTATTCCCTTCTATCTGTGCCTTAGCTGAGGTAGAATACATTTCCTCCTGTTCTGGAGACCAAACCTGAAACGTTGCTTTACAGCCTATAATACAGATTGTGTTAAAATTACATTTTCACAGATTCTGAACTACATTTTACCCTCTTTTGGAGAAAATGCTGAGAAGGTTTCATTCAGAAATCATTGGCTTCAATAGGCCAATTTTCATAAACCAGGGGTTTGCTATTACCCTACATTTACCTGTCAACCACTTTGAACAGATTGGAAACAGAAATCTCCCAAGGAGCTCTTGGTCCTTAATGAAAATACTGTGGTACTTTTCAGATAAAGTACTGGTTCAAATAACAGTCAGCTGATGTCCTCTTCTGGACCTCTTGGGAAGGCTCCATGAGTATGACTATGGGTAAATTCTTGAAGTGTAAAAGAATTCAGTGAAAAATAAACATTTAGTTTGCAGGTTCTAAGTGATGACACATCCAAGAGGGCTGGAAATGAGAATTAAATGGCATTCTAGGGGAAAAAAAATCACTAGAGACAAAGATTTTTCCAAAACTATTGTGGTTAAGGATGATAAACAGTGAAAATACTAACGAGGATAAATATAAAGGCAATTAAAACCAAGTGGTAGACAGAGAGTGTAGAAGGACCAAGGTTTTTTAACTTTGATCTTTAAAATGATTCAGTTTTCATATGTGCAAGATGATCACATTCCAAGGTGTAGCTCTCTAGCCAGTCCTTCATACATGCAATAATTGCCTATCAATATCTTCACAAGCAAACCTCATTATATATCAAACTACTTCAATTTTATGTGCATTTCTATTGTTACATAACTAACGTTTGTCTCTTATGAAATGAAGATAAATCATTTCTTTGCACTGGTTGCAGTGCATTTTGTGACTCGATAGTTCTGAGTATTTGCTGGCTTAAAGGCAAAAGACATCAAAGAAGGAGGATAAAATTCCAGACTGAGGATAGAGTTTTTTGGAAACATTTCTGTCAGGAAACTGAGATAGTTAAGTTCAGTGAAGGGTGGTATCTGTATTTGATGTTGGCAGGACTCCTGCACCTATCCCAGGTATAAAAAGCCAATAGGAGTCTCAGGCTTCCTATTCCTGGGTTGTTTCTTCTTTTTCTTTTCTTTTTTCCTTTCATTAGGCACTATTAGCTGATAGACTTCAGTGGCCAGACAAGTCTCCAGGGAATATGTCAAGACCTGTAACAGGTGGTGAAAGTGTGTTCTTGATCTTGTAGAAAAACGTGAGTTAGAAGGGTAGAAAGGAGGAGAATTTGGGGTTCTCCTCTTGGAAGATAAATCAGGCTGATCTTGGAGCAATACAATATTCTCTGACGCTTCCTCTCTCAACCTAGCCCAGGCTTGAGAAATGAGTGCTCTTAACAGCTCTCTTCACTTGATGGAGGCTGCCAGGAGTGGGGATTTTAATTCACACTGGCAATCAGGCAATCCCAAGCTGCTCCAAAAACAGAGAGGGAAGATGGATAAAAGCCAACAACTGCAGAAAAAAAAAAAAAAAAATATAAAGCACTGCAGAGCTGAAGCCAGAGGGAATGACATAAATAAAGGTGTGGTATAAGTCAGGGTGCAGCCTGCATTTCATTTATATTTCTATAGATATGTATTTCAATGTCCATTTTTGTGTATTATCACCACCAACCCATGACCACCTGAATGCTTTTTCTGATTTTGACTGCTGTTTTATATGTTTTATTAATTGTTTACCTACAGTTGACACAACTTTATAATCCTGACATTTAACCAGTGCCTTTTCTCCCTTCCACTGCTGCCTTGCCAGTTCCCTTGAAGTAAGTAGCTACTTAGCTGCTGAAATGACAAAACACCTACTTAATAAAAATCCTTCCAGCACAGAAATTCAAAGACTGAAATGGCATATCTGAGGTACACAGGAGCTTGCTGTAGTTGTAAATGCTTACTTTGAAAATGCCTTAATTTGAAAGCCCTGCAATGAAAGTCTGTTAATGATACAGCAGCAGTGAGCTAAGGCAGGTTTCAGAAGCACAGATGGCTAATTGGCTTCAGTTGCAGGTTATGTCATTTTAATTAAATTTTATTAGGAAGCATTTCAAAGCCATGACTGATGGTTTAAGATAAATACAGTTCTTTGTAAATGACCTATTGCTAACCTTTATTTATCCCTCTGTCTCCTCTCAGTGTTAGTAGAGGCTGCTGTGACTGAGCTCTCCACGGCCATCTCTCGTCTCATCCACGCCTACAGCAGCAGCTTTGATGCAAATTTCCAGCTTGCCAGCATTCCTAAAAGCCCTTTATGTGCAGACATCAGCCTCAATTCCCAGCTGAGCTTCACTGTTTGTGCTGCCCATAACATCCCAGAGGCTTGGGTGACCAGGTAGGAGGAGATCCAGCACGTGTTCACAAGAGGATGAGTTGTCTCTTTGACAGCAGTCAGTTTTCACAGATACCAGCTCACCTCTGCTGCTTTGGTGATGGTCCTAAACTAATGTTAGAGTCTGAGTCAGTGGGTGTGTCTCTACTGCCTTTCTAGCATAAAGTGCATTTTCTTAAGCTTGGCTGGCTAGGAGACATCCAGGCCCCATAGATAGATGGATAGTTTTGTCAAATTTGAGCAATTTGGTAGTTTTACCAACCTGAGATACCAGGTGAGCATTTTAGATCAGCTGACAGCATTAAATGGACAGTAGGTTTAGATTAGAGAAATTCTTTGCTCTGAGGGTGCTGAGGCACTGGCACATGTTGCCCAAAGAAGCTGATCACAGCTGGTAAAAATGAATGTGGTAAAAGGTCACCAGGAAGAGTATCTATTCTATTAGGAAATCAGATATTCTCTATAGAGCTATGGATCAGTCAGGCCATAAAATAAACCTGGCCAATTCAAAATTTGAGCAATGTAGAAGAGAATGTTTCTATCAGCTTTTTATTAAAGTTATCTCCTCAAGTAGCTGCTCTTCCTACTCTGAGCAAACCTGGTGTTCTTCTCTTCCCACTCCAGTGTGACCAAAGGGGAGCAGGTGACCACAGTCTGGTAGCATTATTTTCATGAGTCAAAAAGCTGTTCTCATAGTTTTTGCTAATTTTCCCATTGCTCCCTCTTTACCTTCAGTCCCAAATGATTGTGGGATCATTGGCATCAGACTGTGAGCAAGAGACTGTACTACACAGCATTGCCTGCAAGTAGCAGTTTAATAAAAATCTGAGAGACTTTGCATTAGCTAAGGTAATAAATACAGAACTAAAATCACTATCCTGATTTCAGGTCAGGTTATAATCACAATGGTTATACCCTTCCCACTGCATTTTATGTTTCACCAGAAAAATGTGAGATTACACATAGCCTAAAGGCCACTGATGAATTCAATGCTATGTTCAAGCACACAAAAATGAGAATCTTTCTTCCTCCTTAATCTCCCTTTCCAGTCTTTCCAATATTCATGGCTAGCATGGACTTCTTCCCATGAACTGCTGCTCTAACACTTGGTTTCCTCAAGTACTTTTAACATCATTGACAGGAATGTTCCACATCCTTATTTTCCTGCACTGCATGAATTCATGCTGGCACATGATCTCATGTTCCTTTTCCAAAGGTCATGTAATGATTTTGCAGCTGTTTTAACATGTATTTTAATGCATCTATATTCCTGCAGATGTGTAATGTATAAAATGTACTATATAAGAAAGTATACATATTATAATATAGATTATCTATCAATACTTTTGTTTAAACAGGAAAAATTAATCATTTAATTGTATTAAAACCTGACAGTAAAAACTGTCCTCCAACTGTTTATAAAGTTTAGACTCTAGGGGAAGTATTTCCTAGTCCTACAGGGAAATTTTTTCCTTCTCTGCACTGACATTTGATAGGTATTGCTGACTACAGATCATTTTCTTTCAATTAAAAAGAAAAAAGAGAGAAAAAAATTTTAAAAATCCGCTTCAATAGTTATAAAAGATATTCTAATGTTCTGGAAGAGATAAACCATCATTCTTTTAAATATGGCAAAGTCAGGCACCTTCAATCTGCAGCTGCCTCAGACTTCCTGTTCACATTTGACCATTTCCCATGTTCATCATTCTTGTCCAGAATGAGGGCTAAAGCTGAGCCTGGCAGGAAGATCTGGCAGTTACAGGACTAATTAGGAACATCAGCTATTTATAATCTATTTTGGCTAATATTTGAAAAGATTTCAGCAAGAAGAATGTAAAACAAGAGATATTCCCAGACCTGAATTTCACTCTGAAGCTGCTCGCTTCACTCTGAAGGCCAACATAAAGAGACCTTTAATGTTTCTGCTCCAAAAAAATTTATAGATTCCCTTGAGTACTGATCTGTCTTTTACAGATTGGGAAAAGAAGGTGTAAATAGAATCACAGTACACCCTGGGTTGAAAGGCACCTTAAAGATCATCTTGTTCCAACTCCCTGCCATGGTCAGGTCATCTTCCACTATCCCAGGTTGCTCAGAGCCCCATCCAGCCTGGCCTTGGATATCTCCAGGGATGGGGCACCCACTGCTTCTCTGGGTACCCTGTGCCAAGGCCTCCCCACCCTCACAGGGAAGAATTTCTTCCCAATATCTAATCTAAACCTAACCTCCTTCAGCTTAAAGCCTTCCCTTGTCCTATCACTACATTCCCCTGTAAAACATTCCTCCCCAGCCCCCTTTAGCTGCTGGAAGTTGCTCTGATGCCTCCCTGGAGCCTTTCCTTCTCCAGGCTGAACCACCCCCATTCTCTCAGTCTTCACAGCAGAGATGCCCCAGCCCTCTGAGCATCTTCATGTCCCCCTCTGGATCTGCTCTGCCAGTCCTTGTCCTTCATATCCTGGGGGCTCCAGAGCTGGATGCAGTTCTCCAGGTGGGAGATTTCTTGCTGACTCTATGATGAACAAGGAGCAACACTTCGCTTATGTCCCAATTTTCATTCACTGCAATAGTGAAAAAAAAAAGCTAATCTTAATGAGGAATACGTGGAACAGAACCCAAATGTCTTTAGGACTTTTCTTGAACACTGAACTTTAAGAAAAAAAAAAAAACTTACACACCCCTCCACACACACTTTAATGTGAGATTAATTATTGTAATTCATTTTTTTCATGTGAGGATGGATCTTCACAAGTTTCTGAGTGGTTAACTCCAAATATACCCTGCTGGACATGGTACATTACTACTAATTTATTTTTTTTTCTCCTTTGTAGCTACAAAGTTTTCTCTTTTTCCTGTTCACTAACTTATGCTGGGAAGACAATATGTCAAGTGAAGATTTGCAAAAATACATCACTTAGAAGATCCTTCTTTTTCCTGGCTGACTGGAATGAGAAGTAAGTTTTGGTCTGTGTTTGATATATGGTTGTCTGACAGATATTACACATCAAATATTCATTTTTTTTAAAAAAAAAACAGACATCTTTTTTATGGATGGTCTTCTGAACAAATTAAACACCACAGAAGTGGCAGAAACTTAGGGAGATGGGAATGAGAAAGAAATGGGACAGGCAGAGGATGGGAAATAGGACTAAGGTAAATGTGGTCTGACAGTAAACTAAACTAAGCTGCTCTGTGAATTGTTTTTTTTTTCTTGGGAAAAGAAGAAATTAAATATGTAGGCCAAATCCTTTCATAGGTCATAGATCCTTGTAAGAGGCTCAATATCAGATCTAGAAGTGTGTGAAACATAATAGCACCAGTTTGTAAGAGCACCTTTTTACTTTTTATTGTTGCTTGAGTTTCAAAACAAAATTTTCAAAATCCATTTCAAAAAGATTCAAAAGTAAAAACCTTAAAAATTGTATTTATCTGGTAGGATTTTGAATAGCTCCCTAACATTAAAGATATTCACATATTTTCTGACTGCAACTGATTGACCTAGATTTGCTTGAGTCTCAATATACATGAGGGGAGGTTTCTTGAGCCCAGTGTCCTGAGGTCCAGGCTGAGAACGTGGGGAGCCAGGAATGCCATTATTTCTGAATGCTTAACTTGTATCCTGAGCTGGGGTTTGTGAAAGGATGCTCTTTTTGAGTCAAAATTGAGATACCAGGTGAGCATTTTAGATCAGCTGACAGCATTAAATGGACAGTAGGTTTAGATTAGAGAAATTCTTTGCTCTGAGGATGCTGAGGCACTGGCACATGTTGCCCAAAGAAGCTGACCACAGCTGGTAAAAATGAATGTGGTAAAAGGTCACCAGGAAGAGTATCTATTCTATTAGGAAATCAGATATTCTCTATAGAGCTATGGATCAGTCAGGCCATAAAATAAACCTGGCTAATTCAAAATGAGTTCAGATCTTACATTAGGATTGATTTGAACAGGGGAAAAAAAATGGAGAGTAGTGTTTTGGTGAATAGGAATCTAGGTGGAGAGCTTCTACCAAAGACAAGGCTTGCTTTATTTGCTGATTTTCATGAATTTTGTTTCTATTTCCAAGTGCTTTAACCAGTCAGTGTCTGAACTTTAATTTGATGGGTTTTTATGAGTTTCTGTTAAAGTCTGTTACCTTATTTAATCTTTCCCAGAATGTTCTCAGAAATGATGGCAATAATTTGATGCCTAAGGAGGCTGCCTTGTGCAGTGTTTCTCCTGTTGTTCTTTTTTGAGAGTATAGTTTTGCTTTGGGACGTGTATTTTACCTTTGGAAAGCGTGACTGTCTTCTTGGTGCAGGCTCCAAACAGGCTGGTACCATTTAGGTTAAAGTCCAAACTTTGCCCTCTTATTTTCTCATCTGTTTCATTTTTCAGTGGCTCAGATCTCTTAGTTATTTTCTTCAGTCTTAGCTGGTTTCTCTTAATATATTTATTTCACCATCTCCTCTTTTTCCATCCTTCATAATTTATGTTAAACCTGCAGACATCAAGCATGGAATTAGCATTAAGCCTGCCATTCATCACCTCAGATGCTTTCTTGGCGCTGGGTTTCCTTCCCTCTTCTCCCTATTTTGCTTGGCTTCTCTGCTTTGTTTCCACTCTCAGGGCTCAGCCTGGGTTGCCCCAGAGCTCTTCACTGTTGAGTGCTTTTAGGAATCAGGCTGTATGACTTTATCTGATATCTGTGAATGGCACCTTCTCAGAGAGCAGCTTCTGTGTCTTATTTCTGGCCAGAGTTCCATCCCTTTTTTTCTCAGTCACCCGTTTGACTCAGCCTTCTACAGTCACAGAGGGTGAGACCAGCTGGGTAAGTTCAGATAGGCATTAATTAAAGTTCTTAAGAGCAGTGCAGATATTCCCCTTCTTTATGTATCTCATGTCACCAAAAGGGAAATTTTGGTCCTCTTTGGCCCATGCTTTAACTCTTGGGATGTGTAAATTGTCAGAGTTTCCAGTTTCCTGCTGTAGTAGTGCTCTATAACATGCCCTAGGGAAACTCTGGCAAGCATTTGCTTTCTGCACTGATGATACTGAGAGGTTTTTTCCACTGCTCCACGTTCACAAGGAGTTTTAGCAATTGTCTGCATCAGAAAATGCATGTCTTGATTTTTTATTATCGTCTCTTCAAAGCTTTAATAGTTTTTTAAAGTTAATTCTGTCAAACATTTTTATGTTTGTGTGTTGTTGGCCTCTCAGTGAAAAAGAACAAGTTATTTTTAGCAGGTGAACCAGTTCAGTTTCCCAATAACTGTTTCTAACTAGTTATGAGTAAGGAAGAGTGCATGAGACAGGGAAAGCAAACTTGAAAGCTGTAAATAGGGACACGTGGGCAGACAGTGAGAATTGCATCTCAGTTCTGTTCATGGTAATCAGAAAGAGTGGGAAGGGCTGTCTTGTTTTGTTATTCAGAGAGGGAGGTGTGCAAATTTGCATAATTTCCAAATGTTGGAAGACTGATGATCTGAAATTTTGGCATTAATGTTAATTTGGAGTACTTCAGATTTTCAGCTAAAAACCATCTACTTTCTTTCAGTAGCTCCTCAGCACATTCAAGAAAACTTTCTCAAATTCTATAGAAATTTGATAGGTTTGGAACTGGGAGCAAAATCTCATGCTGATTTTTTCCTTATACTATTACTATATCTTACTTCTAGACTCATAATTCTTACATTGTACAGCCTAAAATACTTTTTAAATGCAGTTTCTCCTTTTGCTTCCTGTGTAAGTATGACTACATCTTTTTAAAAATGCATTCTTCTGTCGCTCTAGTATTCAAATTTATCTCTTACTCTGTTTTCTTAATCTCCAGTTGATGCAGCTCTTTTGTTTTCTTAATGATTATATTATCAATGTGGAATAATCCTTTTAGCCCCTAGCTCCTTATATTGATTTTGTTTATACAGAAAAAATGTAATTAATTTTACTCTCCACTTGAGAAATTCAAGCTTCCACTGAATATACACAGAAAAGGCTAGAAAATTTCTTTTCAGGAGAAAGAAAATGCAGACTTGCACATGTCTGGGTAATTACACCTGTGATCTTTCCATACAGCATGAAACTGTCTGGCTTATTGAAATAATTCTAAGTTATGATTTTAGATCAATTTTAATAAACTGTATAAATGAACTGAATGACCAAGCCAGCTAATGGTCAATACAAAGTTGAGATGAATATTGATTAAAACTGAATTTTCTCACTAAAAACTGTGAATCTGTCATTGCCCTTAAGACAACATCTGCCTTTAAATTGTGCTTGAGAAATATCACTCCACCAAAGCACACCTGAACAAGAGAATGATTGCTGCACTCAGAAGCAACTCTTGGGTTTTAAAGTGGTGTTTTCCTCTGAAGACACAAGACAGCAAAAAACTACAGCTTTACAATTCACCCTTAACGGGTTATTTACTCTGAAATAGCCTTTCATTGATAAGGTAATTCCAAAGCAAAGTTTAATTAAGCTTTTCCTGCCTTTGCCAGCTCTGAAGTGAATGAGTTTTTTTCTGCCTCTTCTCAAACACTGTGACTCAGGTTAATGGTTGCCAATACTCATCAATGTGTTGAAGGGATCTCAGTTGTATTTTCCTTCAGAGAGCAACTTCTGTAATTTATACCTCAATATATGTGTTAAGGCATCTAGAAAAAAGTGGGAAGAGCTCACTTGTAACAATGCTCAGATCTTTTTAACTTTTATTATTCTCTTTTAGGGTCAACTTCCCTCTACGAATAAAGGCTCTTCCGAGGGAAACGATGCTGACAATAAAACTGCTGGGAGTAAACAGCACCTCCAAAAATACAGAAGTGCTCGCTTGGACCTGCTCCCCACTGTATGCAAAAGAGTGAGTTCAGTTTTGTATGAGAGCTCAAGAAAAGACCATTCTTGAATAGTGTTGCACTCAACCTGGGGGAAATAAAAAAAGACAAAATTACTCATTTCAGGACCTCCTGAGACTGGAGAGGGTCACTTACAGAAAACTGATTTTGATGTACCAGTAAGAGCCCCATCAACCCTTCCTTCCTTCCTTCCTTCCTTCCTTCCTTCCTTCCTTCCTTCCTTCCTTCCTTCCTTCCTTCCTTCCTTCCTTCCTTCCTTCCTTCCTTCCTCCTTCCTTCCTTCCTTCCTTCCTTCCTTCCTTCCTTCCTTCCTTCCTTCCTTCCTTCCTTCCTTCCTTCCTTCCTTCCTTCCTTCCTTCCCCTTCATGTAGCTTTGCCAAATCTCAAATCTTTCTCTTTTTCTCTCACAGTGGTTGTTTTTTTGTTTGTTTTGGTTTTTTTTGCTGTTCTCACACACATTCATTCTGCTTAAATTGGGACAGTAAGTGGTGACCACAATGAGCACTTTTTCACTCTCCACACCACTTTAGAAGCTTTCTTCTCTTTTCTAACCACTTCTTTCCACACAGCACACAACGTAACAGTGGTTTAAAGGTTCTTGTGGTTTGAATGTCTCCACAGCTATGCATAAACAGAGACCCAAGGTAAATTTTCTGCGGTGCTCTAAATATGTTTCAGTAGCACTGAGACATCTGAATTTAAATGGAGTCTTTGCATTGATACGAATTTTTTTATTTAGACTCCATAACCCTGCAATGCCCTCTGTGCAGTAGAGGAATTTGCTCAAGCCCCCCAAGTTTCTGCATGAGCACCCACCTCTAAGCTCTTTCCTTATCTTGAGACATCTTGATCTACTTCTCTATATGGTGGCAATCACCCTTTGAAATAACACAAAACAAAAATTCTGATTGCCTGTATTAATTTGCTACATTTGAAAGACCTTGTGTTTCCTTCAATTTTTAATCTGAGATGTGTAGAAAATAACTTGGACTGGGCTAGATGTTTTCTCCACCTTTCCAGAGAAAAATTAAGGTTACTCTGGTCTTTTGTGACTTCGTGTTTGGAGCACTTAGCTTGAATGAAGGAAAAAAGCATGAATCAATCTCTGCTCCAAGGGCTGCTTGGGCAATTGTTCAGTGATTTTCTTTCATAGTTAGTCCTAAGAAGAGCACTTCACTCTTCCATTGTGTATGTATTTTAAAAAAAAACATGAAATGTGTTTGAGGCATGATAACTTAATGAGGGAACACTTATCCCATTTACCTCCAGAGGTGCCTATGTGAGAATTCAGCTCTTGAGGATGTTCCGGAGGTTTTCTTATTTTTCAGCATTCAAGTCCAAAAGGAATGACTTCTGGAAGGCCTGAAAGTCCTTAGATCCCAGTGAGGGATATTTTTCCATGTCTGCCACCAGAGCAAGCACGTTGGTTTTCATTGGGTGGATCCCCACACCATCCTGACAGCGTTAAAAATTTGAGTGAAAAATGGCTCCGTTCCTTCCTGGAACACGCAATCATCAGAGTGAAGGGGATTGAGGGCTACTTTCCTTTCATTTGCTATGTAATTGTAGAGATCACTGCTGAAATGACCCTTCAAAGCAGAAATCAAGGTTGAGTTGTTGCAGCAATGATTTGGGAACAGCATGTTCAACACTCCCTAATCTGATAGCCGTGTCATTTACAATTACAGTCATTACCACCACAAAGAAGCCTAAATGCCTTTTTCTCCTTTGGCCATGCACAGCTCCATAGGATTATTCATTCCCTGTGATTTCAATTGATAGACAGGCTGGTTTGAAAATAAGGATCGCCCAGATACTCCCCTTGCTGCTGGAACGCAACTAAACTTCCAGACTTATTTCAGTAGAGTTCTTTTGAACTTGAAAGTACGCAGCAAGAAAAGATTTGTACCTCCAGTGTCATGCTAATATGTCAAGAACACCTTGCATTACAGCAAAGATTATGGTATTAGGGTTTTTAAATAACAAACTCTGTAAATGTGTATAAAGAGATTAAAGAAATCTGACCAGGAAATCTTCGACAAAACATTTCTAGCTTGGAAAATAACACTTCCTCAAAATAAAACTTTTCTCAGGGGTGAATTCATGTTCTAAAAAAAGACTTACCATTCTTATGTGTAGAATTTAATTTACTGGGGAAAGGACAGAAATAAGCTTTTTGAAGAAGCCAGCTGCCCTGAGGTATTTTCCTGGGTCATCAAACATCCTGGTTCAAATCCTTCTCCCAGTTGGTCTCTTCTCAGGGTCAGTGAAGATAAGGACAGAGTGTGGCTCCTCCTTTTCTATTCAAATGCTTGCTAAGAAGAAAAAAACAAAAGAAAAAAAATTGTTTTGTTCAACACTGGAAAAAGAAAATAAATGTCAAACATTCTTTAAAATACTGTTCCCCATTTCTGTCCCGTTGTATCATCATCTGATTAAAACCATAGAATTTCTATTCAAACTTGTTTGGCTTGTGTTAAAGAGAGAAGGGAAGAGAAAAAAAAACAACCAGTTTTGGGTTATTCCCAGGTATTACTTAGGAATCTCTTAGGGCAAAAGAACATTAATTTTAAATTCTCTGGATCTACTCCTCTTTGTAAATTTTATACCTAATTTCTCTTCCCAAAGAATTATTTTCATCATATGCTCACGTCTCTGTATTTTAATTCTTTGCATTTAATTTGAACTGAAGATTAAGAGAACATGAACTTATTTTACCATTTCTACAAACTCTTCTCATCTGTTTCAGGAGGTGTGAAGTTTCTCATGCTTTTGGGCACAACCATGTGAAGGTCTCCTGCCAGATCAAAGGCCTGTAGTTATTTTCTGAGAGAGTTTGACACTCCAGTTCTCTAAAAAATTACTAATCAGGTTGCAGGAGAAGTATATATATATATATATGTATTAATACAAATCTAGCTCTTTATTTAAAGCATATTACTTATTATTTTATATTGCA
The DNA here is from genome assembly GCA_034509425.1 of Eopsaltria australis. Lineage (NCBI taxonomy): Eukaryota > Metazoa > Chordata > Aves > Passeriformes > Petroicidae > Eopsaltria > Eopsaltria australis. Next base: position 1,623,643 of record JAVTVJ010000194.1, read on the forward strand.
ATCTCATCTTCATACCTGGCCCATTTTGAAACCACACAATACCTAAAAACTGCCTCAAGAATCTGGCCAGCTCTAGGGTTTTTTGTTGTTGCTAAAGACTTGTCGGTGAACAGATGTTTAGCAAATTTCAAATCTGCTTAATTTACATTATTTCCTGAATTCTAGTGTTATCTTTCACTCCTCTGACAGTTTTCTTGCAGTGTGCAGATTTATATCGTGATTAGCTGCTGGATAGACACTGCAGTCTTTGCCAAACATGTGTTGGGATTCCTGCTTGTCAAACTGACTTCCTGAAAGTGTTCTCCAAAAGTTGCCTAAATGTAGTTGTTCCCTCTAAAATCGTTGCTTGTAAACTAATTTTGAGCCTTTCTATTTCTGGAACAAAAATTACGAAGTAATCAGGAACATAACTGCAAAATTTTTCCCAAAGTTTGGAATAACCTGTTAATTTTGTACTTGATGTAATTATAACACAAATTTATCCTAAAAATTTAAGGAAGTTATTTAAACTAGAAACTGTGGGGATGGAGGTTGTCATCCTTATAAATGTCTGCAGTACATTTAGCATTATTTTGCAGATGAAAATTGTCTCTATTTTGAACTCTCTACAGCTCTGTAGTATTTGTAATTATAATAAAGGAGTACTTATTTCACAGCATCATTCCAATGCAGAATTAAGACTGCTTGGGTCATAAGACACGGGGAGGGTGTTTTATATATTTTAGCATAAATAAAATAAAATATAAATAAAAAATATTTATATTTTTTTTTGCATTTCTTCTAAATTTAACCTCAGCTCTGAACTTTGGAGTTCTAATGTCAGCTTTGGGGACACTTCCATTATTTTTACCCAGCACTTTGTCCTGATTTTCCCAGTTTATTCAGTGACTCTAATGTCATGTACATTTGTGAATGAACACAGTGATGATGAGTGCAGCTGCCTGCTTGCCCAGCAGGTGAGCCATCATATCTGCTTTCCTCAGCCTTATCAGATAGCTGACTTTAGACAGCAGCCCTGAACCACTGCCAGCAGAGTCTTTGATGGTGCGTCTGTATCAAGAAGTTTTATTGGATGCTAGAGGCACTTCAAAAAATGTTTGGAAGCCTGTGTGCCAACCTTCGCATCAGAAACTGCCTTTGTCTCTTGGGCTGAACAGTTTAGTGATTCAGAGCTAATTAACAAACCAGAAATCCAGCATTTTGGGGTAATTTGGGAGTTGCAATATCCCCCACAGTTCCCATTGCTCTGGCTTCACTGCCTCCAACACCACCATTTATTTTGGCATTTCCACATCAGACAGAGCAAGCAGCAAAACTTTCCTCTGGCAGGGTGTGGTGAGGGAAGTCTGCCATGGACTTCAGGGCACAAGGGTGACTTTGTTAAGTTAGGATAACTTCATCTGCCTTTAAATAGCAGTGTCTTTTCTGAAACAAGATGGGAAGTTTATTTTAGTTCCAGTAATAAACAAGAGAAAGGAATCTGTGTAATTCCAAAATAAATAAATGGCAGTAGGCACAGAGCAGCATATTTGCTTTCTGGTCTGCTTGATACTGAAGCTGTATCATGAAAGCCATTTTCTGTGGCTGTGATCATTATAGATAGGTTGTTATCTTCATCTCATAGATGGAAAAACTGGGATGGTACACAGAATAGGGAGTGACCTTCCTGAGCTCATCAGCAGAACCAAGTAGCAGAGAGAAGAATCTGTCTGCTCACTAAAGGATGTGGTTATGCTCATTATGCTAATGCCTTCATTTTCTGAATGGATCCTACACTCTCACCTGGCTTCTTTTTCTAAAAATAATGATGCATCTTTTCACTGTTTCATTCACCCACTTGGCCCCTGTTATCGTTCCATTTCTGTGTCCAAAAGCCAGCTGCTCTGAGGAACTGGCTGCTCTGAGGAATATTGACTGTGCAGTGCAGGTAGTGCCCCAGACTTTGCTGGGTGTGCTGCTTTGGGCTGGGGCAGAATTCATTTTCTTCCCAGTGGCTGGCATGGAGCTGTGGTTTGGGTTTATGCTGAACACAGGGTTGATAATATAGAGATGTTTTTGTTACTGTGGAGCAGGGCTCACACAGAACCAAGGCCTTTTCTTCTTTTTGTGTTACACTGGTAAGGAAGCTGGAGGTGCCTGGGAGCTTGGGAGGAGACACAGCCAGGACAGGTGACCCCAACTGACCAGAGGGATATCCCAGGCCATGTCACGTCATTCTCTGTATATAAAGTGGGGGGGTTAATGAGAAAGAGCAGAGACATTTCCAGTGGTGCCATTTGTCTTCCCAAGCCACTGATGCCTTTTTCTGCTCTCAGGAAATAAAGGCTCAGACAGGGTCAGAGGGTTGGGGTCGTTTCCCTCGGTATTTTAATAGGATCCTGCCGTCCAGGTAGAACGCGGCGCCAAAGCCCCGTCCTCCCAGTCGAGTGTACAATTAAAGACTCTACACATTAGCAGATCTACCAGGAGGGCCCAAGAAGGGGCCTGGGTGGGCTCACTTCTAGTTTACAAAATCTGTCCTGCTAGGAGACCTTGAGGGCCCATGAAAACAGAGTGTTTGGTCTCTAACTCTCCATGGTTTCAGGGGTGTTTGGTCACCCAGCCCTACTAAACACCATGAAACCGGGCTGAGCTATCACCTAAAGCATCACAAGTGTGCATGCTGATACTTGTGAATGTAGGGAACAGTGTAAGAAATATTTAGAAGAAAAGCAGAAAAATCCTTCAAGCATCACACTGTTACCTGTGATGGGGCCCTGCTGTCCTGGAGGTGGCTGAACACCTGCCTGCCCATGGGAAGGACTGGATTAATTCCTTGTTTTGCTTTGCTTTTGTGCATGACTTTTGCTTGCCCTATTAAATTCTCTTTATCTCTGAGAAGCCCATCTGCCTTCAAAGATTCTTCTTTGTCTTCCTGGGCAGTCTTTGGCCACATCTGTTCTAGGTGTAAATGAGTTCAAATAATGAGCCCAGGAAATGTCTCAAGCACATCTACAGTACCCCTGAGGTCTGTGCCACTTCTTGTATTTGTCTACACAGGTTTCCCAGGAAAAAAAATTCACTCTATGCATTCTTTTTTAAAGGCCCCCATAGTTTTAGAGCACAATATGAAAGTGATTAGCAGTAATGAGAGCTCAAAAGGGTAATTTAGTCTTCATGTTCATTTATTCTCAGCTACTCCTCTCCCTTCTAACAAAAGTGCCAATTATTTCAAATTATGATGCAAATCTTTGTCAACAAAGGATTGGTTGAAGAGATGCGAGTCATTTATTAAAGGTCATCTGAGTACACATCACAGGAAAACCACTTTGAATCACCATTGATCACTTCCTCATTCACATCAATTACCTAAACGAGAGACACTTCATATCACACAATAGCTTTCCTCCAAGTGCTATCTTGCTCATATCACAGCTCCTTTTTCTGCCTCCATTCGCCTGCAAATGCACCTACAGCTGCAAAAGAAACTTCAGAAAATGACTGTCTTTAATCCTCCTGAGCTGTGTTCTCACACTAAAATAATATAAAATAAAATGTTTGTGCTAACAACACAAACAGCTTGAGAAGTGACAAAGAAAAATTAGTCCTGAACTAGGTTTACACTCATTTATGTTGACTATAACAGTCACTTTGTGGGAGTTTCTTAAATCTTCTTCAGGTGACTTTAAGCAATTTATTTCAACTTGCAATTCAAAAGGTACTTTCTTTGCAGCAATGTTGCAAACCCATGCTGGGATCAAATAGTCCATCTGGTGTCTCTTGTACCTCTAACATCTTTCTCTCAGGAGAAAGGTGGTCTTTCAGACCTCATTTACCTGGCTGCCTCTTTCTGCTGCAGTATTTAGTGATTCTCTCAGTTGTTTCAACGGAACAGGGTTTAAAACGATCTTAATAAAAATTATTTGTCAGTAAAAAAAGAGGTGCTGAATATAATCAAATTTCCAACCACTCTAATCATTAAGATATAGGCAAATTAAGGGGTAAGCCCAGTGTATTTTATCTTTATTCAGGTATTGCATTCTTAATTTGAGTCGATTTGTTATGCTTAGAATTTACACCCGAACTTTCTCATTTTATTCAAGTTCTCTAGCCTGAACTGTGCTGACCTGCCAAATCATGCTGGGTTTCTTATCTGCAGGCCACATGCATACCTGCTTTTCTGATAAGACTTCTTTGCAGGTGTAGTGCTCAGGCTGGTACTTCAGACCATAACCTTTCATCTGCCCAAAAGCTGTGCGTGGCACATGTGGTATGAACTATCCCACTCCAGCCTCTTGCAGCTCTCTGGAGACTCTCACATCATATCCCCCTCTCCCTGCCATCTGCACATAAAATCAGCAAGGCTCCCTTATGGATGCAGTAGATAGCCATGAGTTTCTACTTTTTGTGGAATAAATTTAGTGCCCTCCACCTTTTGCAGTGTGTTGATGCTTCACAATCTCCACCGTATTTGGCCTCAGAATTAGATCTTGAGGCAGAAATATTGCGCTATCCTTATTTTACACCTGGCTTAAAGGTGTAGCACAAGAAGCCAGTGGCAAAGTGCAGAGCTGACTCATGATGCCTTTTTCTGGTCTTAGGAAATAAAGGCTCAGACAGGGTCAGAGGGTTGGGGTCGTTTCCCTCGGTATTTTAATAGGATCCCATTCCATGGCTTCTGCCGTCCAGGTAGAACGCGGCGCCAAAGCCCCGTCCCCCCAGTCGAGTGTACAATTAAAGACTCTGCACATTAGCAGATCTACCAGGAGGGCCCAAGAAGGGGCCTGGGTGGGCTCACTTCTAGTTTACAAAATCTGTCCTACTGGGAGACCTTGAGGGCTCACACAAACAGAGTGTTTGGTCTCTAACTCTCTGTGGTTTCAGGGGTGTTTGGTCTCCTGGCCCTATAAACACCATGAAACCGGGCTGAACTATCACCTAAAGCATCACAAGTGTGCATGCTGATACTTGTGAATATAGGGAACAGTGTAAGAAATATTCAGGAGAAAAGCAGAAAAATCCTTCAGGCATCGCTCAGAATGCCTTGGCAGGGTGATTTTTCCATGAATCCTGCACACGCAGAGATGCTGCTGTGGGGCCATCAGGATGCTGCCTCTACTGGCTGAGGCTGGATTTGTACCAGTCCTATAAAGATTTGTGCTAGTCACATAAAGATAAAAGGTTTGCTCTCCTTTTTCTTGCCTTTCAAGCTCCGCAGCTCCATGTTCTTTGAGGGGATTTCAGTGAAGGCTGTTGCCAGTGCAGTGTTTCTCTGTGTTTCTTGCAGGAGGCTGATCCATGGAGCTGTGCTGCTCAGCATGGCTCTGCACAGCAAAGTGCCCACAGCAATGATCACCCCGGGCACCTGCAGCACTGAGACCCCAACCTCAGTCACCCTGCAGGTGAGAGAGCCACAGAGAAAAGCAAAGGCTTGTTTCCTGACAGAGGGCAGGAAAAAGGGATGTTCCACAGCTCATCGAGACCACCCAAACTCAAAATCCTCTTTTATCCATTATATCCTCTCAAAGAAATTCATCAGGTCTGCACTGTGCTTTTGTCACCTTTCCAAGTTGAGTTCGCAACTGGGTATTTCAAGGACAAAGCCAATTGTTTTCTATATTAAAAATCTGAATGGCTGTTAGCAAATGAAATGTAAAAGCAGATAACACAGATAAATGAGCCTGGCCTAAAAATAACCTTGTTTTAACATACAGGCAAATGGGGATTTTCCAGGCTGAGGAGTTCAGTCAAAGACCATGCCTTAAAATAGCTCCCCCTATTAATAATGCAGGGAAGTTGAGACAGTAAATGGCTATTAATTTATAATATCTACTGAAAGAAATGAAACAGGATTTCTCATTCTCCCCCCTCGTTTTCAGTTATTCCCAGGCATGTAGCAGTATCCCAATTTGTGAACACACTGGAAATGTTATAAATACATATTTTCATAGAAAATCTAGCCCTGGGTTGGAAGAGACCTTAAAGATCATCCAGTTTTGAGATGTGGTTGAGTGTTTTATAGGGAGTGACTTTGTTAATTTTAGAAGAGTGATGCACATCAAATAATTACATTAAAAAGTAGACATAGATAAGTCTTTCTGGTGTGCATTAATAGACTAAATCTGGATATAAACTGAGCTAATTTTGAAGAACAATCTGAATTTTCAGATAAATCTAGATAGATTATCAAGTACCTCAAACGTTGCAGTTTTGGTTGAATGTTTACTTTCTCTGTACCTTAAAAAACGTTATGCTAAATTTCTTACAAGCATGTGTAAGAATGGAAAATTGGTGGACTCTGTACAATATATTTATAAATTGAGCACCCAGAAGTGAAATCAGGAATCTGGCTGCCATCTCTTACAGTGGCAAACTGTATATCAGAAATAGCCTTACTGTTCAAAAAACAAAACAAATCTATGTTAATTAAAATTTTCCATTTGGGAACTGTCTCGTTAAAAAAAAGAAAGCAGGCAAAACCACAAGAAATTGCTTCAGCTTTGAGTTCATGCAGTTCTAATAAAATTGTAAAATGGTGGATGAAATTCTCCCAGGAAAGTTAGTTGCCACTGATTTCTGTAGATGGAATTTATCACCAAAACATTTATCATATTACATAGAGTGAGCATCCTCAAATAAATATCCCCCCTTCTTTTTGTCTTACTTTGCATACTCCCTGTACAAATCCAAGATAACATTTATTGACACTTGTATCGGAGCTCATACATTGCTAAAAGCCCTTCTGTCTTTTTTTTCTTTATTTTCTTGGGTTTTTTTTAAATAAAGATTGACTTCCCAGAAACTGATTTGGAGTTCATAAAGCCTGAACCTGAAGAAAGAAGAGGTGATCTTGTGGAGCCAAGCCAGGAGTGCCTGAAGCACATTGCAAGACTTTCCCAGATCCATTCTCTCCTGCTGTGAGTTGTCCCCACCTCACCCTGCTGGTCCTTGTTGTGCTGTACAAACCCTATTGATCACAATTAAGTGTATCCCATTTGTTAAAAACAAAATTTTCCTCTGAAGGAGCCTAGCTTGACTGATTTGAGAAGTAACACCTCTAAATGAAAGAATAGATCACAGCAAGGCCTAATAAGACCCTGGAGGTGGCAGTGTATTTTACCAGTTTAGAAAATAATTGTTTTCCCCTTTCTATTGCTACATTTTTTCATGTCTTTGAGGCAAGAAAATAATTTTTTCATTCAAAACATAAGATTTTCAGGTAATGCAGTACATCTGTATCAGCATTAGCAAATGCACCTTTAGGTTCTGTGGGAATGGGCCTCCTTTAGTTTTTAAACACTCAGACTTCAGACAGAGCTGTGAAATGGCTTTTGAAAAATCTGTTTCAAGTTATAAGCAAGGAAAGAAGTGTGGAAAGTTCAGCTTTCACAGAAGGTGGGTACAGACAAAGTGGAACAAAGCACACTCTGAGCTGAGGTAGGTTAGTGTGCTTTCTTCGTTTAGCTAAAGGGATTGATCAAAACCTGAACAGAAAACTACTGAATTATTTAGGTTATAAGATATTTTGGTTTTATTTATGTTAAGCAGAAGGCCATATATTTTAATATAGATCTCATACGGAGGGAAATTTAGATACAACTCTACCTAAAAAAACCATAAACTTAACTTTTACCGAAAAAAGAGGTTTTAATAACATCTTTACCCTATTGAGACAAAGAAATGCCCTTACTTGCATAAAAATCCTCAGGTCCTGTATGTATGCAAAACATTTTTACCATCTTAAATGTCTTATAACATGTTTATATAAACTTTTGTTGCAACTAAGAAACCTAAAATCAAAACCTAAACTGCTCCTACCCCACCCACCCTTTCATTTCATCTCTCATCTTTAAAGCACGGAAAGAGAAAATGGCATTGCCTCTGAGTAAAGTCAGAGGGAGAAATCTGTTATCTAGAAAACATGATACAAGGATTGATTTCTTATCTCCCTTTGCAAGCTCAGGAGAAGCTTTGGCTGCTTTAATCTGAACAACAGATTGTCTGGTCTGGAGGATGCTGTTTGAAAGCTGAAATCTCTGCCTAAAGTTAACGTATGAAAGAGGTGCTTTAGCTGAACTGTCCTGCAGAATGTCATCCAAATGCACGAGATAACCAGACAGGCAATGAAGTTTTAGTCCTACTTTTATCTCCTTTTCTGTGTGTGACTTTTCCCACACGATCACAAAGGCATCTATCTATTGTCACAGAAGACAAGCCATGAATTCTGAAGTTGTTTCTCGAAGTCATTACCAGAATGATGCTTTTCCTGAACTGATTACTGAAAGTCAGGGTTGGTATCACAGTTAAGTTCCTCTTCTGCATACATTTATGAGCTTATCCCTCCAAAGGGAAGAAATTAACATTCACTCAGGGAAAAACATGCCCGACTTTGTGCTGCTGCTCTCTGCTCCTCAACACTTGGCAATTCAAAATTGCAAAGGAGAAAAGTTCTCCAGTGCCTACAGAGCCAAGGGAACTCATTTCTATGAGCTGTGAACGACACAATCTTGACAGTTAGTGGGACTAAGTTTTTTTTTGGCTAAGAATGTCCCAAAACATTGCAAATAGAAGGAAGACAACCTCGGAAAGAATGTAAACACTTGGATTTTGAGCCCTGTTTACACATCTGGATAATGAAATGCTTGTCTGGATGCAAACTATTTACTTACTGCCTTCTACTAGATTCCTCACACCTCATTCTGAAATATTTAGGTTTGTTTAAAGTTACAATTGCGTTATGCTATTAAATAGATGCATCACCAGCCTGGTCAAATATGACCATGAAAACCAATTTCAGTAATTATTTGTATGAACTGGGAATCTCTCTTTCAGAGTTTGCTTTTGAAGGCTCTGATATCAAATTAAGGAGATTGTCTGAGCTTGTCTCTCCAGGGAAATTTATTTTCCTGTTTTCTGATGTGTCAGAACCTGAGATTTAATATGCATGATGCGAAGACGTCTGAATTGTTGACAAATCAGATGATATAAGGCAGAAATTATTCTGAGGCATTTCTCACCGTGGTGAAATATGTTGTGATGACTGATCATTTTATCAATATGACATTTAGATATCTGCTATCTCTGTGAGGAGTCTGGTATATTGCTTCCTTTTTTTTTTGTGAGTACAGTAAAGCATGGCAAGGCAGACTTTTCAAACAAATAGAGAAGTTGCTGGAAGCTTTCCTTCCTTTCACCAAGCTCATATCAGTGCTGGAGGTAATCACACTCTGCATGTGAGTGCCTGTGCTCATGGTTTTGTGCATGTGCATGGATGTGCCTAAACATTCTTTTAAAAGGAAATAGGTTAAAAATAGGCACACCTGCATTAAAGAGTCAAAGCAAGGGCAGGAATGAAAGCTGTGACTTGCAGTGTTGTGCGTCTAGTTACGAAATTCAGATGTAACAATAATTAACCCAGTGACAACTGCACCTTCCTTGTCAAAAAACCTCAACCAGTAAAAAACAAACAAACAACACCAACAACAGAGACTGCAGAGAAGAAAATTGAGAGTGCTTGGAATGTGAAATAATCATTCATATATATATATATATATGTGTGTGTGTCTTTTGACACTTCATTTTTATATGACCTAAGGCTGACAGATCCAGAGTATAAGGATCACTTTTCTTATAAAAGCTGGTCTGCAGAAAATGATATCCTACCCCAAGGAAAACATGTACTTAGCTGAAAAGCAGTGTTCTGTGTGACTTGGCCCCTCTGTACAATAAAGTTTGTTGCTACACAAAGCTTCAGGTGGTTTTAATTTCAAACTGAATTTCTAATCTTCTTTTCCAGGCTCTCAGAGCAACAGAGAAGAATCTTGTGGTTTTATCGCTACTCCTGCACTAATCAAAACTGCTCCCTTCCTCTGGTGCTGGGCAGTGCACCCAGCTGGGACAGAACCACTGTGGCAGAAATGTATGCCTTGCTGAGGAGCTGGAGGTTCTCTAACCCTCTAGAGGCCCTTGGGCTGCTGACTTTCAGGTAAGGGAAAATCATCCAAGTAGGAAGGTAACGATAAGGAGAATGATCATTCAGTTTGCTCAGGCTTTGGTTCACTGGCTGTGCTTTTGTTTCTCTCCGTGTCAAAGTGAAAATGGAGCTGCAACTCTTGTGATGACCTTGAGTAGAGTGTGCCAGCCACGTCTTCTTGGCTGAGAAGGTTTCCTGTTTCTCACGATAATGGAAAGAGTATTCCATTCTCTAGAACAGAGTCAGGCAGTTTCTAGCAACAGGTGATCAGTCAAATACTTTGCACTTCCATAGCACTCCATAACTCCAAACTACTGCACAGACATGAGGTGACTGATGGGAGATAAGGAGGCTGAAGTATGTCTCTAGATTATACAATAATCTATGTAAATACATCCAGTCCCACGTGTAACCTATCTTTCTGAAGTAGGTTGGATGAAACTTTGAAGGCAGTTAAATAAATTCTGTTGTGGTGCCTTATGTTCCACCCCCACTTCTTGCACTGGGAGCTGATTGTTTGTCAGGACACCTCTCCTGATGCTGGAGATAGCCCTACCCCTGATGCAACAGAGATGTCAGGGGACAGAATCTGTATCAGCAGTTACGTTCCCTCCAGAAACTTGGGAGGTATTCTGCATCAAGTGACCTGTAAAAACATTACACATGCAGATGAAATGCCTGAGCAAATTTGTTTTATCAAGCTGTTGCTTGTCTTGGGTAAGCACAAGCTGCACCAGTTTTGCAATCTCAGTTTCATGCTGTACCCTTAGAAAAAAAATAAATCCCCTCTAAAGCTTTACTTGAGAAATATACTGTGACTTGATATACTTGCTGCCATATTATTAAAAATAGATATTTAATAATCTAAAACTGATTTTCTTCTGGTATTCCACTCTGGATGCAATTTCATAAGAATACTTGTATCCCAGGTTTCTATCTGAACTATCAGCAGTTTCACAGTTTTACATACATGTCTTTTTTATGTGTAGTGGGAATGGTGGAAGCAAAGATCCTGACAGATCAGATTCTGCAGCATAATATTGTTATTTATCATTATTAAATTATTAGGATCCAATTCTATTTTATCAAAGATCCATGTAGAAAGGAGTATATGGACAGTGTGTTGTCTTCCAGACTTCAGAGTAGAATGAGAATTTGACAGGGTTTGTCAGAGCATGCCAGGCTTTTAGATCAAACCTTTTGCCCAATTTTGTTTTTGTGTCTGGGTGGCATTTCTTCAAGGAGAGAGCTTGATTGTTCTTTGAAGATGCAGCTCTGCACGAGGGTGTGGTGCAGAATATCAGCCCTTTCAGGTGCTTCAGAGAGAGTTTAATGTGATTCAGTCTGTCCCTGAGTGTGCAGGGATGTTCTCAGTGTGCATCGGGTGCCCACTGCTCATTCTCAGTACCATAAAAATTGCTGGCATGGAAAGAGGGGAAAATGTCATTACTTTGTCTCTGGGAGTGGCTGGCACCTGCAGCTGTGCCAGGGAACAAGAACTTCTCTCCAGATCAGGATCTTAGATGGTTTGTCCCTCTAGTTTCTTTCTCACAGGAGATAATATCGATCCAGTTTTTTTACTTCATGGTAACACTGCAGAAAGAAGTTCTGGATCACAGAACAAATCCTCTTAAAAGAAAAAAAAAACCAAAAAAACCTGTCCTTCTCATATCCACAATATTTTGTTGGTGCATGAACAACTGGGAAGCCAGCCTTCAGAAACACAGAGGTTACTTTCAAAAATGTCTGGGTCTCTGGTTTAACTGCTGAGACACATGGAAATGCAAATTGAGAGAGTGGGTTGAAGGAGAGGAGTACTTTCCATATAAATGGATTTCTGAGGTTTCTTCTCTTAGTTCTCTATTTCTCAGATTTCTATCATTTTGAAAAAAAATCCAGCAGCACTGGATAGGGTCCAACCTCACTTCCCCCTTACCTTCAGTGACTTTGGATTATAGGCTCTTCAACTGAGCTGGTTTTGAACGTTCATTCAACTCCATCCTGTTTTCTGTTTGGCACTGACAACTCATCAGCTCAGTTCCTCACTTCTATCATCCACGAAACAGCTCTCTGATTTCTCGTGATTGCTGAGACACGGCTGAAAGATCCAAGTTCATCTAAAACACGAGCAGAATATAAAATAAATGCTCTTCATATATTCGTGTCTATTTTAAGGACTTGTGTTACCATCACTATCAAACCATGGGTGAGGAAAATAAATTAGAGCTGATCTTTGTCTACATTTATTGCTGGCAGCAGCAACTGCACTAAATCAGCCCAAAAGTCAGTCTGGTGCATCCTCTCTCCAGTGGTGACCAAGAACAGCTACCCAGGGAACACAGTGAGAATGAGCCAGAGTGACACTGCTACTCTCCCAGCTTTCAGTAGTCTGCAGCTCAGGGGCTTCCTCACACAGATTTTCTTTATTCTTATTTTACGAGTCCTCTTGCACTTTTTTTTCTATGATTTTTCCAAATTAAAATTGATTCTGCATAAATATTCAGCTTACAGCACATGCTGAAGCAAGGAGATCTGCAGCTTAGCTCTGTGCTGTGTAATTTCTATGCACCACAGTTTACCACATTTACCAGTACCATAAAAGAGACCAAGAGCTCCCAGTCACTCCAAATCCTGGATGCTTTCTTTGGGGGAACTTCAGTTTGCAGTGTCTTCAGGAGAACCTGAATCTGTGCTGCAGGCGTGTGCTCACTCTTTATATAGTTTAGAAAGGGCTCTCAAAATCTCTAGTTACTTCTGCAAGCCTTGGGTTGGGAGCTCACAATTAACCTTCTTCTCAGATCAAAATAAAGCTGCGTGTGTCCTGATGATTAAACTCAAACTCACATTGGTGAGGAGAAAGGAATTAAAGTCATTGGAGGTGCTTCCTCATGGCCTGGGTTGAGAGGCAGCATCACAGAGCTTTGGGAGAGCTACCACAGCCCATCAGATCAAACCCCATTGTCAGGAGTCTGAACTGGAAAGCTCTTTGCAACTTTCTGAAGCTTCTAAGTTGTTTTGTTTACCTCACCCAGTTAAACAGACCCTTTAATAGGTGTTTCTTGTCCTTTGAGTGTGTCTCTCTTGCTTATGCTCTTCCACTTTGCAGGCAACTCTCAAATGATAACACGCTCATTTATGCAGTGGAACTTTCATAAATGGAAAACACAATCACGGTACATTTCACAGATAAATTCAGTTGCAACCTTGAATCCAGTGCTTGGAGCATTGATTCTTAGAGCCCTAGAAGCCAATGCTTAAAAAAAGGAATTTAAAAAACCATAAATGTTTCTTTAATCAATAAAAATGCGATGGAGAGGATGGGAGGGGGAAGTGTAGAAAAAGATTTTACACTCTTACCTCTAATTTCAGGGAAGGATGGTTATAAGTTCTTGCCTGAAATATAAAATTATCCCTAAGGCAGAAGTTACAGAGATGGTCCCTCCTACTCAGAACTTGGTGCCCTGTGCATTTTGCTGTTGATTTTGCTTGAGTTTGGTAAAAAGCCAAGCTTTAGTGAGTTAGAGCTTTCTGTAGTCGTATCTGCATTGTGTGGCACTCTTACCAGGGAAGTAACACCAGTACACTCCTTTGCTCAGAGAATTTCCTTGGTGACTGAAGGAAACCAAAGGCAGGCTTAGCAATGCCATCATTTAGGATGTGTTGCTAGCAGGCCAATATTTTCTGTATATTTAGAACAACAGTGATTAGGAATTTTTAGATAAATTATCTTTCTGTTCAAATTACTGCAAAGGAAAGTCCAAGCATATTTGTTAATCAGAAACAGCGAATCTCTTCTTCAGCTCTTCCAATTTTTTCGGGGCATTTTTCTTGTTGTTTTGATTTTTTTGGGTTTTTTTCTGTTGTTTTTGTTTTGGTTTGGTTTGGTTTTTTGGTTTTGTTTTTGATGGGTTTTTATTGGGGGTTTTTTTGTTTGTTTGTTTTTTGGTTGTTTTTTTTTGTTGTTTGTTTGTTTGTTTTTTGTTTGGTTGGGGTTTTTTTTTGTTTTTCTTTTTTGGGGTTTTTTGGGGTTTTTTTTTTCTGGCACATTTAGCGTGCACTTGCAGCCCTGTGAGGTGTCCTGGTTAGGAATCAGGAAACTGAGCTAGAATCAGGAAACAGCCACAGAAGAAAATGTGTCTTTTTCCAGCACAGTGCATGGCTAAAACCATTTTGAAGAGAGAAATTTTTGAAGTAAATTATGGAGGTGAAGATGTAGCCTCCCAGATAGGCTTAAAAATTTTCCTAGAAACTTCCTGCTGAATTCTGATTCCATCAGGGTGACTGCACAGGAAAGGACATTCCTTTAAAACCAGGTGCCAAATCCATGGTGTCTGACACAGTTTTGGTTGGTGACTGTCACAGAATTATTCTTGATTTTCACTTTATGCAGCAAAGTGGCCATTGCATTTCAGAAGTTCAGCTATCTAACCAATAATTATAATAAAATGCCATACCTTGAAGGCAAATTTTGTCCTTATACCTCTGAAAGCCAAATTGATTTAGAATTGTTGAATCAGATTGTCATTGTTTCAATGAAAGGAGAATTTAAAATGTTCCCTTGGAATGCCCAGCAGAGTATTTATAAACCAGATAGAAGGAGAGCATATCTTGCCTGTTTGCTTCTTGTTACTTGGCTGTAGTTGTGCATCAACATGGAGAGCAAACACAGGCTTGGGCAAAGAAATGAGATAAGAACAAAGCAACACTCCACAATTAATTGGATACTTTGATGTACAGAACACGTTACTGATAAAGCTTTAAAACTGCTCATGCTTAATATACATGAAATTTAGTGATGACTTAGATGGCAATGGATGCATTGCTAGGAATAGACAAGTCTTTAAGCAGTGTAACGTGATGAATTCTTTATTTTTTTTCACTGCTTTTAACCATTTTTAACTTTCTTGGCAATAAATTTGAAGGTAGAATGTTGCAGTAGAACAAGCAGACCACCATGCAGGACATTGCATGTTTTCTGTGCATAAATGTGCACTCCAGTCAGGCAGCTTGATCGAAATAATCATGTTTTCCATGGTTTAATCTTCAGTTTTAATGTAACAGAAAAGTTTGTCTCTGGGGTGGGAAGAACCTTCTAGATCATACAGGTTTCAAAAGAAAACTGCTTTTTGTTAATGTCTTCCTACTCTTGTCCTAGGATATGGTTCACCATATGGTCTCCATGACATCTTAAACTTATTCTTAGTTGTTTCAGTCAGAGTTTCTTGTAGAAAATCTATGCAAGCATCACTGAAAGTGTATTTTCTGTGAGTAAATTAAAGAGATCTATCTGCCAATCAATCAGCCAAAGCAAAAGCTGTTGAATTTGACCATGAACTTTCCAATGTGTGGGATTGAGAATGGCTCACGTGACTTCTCACAATGAAGAGTGAATTTTCTCTCTTTCAGCAAAAAAATTATGAAAATGCAGTGTCCTTTTTGCTGATGGTCTTTGTAATCTTTCTGTACTTTCCTTTAGTCCTCACCATTTCCTAACCTTCAGGCACTCACAGTGTTTTCTTTAGAAGCCTTCAAAGGAATGAACGAAATCACCAGTAGAAAGTCCTGCTTATGTTATCTGTAAGCTAAAACTAAATACCTCAATCATTATTCTAGTAGTTTCTTCCCTTTTCCTGTCTAATTCCTTTTAAAATACTTAAATTGTCTCACAAAACTTCCCTGTCTATTCTTTGAATCATTTCTCCCATATTTTCTCTCCTGGCCCAGTTGAATCCATCAATGACATGATATCCTTTACTACACAAAGGGGTTTTTTTTGTTTTCACTTGGTATCCTCACTCCAGCAGATTTGCTTGTTCAGCTTCCCTTGTTTCTGCCAGACTTAATAAAGTGCATTTCATGGGCTGAAGTTTTTCTGTTTAGAAAATGCAACAGAACTTAAAAAGTGAAGGGAAATTCAGAAATAAGTTGTTATAAGTGTTATAAGCCTCTACCTTAAAATAAGGTCTGTGAAAGGCTGCATTGTTCTCTTCAGAGATCATCACATGCCAGAAAATGTAGAGAACTGAGCAGTTTCACTCACCTGACAAATACATTCCAGTGCAATAAAATTAGAATAATAAAACTGTTAAAAATTAAATACACATCTATTTCTCATTTACAGCCAGTTCACCACTGGCAGGTGGTAAAATCTCAAGAGAATTTCACAGATCCACAGGACACCTCAGCAGTGCTCAGTTTTCTGTTTGAATCTGATGTGGCTGAGAGGTACAGCCAGACAAATAGCTCCTGACTGGCTATCTGGATGAAAAGAGTCAAAGACTGATAGTTGTCCTTATTTCTAAACCAAATTGTAATCTCTGCTCATCCAGCTCAAAATTCAACTTCCACAAAAACATCTTAAAGTGTCAAGGGAGATCTAATAATCTACTTAGAAGTTAAAAAAAAATAGGTGGCTGTCAATCACTGGCATCAGGCAGAGAGGGAAGAACAAAACTGCAAAAAGGGTGTTGAGCTTAAATAGGTGAGTGTTTCACTAGAGAAAAACAGTTTCAAACTCCTGGAGAATCCAAATTGTGAGACAAGCTGTGGAGGGGACATTTAAAGTCCTGCATAGTGTGATCTGTAACTGAGGACTAAACTCATCAATTATAATTTACATATTGGTTATTTTTTTGGTAGAGCCTGTGATGTTTCTGATGACCTGGAACAAATATGTAAAAAGTCATGATCTCTGTTGTGGAGTACTCATTGCCTCAAGAGAGAACAATTAAATTGGCCAAAAGAAGAAAATTGCAAGATATTACAATGCAGCCAGGCAAATAAATGGGGAATACTTTGGTTCTAGTCACAGTGAATAGAACCACAACACAGGGGTTCTATTCAATGTAAAATTTATTGACCAAAAGGTTGTTTGATGAGGGGGGGAAGAAAAGCAAACAACTTTCCACAAAAGTGGGTGGAAACCTAAACCTGGATGACAATTACCATTTTGGAACTATGCAAAAAAAGATCTTATGAGCACTGTTGAAAGATTTTGTTTTAAGCTGAGTGGTTTTTTTTTAATATAAATACTCAGATATTTGGGTGACAGCCATAAAGGAGCAAGGAAGAGGAGTCCTTGAAGATCCTGCCTCTCTGAAGCCAAAGTCAGAGGTCACATGTCAGGAATTCTGTCAGTTCAAATCCCTCAAAATATTGATCTGATGTAGACAGGCTGTGCTGCAGATGAGCTCCTCTTTCTGAGGAGTGTCCCCTTAAAGGCTGGAATGTGGGATTTGTTGTGATAGAGTTGTCTCACTTCCCTGCTTTCGGAGTTTTCAGCATGTGTAAATAAATAATTGCATATTCATTGCAGCAAGCCCTGGAAATCAGCTCTCCTCTAATATCCAAACTATAAAGCTCCTTTTCTTAGGCCTGAAGTGATTTCTCTTGCATTGAGTTAGAGTCAAAAAATCAATTAATTTTGTCCTCTAATCAAGGCTAATTTATGGATTACTAAAATCAGATTTGATGCAACTCAAACATTTGCAAGATTATTCACTGGAAAAAAAGCCTTCCAGCCCTAATTAAGTGGCAGACTAAAAGATGGCATCGTTTCCAGGCATGTGAAGGGATTTTTTTTGCTCAAATCTGCTTCCAAACCGTACCCTTTTATTGGCTTTCAGCAAATAAACTGGCGTAGGCAAGCATGAATAGCATAAGCACCATGTAATACTAGTGGAGTTCATAAGAGTTTGCAGTAATTCCAGTGTTTCTGAGCATGTGAAATGTTTGCTCAAACACAAACGTAAGGGGGAAAACAAACAGAATTAAATATTGTGCCTGTGCACAGTATTTAAGTACAAATTCAATATTGTACTTGTACCTGTGGCCCCGAACAACACTGAATTAAAAAAATAAATAAAAAAATAAAGCAATGGCTTTTACATCTAGTGATTAACAAATTGTCAGATAGTTAAACAAACATGCTAATTGCCCACTCTGTTCAAAAGACTGAACTAAGCCTCAAGCTGACCTGAAGATTTACAAGCTGAAGGAAACAGTTCAGTCACCAAGACCAACAAATCACCAAAATCTCGTTCAGAAATAATGCCAGGAGCCACTTTTCCTGCAGCAAACCTCCCTGCAGATATTTCACCCCAGTGCCTGTCACTGCCCTAATCACATCTCCTGGCTCTGCTCCTGGGAACTGAGACACAGCCCCACTTTGGACTCAAACCAATTCTAAACAAATCAAATGTCAGCTGCTGAATTTTCTGGAAAGTTTGGGATTAAAGTAATGTTCTCATTTTTTTTGTCTAGCTGGAAAAAAAAATATATATAGGAGTTTATCTCCTTGTAGCATTGGGTGTATTCAGATCTTGGCTGCTGGTAAGGACAAGCTGTAACTAAGTAATAACATTTTTCTGCTTGGCCTTGTGCCTGTGCAGAGAGTATTTCACTGTTCAGTAGCCTGTTGAACTAGGCAAGAAGGGAAGGGAAAGACTCATTTCCATATTATCTGCACATGCTTGGCACACAACCCTTCAGAGCAATTGCATAATTAGGAAATAGGATGATATGGATTATTTTTTGTAATTTATAGTCCTCCTTTAAATATGTTTTGTTGTAAATAGCTATGTGAATATAAAAGCAACAACTTCTCATTCCTAATAGGTTGCCTAGAATAAATAAGTAAAAAAGAAGCCTTGAGAAAGATGCTAATTTGGGCCTAGAATGATAATTTATTTATAATGTATTCCTCCTCTCCCCATCAAGGCCCTCTCAGCATTATAGAAAGAATTATAAACCATATTAGAAACGTCATTAAACACGGACCATAACAGACTTACAAAATAGTAAAATCAGACCTGAGTCACACTGCTAAAGGGTGATGGAAAGTGTTACAGATTGCAGCTGGTTAAGGCCTTGAAAACCATTTTTTTCAAGCCCAACTTTCCACCTTTTTTTTTTTTTTTTTTTTTAATCAAAACATCCCCATTTTTATTAGATGGCCTCTAGTTAATTCACCGATCAAAGTGTACAAACTGTTCTGCTCCAGCTGGTTTTATTGAACTTAGAAGCTCAAGATTCAAGCAGCAGGTGCCATTATATTGCTGAGCACTCAGCTTTTCAATTTCTTCGCTTTTTATCTTGGTACCAACAAGAAAATGTGGCTCTGCCTCCTCTGTTTCACGTCTGATTTTTAATCCTGTATTATTGGCAAAAGGTGCTGGGTGGGAAGGTGGGAGGAGAGCAGCCTGGTTTTGTGCTGAGCTCTCGAAGCCGTGGCACTGCTGGCCTGTGGCAGCTCCTGCCGTGCATGAAGGGTCTGATTTCAAAGGGGTGAATTGACAGCACAACCCTTGGCCCTCAGTCATCATTTTTTTGTGTGCCTAGACTGGCAAATCAGAGATTTCTCCCAAGAGCCTGACAGCCCCTTCAGTTCAGAGGGTAGGGACTCACTGCTTTTTGTGAGCCTGGTGCTCACTCTCAGGGAACTGCATCAAAGCCCAGCAGCTCTTCTGAACAAAATCCAGTCACTGTGGGGCTGTTTGAAGGCATTTCTGCCCCTTAGGCAGGGGTGACCCTTCTTGTACCTCTCATAACTAAAGATCTCCACAAACATTTCCAGTTTGCTTCAGGAGAGGACAGAAAATATTCCTGGGATGGCAATGGGGAACACGCAAGTACTGATACACAAATAATGGTGGCACCACATGGCAGGTGGACACAGGAGAACAAATCTGCTCCTGTCCTTGTGAAAGCAGAGCTGCAGCAAATCAGCCAAATTTGAGCCAATCCAGGCAACTTCTGTGTGTGTGAGATGCTCTGAGTATAAAATCATAGAATCATTAGGGTTGGAACAGACCTCTGAGATCATCGAGGCCAAACTTTAATGATTAATGTCACAATGGCAAAATGTTAAAATGTAGAAAATGTTTTTCTATTTTCACAAGAATTCCTTAAAAGATTATCTTTTGGCTTTCAAATATTAAAAGAGACACTGTATACTTTTTGTGTTTTCCTCTGAGAAGAGAGAAAATGTTCTGTTAAGAGTCGGTTTAGATCAATCAGGTTGCATCAAAATTGCATTCTCTTTTATAGGAAAATGTTTTTACCATCTATAATACCCAGCCTTCTTTTTCTGCATTATCACTGCTGCCACACAGTGTTTTCCTCTTTTATCATTTTTAAAATGAGAGCTCCATCACAAAATCTATACCAGGCTACAGCCACCCTGGTTTCAGCCAGAATTAGTTGAGAATGGAGCTTATACTGAGTTCTCAGACATTTCCTCATCAGAAATGTCTTTTTCACTGCCTTGGAGCCTTTCTGGGGAAGGTGTTCATTTTTTTACCAAATTCCACATAATCAAATCCTAAACATACTCAACTCATGTTTTCAATTTCAAAATTGCTTTTGTTTAAAAAGTAGTTTTGATTGTGCTATGACAGAAAACAGAAGAGCTGATTTGGGAATAAATTACCTGAAATGAACCCTTTTTGAATGGGAAATTTCAAGCATTTGTGTTGTTGCTCAGAACAAATGAAGTCTTCAAGGGACTGTTAAAAGCTCACATGGCTCAGAAATCTCCAATTTCAGATAAGAAAGAGCAACAACAGATCTGTAATTTGCTTCATATTTTGGGAAATTACAATACGTGGTATTTCAAATTAAAAAAGGTGTTTGAAGATTAGGTTGTTTTTTTTTTTTCCCCTGTGTGGCACTGTAAGAGTCAATCCAGTTAAGTCATCTGTGGTGTGTTTCTTGTTGCAATAAAGCAAATTAACTGTTTTTTTTTTTTTTTCTTCTGTTCCATTTTGAGAGAAAATCAGTTTTTCTAACATCTTCTATCAGTGAGAGCTCAGGAGAGCTGCAGTGGTCTGGTAGCTCTTAATGATACCTATTTGTTTTGCTCCAGTTTTCCAGATCAAGATATTCGCAGGGCAGCAGTCCAACAAATAGAAAATGTGTCAAATGATGAATTGTTGGAATACCTCCCACAGCTGGTTCAGGTAAGGAGGAAATTGATAGCCCAGGAAGTCTCCTGTCCAGATCAATAACTTCATTAAATGCTTTTGATGCTTTCAGGTTGGTTGATGCATTGTAAGAGGAACAAATAAGTCTGGTCAACTGATGTAATGAGTGGATTAAAAACAGGGCTGAGGGAGAGACTGCTTCCAGCTTAGGAGAATGGAATTGTTTTGGCATTTGAACTTTCATAGATGGCAAATGAAGGTATTTTCAAGTAACAAAGAAAAGTAAAAAGTGCATCTGAACAAGGGAAATGCTGCTCAGGTGACAGGGCTTCCTTGCTGTCCAGGAAGGAAATGCTGTTGCCACAAATTACTGGGTTTTTAATGCCACATATACTGAGAAAACCACTGTCAACACAGAGTAAAGTGGGCATTTGGGTGTAGAATTATCTTTTTATTGCATTTCACTGGAAATGAATGTTGTGCAAGTTATGGCACCACTGCTTCCAAAGCACTTGGTGATTGAATGGGTCCTGTGTTGGGGCTGAGCAGGAACTTTTGAGAGCTCTACCCCTGTAACACTGTGCATATAAATGATTCACCATCCACACTGCAGAGTTTCCCAGGGTTTCTCTCTCTGTTTGTGGTGTATGCTTATCTAGACAGATATCTCTGTATGCATTTATGGATGTGTTCATGTAATCCTCTACTGTGAGGCTGTGGAACCTTCACAGCTTTACAGCACTCACAAACTGCTGTGGCCTTTCACCTTCCACAGCTCCTGTTCCAAAATAAGTTCATTTTCAGGATATTATATTATTTTTCAGATAATCAGATAAAAAAATTAAATATAGCACTGGCAGTTTTAAGTGGGGGAAGAGAAATCACACATTTACATGCATGTTAACACAGAATCAGGATTCTCTCTGTCTTCAGGTGGTGGCAGACCCTTGTGAACTGAAGTTTCTCATTGCATTTCCAGAGCAAACTCCTTATGTCTGATTGCTTTGTTCAAACTTAGCACTGGGTCCTTTCTGATTAACTTTTTTTATAAAGGAAAGACACCCAAGCCAGCAGAAAATTGATTTTTATTATCAATTTTTCTATGAAGGTGCTCAAGTTTGAGTGGAGTCTTGAAAGCCCTCTGGTGAAACTGCTGCTGAATCGTTCTCTTCAGAGCATCCAGGTAGCCCATCAGCTTTACTGGTAAGATCATTTCCCTTTGCTACCACAATAATTTTCTGTCACACTGAAATTTAGCCACGATTCCATCGGTGATAAACCCTCTTTTGATTTAAAATCAACACAAAAACTGAGTTTTGCTCCTTCCCTTTCAGCACTGGGTATGGGTAATTGTATATGAGCCCTACTTATTTCTGCCTTCATCCTGTCCCTGGGCAGGAGGAAGAGGGGGAAGTTCTGTCCCCTTAAATACCATTTGGTTTTTCAGCATTTCTTTTGTTTGGGTCAAAACCAGTCCCCAATAGTCCCCAAAATTTACAAGCACTGGTTTACTTTCAAAGGAGGCTGCTTTTGTGATTTACCTGACCTCTCTTAAAGCTGTCAGAATTCTCATGTGTGTCAAAATGTGTGTCTTACCCATTTTTATATCAGCCTGACTTGTGATGGTAGGATTTTCAACAGTTTCTTTTCATGGTTGTGGAGATGTACCAGGCCTGGCAGAAATTGCCATTCACCACCTACCTCTGCAATCCAAGGAGTCCTCTTATTGAAATATTGAATGATTCTGTTTGCTGTGCTGTTACATCAACGTTCTCTAAAAAACAATGTGGCTTTCTGCTGTCTCAACATCTGCCCTGTGAGCTGAAAAATCAAACTCTGCTGTGTTTTCCTTTTTTATTTCCCATCTTTAATAATGATGGATGAACTGAGCTTTCATTTACAGTTCAACTGGTTCAAATCCCTTAAACCAAAGCTTCCCTCCCTGCAAAGGAAAGAAAACAATTTGAAGTGAGTTATTTGGTTGATGAAGTGTGGGGTTGGGAAGAGCATAAATAATACTTTCATACCTGCATGGTCTCTGGAAGTGTTAGTGGGGATAAAACAGAATTATTAATGTGTTTGTTTTACAGAAATGAGTAGGATAATGTGCTTAATGAGCATATCTTTCAAATAAAGAGGAGCCACATTTAGTGAGCCATTTTTAGTGTCTGAAATAAGCCTGAGACAATTTCTACTAATGTTAAACTCA
Source organism: Eopsaltria australis (assembly GCA_034509425.1). Classification (NCBI taxonomy): domain Eukaryota; kingdom Metazoa; phylum Chordata; class Aves; order Passeriformes; family Petroicidae; genus Eopsaltria; species Eopsaltria australis. The sequence goes on from JAVTVJ010000194.1 coordinate 1,646,726, forward strand.
GTCATACTTGGTATAAAATATCCATTCTGGAGTTCTTAAATATGCCCTAAGAGTTTGTAGTTTTCCTGTACAATTAGAAATTATATCTCGGGGTCAATGGATGGGTGAACATCATTAATTTGCCTGTGTTTTCTTTAATTCTTCTTCTCAGAAGAAAAATGATTGACTGCAGTCTTCTTTATTTTGCAGTACAAATCCCTATTTTCCCCCAAATTTTGCTCCAGCTGTCTGATATTATAACCTTGGGTAATATAGAGCAGTTATTATTGAATAATATATATCATTATCTGGCACAGTGCAATGTAAAGTGGCAAAATGAATTTATTTTATATATAACTTAATGTATGGGGTAACTACATCCACATCAGGCGGGTTATTCCTCAAGGTTCACTGCATTCTCTGGCTTTCAGCTGCTGGTAGCCCTGTTCAAGCTGGGTGCCTCTTTTATTTAAGTGTTTAGTTCAAATGTTTCAATCTAAACTGAGAACAAAAATATGGCAAAAAGTCTCTTAAAATGTTACTGCTTTTATTCATCACATACACTTATGGGTTTTTTGATTACTCTGCTCCACTGTGTTCTTCAGCATTAAACTGTTTTTTACCTGACATTCCCATTTATGTATTTACTCATATTCCTGCATTTTAAGACAGTTTCCCAAGCCATAAATTCTACTTACAAGCTTTACCAGAAATTTTGTGGCTTTTATGAATAAAGTCTTAAATAATTAATAAAACCTTTCCTTCACAAATTGAATTTCGGTCATTATAAAAGGGAAAACAGAGATTTTCTTCCACTTACTTCTAAAGAGACTTCCTTTAAAAGAAGTTCAATGATTTAACAATGTGGGGAGCACGTGTGTGCACGTACACTCACATAACTTCTTTAAGAAATGTGATTAAGTTACATTTTATTCTCAAGTGTCACGTTCTGTTTCATTCCCAAATTAGCTATCAAGAAGGGAGGACTGGTAAAGAAACAAACTTTAGTAACAAGTTTATTTTTAATTGTAATGAATGGCATTACCATTCTACTGTTAAATAATGCAACAATGTGCACGCTGTACCTGCCCAAAATAAGACTTGGAAAAGAAGGCTAATGCAATATAGAAAACTGCTGAAGTGGTTTCAGAGCCACAGGAGAAAAGTCAACTGATTTGAACTTCCATGTTTTACAATTCTATTGTCAATCTAGAAATTAATTACTAGAAATGGTGGTGACTGTCAACACTAACTTATTTTAATGACAAATACTACTTATAATGGGATATCAATTATTTCAAATGGACTCAGTTTCCCTGCAGGTCAGAGATAAGGAGCTGCCCAACAATGGTTACCATCTCCTCACCTTTTTAATATTAAAGTTGGATAGCAAATTGTTAATTTCTTTTCATCAAGCAGTGATAAGTTTGTCTGATGATTTTATTTGAAAATTATAGGACAGTGACTGGCAAAGTGGACAGAAGAGAGAGAATATTCATTCTTGGGACATACCTTCAGCTGTTATAAATCAGGATAGTTTCAGTCTGTTCTTTGCTTGTATATTTTATAGATTTGTTCCATTAATTCTGCCATTGAGAATGAGAAGGATCTTGCACCCTCTTTGAATGTTTGGGCTTTTTGTTATAATTTGTGTCTTTTCCCTTCTCTAAATTCTTGAGGAATCTGGGCCATCCAGCAGTGTTTTAGCTCCTCATTGGTCCTTCTGAACCTTCTGCCCTCCCCTTCCCAAGGAGACTAAAATTTGCCAATGCACAGGACACATGCCCCACTTAAATCCCATTTTAGTCTTATTTCAGGGCTTCCTAATGTCCATGAGGCATGGAGAATTATCCCACTCCCTTCCAGACTGATGCTAGTCCCACCAGAGCTCCTGGGAGGCGAGCAGGCTGGAGCAAGTTTCCCCACTCCCTGGAGCTATGGTGACAAGTTATTAAACTGGTTTTAGCCAAGCACAAAAAGCTGCTTGAGGGGAAAGAAACCTGCTGAGCCCTTTTGGGCCCTTCTGCTCATTGAAAGCTGCTGTTTACCTCCTTTCTACTTGATGTTCCACACACAGGTGGGTTTTTGTCAGCTTTCGTGCTGGAGTTTTAATCCACCTGGCCTCCTGCCAGTCGGTTTCGCTCTTGCTTGAGTGTTTTTTGGCTTTTAGCTGCTGTCACAGGTGGCAGCTGGAGCTGGAACAGCTGGCTGGGGCAGCAGGTGGCCAGGAGAATGCTTCACAGATGGTTGCCTTGCACAGGAGGATTGAAGAGCAGGGAGAAATGCAGCGTCCCCCAGGAGCCGCGGCAGCTGCTCGAAGGTGCTGCTAAGGAACAGGTTCCGTCGTCCTGGAAGAGCGGGAGCGTTTGTAAATTCTGGTTTGCTTAGCTCAAGAAAAGAAAAAGTCAGGTGAAAACCTTGCTGAAGGCAAAATGTCCTTTTGTGGCTTGTCTTCTGAGTCATTAAAACTTTGTAGAACTTTCCTGGTTTTTGGCATTTCTGAGCTACGTCTTGACTGACAGGAGAAAAGGGAGTGATCTCCTGTCTTTGGCAAGTCCACATCTTGTAGGAAAGAGAGAACGTGGGATTAAAAAGGAACTTGGTGGAATCCAGCACACTGGAAACCATGTGAATCAGACTATTGATCTCATGGCTAGAACATAATATTTTATTTCTTTTTTCTCTGTATACAAAAAAAGAACTATAAGAAGCAAAAAGAACACGAGCAATGCATAAAAGTTTAAAAATACCCCAGCTACATTTTGTGCTCTTGGGAGGTTTATGCCTCAATACCTTCTTCTCCAAAATCATTACTACAGTTTCATTCAGCACTCCAACATTGGAATAATTGCTTCATATTTTCTGGAAGGAAATAGATTTTTAACTGCTGAAACTTGTCTATGTTAACCATAATTTACTTAAAGAGTTCAAAAGAAGGAATAAATCAAGCAGATCCTCATTTGTCCAACATTCTTAATTACCTCAACATTAAACAGATGACCATCCTCCAGATCTTTTTCGTCCTGCATTATCATATCTTTCTCTGACAGTCAGAAGTTAGGAAGTCTGCTAATTATTAAATGAACTTCCTAAATAGCTGTGCAGAGCAGGCTGAAAACCCCAGCCCATTAAAATGACAGTAATGTAAATACAAAAAATGTCTGTTCTTGTTTTCCTGTAAATTTGGTCCTTCTTACTGAGCAAAATAAAAAAGCATTTAATCATATGTGTAACTTTAAACCTGTGTAGGAATAGCCAGTCCAGGTGTGTGTTTGATTCAACTGAGTGGTGATTGTGAATTTCATTGGAATTCAGAGTATTTAATGTGATTGGTACGTTTTGGACTGCAAAGAACCTCAACCATAGATCACACCTTGGGATTTTATTCTGAAATCATAATTCTTTTTTATGTAAATCGACCATTTGGAGACCTTTTCTTTCTCTAGTTACTTATGGGTGTAGTAAATAACACCATTAGAGCATTATTTGTGTGAGATAATGATTCAGCCAACTTCTGTGCTAAGTGCTTCATGATTAGCTGTGTGGGCCTTGGGTTATTGCCTTGTAAAACAGACAGATAATTATTTTGTTTCCTAATTTACAGACTTTCCATTTTCTTGGACTCCATTTTTAGAAAAAGATGATGGCAAATGAAACAAAGAGATTGTTGTGAAGAAGTAACAACTGTTGGGTTTGACCTTTGGTAGTTACAGACTTAGTGAGAAAATGGTATATGTAAATCAACGAAATCATATCTTACATTTAATTAAACACATTTTAGGTTTTAAGGAAAAAACTTAGTATTTTAGGGTCAGTTTTCACTGTTTCTAAAGGCAGGGGAGTGAACTGGCTTTGACCTCAGGTGGAATTGATAAAAGGAGGTGCTAGCTGGAGGGCTGGAGGACTGTGGGCCAAGACCACATTTTAAACTTTCAAAATTTTAACCAAAAGGAAAACGAAAATAAATTTCAAAGAATTAAAAAAATCAAATTGGAAACACGACTGGGAAAGGTTAACAAAGAATCTAACATTTTAACATTTGAAATATAAAGAGGGAGTTCTTTTCCCACACTGTTAAATATCACAGAAATCTGTTTAAAAATTAATAAAGTTATGCCTTTTTGTAATTTAGTGAATATGAGAGAATCGGGTGAGTCACTGACAAAGGACATGAATAACATCGTTTTGCAGGTGTCTGTTTTTAATTAATGTTTCTCAGGAGAGTGAATGTGCTCCTGGATGTGTAGAAATCCAGGAATGCTGGGTGTTTTTGCAAACCCTGTGCAAGGGAAGAGGTGAGGTACCCTGGTGATCACAGATAATGTGAGCATGGAGTGAAGCATCATTAATTTCATTGGTGCAGGCAAATACTCAGCTGCACTAAATAAGTTACTGAACACAGAGATAACTCTGTGTGTGTCCCACCTTTGGAACAGAGGAAATTCCATGCCAAAAGTCGTATTCAAGGAGGATTAACTTTGTCAAGTGAAGCATAAAAGGTCTGTAAATGCCAGTTATTAGTGCATGTTACTGGAATGAAAAAACACACCACTGTGTATGAGCACAAGTGAACCTACTTAGAACTGCAAAGATAAACTGGGAAAGGGGACAGAGCTCTGGAAAGCTTTAATTCTTTTAGCTGCTTCATGATTTATAAGGTAGCACTAAGGAAAGAAGTTTTTCAGTGCATTGTTTTTCCAAACATGGCTGGTCTGATTTATTTTGCATTTGGCTCCTTTTGCAGTTAGAAATTCTGTAGCTGACAAATCTGGTTTTTCAGCTATGCCAGAAAACTCCCCATGAGCTTCAATTTATATCTAACCCCTCCAACAATGTGAAATGAATATGAATATGAAAGATGGGTTTGGCTTTTGGATCTGCTCTGCAGGAAGGATTGCTCAGAGCATTGTGGTGTCTCTTGACTCTGGTGCTGGGATGTTCTGGGCTGCAGTGGCTCCCCTGAGCAGCTGAGCAGTTTTGAGGAAGCAGAGAGGGATTCAGAGCAGGGTTCTGTGCAGGTGTCACACACAGCTTTCATCTGTGCCTTTCTCCTTTTTTTCCCCATTAAAAATGTTGTATTGTTTCTTCTTTCAAAAACGAAATGGGGAGCCAAAATTTTTCCTGATGGATACCTCAGGTAATCTTTGCTTGCCTCAGAGGGACATTTGGGGATATAAATCAGAATGGTAATAAGTCAGGAGAATGTTTGATGAAATGTTCATTAGCTCCATCTCTTCACATGGATCATTTTCAGTCGTGAATTTAAAGGATGTGGAATTATTTTGCTTTTTTTAAACTATGAAAAGCTACTGGAAAAGATGCCTGAATCTAATCCTAGAAGTAATTTCTCTACACTGAAATTTTCTTTAGACTAGGCCAATACTGAGTGGCCAACTTCAATGATCCGAAACGTGCAAATCATAAACAACAGGAGCTGCAATTTAAGGACGATGCAATTTTCCCAGACCAGGTTGTAATGACTTTGGAGAGATGGAAACTCAGTCGTGTTGTGTTTCACTGCTGAAATGCTGCCTCTGGAACCCAGAGCAATCCTGCAGTTGTGAGGGGTCCTCCAGTGGGCTTCTTCTGTTCTGCAGCCTGGTGGTGCTGCTGATTCTGAGGGCTCAGGTGAAACCCTGGATAAGGATGCCTCACTGTAATTTTTTCAGATGTAATATCTAAAAAAAATTTTAATTCAGTTGCATTTCATGATTTCACTTTCAGGTTTTATGTTTTGTGAATATTTGGGGAAAAAATTAAATTTATTTCCTTTTTATGAAACTTTTGTTTTGCTAAAAATGGCAATTATTGTACTCACAATGAGCCTGCAGATGTTTCAAAATTACATCACGTTACGTAAAACAGTTTATAAGTCTTGCTCTGGTATAGGTCTCTTTCTCCTTCCAGCTTAGCAAGCATTTGTGTTTTAACTAAAGTTGTTTGAACCAATTTTTGATAAAATTTATCTTGAGCTCCCTCAGAGAGTTGTCTCCAATCCATTTTTCTTGGAACACAAAGTTTTTTTTGCCTCTTGAGTTGAACAGACGCAGTTCAGGCCCTGATTTCCTTGGACTGATGTGTTTGGAGTGCTCATTTCCAGTTAGGCTGTTGATCACAGCCTGGTCTGACAGGCTGGAGTTTTGTAAATTATTCCTGTTTCTGAACACTGTCAGTGAGAACTTCAAGGAAAAGTATGAATAAACAGAGAGAGGCTTCAAGTGGACACAGGACATCCAGTGGAATGAGTTATTGGTTGGCTTAATGGTGCTGTCAGTTGTGTGTTTTCTGTGGTTAATATTTCTAGGTTTAGTCATCACTCTCCACCAGCACAAAAACTGGGCTTTGGACCTCTGCCTAAATAACTGAAATATTAGAAAAAAACAGAATCAAGAATTAGACATTGTTGAATACGTTCCATCAGTGCATGATTTAGCAGAAAATTGCTTTGCAATTTTTTTCTTCGATTTTGGGTAATTTTTCTTAGAAAAGAATTCCCTAATGTAAACCCAAATATAATTATTAACATATTTATAAATACATAAATAAATACATAAATAGAATAAAAGGGAATATTTCTAGGCAGGAGACGGGAAGGATTGATTAAAAGCCCTGTCAAGATAACAGTGCAGAATTGCTATAATTCAGTATTTTTAGGTGTTTGCAGATGATGACTATTTCAGGTTTAAACTCATAAAGCCCTTGCTCTTTGAAAACATTCCCCTAAATATTAATTGCTTTCAGAATGCTCACCCAAACTCAATGTTCTATTAGCCAGTAATCAGAGTGATGTCATTTGGATGGCGACCTAATTAAAAACCATTTGAGAGAGGAAAGCAAGAGCTGACAGAGGAGCTGTTTTTGTGTGGCCCTTTTGCTGGCCCAGCATTGCTGGGATGTTGTCATAACCTCCTTTCCAGCAAGAGAATTATTCAGGAGAATAATTGTCTCACATTGTCTCCTTCAGTGTTTTCTTGGCAAAGAGCCCACTTGGGTGGAGCTGATGTGCGTTGGATCCTTGAATTAAACTATAGAAAATGACCAGTGAATTTAAAGAATTAAAATTTCTTCCAAATTTAAACCTGCAAAATTCTACCCAATGGGTCATACAAGCCATAGGAATCTCTGCCAAAAGACAGCTGAATTTAGCTTTCCCTCTGCTGTCTGTCAAATACTCAGGATACTCTTTGGTGAAGATCAGCACAATATTTTCTGTTTCAGAAAGAAAATCAGGCTACAAGAATTGCATTTTTTTTCTCCAAAAGGCCTTTATTTCTGTGTAAAGGCATTTGGAGATTCGTTATCACAACATTGTATCAGTGGTGGGTGGCTGACAGAGTAATGTAAAGTAGCAAGGAATGTTTCCCTGATTTTTTTTTTTAAATGTTCATCAAAATCAAAACTTTTCACAGAAATGTGGAGCTTAGGTGGAAACATTCAGATGGCACGTCAAAAAATCTTAATTCCTCTGCTTGTCACTGGAGATGGGAAAGCAGAGACTTGTGACTGAGGTAACTCAGTGAGTGCCACATTGAGTTGTTTCTTGAACAATTTACTTTCCCCTTTCCATTGCTGTAAATCATCGCATCCCTCCTAAAACAACTCGCCAGCACACTTCCAACTCAGCTTAGAGGAGGCACAATGCATATTTTAAGACAATCCCTCATGCAAAGTTTGTTATTTCAGGTTTATTTCCCTCTCTTGGTGTTCACCCAAGTTGCTCAACCCTAAACCATTAACAGGTTGTCTTATTTCTTAGCTTGAAAATACTCTGTCTTTTAGGCACAGTAATTTTTGAAATACCACTGGTATCTCACCTCTGCAGTGTGTTGCCTGGCTGCTGTTCACTGCTGGCTGTTTCTTGAAGGAAAACCTTATGTTGAGGCAAAAAAATTAAAAAGAAGTCTAAAAAAAGTGTTATGGAATGGAGTGTGAGTTTTAAGTGAGATAAACTGGCAGCAAATATACGGGAAATTATTTGTTTGTAAATTTGATCAAAGCCTCAGTGCTGGAGCAGCAATTATTTTTCATTTGTCTTTCAAAGAGCTAGTACAAATCACCTCCACTGAAAATTTGAAATGGTGAATACAGATTTGTTCATATTCATTCCTTTATTTTCTACTCAGGATTTTTTCCTCAGGGTTTAGTGGGCAGTAGAAAAATAATGTTCTGGCTGAGTGCTTGCTGGCTCAAAAGAGGTTGCAAGCTGTGTAAGCAAAGCACAGTGGAGCAGCTCTGGAGTGGTGAAGGTTCTGTTGTGTGAATAGACAGATGTGGAAACAAAACCAATGTCTTTTGTCAGTATGGGAGGTAGTGTAAGTATTATAATAATGTAACATAGTAATAAAATTTATTAAGTGTTTATTTGAATAGAGAAACAGTGACAGGTGGATGATCCTTTCAAATCAGCACCCTCCTTCTTCCACAAAATGATATTTCCTTTCTTATCTAATAAGTGGTTTGTAGAGTTCAAATCCTTAGACATAAAGGGTGTCTCTTAAGTATTTCAGTGTAAGCAGCAAAGCCACTTTCAACATATCTCTCAATAAAATCCTGTTTTATGCTTCTTACACTTGATTTTTCTAGCTTGTGTAGCAAGGCTTATATCCAAGTAGATTTAAAAAATTATTTCTTTTTTCCCCTTACATAAGAGCTCAGTTTTCATGTTCAGCCTCCCCCAGCAATTGTTCACAGTCTGTCATCCAGTGAAATTAAAATAACTGTTCCCCCAAGGTTTCCTTCCACTTCATTCCCAAGATTCTTCTAGATCCACTTGGAAGTGGGTAGAGGCTGCAATGTGCAAAGCAGGAGGATTCTGGCAGGGGAAAGGGAGGAAATGGGGAATTCCCTCCACCTGGCTCTGCAAACACTTCTGTCTGTTCTGCTTCAAGATCCCAACTCTTCTCCCAGAAACAGAAGCCTGAGCAGTGTTCACTGGCTTGGGGAAGGAGGAAATTGCCACAGTGTTCCCAGGGTTTGCACAGAAGTGACACAAAATGTACTTTAGGCAGGCAAAGGAGCAAAGAGTGATCACTGAGGGAATAAATAAAGGGTAGCGAGCAAAATAGTTTTATAGGAGGAAAAGAGGAGAGCAGGCATAAGCAGTGTTGTTAACATAATTCTGCTGTGTTCTAATAATAATTTTGACCTGCAGTTAAGTTTAGATTCAGGTGAGTTCCCCAGAGAACTGGAAGATCTAGAGCCAGTTCCAGGAAAAGCATTGTTCCCAAGTATAACTTGTGCTGCTACTCTACCCTTCCTATACAGTGCAATTTTGATTCCTATGTTGCTGTATGATCCCCTGAAGATCCTTGTGCCTGGAAATGTAACCTCCCTGTGCTTCTGTCTCAAAGTTAGTGATTCTAGAGAACAGACAGACATCAAGTCTCCTTTTGGAAAAGCCTCTGGAGACTGGTACTTGACGGCTTCCCACAAATCCTGATGCTGGCTGAACTGTCCTCCTTTGCCTGGCATGACTTCTGTGAGAGCCTGAAGGACTGGGGGCCAAAGAGTGGTGAATATTCAGCTGTTCATTCCAAGGATGGAGCCCTCACATTTTGTGCACTGCAAAAGCTCAAGAGGATTTTGCCCAGGTAGTGCCACAGGCAAAACCCCAATCTCTGCTATTTCATGCACAAGGCTAGCTCTGACAGACATGGTTTAAACAGTGTAAAGAGTAATGTGGAGTCTTTGTTCCTACCCTGAAATTAATCTGTATCACAGGAATTTTGAAAGATTTGCTGTTCCTGTGACAGCTGGGCCGTGGCTTGAAGTGCTTGCCAGAAATTGCCCTCCAGTTTCAGTGAGGTTGATGGGACTAAAGACAGAAAGGACACTCAGAAAAGCAGCTAGGGCTAGATTAGAGCAGGGGCCAGACCAGGGGTACCTCCAGAGGTCCCTCCTGACATCAGTTACCTGTCTCTGTACATTACACATGAATCCTGTGACTGTCTTTGCTTCTTTGCTGATTCTGTTTCCACCATCCTTCAATTCTTGAGCCACCAGGACAGTCCTTAGATGAAGGCTTGCAGAATGGGGGCTCTTACCTTTGGGAGGATTGAGAATGCCAGGAGTGTTTTCCAAATAACCAATTTTGGATTGAGAATGCCATGAATGTTTTCCAAATAACCAATTTGGATTGAGGGTGTTTGAAGTGTTTTCCAAATAACCAGTTTTGGATTGGGAATGCCAGGAGTGTTTTCCAAATAACCAGTTTTGGATTGAGAGTGTTAAAAGTGTTTTCCAAATAACCAGTTTTGGATTAGGTGCCATCTCTTGGGTGGAGATTTTCACCAGTAACTTTCTGTAGTGTTCCACACATGTCCAGCTGAAGGAATGCCATGGTGGAACCCAAGGGACAGGGATTTTTTCATTACAGTAACTTTCTGTAGTGTTCCACACATGTCCAGCTGAAGGAATGCCATGGTGGAACCCAAGGGACAGGGATTTTTTCATTACAGAAGTAGGGATTTGCTCTTTCTTCTGTAGCATCTGAGGAAACCAAGCCTGAAGGCAACCTGAACAAACCCAAAATTTAAAAAAAAAATAGCTAGAGGGGCTGAGTTCAACACTGCTTAAATGAAGAGCTTTTTCTTTTGTTCATTTGTTTCAATCAATCCTTTTACAAATCCATAATGGAAAATATGAAGAAAAATTGTTAAAATAAATACCTTTAAGAGAAATTACCTGGTTATTCCTTTCTGCCCACATCACCAGTCACATGCTTGCACATAAAGGTTCTGCAGCTAGGCAGAAAACATAAAATTCAATGATGATATTATTTGAAAAATAGCTTTATAAAAAGCCATGAGTTGTAAGTGACAGCAAATGCTCTTTAGAATAAGAAACCAGTAGTTTTCAATTAGTGTTAAATGAGAAATTATGTTATGCCAGCTGATATTAAATCGGTATAAATGTCTGGATAAGTACAAAATTATCTGATGTCTGGAAAAAAAAAATTAATTTGCTGAATTGATATTAATCAGGCTCATTAGCTTTAGTGTGGCAGCTGCCATCTTGGCTAATGAAGAAGGGACTGAACAGGAATTTCCACAGTCAAATTCATTGGCTTGGATTAACTGAAAGAACAGTCCCTCATCATGGGTATTGTAACACATTCAACATTTTTAACTGAAGGAAGACCTTGTTTGTGCATCAGCAAGGAAAGTGGGGCTCTGTCTGGGAAAAAGGCTGTGCAATAATTCTCCTGTGAGCACTGGCCATGGAGAAGGTCAAACAGCAAACAAGATTTCTGTAGCATTTCCTTTGTTGAGTGTGGCATTAAAAGTCAGTATTTATTCTTCTACTCAATCTGCTCCACCATGTCATTCATTGGCTGTGATGATTTCTATCAGGAGAAGCACTTTAATTTAATTAAATTTTCTAATAGGCACCAGCTTTTGAGTGACTCACACCAGATCCTGTGTGTGTGCTTCTGTGGATGGGGCAGTTTGTCAAAGTGGTTTGAAGCACCCACAGTGGCAAATATTCCTGAATATTCCTGCTTTGCTGTGTGTGTGTCACTCACAAGGACATTGCTTGGTCATGGGATGAAAATGGAACCTCATTCAAAGGATGCCCCATTCTAAATCTTTTTTATATCAATTCAAAGCTGACAGGTTCTGTCTTCAGCTGTTGCCCAGCTTTGTTATTAGGAGTTTTCAGACCAGCAATTTAAAGGTTATTTAAACAATAATTTGCCTGGCTCACCCATGGCTGCCACCCCATGAGTATTGCTGGCAGAAAAACATGGCACTTACCCATATTAATTTTGGGGATACACAGATTTCTGGTCTGTCAGCAGAGTATGGGTCTAGGAGGAAATGTGGGATCCAGGGATATTCACAGAGCACATCCATGGGAGAGGAGAGGAGAGGAGAGGAGAGGAGAGGAGAGGAGAGGAGAGGAGAGGAGAGGAGAGGAGAGGAGAGGAGGAGGAGAGGAGAGGAGAGGAGAGGAGGAGAGAAGAGGAAGAGGGAGAGGAGAGGAAGAGAGAGAGGAGAGGAGAGGAGAGGAGAGGAGAGGAGAGGAGAGGAGAGGAGAGGAGAGGAGAGGAGAGGAGAGGAGAGGATTCCTGCATCTCAGTCCTCCATCCAGCTGCAGCCTCACAAGGAGAGCATTCTGAGGGCAAGAAAGATGCCAACAGCAGAGCCAGGGAGTTTTAAAGTCCCAAGAGCATTCTGTGTCAGATGGCTGATCTGTATTTATTCTGCCCCTGGAGAGCTTGCTCCACTCTTCACCTGACTCAGGACATAGGGAATTCTGACATCTGCTTGCTGCAATAATACTTCCACAAATGTGATTGGGAACCTTGGAACCAGACCTGGGCTTTTTATCACAACAACTGAATCTTAATTCTGTTCTCTTATGAGCAAAAAATAATGCCTGGGGCTGTTATTTTCTCCCATATGATTGAAAGATGCTGGCTAGATGGGTTCCCACGTGGGAAAGAGGTGGCAATGTTATTAAAAAGACCTATTTGCCATGGCATTTACCTCTGGCATAAAAGCAGCTTAGAAACAAATACAGCATTCTGTGAAAGCCTATGAGAAATAATTCTCTCCACTTTTGAAAATGAGAACAGAAGCACAGAGGAATAAAATATTTTTGCCAAGGTTACCTATCAAGCAAAATTCAGGATGGATTTTCATTCTTATATCTGCCTTGAATTCTTCTGATGTAAAAATCTATGGATTTTAACCCCAAGGTTAAAATTCAGTTTGATCTGAAGAGGCTGATGTAAGATTTCCTTGGTAAAAACTTAAGAAGCAACGCCTTGTTGCTTAGGGGTTCATTAAAAAGGATTTGATTCTATTCAAAACTTTATTCAGATCTGGTCCCCCAGCTGAATGTGTCTCAGCAGAGCTGAAATGGACTTTTAAACCCAGATGAAACTCTGTGTCTACACCCAGCAATGAAAGAGCAGCAAGGTGTGTGAAGTGAGGGATTAATTTCAGCAATTCTCTGCAAACCAAGCCAACCCAATTTCATGTAGGTCTCTGCCTCATTTTCCTACAGTGCCTGCCCTCCAGCTCTTCTGTTTTCCATGGTAACTAGGCCAGCTGTGACTAGGAAAATACCCCTGGGCCATCTAAAAAAGAAAGGTTTTCTCTTACTAATATCTTACAGCAAGCTTTCCCTGGTCCACAGGCTTAACTTCAAATTCCCACTTCTCTATTTACAAAGCCAATATTTGACGGTGATAAAGCAGTGGAATGGAAGGAAAATCAGAGCCAGACCAGTATTTAAAAAGGAGAAATCTAAAGTTATTTCCATCTCTGCTCTGCTCTCCTGCCTTTGCAAGAGACACTATTGCTATGTAAAATGGGGAGCAAAAAATCAATAGAGGCCAAGAAAAGAGGAAGAAAAAAATAAAACCAGAAAGGAAGAAATCAAACAGGCCTAGTAAAGGCATGAAGATAGAAATACCTTTCTTCACCATGTAAATGCTTGTTCTTCTTTCCTGCCACCATCTTTCATGGTCCTCTCTATTTTAATTAAATTAAAACATGGTAGCTATCATCTTATTTGGAGAAAATTGCAGAGTAGCCTTCTGCATAAGGAGAGCTGTAGTCTGAAGAGATTTCTCCCTCGAAAGAGCCAGAATCATGAAAAGATGAAAAAATGAGATTTGGACTCTAAAGACTCCCCCATTGAAAAATCTGATTTTCTCTCTTCCATTCCCTGAAAACAAATGAGTTATTTCTGAAGTGTAAGGGGCCTCACATCTTCATGATGCCACTTTCTGTGAGCCGTGAAAGTTCTCTGCAGTCACCGTGCTGACAAAGTCACCCAGGTGGAGGCACAGAGCAGGCAGAGCACTGTGATCCCACAGCCTGATCCCTGCACCCTTTGTTGCTGTGCAGCTCTGAGCTGCCACGCAGCAAATTGACACAAAAAGGAGGCTCGACACCTCTCAGGAAGCAGCTCTGTCAGATATGAGAGGTCTACTGCAAGCAGCATTTTGCAATCTTGTAATTACACCAAGGTACCAGGATTGCTGAAACACTTACAGCAGTACCTGCTGAGGCTCATTTTTCCTCCCTGCTCCTGCTAGGCAGTGATCTGAATAAAGCTCCCTTTGATAGATATCAGGAAAATAAGAGAAGCTGGGGCTGCTAGCTAGAGAAGTGATGAAAGTGAAGATCCAGAAGACTGACATGTCAGGAAATTATGTGGAATCAGTTCTTGTTGTATCTGTACTACCTGTGCTTAAAACAATGGGTCTGCAGACAGGTTCTTCAGAGAGGTAGCAAGGATGCTGCCTTGAAAGAAACATTAACCCCCCACGTATTTGAAACGTATCAAATCTCATACATCCTTCCTCTGCTGTTGACATCTGAGCACCTTGTCTGTAAAAATCTGAGACTCTACTTGAAAGATAACAGCTGTGAATGCAGACATTGTTAAACTAAGCAAATTCTTGTAACTGAGTGCAGAGCAAATAGGAAAATTAGCAGCTCTGCAGAGCAAGTTCTTTTGAATGTCATAATATTTATAAAACAAGGTCAGTGTCTTATCCTATTTCCCCACCCCCCTAAACCAAACCCTTCCTTTCCCATGCCCAGAGTCATAAAAAAAACAAAAAAGAAATCTGAAAACTCTAGGTTTGTAAAGTACAGATCTGGCTCAGAATGTAGGAATAAAATCTGGAACTGCTCCTGTCATGAGCAGCCAAGGGCCTTATTGACCTTGCAGAGAGACAATTTCAGTTTTCTCCCCGAAACTATTTCTGTTTTAGTATTTTGATGTCATGGTTTAACCCCAGATGGCAACCAAGCCCCACACAGCCACTGTCTCATTGTCCCCTGCACTGGGATGGGAAATAGAATTAGAAAAGTGAGAAGATTCATGAACTGAGATAAAGACAACTGAAGAGGCAAAGCAAAAGCACAGGAGCAACATGGAACAAGGAATTCATTCCTCACATCCCACGGGCAGGCAGGTGTTCAGCCATCCACAGGAGAGCAGGGCCCCATCACACATTGGTGACTTGGGAAGACAAACACCATTGCATCAAACTTTCCCCTTTCCTCCTCCTTCCCCATCTTTATTTGCTGAGCATGATCCATATGGTCTGGGTCATCCCTTTGGTCACCTGGGTTCAGCTGACCCAGCTGTGTCCCTTTCCAGCCTTTTGTGCACCCCCAGCCCACTCTCTTGATGGTTGAGGTGAGGAGCAGAAAAGGCCTTGACTCTTCAAATACTGCTCAGCAATAACTAAAACATCTGAATTATCAATGGTTTCCAGCACAAATCCAAAGCACAGCCCCATACCAGCTACTGGGAAGAAAATCAGCTCTACCCCAGGTAAAACCAGTACAACTAAAAACATTTCTTAAAAAAAACCACAATTAACCAACAAACAAAGTTACCAAAGTACTGCTGTGTAACTCAAGTTTAACTCTGCAATTTTGTGTACATTTGGATTGCCCAGTGCATGCAGAACCAGACAGAATCAGTTCTGTGTCTTACATTGTGTTTTGTAGTGTCATGAGGGGTATTTTTTTTTGCTCAGCTGTAAAGCTAATGGGAACCACAGATGCTATCCAAAGCCATTTTGACAGACATAAACTACCCAAACAATAGGCAGTTGAAGAAAAACATTTTCACTTTCTCCTCAGTGTATTGCTGTGATAACTGTGGCCTGAATTCAGAAACAGCACAAAGCTTTGCAAGTCCATTGGCTCTCACGGACCGCTTCAATCTGAATTAATTTTGCATTTTATTTATAGAGTTTGAAAGTAGAGTAGCTTAGTCACCTCCTGTATTCAATTAATTGCTGGCATATTGGACTGCATCCCAATAAAGCCATTGGGCCTGCTTATTTTGGTGCTGATTATCCCATCTAATCCCATTCCCTGCCAGCTCCCAGCGCAGTTACCCACTGGGAAGAGCACAGCAATTCCTGTTATGCCTGGAATGAATGGAGCATTTCAGTCCCTGTGCATGAATTTACTCTGAACTCTCACAGAGACAGATTGTTGGATGATTTCAGGCTTGCTGATGCTGGTGCAAGATACTGGATGAAGTTCTGACAACAATACGTCATTTGTTCTGAGGAGAAAATCTGCGGTTTTGGACAAAGCGCGGACGGGGACGCGCTCAGCCACGTGAGCAAGGCACTGGCAAAGATGGAACCAGACTTTGCAAAATTAATGCCAGGCTTGAACGCCAAGTTTCTCACTGAGTGGAAAATAATGCTGTGCAATTGATAGTGTTCGTGGGGATATAAAATGCAGTACCTTTGTTAAATAATATTCTTTTATTCTTATTTCCAAATGCAGTTTTTGGGGAGGAGGTTTAATCACTCTGTTTAAAGAGGCAGCGGTGGTGCTGCTTTTATTAATATTTGAAACCAGTCAGATTTACAGTTGCAAGTCTGAGCTTAAGTCACCCTCAGTATTTAATGACACTTCAGGGTGAAGGTTTTTAATTTCTTTAATTTTTTTAATTTCTGTAGCTTTGGGTTGATGTTTTGTTAGGGTGGGATCTTTGGTGGACCATAAACCCCCACTCAGCGATGCTGAAGTTATCTAGGGTCAGTGCTGCTGCACACAGATGGTTCTTGAAACCACCTCTCAATTTTGTTGTGCTAGTGTTCTGCTGGAGGTATTTCTCTGTGTTTGTGATAGCGTGTCAATAAATTTCTGCTTTCAGATCCTACCCAATGAAGAGGAGCAGACTAGAAAAAGATACACTTTTCTAGCAATTTTTTTATTTTAATTTTTTTTTTTATGAACTGGAGCAGAAAGAGACAGTCACTGTTAGCATTGCTTTTTACTGGATGATTCTTGTAGCACTTATATTGATGTTATCATATCCATTCAGCAAATTGGAGAAGACCTTATGAGGATGGTTGTTTCTTAGACCTTAGACAAAGCAGTTTCTATCTCTGGTAGTGACAGTGGTACCTGTACACCATTATACTTTCCAATTAATTCTTGGTACAGTTCATTTTCAAGGTTCATTTCATTTCTGTTTCAAGCTCTTTCTCCTCCAGACAGCACCAGTTTTATCTGGGATTCATTTTCTTAATGCAAAGTGTGTGCAGCTAACTGTATTACATATCAAATAAAACATTTTTCTGCCAGGCAACCTCAGCAGGGTTTGGCACCTTCCTTGCACAGCCTTTGTTTTCACTGATCTGCTGATTTTTTGTGAGTCAGCAGGACGTGCATTCCACAGGTCAGGCATTCAGTGGGAGTGGGAGGAGCTGCTTGATTGAATCTCCTGAATCAAGTGATTTGTCTGAACGCAGATTGTGTGGTGCTGTTCATAAAGATCTTTGAGAGGTTGGAAAATAATGGCAGTGTTGTGTTTCTCAAGCCTGACCACCATGCTTTATATGTCTGCCACAATGTTTTGTTGCCAAAGGGGGATCAGTGTGGCGGAATTCTCTTCTATGTTATAAAAAAAGAATCAGAAAAACAAAAGCAAATTAATCTTGTTGTATCTTAAAACAAATTTCACTTTAAACAGTTATTTTCTGTTCAAGGGTAACGTTTTGAAAAAATGAGTCTATAAAAGCAGCTCTGTTTTATGAGAAGCAGCATGTGAAACTGGCTGCAGGTTTCTCATGTGAGAAGTGAGAAGAGCCAAAAGTGGTCAGGTGCTTCAAGCAACTGAACAGCTGCTGTTTCTACATCTTGGAGACTTATTGGTTACAAAGATTCAGAGAAAATGGGCCATGCTTCGCTCAGTCTACTCAAGAAACATAAACTTTCACTCTCTTCTTGTTCTAGAATAGAAATAAGGATGAAAGATGAGCAGATGAAGAAGAGCTTTGCCAGCCCTCTTGTACCTCTCCCTTTCTGCTGGCTTTGTACTCGGTCAAAGAAAGGGAAGAGCAAAAGGAAGTTCAGTCTTCATTCTTCTAATCCAGTTGATGTCCTTGCTCTGTGTTTCTGTAGATCTGTGGGAAATGCTCAGTACTCCACTCACTTGGGAGAATTGCAATTCCTTGTACAGTAACTTCTGCTAATTGGCTTCACTCCCCATTCTCCCCTCCAGAAACTGTATTGCTCTCAACATGCCAGGTATTTTGTGCTTCTCACCTTTTAATTTGTTTTTGTGTCTGTTATTTTGTTGACTGCAATGCCCCAATAGTTCTACCCATAATGGTGCTGATGTTTCTGTGTTTCCCTGTCTTTGATTTACAGTACATAAATCTCATCTTTCTAGAGTTTGGGACTGGTTGTCCCATGTACTATCGGGGAGATAAAAGTAAAAAAGCAAAGAGAAGTTTCGCTTGCAATGAGTAATTAATTAATAGCAGTGGTTCCCTGCTCATCCTCATGACCTGTCACAGGGTAGATGGAGCTCTTAATCTTCTGCTGTACATTCTTGTCATCTCTGCCATCCCTGTGTCTCTGGGGAACTTGCAGTGAGACTTGAGGAGCTGCAGAGCCCGAATGAAATCCTACAGGCAAAGCAGCCCTGTCACTTATTCTCCTGTTTAAGAACACAAACAGCAAAATGTTGTCTTTGAGGAGTGGAAAATGAAATCAGTTAAAAGCTTCAGGCATGTGCCACAGCTCCGTGGCACAATAAAGCACAAAGGACAGATTAGGAGTTTTGTAGGATGTCTAAGGATAATCAAGACAGATGGCAACCTCAGACAGAAGCTGTACAGTGGTAAAGAAGTGTTTTTGTGTGCTAATCTTTGATAAAAGGGCTGTGGAGAATAATTTTAAAGCAATAATTGGCATAATGAGCAGCAGACTTGTACCATTGTTTTCTTCTTCTGTGACTTGTCCTGCCCCCAGCTTGGCAAAATATAAAACAAACATGAAATACACCTTCAGAACAAAGCATATTGACTTCCTTGGTCAGGTTTAGTAAAGATTCACCAACAGGAGGTACCTCAGCACCCACCTTATAACCCTAAGGCATCTTATTTTCATGGTGTGTCTCTGAGTTAAAAAAACCTTTTTCAGAGTGTACAGAGTGTGTGCTGGTAGGCACAACTTTTGTGTAATAAACCCCAGAAGAGCACTTGGAGACAAATTAACCATGGTCACTATCCTGATATCATGTCTAAATAACCCAGTCAAACTGTGCCTTGCTCCTTCATAACAGGCAGGGGCTAAACTTGCAATAAGATATTGGAAATCCTGGCCTTTTCTTCTTGGGGTTGGGGTTTTATTTTGGTGCAGTGTGGTTTAACAGGGTACCTGTGAGCTAATCTGTCATCATCACTCTCCGGTTCACCCCGCTCCCCTTTCTGAAGGAGACAAGGAGCAGATGTTCAAGCAGCAGAGTTGTCTGAGCCACCTCACTCTTTCATTTGTCTGCCAAATCCTACTCAGAGAGCAGACTGTGTCAGCTTCCCTGGCTTCCAGCACCACAGAGGGACAGCTCACCTGTTTTTCTACCAAGACCCATCCAATCTCGTTCCTTTTTTATCATCCTGTTTCTCTTTTTCCCTTTATTACCCTTTTCTCAATAGCTGCTAGGTTTAGTCCTGCTTCCCCTTCTCTGACACAGCAGCCTGATTCAGTTTCACCTTCCTTTCTTCCCTGTGGCAAAAATCTCTCATTCTGCTTGCATTTCTACACCCAGAAAACACACACAAATCTGCAGCTGCCAGTGCCAGGAAATGGGGCTGGGTTGCCCTTGCAGGCATGGAGCAGGTGCCTGCAGAGAGGAGGAGAAGCAGCTGCTTGCAGAAGGGAGAGGCATCTTTCAGGGCACCCCTGTACCTGACTTAACTCCATTTCTAGATTTCAGGGGACGTTCCTTCTGTGCCATTTCACAAAAGTGACCTGAGGACAGTGACTGAGCTCACCAGGCTTTGATGAGAATGAGGGCTTTGTCCCAAATCTGAGAGCCTGAGGAGTAAGGAAGTCTCTCTGTTGTTGAGAGCAAGATGCCCCATCTAGGCCTGGCATAAGGCCAGGCTTTTATATTGAGTTCTGTCTTGCAGAATCCTGTGAAAATTATCAGGAAAAAACAACTTCACATGCTTTTTTACTGGCAGCCTTGGGTTTTAAATCATTCCAATTTTGTCTTCCTCTGTCACAGCCAGGCATCCTGTTCTAACTTGAAAATATCATTAGTGTCTTGAGCATTTCTCCATCCTGCAACTTCAGAAGCTGCAGATTTTCCTATCTCTGCTGAGTTCTCACCATGGCAGGGTGAAGATGAGTGTGCCAGGAAGCTGGGAAGACAGAACTGCAACACCATATTCCTTCATTTGTTGAAAAAACATTTCAGCAAAGCCTACAACGAGCCCCCACATTAAAAACTGTCCTCTGTATCCTCTTTGGGACCACTTTTATGAAATGAATATAAAAGTCAGGCCCAGTTACCACAAATCATTTTGCAGAGGGAGGTCTGCAGGCTTTTAGGAGCACACCTGCCCCAGTGGGCAGGCAGGGGAAGCTGTCCCACTTGCTGGACACGTTGTGAGTGTAGAGCCCCAAGTCCCTTGTGGGAGCTGCTGGGGAAGCACATGGGCTGTCAAAAGCTGCCACGTGTGCTCAGACTGAGCCTGTGCTGGCAGGAAAATGCATTTTACCAGGCACATCATGGGGACTGCCTCAGCTTTCCCCACGGGCTGGCCTCAAGAACCACACATGAGGGGATTCAGACTCCATGCATCCTCTGTCCTCGTGTACACCTCGTGCACAAACTCTCTGAATCTGGCCCATAATCCTCTCTCAGAAAGGAAAAAAAAATGTTGTATCATATGTGTATATAAGCTTATTGTCTGTGAACACTCAGCCACAAGGATAATCAAAAAATGGATCTTCTAAGTTGATCTGTGTTATGCAGGGAGTAGCTCTGTTTAAAATAGTGAACCATTTTGGTTTTGCTGTTTTGCTTCCTGTATGTGAAATCCTAAGCCTTTCATTTTAGGGAAATAAAAGCTGGTTTAATATTCTCTATACCTGAGAGGATTAAAGGACATCTCAAACATGAAGGGGCAGCCTTTGTGGATTCCCTAAACATGTGCTATCAAAACTGGAGTAGGTGAACGAGTATGATTTAGTTACTCAGGAGTGATGCCAGTGCAAGCCTTAGTGCAGACAGGGCTCTGCACCAGCATTAGATGT
Source organism: Eopsaltria australis (assembly GCA_034509425.1). Classification (NCBI taxonomy): domain Eukaryota; kingdom Metazoa; phylum Chordata; class Aves; order Passeriformes; family Petroicidae; genus Eopsaltria; species Eopsaltria australis. The sequence continues at coordinate 1,667,761 of JAVTVJ010000194.1, forward strand.
CCAGTTCAAAGCAGATATCACAGTGATAGTTGTTTTTTTCTTAGGTGTACTTGTATTTGCAGGACAAAAGTGAAAAAGTTCAATCTGACTGTGTGCCAAGTGCAAACTGTTTGGTTGGACTGAGGGTGAGCTGGGCTTTGCTTGGACAGACCAAAATCCCTGCCCATGTGACAATTTGGACTGGACCAGTGATGCTTTTATTTAGGAGATAATCACCAAGCCTATTCCTGACTTGCTGTTGAAGTGGGCTGAGTATGTTTTTATTTTGAATGGCCTTGTTTGCCTACAGCTGAGCTAAAAGGCCACTGCAGAGTGTGCTGCAGTGCTCTAAACACAGGATATTTTAGCACAGGCAATCTGAGACATCTGCATGGCAGTGGCACACACGAGATGTTGCCTCTAGTGGACCCATGCCCTTCCAAGGCAGAAGCTGGACGAAATGGATTTCCTAGGATATCTAAAATGGCATGAGCAATTGGCATTTAAGCAGATGGATCCCATCCTGTGGAATCTTGGGCTTACTCTGATCAAAGTATGAAAGAATTTGTTTATCCACATCCATGCTCTCAGCCTTGCTCAGCTTGTGAAGGGTTCAGGGTTAGAACACAGCAGCCTCTGTGTGCTGAGCTTTGCCTTCCACCAGGCAGTGCAGTGACAACTTGTATTTCCTGCAGATCCAAAAAGCAATTATTTGTTTTTGCTAGTCTGCAGGGAAAAAAAATACTCATTTCAGACTCCTCCAGAGAGTGTTGATGATAAACTTCTCATATCACTTCCCTTTCATGTCCAGGCATTTCTGATAGACACAACACTCATTCTTTAAGGATTTCCAAATCCTCAGATGTTCAGAGGTTTTGTGTAACTGGAAAGGCTTTTCAGAAACCAGTAGGTGATATGGTCCTGCCTTGAATTATATAGGAAAAGAGGACCTAGGAAATCATTGCCTTATGAAAGGTGACAAGAAACCCTCATCACCAAAAGAGGCTTGTGCTGCAGCAGCAACACTGTAATGCCTTATATATGATTTGAAGGAGTTCAAGTGTCTGTAGGAATTATTGTTTTTCACCTTTGAGTATCAGTGCTTCAAATAATTCCTTGTTCTTGCTTGTTATCCTGTGCCATGTTCATGTGTCACACATTCATTCACGTGATGTGCCTTGAAAATCAAGAGTTTCTCTGATTTCTATCCTGTGAAAAGTAGCATTATTTGTTAGGTGGGGCAAACTGCATTAAGATTCAGACATTTGTAAGGAATTTAAAGTTTGAGATGTTCTTAAGGATGGAGTTGTGAGGGGAAGAGCTCACACAGAAGCAAAGAGCAGTTCACCAGCCCTTCAGGCAGAGGGAAATCCCAGGTGATGGGCAGGATGTTAACAGCAATACAGAGCTGGTGATTCCATCTACACTTCCAAAAATAAATCAAACAGTCTCCAAAACCTCTGGCCCACATAAGGAAAAAATTTCTCAATGATCCATTTGATTAATTAAAAAAACCCTTCTGAACTCCCCAGTTTTCCTGACCCAAATAAATGTGTAATTAGAGAAGACTGCATGGTGATTATTATTTAAAAGAGTATGGGTTTGGTTTTATTTCTGACTTTTATGTTGGCAGTAACTCCAGTTCCAAAGCTTTTGCAGGCTTCAGAAGAACTAAAAGCTGGGTTTTGCTTTAGACCAACACTTACCAGTAAAGAAGGAATAAAATGGGCTCATTTCACTGTTTTTAGCAGTACAGCCAATTTCAGAAATGTCTCCTCAGCTTAAAATAGTGAAAGTTTCTAGAATTGATGGTACATCTGAGACTAAAGCAGCCTTTAAATGCACCTCCTGGCTGGAAGATGTGCTTGCTTGTATAAATGTACTGGCAGGAGAAAAAAAATATTTAGGGATATATATTTAACACTGGACTTCAGCAATGTAACTTATTTTCATTTTGTCAACTTTTCTTGCAGAAATAAGGAGCAAGACAGGCATTGCACTATGTATGACAATAAGAAATGACAGTTTTCTGTTTATTCAACACATTTGGAATCTCATTAGTTGTCAAATGGGACTTGAGTCTCATTGCCTACAAGCAATAACATTTTTTTTTCATTCTCTGCTGCCCAAAGTGACCAAATGTAGATTAGTCTGGAGTCCATTTATTGTTCCTGCTAGAACTGATATAAAATAAAATTCCGTTTTTGATAAACAGATTTTTTTTTCCCCCTCCTTCCTTCAGGCTGTTGAAGAATGCACAGAATGAAGTTCATTTCAGAATGTGGTATAAGAAACTGCTGGCTGCTCTCCAATTCTGTGCTGGACAAGCCCTGAACAATGAGTTTTCTAAGGAAGAAAAACTCATCAGAATTCTGGAAGACATTGCCACAAAAGTGAAAGCTGCCAGTGACCCTAAAAGAAAGGTTTGTTAAAAAATACTGCCCCTCCCATCTAAGTTTCTTTAGAGAATTTTATTTTTTTCTAAGGTAACACCTTTTTCCTTTAATACCCTTTACATAAATTAACCAAAGTTTTAACTAAACTTTATAAATATTTTTCTGCTCTGTAAACAGGTAACTCATAGATATTTAATGGGACATCTCTCATCACTATTGCTCCTGAGGTCTGCAGATCTTTTAAGCCATTTAAATTCCTCCATCAGTGCTTTCTCAAATGGACTTGGAGGTGGCCAGAAATAATGGCAACAAAACTGATCATCATTTCACTGAGAGGAATGCTCACATCCAGCACCTCATCCCAAAATATTTGACTCCTGTAGAGCTGCAGGATTTCTTGAAAGCTTCACTAAGAGTTGTTCTTGGCAGGCTGGACACGTCCTCATTTCTTAACAAAGACAACCAGAGTGGAATGCAGTAAATATCTCAAATATAGCATTCAGCAATGAACATTGGACTCATATCTGCAGAGATTCCTCCCTGGCACTACAAACTTGCAGTTGTCTTCTCCAATGGGTTCAGTTTTTATATTGCCTGGACACATTTCCAGTTCAGAACTCTTAATTTTCCAGGACAGCTGCTGTTACTTACCTGATGTGTAAAAAGTGCTTCTTGTTGAAATCGCAGCAAGGCAGAGCAGCCAAATAAAAATCTACTTGCCACTGCTGGTTATCATGAACAATATCATGAATCTTTCTGCCTTGTTAAGGATTCAAAGATTTTCAAAGGGTTTCTCCAGAAACTCTCAGTGCTGCTGCTGAGAGCAGCAAAGCAAACATGGAAGTAAAAAGACAAAAATATTTGCAAAAGGAAAATCCATGTAAAGAAAAAGAAATAGTAGTAATACATTATACATCAGTGATGCATAATTCAGATTTTAGAGATTAATCTCAAGGCTGTAGTTACTGTGATACTGAGAAGCTCCCAAACCTTGCACTTAACAGAGTTGGGCAAGGGAGATCAGTGTTGAGGCAACAAATTGGGAAGTTCTTAGTCAAGGCAAAAAACCCCACGAGATACAGCAGAGCAATCCAAGGCTAATCAACCCCTAATGAAGGGCACTGAATCACAGAATTACAGAATGGTTTGGGTTGGAAGGGATCTTAAAAATCATCTAATTCCAACCCCCTGCCATGGGCAGGGACACCTTCCAGGTTGCCCCATCCAGCCTGGTTTCACAGGTAGAGATTTTTCTAAAATCTAATCTAAACCTTCCCTCCTTCAGCCTGAAGCCATTCTCCTTTGTGCTGTTTCCATGCCCTTTGAACCAGCCTCTTTCCATCTGAACCAACAGGACAGTATGAGCTGGTAGCACATCCAGGCAGGAGAAGCATCAATGTGGAGTAAAAATTCCGATTTTTAATACCCCAGTGTGACCTCATTAGCTGTTGTAAGGTCACACAGATGCCACTGGCTCCAGAAATTGCATTGCTTGTTTAAAGTACAGAAAAAATTTTTTTAAAAAATTTAAAAATAAAATTTTAAAATCTGTTTTTGTGTTTTTTCATGCTGCCATAATGGTTCACGTGCTGCAGGAGGTGCTGAAGGTGGAGCTCAGCAGCCTCCAGCAGTTCTTCCAGGAGGTGAAGCTCTGCAGGCTCCCCCTGAGCCCCACGCTGCTTGTCCAAGGCATAGAGGCAGATGTAAGTGTGATCAGTTACATTTTTAATTTTGGTTTTTAGCACAAAGGGGAGAGGGAGTGAGTGCCTGCATTGACTGGGAAGTGATTGAAGTGATATTGAGCATAAATCACCGGGTCAATTTACATCCAGATTAACCCTCTTTAAACCAGGGGCTTTGTTTGAGGCACAGGTGACAGGGTGGGAGGGTGGGTGCTGCATGTGTGTCACACTGATGCCTTGGAGTGGCCACCTAGAACAGAGGCTGGACAGGGTAAAGAGAATTAAGTGGGTATTTATTAAAGACCTTCAATAGATGCACCTTGGGCAGTGCAGGAGCCTCCCAGAGGCTGCACCCAAGCTGGACAATGGGCACGAGTGTTTTAGACAGATTTAAGTTTGATCTATTTGCATGTCAGGGTTTAATTGTCCAATTACAGCTTCAGGTAATGAAGCCACATTCCCCCAGTTTGCTCTCCTCCCAATTCACTTTTGTTTCTACTTTTTGGGGTCTGAGGCTGTGGGGTGTCCTTGGATCCCAGGCCCAGAGGGATTGTTCTGTCTGACCAAAACGTGAAGACAATTAATTACACTTTATATGGAGTTCAGAGCTATGCACAAATGCAGTACAGGATTTGAAAAATATAAAAGTTAAATCTTAAAGCATCAACACTAGGCAGAGATTTCAGCTCTGAGCAGCCCATTCCCAGCTTGGCTGCCCTGCTGTGGTGTTGGGCCCCTGGAAGCTGAGTTCCCACCAGGTAGCCCTTGGTGACAGAGTTGTCTCCCATCCAAGACTCTCCCATGTCAGGTATGGGAGAAGCTAAAAGTCTGTCTGTCTGCTGAACTGACTGAGAATTGCTAAAATATTCAATATTCACACCAGCTTACCTGTATCTATGACTCCTATCAAAAATGACTTAGGGATAAAGGAAACAGCAATGTTCTTCTGTGTTGGCTTGACTTGAGTGCTGTACTGAGATTCAGTTATTCATTGTTCAGAAATGTTTTTATAAACAACATAATGCCAGGAGTGAGCTGTTCCATCTCCAGAGAAGGAAAATGTATCCAGCATGAAGGAAAAAAAACCAAACCTGAGCAGCCATATATATCACCAGTTATAGCTGCCTAATTACAGCAATTTCTGCTCTATTTTTGTTCTCTGGCTCATTATCCATAGTAGACCTGATTCTAAGAGGTGCTGATCCCTTCAATTGCCCCTGACCTGTGTTTCTCCAAGTAATTGCTGTTGAGCCTTGATCTGGCTGAGAACAGAGGTCTTGCAGCGCCCCACAGGCTTGGGCAAATTGTGTGTGATACAAGGCAGAAGGATTTGAAGCCTGCTGCTTCTCCCTGCTTTCAGGCCTTTGGAAATAATGACTAATGGAAAGGTATCTCACCATAAAGTCATGCTATTTATACTGCACCAGCTTGGCTGGACAGATACAAAAATGTTTAAATGTAATATCTGAAGAGGGATTTTTTTTTTTTTTAATTTTTCTTATATCATTATAGGCCATTATCTTTCTATAAATACATGTAGTTTCTTGATTGGACTGTACGTCAGCATACAGTATAATCATGCAAATTAGAACTTTTAAGTGCTTATAATTACCTAAATTTGATTCATTTTGGTGTCATCTATTGATTTTACCAGCAGCAAGCCCTGCTCCCAGCCCTATCAGAGTGGCATTATCCCACAGGAACCTTTCAAGCACTCACTGAGACGTTTCAATTGACAGAATTCCGTGGGGGGTTGGGATAATCTTGCTGATAATGGCTCTGGTCCATCCAGAGTTCTGGTGTGGCTGAGACAATATTTACATCCTCGTGCCATGCTTTGAGATGTTCGGATGAAAAGCAGCAGACAGCTGTGTCTGGTGGAGTTCAAACCAGCCTGTAAGGACAGCAGCAGCTCTTGTGGGGTGCTCATTATTTCCAGACACCAGGCCATTCATTTACCTTTGTTTTCAGCTGGTTCTGAGGGGTTTCCCCACCACTCCTCCTTGGGTGTTTATAATGAGGGTAATACCACCCTAAACCCTCCCAGGGTTTGCAGTGCTTGGCTCATTAATGCTTTCTTTGAGATCTTCAGGTGGAAGGAGCTGTAGAGCATGAAAGTGGGAGTTTGTGTTTAATTAAGATAAATTCCACATAAAATAGAGCATGATTTTCAAAATTCCCCTTATCCTCAGCCAGAGTGAGGCCATCAAAGAAATTGGCAGGTTCTTTGCTTCCATGACTGGGCAGGGCTGGGTTGTTTTTTTTTTTCAGAAAATAATAGGACCAAAAGCTTTTCAATGCTTTAACACTAATTAGATCAATCTTATATAATTCATCCACTCACTTCCAACCGAAGCTTATTGTTGATAAGTCTGGGTGAAAGTGAAAAACAATTAGTACATAAAATATTACCTGTTCATATGGTCTGATATTTTAGTGAAGCAGATTTTCTGGGGAAAAGAATTCCTTCTTTTTCAGACCCAATGAAACAGTCAATAACATCAAGAATTATTTATTTTTGCTGCCACTGCTACTGAGCAGTGTTTAAAGCTGGATCTTTTTCAGAGCTGTTGTATTGGCCTGGTGTTTTGTATATGTGACACTGTTGTTCTTGTGTCTCATCTTTCTTTCCCCTGCAGTCATGTTCTTATTTCACATCCAATGCTTTCCCATTAAAAATCTCCTTCATCAATGCGAGTGCTCCAAGTGGGAACATCAATGTTATTTTTAAGGTATGTTCTTCCTCTGATCCTCAGGTCTTTTGGTATGGAAAATGATGATTTAAAATTCACCTAATTTATGTTTTAAACCTCTGAGAATAGTTGATTTGTCTCTGCTGCTTGTTTATCCCTATTATTTTTGACACTAGAACTTTTAATGAAATATGTTGAGGCAATCCACTGAAGTGTCACCTTTTTGATCAACAGAGAATCAAACAAATCATGGCAGCTTTTTTTCCTTAGTGAAGACAACCAGACTGGAATATAAAGTTCATGTTTTAAGCCCAGTTTATTAATGACATCAAAGCCAGAGGGCAAGTCCAAGAAAAGAGATAGCTCAGAATGACTGAACCCTTCAGCCTTGTCCATAAAAATCAAAATACTGGAGTGTTAGAGGCTCCATTTGCCACACAAACCTAATTCTGCCCTATCAGCCAGCTTGGGGGAATGGCCTGAGGAAGCTGGAGCTGGAGAGACAGCAGAGGAGCTCTGTCTCTTTGGAGTTACTTGGAGGAACTGACTCCAAATAAACTCTGCTTTATTTTGCAGTGTTCACCCAGAAAAACTTCAGAGCTCAGAACAATCCATCCACAAAAGGCAATACATGCACTCTAAAGAATACATGCATTCTCTTTCAAAAGAGCAAAAGTCTTCCCTAAAAGTGGATATTGGTTTTAGAGAAGGGCACAAGTTCATAAAATGGCTGATGGATCCAAAATGGTTGCTTGCCAATGGCATTATTCTTAGATCTTTAGCAGAATAATTTTCTAAACAAGACATCTAAAAAAATGATATAAATAGATTTTTTTAAAAAATAGATTCCATGCTGTCTTAAATTAAATTGCCCTTTAGAGCAGCTGTGATTCTCAGAAAGAGAAGTATGCTTTCCAGGCCTGTTAGGGGAAGAAAATTAGCAATTTTAAGTTTTTCTGCACACTTAGAAACCTGGTTCATATGCTGAGAATCAATGTTAAATAGCAGGTTCCTACTTCCTTGAGCAAACACCTGCTCATGGGGCTTTTAAACAATTGTGTTGTTTCTACTCAAACAGTATTTTTCCTACCTAATAGTATTCAGTAACCAACTCATTGTCCAGTTGCTGTAAAAGTATTTTGGCTGTTGTCACCTTCTCCTGTCAGCAAAACATTGAGTTAAAATACCTTTTACTTGTACTCTAGTTTTACTCTTTATTCATGACAGATAACTCAGGCATAAATGATAAGCACAATAAATGATAAGGGTATCTTACTAAATGGACTGTGTATGTGAGGGAAGGTAAGTAGAGACAATAAGATTTTTTTTTTGATGTTTAGGTACTAAGAAGAATTAATTGGAGTCAAGATTAACTTTAGATGAGAGAAAAATAGATTCACTTATTTTGTCTTTTTAAGATGAGTTTAAATCTCCTCAAGTACTCATTTCCCAGCAGTAAATGTCTGTAGATTGGAATGCTTGCATAAAAACAATGTAATGAAAGAATAAAGCACTTAAAATACCAGTAAAAGTTATATATTTTATGTGGAGTGGGATGGGGAGGAAACAAAAAATCAAAGCTGTTGTTTTCACAGTCCATTTACTCAGCCATAGTTGAAAATAATCTCTTCATTAATTCTTGTGGCTACAATTAAAACCCCATTTCACTGAGATTATTGTTTGAATAACTCCATGGGGAGAGAGGTCATCACTGCATCACTGCTTGGAACTGAATATGAATCATGTTGTGGATAAAATGAAAATTCATGACAAAATTCCCTTGCAAACACCAAGTTGTGAGGCTTAGTGTGAGACAAAACACTGTCATTTGTGGAAAGGGATCTAGCATTAGGTAGACTTTATTAAAAGTAACTAAATTAGGGTCCTACCTCCGGATTAAATTTTCAAACTCTAATAATTACATAGGAATAATAAGCAGAAAGGCTGCAGTTAAGCAGGGATCATTTGTTACCATCTCAGTGGCTGCCAAAACTGCTCCTGTCTGTGTGTGCCATCCACTCTGTCCTCTTCTGACACGGAAAGGTAAGTAGGGACTTTACAGAAAAACTTAGTTACTGTGAAATGAATGTAGGTGTTTTGGTGGGCAAGAAAGTCACAGTTAAATAGGGTATTTTTTCTGTCTGGTATTGGAGGAGAAAAGCGAATTTCATGTGCAATTTTCACAGATAGGTGATGATCTACGTCAAGATATGTTGGTCCTGCAAATTGTTCGAGTGATGGACAGCATTTGGCTCCAAGAGGGACTGGATATGCAAATGATCATTTATAGGTGTTTATCTACAGGCAAAGGACAAGGTCAGTCTTAAATTATAAAAGGAACCTGTATTACATTATTCATATTTCGTGTAAAGAGTGGTATATAGCATTTATTTATTCTGCCTCTCTAGAACTCATTGGATTTTGAAGCAATCTAGGGCAAAATTTTGCAAAAGCCTCAACACTGTCAGCTTGCAAAACATTCTTAAATTCACATATCAAGAAGAGGGCTTTGGAGAAAATTGGCCATAGCTACTGAAGTTTTAATCCAGTGTAGCCCCACACAGATGCTTAAATGAGCCTAGATGCACGTGGCTACAGAAAATACCTGCAGACGAGTGATGACAGCTTTGTGCTGCTGATTTTGGAATATTATTCTTGTGATTTATGTTGCTTGGGGCAGGCCTGACTCATCTGAAAGCTCTATTTCTCTCTTTTATGGTTGTTAGAGCAGAGCTGTAGCAGGGATACCAACTGCTTGCTGGAGAAATCTGCTGACAGCAGTAAGCTGCCTGTATTCCCCTGACCAAATCTTCCACTGGAAATAATCCTGGCTCAAATAGGAGGCTGATGTATCCAGATTACCTGCTGTACAAAAGCTATTGACATAGAAAAATTAGAAGGAAATCATTGCTTTCTGAGCCACAAAGGGAACATGAGAGAGGAGGAATGATCTAAAGGAAATAAAAGAAACGTATAGATGAGTTCAGACACAGGGCATTGTGGTTGTGGTGACCTGGAAAAAACTCCTCCCTTCTTTGTATGATGGGAGTCAAAGCTTGAAAGCTTCTGCTTCAAAGGCAGATAATACAAGAATGCTATTTCTGGACATGACATTATATATAGACTCTTTTATATACTAATGTTTAATTTGATGTTTGCCCAGAGATACAGGGATCATCTGCAAATATTATTCTCTCCCTGACCATCTCTTCCTCTCATCATCATAGCAGTAAAAACCCTCAGTGTCTCACAGTTTCCCCAGATGTTTTTCCTTATGAGTTACATCAGTGTTAAAATAATTGATTTGCAGATAATAATTTAGGATAAAAGACAAGTGCCATGCCTGTGGTCATGTAGGACACAAGCTTAGGGAGGTTTGGGTGCACAGGTTTGCCAAGTCCCAGGCCAATGACTGCTAATTCCTCACAAGAGAGGTAGGAGGTGGCCATTTCATGGTCATGCAAACACTGAAATTTCACAGAAATTCAGTGAAGACTGAATAAAGCACTGGTAGAATTCCACTTTCCAGGCATGGTGAAGTGGAGGAGCCTGCCACCAAGTTAAAAGCCTCAGAGAAATTCCTCCCTGCAGTGCTGAGCAGCAGGGTGAGAGGCCAGGGAACCACACATGGGGACAGGCACAGAAGGCTGGAAAGGCAGCTCTCAGCACCAGAAGAAGGAATTAAGAGCATGCAGTAGAGACAGAGGATTCCAGTGAAGCTTTGCAGAGTGCTTGGCTTCTCTCTGCACTTCAGAGTCCCAGTTTGTGTCATGCTGGATCAGAATAATTTCTGCACTCTCCAGTACCTTTTCTCCCAGCTGAGATCAGCATCACGTACTACAGAATGATTTCTGCACCTTTCTAGCCAATATGAAACAATTATATACATATGAAACAACTTTATATATTTTTATTAGTAAATATCTAATCCTAATTTTTAATTTTTTAAGTTTTGTACATATTCTACCCACTTTGAATCACGTTTAATTGTTCACCTTGTTGCTACTTTGAGGCAGTTATATCCACAATATTGTTATTGTTATTTCTCCTTCACAGAACTGCCCCTTTCCACTTTATCTTTAATTTCCAAACAGCAAGAGTACAACAATATTGATCTATATTTTCAGTTGCATTCATTTTTTGTAAGCTTTTAACTATGTTTGGGGCTTTTTTTCTGCATGGAATGATCAAACAACAGGCAACATGCACTGATTGTCTTCCAATGTTTTTAAAGTTGAGGGTTTTTCATGCAAACTCTTTTCCATCTGATTAGGGCTGGTGCAGATGGTGCCAGATGCTACCACACTAGCGAAGATCCACAGGGAGTCTGGACTGATAGGACCACTGAAAGAAAACACAATTAAAAAGTGGTTTCACCATCACCATCCTCTGGAATCAAGTTACCAAGAGGTAACATCATAATGAAGCTTATTACACATTTCATGCTATGCCACGGGGGGAGAAAAAGGAACCAAATTACAGCAGGCAGCAAAAAAGAGTGGCTCAGACACAGGACAAACAAGTCACATGCAGAGAAAGCAGGGAATCCACTTAAATGCCACTCTCTTTCCAAGGAAATATTCCTTTTTATCAGGTGCAGGGTATTACATTTCCTATAGAAACGTGTCATAGAGATGTTTTGAAGTTTAGTAGTAAAGTGAAGAGAAATTGAAATAGAAATTGCCTTGAACTCAAAAAAAATTATTTTTTTTTAAGTCAGCCCTTTAAATTCTTTATTTTATATAAATCATATAAAGTCTTGGCAGATTCCCTGTATTTAGGAATGATCATGGCAATGCTCACAGGCTCAGAAAGCTGTTTTATCAAGACCATCTATTCATAGTCAAAATCCAGAAGATCATGATTTCATATCACATGTTCTCATGGGATCCCATGTAAGGCATCTGATTTAGTGAAACTAGATGCTATGCACAAGCCAAACAACTGGAAATTTGATTTGTAGAAGCAAAGGTTCCCCAAGGAAATTTTTCTATCCACTCCTTGTGGGGTGAGCATGTTCTGAGGCCCCTGAAAAATTTTTCAATTTTTGCGTTTCTAGTACAATTTTTATAATCCTTTTCCCATGCCAACGATAAATTAGTGGCCAAAATTTTAAATTCAAAGGACTGCTTTGAGTGTTTACCACTCTGAGAATAAAATGCTTTTATAGCAGTTTGTTAGCAGGTGTGTGGTATAAGAATGTTTGGTAAACTTCAGTAATTTTGTAATTATTCCACAGGCATTTTTTAATCCACATTTTGACTAAGAACACTTGAATTCCTCATATATCATTTGATTCTATTAAACAGGAACAATCTGTGTGGGATGTGTTTTTAACAAGTTTGTGTGTTTACAGTTTTATGGTAGAAGTGTAGACAACATTCCAATTCAAATGTGAGGTACTGCTAATTATTGATTGAAAACTCGATTTCTTGCTGCTGCTGCTGTTTGTGAAAAAAAAAAAATTAATGTGGAATATTCTAAAACCAATTCCTACCCAATTTCTTCCAATTTTTCAAGCATATAAAATGCAGTCAGATCTGATTACACAGGATATGCATAAAATTACTACTATTCATTCCCTTTGTGCTTGCTAGTGAATGAACCTTTCTCTTTTTTTACTCCTTCATAATTTTTTACTCATACAGTACTGGATCTAAGGTGCTCAGAAAACCAGTGCAGAACAAGCTTTAATATCCTCATTTTACAGCTGGGTGAACAAAATCACAGGAAGCTTAAGTGTTTTATCCAAGGTCATCAAAGTGAGTGAGTAGCACAGTTAGACACAGAATTCAGCCAACTCTTGAGCTGTGGCCTAAGTCTTGCTATTGCAGGTGGAATTCCTGAAAGCCTAAATAATGGTTTGCCTTGGATCATGTAGGTTTTGTCCAAAACTATTAAGATCCAGATTTGGTTTGGTTTTCTATATTACATTATATATATTGCTATTTAGATTCATGGGACATGGACTGAGTTCTGGAGAAAAAAAATCCATGTAGGTTCATGACAGTGCAATGGATGTAAAATGACCTTCATCCTTCACAAAGCAAATGGTTACATTTGTAGATTTTTAAATTATTTCCTTACAGTTGTTTTTGCAACATACCTGCAGAACACTGAACAGAAAACACCAGCTTCCTGCCAAGAAGAATTTTTTTTCTTAGGCACCTTTCACCTCAAAGTTTTCTGTAGACTTCCAGGTATCTTTGGAAAACAAGGTGAAAACCTCATGCATAAAATTGTTCTTGCACTGTAACTTTGAAAAGTTTGAGTGCCATTCCTACTCTGACCTGTCTCATGAATCTCTTCTCAAAATTGGCCATTAAAATTTTAACCTATTAAAATTGAACCAACCAGCATAGCATTTGTAAAGCTATTTTTAATTATTATTATTTTTTATTGCCATCACAAAAAAAAAATATATATGTATATATATTTTATGTAAGTGCTTTTGTTTTACTCCCTAGGCCGTGAGGAATTTCTTTTATTCCTGTGCTGGCTGGTGTGTTGTCACCTTCATCCTGGGGGTCTGTGATAGACACAGTGACAACATAATGCTGACAAAAGCTGGACACATGTTCCACATCGATTTTGGGAGGTTTTTGGGTCATGCACAGATGTTTGGAAGCATAAGAAGGTTGGTATCTGTAGAAGCACACACTGTAAACTTTAAAGCAGTGCTCTGAAATTTCACAGCCTTATCAACTCCCATAAAAAACAAAAATACAAACAAGATTTTGCTTTTTTTGCCGTCCTGGATTTCCCAGAACAAGACATTTTTGTTGTTCCTTGAAGCTTCTAAGAAGTGTAGGAATGACTGGAAAAGTAATTTAAAAAAATGCTGGAGATCCCTTTTCAGTGTAAATGAAAAATGTAAGTCCTTGTTTGGTCAGGAATGTGAATGATGCAGTTCAGTAGTGACCAGAATAGAAGAATTCTGATGGCCATTGCTTTTTTTTCTTAACAGAAGAGTGTTCCTAAAATGGATCTAAATCCATATACCTGTCTAATTGACAACTTCCTTCCAATATTCAGAGAAGGAACCGAATTTTCCACGAATAGACCTGGAGAACAATTAAATTATGCCTCTGTGGGTAAATTTACAAACTTTTTCATTATCCTTTGAAGTTCCACATCAAACCACACTGAGCTCAGGGGTTGTTTTGCAAATACCTGATTTACCTTTGGATGTGTGATGTGCCTGTGCCATGATAAGGATAAATAAAACAATGTGATCATGTATCTGAGTTCCTAATGTGAACATTTCATGGAGGAATGAACTGAAATGGAATAAGGGTAGGATAATGCCAGTATGTCCAAAACACAGAGGAGCTGTTATAGCAGAGTAAAGAATGCTTGAATGATCCCTTTTAGTGACCAGATGAGTAGTGTGTGCATGTCTTCCCTCCATGTTTCCTAATAATTTCCAGAACAAGTATCAGAATTAAGTTCAAACTAATTTTCTTCATTTTTTCCTTTTTTTTTTTTTTTTTGTTAAGCTGGCCTTTGCCTGCTCTTGCCTATCTCAGTGTGTTAGACAGACAGAACAGCATGGGAGTATTGATATGAGGGAAGCTGATGAGGATAATAAGCACTTCTAAGTCAGGCAGTCAAAAGATTTAGTTGCAGTGCTTAGAATTATCATCCATCATTCAAGATATGCACCCTTAATCCTCCTTATTTGCTGTGGAAAGAATAAAGCAGAGCAGAGTAATGAAAACACACTCATGCACACTCCTTGTCAAGTGCTGCATCCTTCTCTACAGCTAAACTCATGTTGGAATCTAGCAGGAATTTCCTTGAGTAGTAATTTTACAGAAACAGAGAATTATCTAGCTGGGTGAACAGCAGGATGAAGCAAATATAAGAGGGGACACAACAACCAAATTTAAATTCTGTAATAGCAATAATAAAAACAGATATTAATGTTACTGTTTTACAGCTCAATTATACTAAACTTTCTTATTAAGTCTGTGAAAACTTCTTAAAATACAGCCACTTCCACCAAAAGCATCCTCTTATCCTGTTTCTCAATGCAGTCTGTTGCTTTTAAACTACAGAATGAAATCACACATTTAGGACCTCCATTCATGGGCTGCCCTCATGATTCCTTAGGAAAATTTAGTCTCACACTTAAGAGCAGGTTGTGAACACGATGGGATAATCATTGCTTTCCTCAAGCTCACATGCAAATGAGCAGATATAGTATTGATATATTAATGATACATTATTAATTACTATTGTTCTTATGAGCTGCTTGCACCATTATGAAATGTAACACATTATTTGTAACACAGGGCTATCACATTTTTACACATCTCAAATTGCAGGTTCTCTCCAAATTTGAATCTCTCAGGGCTGTTTGGATCTACTCATTCCCACAGGGCGAGTCCTGAAACCGGCTTGGTCTCTGATTTCTTTAACACCTTTTATATTGTACTTTTATTTGAAGTTCTTATTAGATTTTTATTTGAGTTTTTTGCACTCCCAGAATATCATACTCTAAAATAATGAAAAAACGGCAGCACAATGCTGCTAAACGTGAGAATTATAAGTGCTGACCCTTGGGGGGTTGTACAGTAGATATTCTACATACATTTCTGAGGTTCTGTAGGAGCTTTAAAGGAGGCAAAGCATCTGATGCAAATCCCAATCCTTGGATTTACACACATCATGCAAACCTTTTTCTGTGAGTGTAAAATGAAATCTGTGCAAATCAATGAAGGCTTACAGAGAAGAAGTCTCTGCCTGAAGTGTTTAAAACAATCATTCCCTGCAGAACTTCACAAGCTGACTGCCACAGCTGTCCATTTCCTGTTCTCAGGGGGTGCTTTTTGCCATCACAAAAATCTAATTCCTCCTAAAACTTCCTGAGGATGGATTCTCTGCAGCATCCTGAGTGTGGAGGCCTTTCTCTGACAGAAGGGAAGTGCAGGGAGTGTTCTGGCAGCTCAGGGACTCACACACACAGAGGCTGCAGCTCTCCCTATCCCATCCAGTCTGAGTCTCCAGGGAACCTTTGGAAGCTGACATGATCCATCCAGCCACGCTCACTTCTGCATTCCTGATTGTGTAAGACCTCAGAAGGGGATTAATAAACTTTTCTAATTCCTGCCCCCATCCTTAAATGATATCCAATAAATCTGCTCAGTTTTGATTCCAAGTCAAAAGTCAGTTCTTCCTGATATAAGAGGGAAGAGGAATCAGGAACTTTCTTTCCACAAGTGCCTTCACAGGGCAGTAAATGCTTTAAATAGTACTAAAAACTCATCTTTCCTTGGATCTAGAGCTAATATTTCAGAAGTGTTGGTGGTTCACTTTTAATGTGTCTAACCAATAGCACAATAACAGAGAGCCTGGCAGAAGAATTATTCCCAAAGTCCCATGGGGAGCTTTCCTACTGAACCATGAGATTTCATTATCTTTTCTTTCTATTTTTTTTTAATCACATTGAACGACACATTTTATTAGCAGTAATAAAATGCTCCTTTTATTCCCTGACCCAGCCTCTACTTTTGACCTTACATCCCTCTAAACAGCCAAGTCTGCAGGTACACTTCATACTGTGAGAAGAAATATTTCTTCTTTAATTTCTTCATGTAGCTGTCTTATTTTTCATCTATTGAATGTGGTAATTATCTTAGAGCCACCACACATAAATAGGTGAAATGTTATCCAGATACTCATCCAGGACTAGGTTTGGAAGAGGGTTTGGGATGGTTTGGGAGAAGGTTTGGAGTGGTTTGGAAGAAGGTTTGGGATGGTTTGGGAGAAGGTTTGGGATGGTTTGGGAGAAGGTTTGGGATGGTTTGGAAGGAGGTTTGAAATGGTTTGGGAGAAGGTTTGGGATGGTTTGGGAGAAGGTTTGGGATGGTTTGGGAGAAGGTTTGGGATGGTTTGGAAGAGGGTTTGGAATGGTTTGGAAGGTGTCTGGCTCGTGGTTGTTCCTGCCATGCTTTGCTTGCCTTTGTTTCCTCCCTTTCAGCCTGACCAGCTCCTTTTGAACATTCCTTCCTTGGTGAATTAAGCAGGAAGAGATTTATTTAAATCCTGTGCTAACTGAACTAATCCAAAACTCAGCAGCCGCTCACATCCTCCCCACCAGCAGTCCCTTCCAGCCCTGTCATCTCTAATTTTTCAGTCAGTGCTGTGCAGTGTCAGACTTGGTGGCAGGACATGAAGGGGTGCAGCTCCTGGCACAGTGCAAATCCACCTTTTGAAAACACCAGTGTCCATTCCCTTCTTTAAACATCCTGATTGCATCCAGCACTCAGTGGCCTTTTCTTCTCCCTGATGTGAATCACAGAGACCCTCTTGTCCCTTTGCCAAACTAATCCTGGCTCTTGGCATGATTTCCCCAGAATTTCAATCTGCTAAGTTGGTTTTCTTCTACAGAGTTAATTACTAGAGGCAGCCTAACTATTCCTTTGGGAAATTCCAGTTATTAGGGAAGTTTCAAAAATATGGGGAAATGATGTTTCCCACACTTTCTTCCTGAGTTGGTGTTTAATGAGAAGTGTTTCAGAACATCTGAGTGCATAGAAATGTAGAAGTGTCTCTTTTTATTTTGAAAGTAACAAATTTCATTTTTAGTGTTAAAAACCTAAAATGTGTGCTACTGTCTCTTTAGAAGTGTTAATTTTTAAAAAAATCTTTCTTTTCAGGTATTTCTAAAACAGAAATGTTGGCATATGGACATGGAAAAATAAGTTGTATCTCCATTTTTTTATTATATTGTGTCTACATTTATTCTCTTTTTTTTCTAAAAAAATGAAAAATGGGGAAGAAGGAAAAATTTGAGAGTAAAATATTTTACTTTTTTGCTTCTACCATTTTAAAATTTTATTTAGAATACTCATATAGAGTCTAAAACTTGAAAGTAAAAACTTAAAAGTATAATCACTCTTTATTTTCTAAATTTGTGCATGAAAACTTGTACCAACCTGTATTAGATGTAGCAAGATTTCAGTAGGCATTTTCAGTATTAAGAATTCATTCTCTGTAGTTTATATTTATTTTTCTGACACATGGGTCTGGGTTCATTAGTTTCTGTGAAATGATAACTCCTGATTCTTTGCCACTATTCACTTTCAGCACTTCCTGTATGCCACCCTCCAAAAATCTCTGACTGCAACCCTGGAAAAATTTAATTTCATGACTTAAAGCACCTTAGCAGCCCAAATGATCTTAATAAGATTATACAGATGTTCAAAGACTGCCATACACATAAAGAATGAAAGGGTAAAAATGCATAAAATCCTGTAGGTGAAACAGCATCATCTCCAAGGTGACAAGGCCTAAAGGGGCTTGAATTTATCAAAGTCCCTCACTTTTGAAAGGCAAGGGCCTCTAATTGTCCCAAACTGAACAGCAAAAGCACAAGGTGAGTCTGAGAACACAAGAACAGCACAAACTGCAGCCAGGGGCTTCAGATGCACTTCTGGTGTCTTTGCCCTGAGGAGTGGGGGTTTATTCTTGCTTCAGGCCTGTTTTTTTCTCTAATTATTGAGACTAGATCATAATTTGCCCCTCTCCATTGCTTGTTTTTTGTTGGCTTTTTTTTGTTGTTGTTTTTTGGGGTTTTTTGGGATTTTTTGCAGTAATCGACTCTTGTAGAGGGAATTCACCTAAAACTCTCTGAAATCAAAGTAAACTCTGTTCACTGTCCACTTTGTAGCTTCAATTTCTTTTTGTTATTCTTTTCAAAACACTCAGACAATTAAGGCAGGCACTGTTTTTCCCACTCAGTCTGTGTGGATTTAGCCATATCCAGCTCTGTTCATGCAAGAGCCTTGTTCTTCTGCTGAATTGAGTTTCCTGGAAGCCAATTCTCGTCTGCTGCAACCCTCAGCATCCTTCTTGGCTTTCCCTTCACTCCAAGGGTGGCACAAACTGCTTTCCTGTCTCCCTTTATTGAAGGAGGTGTCAGGTATTCCTGCTAACAATCACGTGGGCTGGAGAAGCTGCTTGATGCTTCCAAAGCCATCAGCAGAATTCCCTCAGCTTTGGGAGATTGCCTGCACAGGAGGTATTTAAGTGGCTTCCTATCAAATTCCCCTCCTCTCTCCTCTTCCCTCCTTCTCATTCTATTTTTCACCCTGTGATTTTTTTTGGTAGGATATGGCTCTAGGGACAGAAAGTTTAACAATAACACAGAAATAAAAGGGGGGGAAAGACATCATGGCCACTGTCCGTTTTGATTATGGTTTTATTTTTTATCCTTTTCAAAGTGTAACTGCTTATAGAGATGTGTATTTTCTCTTCCCTGCTCCCATCAGGAACATTGTATTGTATCATCCCTTTCTCTGAAAGCTTTCTTTATACACTTCTTTATGTTTGAGGGAGCTGTTCTCACACACACTCAAACATACATTTATATTCAGGGGAAGCTGCTCTCATACACAGTCAAGTATACATCAAGCACTTTTAAATTAATCTCTGTTTCTTGGTTTTCTTTTTTTTTCTTCTTTTTTTTTTTTTTTTTTTTTTATTTTTTTTTTTTTGCTTGTTCTGCACACTGTGCCTTTGTCCTTCATCCTTAACTGGAGAGCATACTGATGTATTTAATTCATGTAAGGATTTCATCCCCTGCCCTGAGGAATCTCTTTGCAATTCAATTCCTTCATCACTGGTTTATTTCTCCATTTTGCCTGGTGATATACAAATGCCCTGCAACCATCTATTATTGTGTTTTCTGAATATCCATCTCATACTGAAAAGACCTGTTAGCTGAATATTCCATGGGTAGGGGATATAACCCTACTTGTTCTGTTTCTTTTAAGGCACCTTTTAGGTCTCCGTTTTAAAATCTTTTTCACTACTGAGGGTCAGTCAGGACACAAAAAGCAAATGTCCAACAATCTCTGTTAACAAGGGGAATTGCTCCAATCTCCTTGTGAATTAAGTGGTTTATAAATAGGGTTAGCAATAAACTCTAACAAACCCAGAAAATTTGACAGTCTTAGAAAATGGTGTAAGGCATCAGAAAATGGTGTAAGGCATCAGGAATGCTGCACTGAGCACTGCTGAAGGTGAAGTGTAGACAGCATTGAGCTCCACCTCGATGTTGTTTTGCAGTCTGGGTGCTGGTGGCTGAGTGCAGGCTGCTTTAGCTGTGTCTGTGGGAAGAGAGGAGCCCAGCTCAGCTCAGAGGGGCCTTGGCTGGACACAGGGATGCTCTCTGACCAGCCAATGTTTGCAACAGGACAATGTCTGAAACCATTCAAGACACGAGTGTTCCCAAAGCAGGGCAGATCTTCTTTCAGGGAGGAAATTTTTAAGGAACCTTCCGAAGTACACCAACAGCAAATTCACAGGATGGTTGAAATTCTGTGACATAAGAGAATAAATTCTGTGCTTGGGCTGCAGCAGAGGCTGCAAGGAGGGAAATCCATCCAGAGGTGCCTCCAACTCGTTCCTGTGTTCCCATCATGAGCCTTGCCAATCTCCTTGTTCCATGGCAGGGTTCCCTGTGGCAGCACTCTGCAAACCCTGGCTCTGTCCTGGCTCTGTCCATGTCTGAGCTCAGCTGCCAGCAGCCCTGTCACCTGCACTGTCCTGTGGGACCTGGTGTGACCAAACCTCTGTGATTTCCCCACTCCCCAGCTTCCTCTGGCCCACAGTGAAAGGGATTTAAGCCACATTCCCTTGCACTTTGCACAAAGGAGGAGCTGCTCTGACTCAGTTTCCAGGGGGAAGCTCGGTGTTAACAGAATGATGAATCAGAGCCCTCATCTTAGGCGAGGATCACAGCTTGTTCTCCACTCTGTCCATTAAACATGATTAAATCTCAACGAGGCCAATTCAGTTACTGACAGGATCACATCAATCTTTCAGAACAGGACAGTCCAATGTGTGAAGTGCTTCTTTTATGGCTGATCAAAACAGTGGGCATGTTCAACACGGTGATTTTACTGAAGAGCTAACATTGAGGTTGTGATGGTAAAAAATAATATTAGCAAACTTGATATACATAATGAATTCATTAAATTAATTAGCTTAATGAATAAATAAGACCATAATAGCTTAAGAACTATCCTCACCTACCTAAGGAATTCAGGAGATTCTAGTTTAATGTTTCTGCCTCTAAAGGTAGATGTTAATATAAAAAATGCTGTGGGTAAAACTGCAATCAGAAATGAGGCTTCAGATTTGTAGCTTGAGATCTTTTCTTGCAGTAGATATTTCAAACAGCAGCAGAAATGGCACAATATAGAGTTAAAACTGTGTTACCTGGTGTAGGCCTGGTCATTTAGTTGAAAAATGTAGGTAAAAAAAATTAGATAATTAGATGCAAGTTTTGAATGTCCAGGACATGAAGTTTACTTGAGCCAAGGATGCTCAGAGCATTCAGAAATCTTTCTGTGTTATGGGAATGAGGTCAGCATTAAATTGAGACCAGTTTACCCAAGGTTGTGTCCAGCTAAATCTTAAAACCTCCCAGGCTAATCTTCCAAGGCAACCTGTTTCAATATTTACTTTTCCTCATAGTGAGGGGGTTATTTTTTGGTTTGCTCTTTTTTTTTCTTATGACAAGCCAGAACTTCAGCTGTTTCATTTTTCTCTCTTCTTGTGTGGACCCATCTGTTTTAGATCCTCCTGTAGACACAAAAAAATCCCCTTTGGCCTCTTGAAAACCTTTCATGTCCTGGGAAAACAAGCCCAGGTTCCTCAGCCTCTCCTCACAGGCAAGTGCCACCAACATCTTGGTGGCTCTGCTGAATTACTCCAGTCTAGGGACATCTTTCAAGTTTTGGCAGGGTATGGGCTAAGAAATACGAAGTGGAACATCTTTATATATGTATTTTCTTTAGTAATCAGTAGGATGGGATAAAGAGAGAATGTGTTTGTTCATTTTTTGGTAGAGGCTCTTTGTACCAGGTTTTGGTGGTGGTGAAAGTTTGGATTAGCAGTTTTTTAGAAAGGGATCTGAGGGTTTTACCACACTCAAGTGTGAGTTGGTGATAAGATATTGGATAGAAAAGGTTGAAATTTGAAGTAATTTTTTGTTTGCACCGGGAAAACTTCACCTGGAATATTTTTAACATTTTTTACTTGTAGAAAGATGGAGATGCGGAGCCCAGAGAAATTACAAGGAGTCCAGAAAAAAGCAATTAAAATTTTTGGACATCTAAAACACAAGATTTGTGAGAAAAGGTGGAAGCAGTTGTCTACAGAAGACTGAGGAAAGGCACAGTACCAGTCTGAAAATACTTCAGAGGCTGCTGTAAAGCAGATGGGATCTTCATGTTCCCTTAGGGAAGAGCAAGAATTAATAAGATGGAAGCACAGCAAGAGTTAGATGAGGCGTTAGGGGGAAAAATGCTGTGAGGGGACATCCCAGAACAGAAATTTGATAGGGAGGTTGGAGAACTCCATCATAAAAATCTTTGAGAATGGGCTAAATAAGAATCCCAGAAGCATGTTTATGATCTTGTCCTGATAAGAAGAAAAGTGGAGTATCTCCTGTGGCCCAGGCATATTTCTTTGTTTGCTGGTGATGAATTGTGTTGTGTGGTTGTTCCCTGTTTCATTATTTAATATATAAAAGGAGTGCCATGGATTGTGGTTTTTTACTGGGTCTACAAATGTCTATGATTACTGTGATTAAATATTTTCACTTGGCTTTAGAGAAATAAGCACTCATGTTCATTTATTTTGTGTTCTTCAATAAGCTTTTGGCTTCTGCTGCAAAGGATGTCAGCAGTCAAGCACTCCCTAAAAGCTTTTCCTATTTTATTGGATACATCTAAATTCTACGTAGTCATGCTGAATATTATCAGTGACTCTTGACTCAGCCAAAATGGTTTTAAAGCAGTCAGGGTATACAAGGGGATTTTTGCTGCTGAGCAGCTGATTTTTAAATTGCAAAGAGTTCTGTGTGGTTTCTCTCACACTGTCCATATGAAAACTTGGACTAAAGCAGATTTGATAAATGTGTGTGACTTGGACTTTTCCATATGTGCACTATTAGGAAGTTTAGATTAGATCAGAGCAAAGGTCATTTGCTGTTGGTTGTCTCATATTTTTTCCCTACTTAATATGAAAAGTAAATTATTCTTAAGTGTTCTGCACCGTGAGATTCAGAGCAGGAAAAGCTAAAACCATTGCCCTTACAAGCTTTGTTAATCAGTTTCCATCTAACGTTTCATAACAAATCCTGATGCTCTCACTGGTTTTCTAGGAATGCAACATAATTCTAGCCCACAGTGAAGTCCCAGTAGATGTTCCCATCACCCCAGACCAAGTTTATTTTTGCATGATGATCTCTTCATTTGCTTGAGATTTCCTTTCTTTCTTCCCTCTCATGATTTATCATCCAAACATCCGTAATCTCCAGAGGAACTGCAAAGCACATTCCCATGAAAATCTTAAATCTCTAAAAGCAAAAAACAAAAAAAAAGAATAAAACCCTGATAAATTAACCTTGTTTCTCACTGAATGGCTTGAGTAAACTCACAGCCATAGTCAAGAATAAGTCTTTAAAGTCCAGGACTGCAATCAGACTCTGCCATAAACAGGATTATTGCCTTTTTGACTGATTTCTACTATAAAACCAAAAGGTTCATTAATCTCATCTAGGGCTTTAGTGGGCAAAAAAGAAAAAAAAAATTGAAGGAAAAGAGTAGGCAAGCTGTGATAAGGTGACTTTAATGATTTTGGGAGGTTTATTGGCTGTACATCTTTGGTCAATCTCAAGCCACACTAGTTCTCTCAATGAGGCTTTTCTTTTCTAAAAATAATGGTACCAGACATTATAATTACACAGTAGAGGTCATTCAACAATGCTTCAATTCCATATTTCTTTAGCTCACCATAAATAATAAAATAAAAAGGTTTTTGGTCTACAGAGATACGATAAAAGGCTTTTACTTGAAACTCCTTCATCACACCAGTTTTTCTAAACTGATGCTGGGCATTTCTTCAATTTGATTGAGGCAGAAAATTGTGTCAATACAGATTTTAGGCCAGGGAGCTCTCATCCCATTGGCTGTTCCACAGTCATTGGTCATCAAACATCTCCTGCATGTAAAGTATTACAGGCCTGAGCTGTGATCTTGAGGGTGTTTTGGGGTAAGAAGTATTTAGTGCTTGTAACTTTGAGAGGAGTTTGTGTGAGCAAGCTTTGTGATAGATGCAGGTCCAAATGAAAGCCTTGGGATGCAGTGCTCATCTTCTGAATAAATGCCAGAATGGAATGTGATCTTGGCTTTCTGCCCCAGGCAGGGCTGCCAGTCAGAGATGTCCTGGTTTAAACACAGAAATTCAGCCTGAGCACCAGGCTGAGGTTCATTTGCTCAGGGTGGGGAACATCCAACAGCAGGGCACACATTGCTTTGCTCCTTCTGGAGGCTCAAACAGCCTCTGTTGCTTGCTGATGGAAATTTTCCTACCATGGTGGACTTTGACTGGACTTGGCTGCTTGTAATTTTGCTGGAGAATTTTCCCCTCTAAGTTTTTATTATCCAAAGGAGTTTGTGAAAGCAGCAAGGAACATTTTACATCTGTGCACAGGCATTCATCCTGTCAATTGGTTTTTCAGAATCCTTTATGTTCTGCTCAGTGAGTAAAAGCCTCTTCCCACTGAAACTTCATTTTAGAATGTTATTGTGAGAAATGGCTGTGTTGCTCCTTCTAGTGGGTCTTGTTTCCCGTTTTCTAAGTTGGTTTTATGTGAGGGGGTTTTTTTATATTTTTTTTAATTTACATTGCAAAGTGTTCCCTTTGTGAACAGCCAGCTTGTTTACTGGAGCTTCAGCATCCAGGGGTTGCAGGGTTTGCTTCGTGGGAGAGGCTCTGAGAACAAAAGACCTTAAACAGAACTGGAGAAATCAAATTCCTACATCATATTTTGCAGGTTGACAGGGGAGGACTGGCCTAACATCTGAGAACACATTCACAAAAAATACTGAGAAATTTAAGAACCTTGTAAAACTGCTTTCAGTCATCGTACAAGTAGAATTAATCTAGAAATAATGTAAATACTAAAATACCAGTTGTGTGTTCACACAGATCCTCCAGTGACAACAGTAAGAGAATTGACTGATGCTGCAGTCATTACATTATGGGGAAGTTGGCCCACAGCCCAACCCAGCAATGTTAAACACCATATTTCTTCCAGTAAAGTAATTTCTGATTGCAGGATCTATTTTCAGCTCGAGTAGCTCAATGTGGGAGACTTGGACTAGCTCAGAAAGGGCTGTGTTTTCATAGTGCAATTGTGTCTCTTGATGCAGTTGGACATCAAAAATCAAATATGAATTTTGAACAAATTGCATCGTATTTACACCAGTAGATTTGATTTGGAATATTTTAGACCAAGAACAAATTTGGGGTTAAGACATTCTTGAGATGATAAAATGTTTTTAAATCAGGATTTAGATTGGCCTTCTGTCTACATATACATCAAGATGTTAACATTGCTAATTTTCTCTATCTTTCTCTTTCCTATGGGCTTCAACAAATTGATTTTCGTTATTCTAATTGTACCAATTTATTTAATACTCAATGTCTATTTTAAATACCACTGATAAACAAAAAATAAGCTAGAAGATGAATAAATGAGTGAAAGAAGGTTCTGTGAAACTCTAAACTCTCAGAAATCAGTAATAGACACTGGTTTGTACTTCTTTGAGACCTACAACACAAAAATTACACAATAACTGTGTAACAGTTACACTTTAATAAATCCCTCACACTGTGAACTCCCATCTTACAGAAAAATGTGGAGGGAAAGAATTTCTACCGTGGACCTTCATCATGCCTGAACCTTCATCACTACCTTGCTGAAACTGAATAATGTATTTTTATAAAAACCACCCAAACGGCCTGGAGGTGAAAGACAGCCATGGGAGGTGTGGATTCAAAGTTGGCTGCCACGGAAACGTTTCCAAACATAAAATTGGGAAGGCCACCTGAGCATTTGTTGTGACTAAAACTTCCAGCTGTAGCCCATAATCTCATGACAACTTGTTTTTCTTTCTGCAGTAATGTAAGGCAGGCACTTTTATGGGAAGATGAGGAAAACTCCCAGGAAAGTTCATCTGTCTCATTTATGAAAGCATCAGAAAGCAATGGGATGACTCAACCCATGTTTGAGGTTTCAGCAATAAATAGACATCCTGAAATTCACTTCTGCATTTGAACTTACCAAGAACACTGAGTTTATTTAAATTTCCTCAGAATTAAGAGTTAACACACAGTGTATATTGCCTCAGAATTGAGCCCTCTAATCTGTTTACATGGCTCTGTGTACACAGTTGAGATGAGTAAGTCACTGCAGTGGGTTTTTCTGTGTGAGGATGCAGTTTATCAGGCCTCTCTGAAGCTATTGAATGATAGCATTGTTAGGAAAAGCCTGGCTAATCTGTTTTCTTCTGCAGCAGCATGCCATAGCCACAAACTGTGCTGGTGATAAGAAAAAAAGGCAAACCATGTTGTCAGATTCTGCACCTTATTAACCAAGGGTGAGCACAGAGGAACCGTACAGAAAACAGGACAATGCATTTATATTCTGTTTTAACTCGAGTCAGGAACATCTCTTCAGAATGGTGTATATTTAATGATAGCACCATACCTTGGGGTTTTCTTCTTGCTGTTGGATTGTGGAGGTGTAGGGTTTTTTTTTTCTTAAATTCCCTTCTTGCCTGGTAGGGAGTCGATATTTATAACCCACCCTCTTTGAGAACAACTTTTAAATATTTCAATACCAAGAGAGAGCTTGTTTCCAGATTCACTTTCAGGCTGGAGTCAAGAAATTAAAGCAATGAGGGTTTAAAAAGAAAATCCAAGAAGAGCCAGAACAAAACACTTGTTCTGTTGTTGGATTTCTCCGTAGGAAACTCTTGCTGTAAAACCTGTCCCAATTAGTCAGTGACACCAGACAGAGCAAGAGAGATTTCCACACTGAGAAAGGGACAGATGAAATAATGAGGAAGGTAATACTGAAAAGCACAAATGTGAATAATTAGTTACAAGTATTAACTGCCTTGCATGATTAGCTGTTTTCAGTGAAATTTCTCATGCAATTGTTCTCTTTTGCAGGGACCGAGCTCCCTTCATCTTCACATCAGAGATGGAGTATTTCATAACAGAGGGGGGAAAAAACCCACAGCGTTTCCAGGAGTTTGTGGAGCTCTGTTGTCGAGCTTATAACATAGTCAGGAGACACAGCCAGCTACTCCTGAACCTGCTAGAGATGGTAAGAAACTTGAGGATGAAACCAAAAATCAGTTTCCTCTGGGGTTCTCTTCTCTTTTACCACTTCCCTGCTGCCTCCAGGAGCACTGTGATTTGAAGGGGTATCAGGTGCACAGCTGACAATGTTAGTGCTGCTCTTCCTGTGCAAAGAAGCTGCCCACTTTCAGTACTGATTTCTGAGAAAAGGAAAGCTAATCTGCTTGGTGTTTTTTTTCCATTTTATAATGCAGTATTTTTTACAAAATAGCAGCAAACTGCTAAAGAAGCTGGGTAAAAGTTTTACATTCAGGAATTTCACTCAGCATTTTTTCTAGGTCTTGGAGAATGGATTTGCCATTCCTGTTGGTGTTTACAAGACAAAGTAAGCTAAATATTTCCCAGGGTGGATGAGCTGACAGGACTGAGCAGCACTGCACTACAATGCCTGTAGGATGGGGAGGATGCACAGATCCACAGTCCCTTCTTAGGATGGCAAACACTGGAAAGAAACAGCACTGCCCATATTGACACAGCTTTAAAAATTGTTTTGTGTAGATTTTTAAGGCCTCTAGGAGTTTTTTATCCTTAAATATCCCTACTGATTCATGTGCTGTGGCAAATTTCGTATCTGATTTATGCCTCCATTCACTTGTGTGTGAAAGGACAATGATTTTCCCCTTTGTGGCTACAACGAGAATATTACATTAACTAATATTTGCTAAGATGCTTGGCTAGGATATCTATCCCCCACGACCTAGGGGAGTGGTCTGGGCATGAAAATGTCTACATGGCCTTATAAACAGAATATGAATTGAGACTGGGGTACAGCCAGAGAGCTGCTCTGTAAACACTACTTTATCATCTCAAATTTGTGCAGTAGGGGAGGGCAAGAGAAATGGAAGGAATCTCTCATTTTGCCTCTTCCACCTTGCCCATGGATTTTCATGCAGAGATTCCCTAATGTGGGGCAGGAAGGATTGCTCCAGATCTCTTGAACTCACTGCTCAGTGGCCACAAAGGTGCAAGAAAACTGCATTCCCATCATAAGGCACAGTTTTTCCCTGGAAGCAGTGCAGAGATCCTGTCCAAGTTAAAGAGCCTCTAGAAAGCTCAGGATCAGCCCTGCTCTCTCACCCACAGCAGCAATTCCTGCATTTCTAAAGAGGTTGCCTAAAACTGCGTGGTGCAAATAAAGCCCCATCTCCTGCCCATCTCCTTGTCCCTCTTTCTGCAAGCAGCAGAGATAATGATGGCAGATTCCTCTGGGATAATGCAGAGAGTGTGCTGGGAAAATGCTCCTAGCAGGAGCTCTGAAATCACTATCTCTGCCTGGCCATGGCTCAGGTTTGTCTGCATTCAGAACATGCTGCTTCTTTTGTTTCTGCTGATCTTGTAGCAGAGGCAACAGAGCTGAGCTAAAAGTCAACATTCAGATAACTCTTATATTTGTCAATGAGCTGCAGCTCAGTCAGTTGTGCTGCACTTCATAATTGAAAAATAACTGGCAGCACACTCACACGCCACCAATGAGCTCTTCACAGCAAAAGGAATTAAATAAACACCACCACCTTGGGAGCACCTTGATTTTGCCAATAATGTATGTAAAGATGAATCTATTTCTGCACTTGAAGAGGAATGTTGTTCAAAAGCTATAAATGTCAAAATGTTTCAGTTCCATGGGTCATTTCTGGAAAAAGTAAATAGTCTGTGAAGTTCCACTTAGATTTCATCTCCATACAGAATTTCAGATGTCATCATGGAGGGGTAAGATTAACTAAGCACTGCTTATTTGTACCCAGTGGCAGTCTAAGATTTCTCTCACTGTTTGGAAACCTGCATCATTAATCTTTAATTCTACTCCCACGTTCTGTTTCCTCAGATGCTATTTGTAAAACATGATTCAAAAAAAATTAACAACAAGACCGTTTCTAAAAAACAGAGTACTTCACAGAATAGTAAACTGTACCCTGGGTGATCAGTGACAGTTTGTGGTTTCTAGCAAACATGATTATGAACAAATCGAGGGATTTTTGGCCCAGTTTGGGAATTAATGTTATTTCTTGGTGTGAGCAGCATGTTTCTAAAGCCATACTGACATTTGCTACTGGGAGTAAGAAATAATCCATGAAGTTTCCATCACTTTCAAAAGCAGAAACATCTGTGGGAGACCCAAGAGTCTGCTGGCAGGGTTCAGCTGTGTAAATGCCTGTAGTTCATCAGCTTTGCTCTCATTTAAGATTTGATGTGAACTTTTATAAAAAGGGTGGTGGAAAGACACAAACACCTTTTGATTAGTTTCAAGAAATGCAAACTCCATTACTGTTATAAATATTTTTTTCATATAGAAAGTTATTAAAAGGGACTTTATCACTTTCTTTACTAGTGAAGGGCAAGGAGTTTAATTTACCTATGCAACGACCCTTTTTGTTTTTAAATCTAAATGGGGGCAGGAGTTGTTATCATCTTTTGTAAACGGGTTGAGGGTATATTGATAAATAGCACTGTGTGTCCTTCAGTGCTGAATATTGTTATTGTCCCTGCTGTCAGCCCACTCTAATTCACCTCTTTGAGCTTCCTGCCTCTCTGTTCCTTGCCAGCCAAAGCTCTGTGAAGACAGGAATCTAACAGTCCATTGGTAGCTTAGAATGGGGCTGAGCAAGACTTTCCTCATAATGCTGAAAAGAAAATGCACAAATATTGAAAATTTTCGAAGGAATGACCTTAAAATAAACTCAGTGCTTCCTTTTTTTCTTTGTTGCTACTTGAAAAACTCAGTGTGTCTTTCTGTCTGAGCTAGACATAAATATCAATGAAGGATACACAGCAGTGACTGCAAATTCAGATACATTTCTGTCTGAGCAATGTGAAGGAGTGATGTTTTTCTGCATTGCACACAAAAAAAGCATCACTCCCAACTTGCTGAGAAAAACCAGTAGGTTTTGAAGTGAGTAAGTTTTATTGTTGCTGTTGACATTTGAAAATGCCTGGAGAGAGCTGTATGGGCAATTGGACACATTCAGCTGTCTAATCTCCTCAAGATTTTACTTTGCAAGGGGAATATTGGCATTATTTGTTGTTTGAATCTGATCTGGCCACTAACTAGAACAGCTCTGTCCCTCATCCATGGAGAATGATGCCCTCTCCAGAGGGCAGCTCTCACTGCCCTCCTCAGGGCTCCTGCCATGAATCAGTGTCTAAAGAAGCTTTTCTCCTCCTCTGGCTGTAACAGGAGTGAATTTGTGATCTCTTTGCAGGAGCCCAGAGCAGTGATGGTGGAACCAGGAGTTACAAATGAGAGGGTGATGTTGAGCTAAATTGAATTAGGGCTAAGACAACACTGTGGGCACAACAGAGAAATGTGGTTACTGCTGTTCAGATGGCTGAATGTGGTCACCTCCCCTCTATCAACGTTAGGAAGCTCTGAAAGAGGCACACCAATGCACACCTTGAAGTTATGGTGTCTGAAGAGAAAATAAATAACTAAAATGGATCATTGATTCTGACCCATGCCTCTTTCAGGTGCCTCAGTGTGAAGGTTTACAATGCAATATATTCACTTTATTATTCCAGGCATTGCTGTAGCAGCAGAACCACTTTTCACATCAGCAGAACTGTTTTACAAGATGTTTTGGTGTAAAACCTTTTTTCTCTCACTTAGGCCCATTCAATTTCAATTTATTTTCAATGGAACAGTGGACTAATGATCTAATATTATTTTACATTTAGATGCTGCATGCAGGATTGCCTGAGCTAAACAGCATCCAGGATCTCAAATACGTGTATGAGAACCTCCGTCCTCAGGACTCAGATCTCCAGGCTACAAGCTACTTTACGAGGTAAAACCAGAATATAATCCAGAAACCTTGTCTTCTTCAGGCATGAAGCAATTTTTCTCTCATGTTAAGAAGCTGTAATCAGGGAAATTACACAGAAGGATAATTTTTCTTCACATGTTTACTTTAAAAAA
The DNA here is from genome assembly GCA_034509425.1 of Eopsaltria australis. NCBI lineage: Eukaryota > Metazoa > Chordata > Aves > Passeriformes > Petroicidae > Eopsaltria > Eopsaltria australis. The sequence goes on from JAVTVJ010000194.1 coordinate 1,698,656, forward strand.
GTCATTCCTTATGCACGTTATAAACAATTTCCTCAGATTTCTGGAAGAAGCAGTCATGCATTTGTGGTACACTTGTTACAAATCACTCACTCAGTGCCTGGAGATTTCTTAGGCTTCCATGGTGAAGCCATCCTGATTTGTATCTAGCCAGGTTTTCTGTGTTTGTAAATGCAGCAGCTCCATGCAAATGGTTTTGGACTGCTTAAAGATGTTCAGCTTGCTAATTGTCTGAGCGAGAGCCTTCATTTCCTGCATTTTACTCCTATTTCTCTTCCTCTTTTGACCTTCTGTGTTGCCTCAGAGAAGTTACTTTCCCTCTGTTAGCCATAGTTTCTCCATCTGCAAAACAGTGCTGATTCTGGCTTTTAAACAATTAACAGCTCAATCACAGAGAAGCCTTTTGTGTGAAGAGATACGTTTAAAGCTTCATTTGTGTGAGGATAATGAAACCTATCACCTGTCCATGGTAATAGCTGGGGATTAATGATGAGGAGCTGCAGCTGATGTGCATAAAGTCAGTCTGAAGCCCTCAGTCCTGATCCTCCAGGTCAATATAATTCCAGCTATTGATGTGATGATGTTGTGGATGGAATGAGTGGAGACTTATCTGGAACTGGAAATAATCCCCTTTGCAGCTGTAGGCACAGCAGGAGACAAAATCTCCCTGTCAGAGCAGCACCATCATCTCCCAAGGACTGGGAATTGGCACTCCCTGGGCACCCCCTACCCTTGCAAAGCAGCCCAGACTCTTCTGACCTTATGAAAGTGTTGGGAAATGAAAATTGTGCTGTTTATATGTCTCCTTTCCATATACCAGAATCTACATCTGAGGAAACCAAGGCAGCAAGTGTGGAGAAGGCTGGGGCAGAGACTTTGGGAGACTTTAAGGATTACCTTTCTTCAGAAAAAAAAAAAAAATGAGAAGAACTTGTCAATCAAAACTCTTGTTCCATGACTTTACACACAGCACAGCACTGAGTTCCTTCTCCTGTAACACTTGTTTTTTTCATATGCTTTCAGTCTTGCCCCTCAGCAACATTGCTATATTTTAAAATTTAATCACAGCTTCACATTTACCATCAGCTCCTACCTCATCCTTTCCTTTAAAATTTCACATATTCCCAAATTGCACACTTCTATTTCCACTTCAAATAGGAAACATGCAGTTTCTAATTAAACTGTAAAATCTTGACTCTGCCCAATGGTTCAGGTGGTTGTGTCTGTCTCTCGTGGGTAAAATACCCAATTTGTTTAGCTAGTGAAAAAGGGCTGGGATACACAAAACAAACAGGAAAATCCAAATCATCAGAGTGAAAACTGCATCAGTGCCATGCAAAGCTCAGAGCTGGTGCCCCTCTGGAGGTGGAAAGGATCAGTTTTCACTGGGTCAGGTATGGTCTGGCATCACTGCAGCCTTGCTTAGCTGGCAGAGTGAGGATGAAGACTTGGTTCAGGGCTGAGCTGGATCTCCACACTCTTTCTTTTGAGGGTTAGGATCCTCCAAGTGGGAATTCACCTGCAGTCTTGCTCAGCCAAAGCCTGTGGAATAAGCCCAGCTCTGTTTTGGAAGCAGAGCTGGTGTGCTTTGTTGCCTGGTCGAGGTTTGTGTGAGCCTCAGGACACACTGTTCAGCTCACAGAGACTGTAGGTAGGACTCAGAGGGGAGCATGTCCTTCTTCCCCTTAGATTTCTTCTTAGGGGAGGTGTTAAGGAAATGAAGGCTGTCAGAGTGGAAATTCCACTCAATCCCTGCACACCAACAAAGTAGTTGTGCTGCGGGGTCTGTTCTCACTTGAAACTGCATTTTCTCCTAAAATGCATCCTGAGAACTCCAGAGCTATTGTTCCAATTTCCTTCAAAATGCTGAAGCTTTGTTGTTGTCCACAGAGATCTTTGCATCACATAGAAAAGACAGATATTGCTATAGTGCATATTTTATTCATTAATATTCTTAGAATATGTTTGTATTATATGTGCTCATTTGCAAGAAGAAAATCCCTTTACATTAGCCCATGAATTTCCACAGATCTCATTTCTCTTGGAGATTTTTCTCTCCTTTATTCTAATTTCTATTCATTTGAACATTATTTGTGTTAAATTTCTATTCATCTGAACACTATTTGTGTTAAATCAAAAAATGCATTAGCATTTCAACATGTTTGAACATGAGAATAATATCAGGCCTCATGTCTAGTAGGATTTTAACTTCTGCAAATTGTATCCAGGCACTTTTCAAAATCAAGACTTTGGGATGGCCTGATACCCAAATCCATGCAGAGATTGTCCCTCTATAAAAAGACTTCCCAACCTGGCTTTATGAATGTTAATATATTGAGATTTTTGTGAGCTTTGTGTTACCGACATCATCTTTATTCCTTATCTCCTTGTTATACAAAATATTGATATGGGAAAAAATCCAGTTACAGACTTTTCATGGTCCATCTCTAGCTTATTCCTGTATCTATTTTTCAAGCTGCCCTTAGAAAGACAAGGAAATCGGAAGTTCTTATTAGCACAGCTTCTAGTAGTTCTCAAATCCCTTGCAATTTGTAGCTCCTTTTTCTCCATAACTGCTTCCAAAAACACCTCATTGTTTTCAAAGTTCTTTTCTAGGCAAGGAGTGTGGTCCTCAGAATGTTAAACATTGCCAACAGAAAGCTGTTTCTTGTCCTAAGTACAAGGTAGTTATTGTAATCTTTCAGATTCAATCATAATGCATCTACTGACAATCCCAATCTTCTGCTAGTGGAAATAGGAGAACAGCATTCCTCTGTATTTCTGTAGAAATGGGTTGCTTTTAGCAATTTTCTGAGTTTGGTTCAGCAATAACACTGACATTGGCCCTAGTGCTGTTTAAAAACAACGTGAAATGATGAATGATGTCACAAATGCTCCTGGCAGGACGATGCTCGCTTGCTCTTTGTCGTCACCTCTTTGGCCAGGCAGAACAATTGTGTCAGAGTTTGGACTGTAAAGCACTGACCCCTCTCAGGCTCGTAAAACATTCTGTGTTTTGCTAAATTCCTTTGGTCTGGTTCTTGGTTTAAGCCCTGTGCAGCAGTCTGTGGTGTCATTTGTGTGCAGCCCTTCCCACATGGGGTCAGCTCCCTGCTTTGAGCTGAGGAGCAGCAGAGTTCAGCCCCGCAGCTCTGCAGGGTCACACCCTCACATCGTGCATAAACAATGCCCCAGTTGAGAGTTAAACAAGAGTTTCTGTGTCTCCCTGTCAGCCCTGTGCACCTACTGCCAAATGAAACATCGTTGTCTCTCCAGCATCTGCCCTGAACTCAGTTTGATCCTTGAAACTCAATTTGATCCTTACCCCTCCCTCCTTCCGTCTTCCCCTGACAACACAGTTTTATCAGAAACTGGAAACCCATCTTACCTCTGGTTATAAATTTCCTCTATGGTTTTCTGCAGATGTCTTCAAATGTCAGCACGGTGTGGCAGGCTGCCTGACATTTTTAATGTATATTTAAAATTGGTTTTAAGAGCATCGAGTTAGCCTAATGCAATGAATGGAGTTGATTTCAATTGATTGCAGTGTGCAATCTAACCCGCTCACAGAAACCCATGAATAAGAGATGCAGGATGGATCTGGCAATTACCAGGGGAGCTCATTGCATACCTTCAGCAGCCTGATGGAAGGGGTCAGCTGCTGTCTTTGTTTATTTATTAATGCACTCATTTTTTAGGTACCTGTCGTTGCCCAGGTCAAGCAGACCCATTCCAAACCACAAATGCCAGCAGTTTTCAAGCTGGACAATCCACAGTAACTCCTTTCAAAACACAATGCTGATCTCAAGCTGGTCAGCCAATCTCTGTTTCTCAGGTGGCTGCAGATATTGCAGCAAGAAATTTCCCAAGCAGGTGAAACACGTGAAAATTGGTGGCGTCTGAAAGGGCGTGGACAAAACTACAGCACTAAATATTATTTCAATAATGTTCAAGTAGTTTGTAAAGATTGTGGTGTATGTGCCCCAAAGGAACAGGAGGCAGACTTCCTCCTTGAATTTTTGCTGTTTGAAGAATTCTTATTATAAAAGAAGAAAACTCTATTAAGAGCATGGGGGCACACTACCCAGCTTGTTTTAAAATGGATCTTATTAAATTCATGGATGGAAATGTGAACTATAAATGAAACAATGTTATTAACATCTGAGAATCCCATGAAAACAAATTTTGCTCATTATACTCTAAATGACTTTCAGGCCTAGATGGAAATGAGAAGCAGGATGCCATCAAGAATGATAAAGAAATATCCACCAAGATCTTCATAACTAGTCAGTAATAATGATTGTATAGGCTGTGTATAAAGGCTGGTGTGTCCAGAAAAAGCAAAGCACCAGCCCTCAGAACACCTCTCCCATAAGAAATGCCTGCTTCCTAAAACTCAGGTTGCAAACCACCACTATGAAAACATCAGCCAAACTTTTCATCCATCTCCTTTTACACAAGCAGCCAGCCAGTCTGTTCGTGTTTTACCTGACACTGTAATTTGACAGCTCTGGAGAAAGACTGAAGCCAAATCTGAAATTCAAAGTCGATCCAGCAGGTGGAAAGCAGAAAGTCATTACTTTCCAATAATCCCAGATATTTAACTTTCTTTTCTGAGAACTAGGTCAGACACCAATCTGCATGGCAAACAGTTATTGTCATGTGGAAAATAGCATTTTTCTCTCTGGAAACTGTGTTGGCAATATTTGGATTCACTGCTAATATTACTCTAGTTAATTACAGTTTCCTGTTTGCTTCTAATTAAGTTGTTCTTTTAATGCCCTTTTTATTGTTCACTTTAGCTATCTCTACACCATCAGGTGTTAATTTTCTATGCAGCTTGTGCTACCAGAGCTCTGAAATAAATAAGAAACTTTTTTATCATCTTTGTGAAGGCAGAACCAGCTTTGGGCACAGGCAAAGGTGGAAATGGCCTGGGAGCAAGAGGAGGATTTTTACAGAGAATACCCATGACCTTACTTCTTTCAACTATTGCTAAGCTTAATGTGGTTATAGAGAAAAGAAGGTGTATGGGGATCTGGGAGAGTTCAAGGAGAAGCTTCCACCACTGGTCCTCGGGATGAACTTTAAAAATGCCAGCAGAAAGGGGAATCAGGCACCACAATGTGATAAACTGGGTCACTGAACTAATCCAGGCCAAAAATAAACTGCAAAAATCTCAAAAAGATAAGACACATGGGTTTGATGCATCCCATCGCTCCATATATAGTCAGGAACCAGCTTTTGGGAAAAGGGTTTCCTTGAGCCAATTTACCCTTGAGAGAGAACACAGAGAGCCACAAGCAGAGCTGTTCCACCTTGCTGGGATGACACGATCTGAGGTGGCAGCAGAATGGCAAAGAAGCCTTAAATTCTTCGTTTATTACATGGAATAATGTTTGTTTAATGTTTTCTGTCCGAGCAAAGAGGGCTGCATACAGAGCTAACAGAGTATTGAGAGGGAGAGAAAACAACTCATACTTCTGCTCTTATTTGATTTTAGATAGAATGTTTTCAAATAACTCACAGGGAAGATCTGCACCAATGACAACACAAGGCTCTGTTTAGATTTAAAGTGTGTGATTAGGAATCTGGGGTCTAAAAGTATTTTAGCAGCCTAATGGACCTATGGAAGGAATAGTGGTAGTCTGATATCAGGCAGTTCTGTGCAGTGATGATGTCTGAATTAGTGCTAATTTACAAGCTGAGGCCTGTTTTATGTAAATTAAAATGCAGCGTGCTTAGCTGCAAAGTTAACGTGCCTCTTACAGTAATGTGGCAAATTCCCAAACTGCTCTGCCATAATGTGGCCAGTTACAGACTCTATAACCTAATGTCTCAGTGATTTAGGAAGTGTTTAAACTACACATTAAATTAAATACCTAGGAGTTAGAAAGGAAACATTCGCCTCTGATGCAGCCTGGTTAATCAGCACTGAATTGATTTTGTACTAATATTTTGAAACGAGAGTTGTTTTCTTGTTTTACACCAGCGTGTTAATTTGTTTAATTTATTAAGTAGTTTGTATCTGTTTCTGAAGAATGTAATTAATAATTAAGATAATTAACCAAATCAATTCTGAGGTACCTTTCCTTGTATTACATTAAGAAGAGCATATACATCTCTCCTCAGTTTACCATGCCTAATTAGTGTATGATAAATTCACACATTTTTTTGAATAAAATCTGAATTTCAGGGGGGTGAGCTGAGGAAGTGTCTGTAGGTAGAATATTCTTTATTCTTTCTGTTTTGGTTTCATCTGGGAACCTGCAGACTTTGGCCAGAGCATCTGAGATGATGGAAATTAGGCTAATGCCATGAATGGAGTTGATTTCAAATGATTGCACTACACATTCCAACCCACTCACAGAAACCCATGAATAAAAATCTAATTTGAAATGACAGGTGAAGCATTTGCTCAGCTTTGAACAAGGCATGCTGAAGGTGGTTAAGGGTGTTGTCAGCCCTTGTAGCCTAGCTAGATGTAATCCAAAACCGTGAGAAAAAAAAAAGTAAAAAAGAAAAGAAAAGAAAAGACAGCAAAACCCTGACAATTTTCAATGCTACTTGAAATTAATGGATTGTTGTTGTATAACATCAGAACAGATCTAGGATATCTTTAGAGAGCTGCAGAAATAAGCAGGGAAACAAAAAAATATTACCATCAGAAGTTAATAGGTCCTAAAAATTCAATTAGCAATTGAATTCAAGGGAGCAAGTGTTTTCTAATGAGTGCTGCATCTCACTCTTCAAAGCCCTGTGATTATCTGGCAGTGTTATTTCTCGAGTTCACTTTCACATTTGCAGTACATTCTACATGTTTATCTAGGGTTTTGTTATCTATTGTGTCTTTTCTGATGAAAGATCTCAAAACTCTCTAGGAAATAAAACAGTGCTCTGTCTTCCCTTGCACAGGGATGAGATGGAGGGAGATACCAGGAGAAAATTTCTCTCCCTCTTGTTTTTTTTAGTTCATCTTAAGCAGTTCCACAGGGATAGAGCTTTTAAGGACTGGGTAGAGGATTTAGCAACACATCATGCACAGCTAAATCACAAATTGAATCCAAAGAGCCTTGTGCAAACACGTGTGAGCCCACGTGAGGTTAGTGTAACCAAAAATAAATATAATCATAACTAGTGCCTTCCCTCCTCCTCAGCAAAATGAACACGTGCTGTTCTACCCTGGAACTCCTCAAAACACACATGGAGCTGTCCTGCTTGTCCCTGGTGTTTGAAAGAAGGCTGGCATCCAGCTCGTGGGGAATAGCTGCTCCAAGAGCACTCCTTTAGGCCATGGAGTTCAGGGGTTGGATGTGCTGCAGTGCAAATGGCAGTGACTGGTGTGTGTGTGTGTGGGTATGTGAGGCAGGCTTTAGAATTTGGGATTTTTTGGTCCTGTATCCATAAAAAGAGGGGTCAAGGATTGGAAACAAAACAAATGCATAAACAGCGCCTCTTCTGTTTGTTCGTTCCTCAGGAAAATAAAGGAGAGTTTGGAGTGCTTTCCTGTTAAACTCAACAACCTGATCCACACACTGGCACAGATGTCAGTGGGGAGCTCTGCAAAGCCTCCAGCCCCAGAGCCTGTCCCCCAGGAATGGATGATGCTGGACACAGAGAGCTCAATTGCCAGGGCCACCATTTTGGGATTCAGCAAAAAGCCTGACCCCGTATGTATTTTGTTCTTTGTTTGCCCTCATTTGCCTGGATCTTTAATGACTTTCTCAAGAACTTAAACACTCTCCCTCTTCCCTTATAGAAGATGTGCCTGTGCACATTAAAAGCACCATGGGATGAATAGTGGTGCCATAAGCAGCGAGCTACCAGAGAGCAAACCCACCAGGCAGACAGATATTTGCAGGGAGCCATTAAGGAGAACGGTTCATTCCCTATAGTGGAAAATAAATCAAGAGCTAATTAAAGCATCCAGAAGGAAAGCATGGCACAAAATTAGGAAGCCTAATGGAAATTGGAGGCTGTTATATGATGCTTTAATGGTGCACTATTAGTTTTCCCACACTGCAGTGATCTTTCAGTGCTTGAGTTTCTCTTTCCGTGCAGCAAAAACCATGAATTACAAACTGAATTCTCTGGCACTTGGCACTACATTAAAGGAAGGTTTTTCTTTGTTAAAATCACCCTATATATTCTCTTGTACTTCTTTTTTTTTTTAATTTGCCTCTCTGATCATTTCTCTTCTCTGCCTCTCCCTTTCCCCCAACACAGCTATATCTCATCCAGGTGGTGCAAACCTGCAGTGTGGTCACCTTCGTGGAAAAATCCTTCGACCAGCTCTCCAAACTTCACAGCCACCTCCAGAAGCAATTCCCATCTCATGCCCTCCCAGAGTAAGGCAGCATATTAGTGAATGTTATTCTGCTGTTAAGTGGCTCTCCCTTCTGTGCTCAGATGAATCTGTGAGAATATTCATGGCAGATGTATTTTTAGAAACACAAAGGCAGAGAGACATATTCTATCAAGGCTTCTATTCAGCCCCAGAAGAAACTGAATCACAGACCATTGTGGCAGTCTAAGTTTTCTGTTTTATTGTTCTCTTTTTAATGGGAGGAGAAAAGGGGAACAGCTTGGGCCTGACAAAACTATTCCTGAAATTAAAGGGTAAGTGGTGTTGACTTCAATAAAGGTGCCTTTAATAGTTTTTATTTTCTTCATGATATTTATCAAAACTAAACTCATGGCAAGATCCATATGTTAAAGCAATGTAGGAATGTTCACAGTGGGTCAGAACAGAAATCTCTGACTCCAGCACCATGATGAACATTTTTTAAGATTGATGCCTGAGGGATTTTTTCTGCTTTTCTCCTGAATATTTCTCACACTGTTCCCTATATTCACAAGTATCAGCATGCACACTTGTGATGCTTTAGGTGATAGTTCAGCCGGTTTCATGGTGTTTATAGGGCCGGGAGACCAAACACCCCTGAAACCACGGAGAGTTAGAGACCAAACACTCTGTTTTCGTGGGCCCTCAAGGTCTCCTAGTAGGACAGATTTTGTAAACTAGAAGTTAGCCCACCCAGGCCCCTTCTTGGGCCCTCCTGGTAGATCTGCTAATGTGTAGAGTCTTTAATTGTACACTCGACTGGGGGGACGGGGCTTTGGCGCCGCGTTCTACCTGGACGGCAGAAGCCATGGAATGGGATCCTATTAAAATACCGAGGGAAACGACCCCAACCCTCTGACCCTGTCTGAGCCTTTATTTCCTAAGACCAGAAAAAGGCATCAAGATGCACATAACCCCAGCTGAAAAATATACCATAATCTTATGTACTGTCCAGCCCCCAAACCCAACACTTTGTGCCTCACATCATTCAGTTTAATACCTGTTGAAAAATATGCTGCCAGTAGTTGCAATAATCCTGAATATTACTTTTCATCCATGTGCATGTCCATTCCTGCTATTTCATTTTCTGGATGTTATTTCTTTACAGTTTCCTGGGGTAGTGAGTACCATGGTTTATTTCTGCCTTACACAAACCAGCTTTGCCTTATGTAATGATTGCCTGTGGCTTTAGTAATACAAGTGGAGTTATTTTTTTACATATATCATATACATTATACTGCACACAGTGGTGAGTACAAAGCAATCCTATCTTAGACCTTCTGCCTCACCTGACACAAATTTTTCTCCAGGCTCAATCTACAAAAAAAAACATAAAGCTGGCCAAAAATACAAGCAGCTTACTTGAACCAAGCTGAGATTCGAGTGATACGCTTGAAAAAGAGAAAGGTCTTTGTGTTTGACCTGCAGTAAATAGCCACAAACAACATGGCTTGAACTTAAAGTCCACAAATTTCAGATCCAAAGCTGATATTCCCCCGAGCTCGTGAGAAATATTCTGAAAAATGGCTTAGGTTTAGTTAATTCTGGAGAATCTGTCTCCAGCCTGAGGGGATTTTATTGACTTCAATTTGATTCATTATGGCTTTCTCAGCAGCTGGTGAGAATTGAAATTTCACTAAACAAATACTGAGATTGCTTGAATCATGGTTTTGATTTGGAGATTCAGGCTAACCATTAGGTTGAAAAATAAAGTATTTAGCAAGTACCTGTTTATGAATTTTTCCTGTGGTGAGCAGAGCTCTTTGAAAGAAAATACATTTCTCTTCAGGAACACACAAACCTCAGAAGCCCTGTAGTGAATTTCAGAAATAGTACTAGCCATTTTTCAGATAAATCCACCTCTAATAAAATCCTTCACAACATTTTCACTGCTAAAGAGCATTTCAGAACTCACAGAGGGTTAATCTGAGTATACTGAGGCTGTCTCTAGGAGCTCCAGTGCTTTATTGCCATAATTCAAACCCAGCAGTGTCCTGTCACTGCAGGATCTTTCCCTAAGATTGTGTTAAAACAATTCATTTCATGATGTTTTTTGATAGGCAGGTTTTTTAATGTTAAAGTTTTGGGTTGGTTTCTAACAGAACTTCATTAATTTGAGGTTTTTCATGTGTCCCAGATTTTATTCTAATAATAAAAACCTAATTATTTCTTTATAGGAAGTTATTACTGAAACTGCCATGCCATATCAGACCATTAGTCTGCCTGTGTGTTACAAAGCTCCAACTCTGGCTGATGCCAGATGCTTCAAAGGAAGGGAAAAGCCTTGTTCCACAATGTAATCACAAAATCAGTTTTTAAATGTCTGATTTCAAAAGTTAAATGTTTCACATTGCTCGAATAATTGGAACTGCTAACAGAGAGGACTTGGTTTCTGCTTTGCAATGATTCTATGGAATTGTACTTATTCATGTCTCATTAGGAGAAAACAATGGAATATGAGAGTGCTTTGTGCAAGTGCTAAATATTGAGTGTATTGGAAGAAGCAAATGGTAAAAGCTCGGAGTTCTCAGAATCTGAAATTTTGCCATTGTTCATTCAGCCCATATTTAAAAGCTAGAAACACAGCTGCCCTAAGCAAGCCCTTGCACTCTGGCACCATCGCTCTCCTTTGGTTTCTGAGAGGGTTTTAATTGTGTTTAATTATTGTTTTGTTAAGTGCCAAAAATCTTTTCACCCAACAACGCATGTAGGTGACATAATTTATTCACAGAGCAACGTTCAGAGAAGTAGGAAATGGAATGTGCTGTGTAGGACATCTGCACTCAGTGCAAGTCTATATTTTTCTGGTCCATTTCAAGTAGATGCAAAGATGAGCACCAGGCTGGAAAGTTCACCTTTTCTGACACGAGTGCATTCACAGGGCCAAGGCCACTTCCAGCACAGACATGATTCAGCAAAAGCCTGAAGGCCTTTAAAAGAAGGGTTCAGTGCCACCACAAGGTTCACATTGTCCTTCACTCCAGCAGTTATTGGTGCTATCAATCAGCACTTTCTCTGTCCTCTCTTTGGCCACTGTGCTTCAGATGTATCTCCTGGGGCCTGCATTTTCCAGCCAGAAATGGAACATTTCTCTTTGGGTTACACAGACTAATTCATTTTAAGCTGCTACCAAACAGTTCTGCTCTCCCATCCCTTAAAAGAAGTGCTTTTGTGCCCCAGAGGAGCCCAGGGCATGCACAGGCTGTCTCTGTGTTCCAGATGACCTGGGCTCTATTTTTATCTGTGCTGTTCACATGTGTCACCATCCAGGGTCGTGTCACTTTTCCCTCCCCATTCTGTGTCCTGCCACTGGGATTTTGTGGGGGAAGAGTCACCTCTTCCTGTCCATCTGTGCAGCCCTGACTGAGCCCTGATCCTCCAGTGCCACGGGCTGAAATCGTCAGGAGTTCACACACACACACACAGAGCATTGCTGATGCCATCCTGCTCCCATCTAGAGTTCACACACACAGCATTGCTGATGCCATCCTGATCCCATCTAGAGTTCACACACAGCATTGCTGATGCCATCCTGCTCCCATCTAGAGTTCAAACACACACACACAGCATTGCTGATGCCATCCTGCTCCCATCAGGAGTTCACACACACACACACAGCATTGCTGATGCCATCCTGCTCCCATCTAGAGTTCACACACACACACACAGCATTGCTGATGCCATCCTGCTCCCATCTAGAGTTCACACACAGCATTGCTGGTGCCATCCTGCTCCCATCTAGAGTTCACACACACACACAGCATTGTTGATGCCATCCTGCTCCCATCAGGAGTTCACACACACACACACAGCATTGCTGATGCCATCCTGCTCCCATCTAGATTTCACACACAGCATTGCTGATGCCATCCTGCTCCCATCAGGAGTTCACACACACACACACAGCATTGCTGATGCCATCCTGATCCCTCTCTGGTTTCATTGTAAACTCAGTTATACCAGAACTGAGATTTTCCCCACAGGATTTTCCAGCTGCCTTTCAAAAATCTGGCCAAGTGACCCTTTCCAGTGTATCATAAATTATCACTCCTTTGTCTGAACCTTTCAGGTACCTGTTGAGTTCTAGTGGATAAGAAAGCTCATAAAAGAAAAAAAAAGAGAGAGGTTTGTAAACAAAACACACTTGACTATTTACAGTGGTGAGACATGAAATACAATCAGATGAAAACTTCTCCCTTTCTCTGCCTCATCCATTAGAGGACATAAAGCATAATGTTAATTATGAATCCTGCTATTAGCAATCTGCATCACAAACCCCATTATGTGCAATTTAGCACAGATAGCTTTTCTAATGCTCCTTCAGCCTGAGAGATAAATACCCTTTGTCAGAGCAAGGTTAATATAAATTGATTATGTGTGTTGTTAAAACTCTAACCTTTTGTCTGATCTAATATGCATTGTCTCTAAAATGCAAAGATGATTCAAGTAAAAAAAAACGGGAGGTTTTGACATTTTCAACCACCAAAGTATTTGAAAATTGACACAAGTCCATTCTATGCATGTGCAATTTATTTACTAACCCAAAATTAAATTCATCTTAATAAAAATTCAGCAAGAACATTACTTTTGCTATTTTATTGTTATTGCTTTTGTTGGGATTGCTTTTGTTAGCGTGATGATCGTTTGTTTTCATATATTATTTTTATTATGCTAGTACCTGAAATTAGATATGGGATCAGAGATCTGCTCTGAGAACCTTATCTACACTCTGAATAGCTGAGGTAAAATGAATATATTTGCTGGTATATTCATCAAATGTCACATTGTTGCTGTAAGGCTTTGGTGCTCAGTGTTCTGTGGTAAGGATATGTCAACTCTGGGCTGAGATCAGAGATCTGCTGTGCAAAAAGGCAATGTGTTCCTGGGATCATAAAGATCCCAATTATTTAGATATATTTAGAGACCAAAAAATGCAAAGAAGTGTCTTTTAGGATTTGTTTATTTATTTACTTACTTTTTAATTCATTATTTAGAGAGAAAAAGTGCTTCAGTATGAGACAATTTACCAGCAAATTGTTAGAAGAAACTGAGTCAGGGGGTGAACAATCCTCTGGACCCTATTCCTTCCCTTACCAGCAAAACCTCTTAGGAAGTCTTGCCTTTCTCCTGTTAACTAGAGCTGGAAATATTTTCAGCAAATACAGTACAAGAGTTCTGCTTATAAATATTCTTCTTTTGCAGGTTTCCCCACTCGTGGCATTTGCCTTTTACAGATCTTGAACACAAAAGAGTGAAGGATTTGAATCTCTACCTGAAGCAGCTATTAAGTGGCTCCAGGAAACTGGCTAATGTGAGCATTTCCAATATTTCTTTTATTTGCTCATGATTTCTAATAGCATTCTACTAAAAGATTCAGGAAATTTTCCATTGTCTGTTTTGAAAAAAAAAAAAAAAACAACATAAGTGACACATCTTCTAATGATGCATTTTGGGATGGAGCCATTGCAGCATTCATCAAAACTTAAGACAAAGACAAGTATGACTGAGAAATAGTTTATTAGACCTGGCAGGGCATTTTTCAGAAAAACTTTTCTTCCTTTGCTGCCATCGAAAAGTAGTGATTCACTGAATTTTTGACAGTAAGGAGTAGGTTCTGAGCAATGTAATGTCTAAAAAAAGAAGGAAGCTTTGAAATATTGAAAAGTCTGATTTTGACGGTTGTTAAATGAAAAGTTCCATTCTTTCAGCCCAGAAATACCCATTTCAAAGTGTATTTAACAGGTAGTAGAACTAGCTTTGCAAACACAAGACCTAACCCAGAATGTTTCAATAATATCAAAATGATGCCTTGTGTCCATTAAAATTGGCGTTTTCACATTTTTTACTCATTATTGTTTCCCAAGGTTTGAGGTTCTCCTCCTGTTTAAAAATGGAAAGCCAAAATGGTAACAAACACTGACTTTTCATTGCCTGGGCCAGGACAAAGCCTCGAGCACCTCAGCAGTGTAAAACCCAGGGCTGAGAGCAGCACAGGGGCCACGGGCACTGGGGAAGATGTTAAATCATGATGCTGCATCCCTTGAGAAGCTGAACAGTCAATTACTGGCACTGACACCAGGGACTGGGGGAAAGGAGCATCCTCCAGTGAGCAGCCTTTGTCAGGAAAGCTGTCAGGCAGGGAAAAAATGGTGTTTTATATCAGACCCCAGGCTTACTCAGAGTAAATTCAAGTGAGCCAAGGCACGAGCTCGTGCCTGACCCTGCTGTTCCACTGCTCTGCAGCACAGCTTGGGCCTCTGCCAGGTGAGCCCTGTCACCTCCTGTCGCCATGAATTTTACAGTGTGCAGTGTTGATACTTAGTAGAAAAAGTTCTGATAGATTTTATGTAAACATAGTCTATGTTTTGCTAACTGGCCAAGGATTGTTTTGCACCTTTGGTATTGCTTGTCATGCTTTTCCCAAGGGCGGAGGAGGTTGATGGACTGTCTCTCTCACCTATGGAATTGGAGAGGTGGAAACCTCATTGTCCAATCCACAGTTGTCTGTAAAAAGGTATAAATGTAAGAATAAAGAGAGGCTGGCTCTCTTTGGCTCTTCTTCTCACCGGCCAGCCTTAGTGACTCGGACCCGAGTGAGTGCCTGGTTCTTTCGCGTCCATCCGTGCGACAGCCTCCCATGGCCTCAGGGCCACAACACAGCCTGGGGCTGCTTTGGTTTCATAGCATGGATAGCCAAAAGAGGGTATGAGAGGATGTTTGTTCTCTAAAATCTCAAATGTCTTGCAGGGAAAAAAAAAAAAAAACCAAAAAAGTTTGCTGCCTAACTATATAACTTTCCCAGCTGTGACTTTGTAATGGAGATTAAAGAGGAAATTGTCCATATGCAAAACAAACAGGAGCTTTCCTATTAATATGAATATAAATTCTGAGCCCTGAGTTGAATTTGAGAAGATTTCCAAAGAGGAAAAAAAACCTTTTTGTCTCACAGAGTTACACAGAGTAATTTGGTATGAGCAGCTGACTTGGGTGCTTGGCTCCCTTGACTGACATTGCCAAATAATCTGCTCAGGTTTGGGTCAATCGTTGTGCAATTAAAACACAAATTTCACCTCAACATTAGGGTGTAAATTTCACCTTAACATTTTTACACTGAGGGTGACAGAGCCCTGGATCAGCTGCCCAGGGAGAGCCTGGAGCCTCCCTCTCTGGAGACATTCCAAGCTCACCTGGACACGTTTCTGTGTCACCTGCTCCAGGTGACCCTGCTGGGGCAAACCTTGGGGTTGAAAGGGACCTCTGGGGATCATCCAATCCAACCCTAAGGATTCTGTGGTTCCTTTCTGACCATCACTTTAGGTTTATTTTACATTAGCTCCTTTTGGTCACAGCTGAGGAAAAGCTGATCCAAACCCATGACCTAGAAATGAAGAGCTCAGTATGTTCTGCTGTGCTCTGGACTGCTGCAAGGTACATAGATTTTCAATTTGGGCCAGGCAGTGCTGTGCAGAAGCCTAATCTACAGCTGAAAAATTAGACTGCTTAAAGCCCTGGATGGTCATAAAAACATTTCCCACTCCAGCACAGAAGCTCCATTGTGGTTCCTGCTCCGTGGGTTGGGGCTCAGCCCTGGCCATGGGCTTCCCTGTGCCCTTCCTCCTCCCTCTGTGGGCCTGCAGCTCACACCCCTGGAGCTGGGGACATCCTCCCAGCATGGGAACACCACCATGAGTGAGGCATTTGGAGCTAACTCTGGACAGGTCTGCTTGGGGACGGATGCTCTGGATGAGCCCAGGGTCCAGTTTTCCAGACTGGTACAGCTTGGAGGGCTGAACCACGAGGAGAAGAAAGCAATTTATACCTGTGAGGGCTGTGTGCTAGACTTTGGATGGCAAGGGGTAACAAACAGAGCAATGAGCAGATTGTTTCTGTCTGTAAAGTGCTGCTGCTTGTGGGAAATCATCTTGCTTACCCCCGTGCAGCTAACCTGCAATTGTGGAGGATAACCTTTGGAGTTATTGATACTCCATAAACATTGAATCATTATTTTTACTTCAATATGCTTCTCCTGCTGGGAGATGGGAGAAATTTAGAAAATACTGACGTGTTCTGACCCACTTAGAGCAAGGAGAGCAGTTGGGTAATTTCCTTTGTATTCACTTCTTTTTTACTCTTCGCTTTGGTATGACTCTGTTAAAAATATCGTGGTGTCATCTTGGCATTAGTCTGAGCACAAAACCAAGCTAGGAGGCTTTCTTGATTAAAACAAATACAATTATTTTGTCCTTTTTCATGCCTATGACAACTTTGCAGACAAATTTGTCCTTTTTCTCAAATTGTTAAGGAGCCTGGCTGAAACCATTTGGTGAGTTGACAGTTCTCAAGCATTATCAAACTGCCATTCCTTTGAAATAGTAAAACCACGTAGGAATGAATAATTAATTCATAAATTTGAGAAGAAAACTAGGAAGATCAGATGCCTGTAGGAAGGGATTCCTTTTACTTTCTGGCTACAGTCATTTCTTTGTGCTGAATTGGAGCTGTAATGTATTGCAGCTGAAGAGCAGGCTGGAGTATTGTCTGAGATAGGGAGAAGAGCTTTTATTTCGTTATAAAGTACTCTTGTAACACTTGTAATCACTGTAAACACGTTACTCTAAAGCACTAGGCACCATTTCCTGCTCTGAAGGATTTAGTCCAGTCCACACAGGACTGACTACACGCTTGGTTCTACCAATCAAGTAATTCTAAATCCTAGAAATGAGGAAAGAATCAGATTACATCCAAATTCCTTCCGCAGTCATGCCTTAAGTGCAAGCTTTTTAGTCCAGACTAAGCTCTGATTATGAAAATTTTATTATAATTAAGAGTAGGTCAGAATGTCACAGACCTTTTCTGCTGAATGGTTGGATCCAAGCAGGAGAGGTGGAAAACAGCTGCCTTTTATTTGCACTGGAGCTCAAATGGAATTAAATGTTTCTTCACACCCTTCATTAATGAACAGAAACTCTTCCTTTCTCTATCTCTGAATTTTAGTGCCATGTCCAATAAATGCAGAAACATCAGTTGATGGAGGTATTTGTTCTTGGACCAGTTTAAATACGTGAAAGTGCTCATGCCCATCCCTGTTCAAGGCAATTTTTAAAGTCTGTGGCTTACTTTGAGCTTAAGCCTCACTTGGTTACTTTTATTGAAGAATTGCCTAGAGTAGGAGTCCTTTCTTAAATTCAGGTTAGCACTGTTATAAATAACTCCACACCAGACTGTTCATGAACAGGCTGTATTCATTACATCAGTCACAACATGCAGGAGTTGATGCACCTTCATTGCCAAACTGAGTCAATTAGGACAGGATAAAAAGCAGGTTTCAACTCAGTTTTTTTAAATTTTGTTCTACTTGTCCCAAACCAGTGTCAATATTTATGATCACAGCAAAAGAATATTTAGTTTTGGGCCAGCTGCACCACTGCTGACTGACTCATCTTCTGCACACACTGAAATACCTGAGCTTTTTTGATCTGCAGGGCAACAACTCAACAATCTTCATGATCTGTGAGTTGTGCTCCATTAAATGGCAAAACAACCAAGTGATGTCACTAATAAGAGATGAAGCACCAAGAAACAATGAACTGAAGGTTGACAACATGGAAGAGGACAAAAATATACATTCTCAGAGCATAAAGCAAGTCTGTGACAAAATATGACTGCTGACCACTGTTATATTTTTCTCTGTTTCACTCAACTCCAACTGAGTGATGGGCTGGATGGAGATTGCAGCCCAGATCTCATCATATGAATTATGATATAAATTGTGATATAAATTATGATACAAAAGTAAAAATAAAAATAATATAAAAATAAAATAGAAATAAATAAAATAAAAATAGAAATAAAATAAAAATAAAAATAAAATAAAAATAAAAATAAAATAAAAATAAAAATAAAAATAGAAATAAAATAGAAATAAAAATAAAAATAAAAATAAAATAGAAATAAAAATAGAAATAGAAATTGAAATAGAAATAAAAATAAAAATAAAAATAAAAATAAACATAAACATAAAAATAAACATTAAAAAAAATTAAAATAAAAATTAAATATAAATATAAATATAATATAAATATAAATATAAAAATATAATAAAATATAATATTATGTATAATATATAATATATAATATGTAATATAATATATAATAATAATATATATAATATATAATATATATTAGGGCTGCCCTAGTGGCTCCTCACTTTATGGCTGTATTGTAGAAGGGTTGTGCACTCCCTGGGGACACAAAATCAAGGTAAGGCTCCATTAATTAAGATTGGTTTTGGCCCCAGTGTCAAACACAACGGATGGGAAGTGCAGGTGCACAGTTGCCTAATAAGTAAAAAAACAAAAAAGTCTTTTGGGGTTTGAGCTTATAAAGATTTCCTAAGTATCCAAATTAACTGAGGACTTTGGGGGAAAGATGAACCTCGTGCAGGCAGGTAAGCAAACAGTGCTGGTGTTTCAGCTGTGGATAGGTTCTATAAACAGCTTTATGGTGACTTATAGGCTTTGTAAAAGGACTTTAAAGAGGATGTAAATGGAAATGATTGTAAATTATGTTCACTCGTTTTCAAGCACACAGTAAAAACCAGGACCACAGCATTGTTCTAGGGTGACTAATGTTTTACACTGCAAAAGTAATCAATTTGATAAGAGCTTCCCATATTTCATTTCTGTTTTATTCACTGGTGCTCCTTGGGATTTGCAGCGATGAGAACAAAGCTCCCACATGCCTGCATGGGGTACATAAAGTGGGGTACAAAGTGCTCCCTGGGCTTGTGGGTCCCTTGAACCCCCACCACTCCTCTGTTCCTGTGGCAGAGCATCCAGCAGAGCCCAAATGGGGAGGGTTCAAAGCCCTCTCTCTTCCCCTGTCCTTTCCTGAAGTTATAGTTGTATGAAGGGCAGCTTTCTCTGGTTCCTTTCTTTCCTGCTGGTTCTCCATCCTGTTAAAATGTAACAGGCACATGGGTGTTCTCTGACCCCAAATCTACTCCAGCACAGCTGAAAAGAAAGCTGAAAGCAGAGGGGAGGCTGCATTTCTTTCTGTCGAAATTAAATCTGGCTTGAAACCTGGCTATGTTTCACAAAGTGCAGAGTGCTTTTCTAGTGATTCTCAGACAAATTCTACCATGCTGCAAAGGTGCAGGGCTGTGCCAGCCCCCAAGGCCACTGAAATATTTTATTTGAGTTGTATCCCAGTGCAAGTAAAGACAGAGTTTGTCCCTTTTGAGTTTAATTGCTGAAAAAAGGCTGAGTTCCAGCCAGACTGACCATATATACCTGCCTGCTCCTGTTTAGGCTAATAGGTTGAGTGACCTGCAAAAATATCAGAATTACCTATTGAAGATCATTGTCTTATTAGGTAAAAATGGTTAAAAATTATAGGAGTCTTTCCTAAGAATCCCTAAGTGTGCAGTATTTTAGGGAATTTCCATCTGCTGATTTAAAGGTAAGAATTCCAGAGGGGGAAAGGGTGAGTGGGTGCTTGTGGTCATCCTCAGTGCCTCCCTTTCCTTCAAGACCATCACAGGGTCCCTGAGATTCCCACCCACAGCCACTTCTGTGTGACAAAAGCTGCTGGGTTAGAAAGGGACTCTCTCCACCTTAAAACAGCTCATACACACGTTCAAAGCTCTGACTGACCTGCTCCTGTTTAGCAGTGTGCTTGAGGGCAGGTTTAATTCTGTGCTTCAGTCGCATTCACTGGGGTCCAGCTGATGGAGGTCTCGTAGGTTTAGGAATCACGTGGAAGTTCAGTGTGTTTTTTAGAGGTCTGCTGACAAAGGGGGAACTTACTGAGGCACTTACACATTTTCAGGTGGAAATCTGAGTGGTGGAGTCCTGCAACAGGCAGATTAGCACGGGTCAGGGGGAAATTGCTGTCTTTTAAATAACAGTGTGCAAAATGCTTATAACCACAAACACCCAGGAGAAATCTCCCTGGACAGCCTGCTGCATCCACTCCTGCCTCATGATCTGTTCCATGAGGTTTTTGCATTCCTTTTGCTAACACCAGCCTTGCTGCTTCCCCACAGGCTTTGGTGGCTGTTGAGTGTGATGGGCACAGGCCAGGAAAGCTTTGCCACCAGCAGGGTCCATGCCTGTCCTGTTCTGCACTATTCCACTTCTGTACTTAAACCAAATGTCTTTTTTATTTTTTATTTTCAGTGTTCTCTCCTTTAATATGAGATTTTGGAATTATTGCCTCGAACAATCTTTGCACCTCCTATTCACAAACCTCTTGGTCCCTGCATTTCCATTTATTGCAGGAAGAGTGGGTGGAGAGGGAGCAGAGAGAGCACCACGCTGCTCAGTGTGGAATTTTCTCTTCCCCTTTCAAGTCAGTTTGTGTATCTTTATTTCCACCTCCTGCCTACTTCTCCCAAGATCTTTGAACTCATAGGGCTACTTAAGTTTCTCTGCTTATTTTCATGCTGTCAAATAAAGGCTGGGCTGCCAAAAATATACTCTCAACCCTGGAGATTTCCTACACTTGGGACTTGTGCTGAGAGTGAAGGTCACTTAGGGAATAACTCAGCTGTTTAAAGCTCCTGGAAGCTGTGGCAGGTGTATGGGCTTTCCCCTGTAAGCTGTCTTCATCAGATGAGAGAATAATTACTCATGCTCAGTACACACAGGTGTATTGGCAGTCCACTGCTCATAACTTAAGGATCTGTCATTCTATTCAAGGAAAACAATCATGTTGGTTTCTTTTATTCTCTTTTTTTTTTTCTTTTTCCTGATTTTCCTTTTTAAAGAAAATATCAGTGTGGGAGGAAAAACTCCAAACAGTAGAGCGAAAAATGAAAGGCAACTGTTAAAATAAATCCAGATTGCAAAATCTTATCTCTCCACTGAGCATACACATCTGTTCCTCTGTCTGCTGTAAGCACATGTTAACTCCTCACTAGCTGCTTTTGTCACTCCCCTCTTCCTTTTCTCTTTTCCTTGCACACGTTATGCTACATCTTGTCAAACTGCAACAACACAAGTACTACACGAAGTACATCTTGCTGATAAGAGACACGTTATTTTCCACTGACTGAAAAAAAACAATGGTGACATTTTAATGCTGGAATCTGAAAAGTCTCTTGTTCTACCCATTCATTACAGTGTCACTCCAAGTAACATCAGCATGAATGTAACAATTCTAACCATCCTAAAGAATGGCCATTCTGAAATATGGCTTTATGGAAAGCTAATAAAATGCAATTACTGTCCAGCTTTGATTCAGAGTCATAAGAGTCCATTTAAGAATTCACGTTTTTATTGCCTTGCAAAATACTGAAATCTGGGGATTTGCTTTATTGTTTTAATTCTCTCCAGCTGAATGTAACTACCTGTTATATATGTTCACTAGAGCAGCACAGGTCAGTACATAAAAATAAAAGTTACAGCAGTACATAAGGTGGATTACTCTTTTAAGCTGGATGGTGAAATATGACCGTGCCTTTCTCTCCCTGTGGGTTTCTGGCAGGATTTAACTGTGTATGGAGCTTTTCAGCATGACTGTCCATTAAGCTGCCAGGGGAGGGAGGTTTGCACAATATCTGAGCCTGGGGGAGGCTCACACGAGGTCAGGTACTTGGGGTCAGTCCCGTGCCAAGGGCAAGGTTCCTGCTGGCAGCACAATTCACAGCAAAGGTCTCCTGCTTGTGTTTCACAGAAGGGCTGCTCTGGCAAAGTGCTTGCAGCTGCTGATACAAATCTTGAGCTACTGGAGATGGAGAAAGAGCACAAATCCCTGGCCCCAGCAGCTCGGTGCTGTCTGGGATTGTGCTGGCAGAAAGGGGCCAGGCAGGCAGTGATGCAGCATCCCTGGGACAGGGCTGAAGGGCCCCATCATCCTCCCAGTGCCTGAGCAGAAGTCACTCCCTGGGCTCCTTGATCAAAATCAGAGGGGAAAAGCTCCCTTTTATTGCTAACTCTAAGACATGCATTAAAAAATTACCAGCAAGCTTCTTGGGAGGGAATGAGACAAGGAACAGAGCACAGCATATGATACTACCTGCAGTATTTGTGTTCTCTTTCAGAATGAGCTTGTACTCAGCTTCTTCCTCAATTGGTCCAAAAATACCTTGGCAGCAGATTCATCATCTCTGGCCCTAGGTATGTGGGTTACCAATCTTATTTCTTTTCCAAGAAATATTAATAATGTTATGCAAAGATGAATGTAAAGTGTTCAGGTAGTTTGGGGTTTTTTTTAGGATATAAGGATACCAAATAATTCCTGATTTCTCAAGGTCTCTGAAAGTGTGCTACTACAGTCACCTGCAGATTTCTTTCTCTTTGTCTTATTCCTTTCAGCCTTGCTTCGTTTCTTTTTGAATAAACATGCTTACATGCAAAGCAAAAGTTTATTTACACAAACTGTGGCAGGCTTCTTGTTTTACAAAACAAAATATTCAAAGGTATTGGGAGGAAAGGATGTGAGTCATGACAAAGCACAATGTGTGCTTGCACAAGCGAAGAAAATCCGGGGTGACTTCTGAAGTAATTTTCACAATGAGTGGAGCAGGTAAATAACAGAACATTATGTTAATGCTTAGGCATACATTATTAATGACTGTGGTGATTCACTTCTTGCTAAATGAGATGCTGCACTGCTGCCTTAGCCTATCTAAATACTTAACCCATTTCCCTCTTCTGTCCAGTGCCTAATTTAATCTAATTTCTAACATTACAGCATCAAGAGCCAAAGCATAAACCATAAAAAGTAAACTCTGAATGTTTATTGTTCTCCACTGCTTTAGTTCTGCACTGATAATAATCTTCTGTACTCAGTTTTTAGGCAAAATAAAACCTCATAAAGGAGTCTGCAGCTGCACTCTGCACCACAACAATTCAGCTGGTTGTTTTGTGCTCCGAGTGATAGGATAGTTTCCAAGATCATCAGTTTTCCACATTTCAGAAAGGATTGTATCTCTGCATATTTAGTTTCTATGTCCATTAAGTTAATTTAATCCTTCTGCAGACAGAGGTTTCATTATCTCTTTTGCTGGGACCATTTTTTTTTTTTTTTAATCCATCAGAACAAAATAAATCCCATTCTGGTTTCTCAGCCTTTGCAAGATTCCCCCTGTGCAGAGTTTATTTGATTAGGCCATGCCATTATCATATTAAACCCATTATGACTATTGAAAATTACTAATGGTTGCTCTAACTTTTACAAAGGATCAAGGAGATAATGCAAAGATGTCCTAGGTGTTAGGAACGTGTAGTCTGGGTTCATGGGCTGTGTCTTAAACACACAGATGTGAGAGTGAGCTGAGGCACAAGGCAGTTAAAGTCCCAGAATAATTTTGATAGGTCACTAATGTTCAGCTGCCTAATTATTACAGAGAATCTGGGTGTAAAAGTTTCATGCAAAATCACCAAGTGAATCAATAATAAAATAGAGAAATAACCTGCAGCATCATAATTCCTAAAGCAGTGTCCTGAGCCAGCATAGTCTTTAGGATGAGCCATCTACTTTTGTTGCCAGTGACAGCAAAATCAAGGAGGAGAATGAAGAATCAGAGGCAAAGATGTGTTTAGTGGGTGTTTGATGAAAGCTGTGTGACAGGTAACCCCAATCTGCCCCTCACTGTGTAGTCAGTGCTGCTGAGGGTCACAATGTGGTCAGGAAAGATGAATGTGTCCCTGCCCTGGAGCAGTGAGGTTACAGGGGGATGAGTTCTGTCCTGTTCAAGAATTCTGCCTTTTAAAGTCTGGGTACTTCACTCTCAGAGCAAAACCTTTGTTTAACACAGGGAAAAATAACAAACAAAACCCAAACCACAAACAAAAGCAGCTCTCTTTAGCCTGGAGAATTGATCACTCTCATTTCCTGATAAGCCAGCAGTAACACAAGCTCCAAACAATGAGTTCAGACCTGGTAAAAGCAGGGAACAAGAACCATGGGCTGAGTTGGGTCCTGCACCACTTGTGGTGAGCTGTGCAAGCAGGTGAGCTCAGCCATGCATGTGCTGATTGCCCTGAGAAATACATGGAAATATTTATATTTCATAGGTGTTTTTCTGTTCTCCACCTCATCTTTGGAGTCAGGCTGTGGCCTGGCCCCAGTGAGCTCACTGAAATCTCTGTTCCATGGCATTCTGCACGTGTTTTCCTCCAGAGGAGACACAAGTCCAGCTGAGGCAGGAGGAGGTGTCTGGTCATGCCAAGGTGCCAGGTAGCAAACAAGGAGTTGCTGGGAAGAGCAAAGTGGCCCTAGAGGTTCTTGCTGGCTGAGGGTGCCCAGAAACACTCTTGATTTGAAGGTAAACTCTGTAGAAATGCCATAGTCAGTCTGGGGAGGAATTAAGTTCACTGAGCCTGCAGGAGAGAGGTGGTTGCCATGAAAAAAAAGATACATTTTTTTTTTCCCACAAATTTCATTGCTTTCTGAGGTTATAGGGGTCTTAATATTTGTCTTTTTTGAAAAATGACTCAAGTTTAATATGGGCTGTAGCTTTTCATGGATCTGGTAATTTCTCTCTCAAGCAAAAAAAAATCATCTCTCTCTTGGTTTGGATCAATATGAAATAAGATTAATGCCCAATAGGATCAGGTTATGAATTTTGATCAAACCAGCATCTTTCCCTTACACTGCTTTAATTTATAAATGTTGTAGGTAATTACACTTACTAGAGTAAAATAAAAATTAAAATTTATGAATTTGTACTCTGCTCCTAGCAATAGAGAGATTAGAAATCAGTGTTAAATTTACTTGACATGAATACTGAATCAGTACTCCCAGTGGAGTGAATTCTGAATTATCCTGGATATTGTCAGCATTCCATTATGCCAAGCCCACTACAAGGCAGTGAGGGCAGATATCAGGAATGATTTCACAATCAGACTCTTAAAAGGCCCTTTAAAAAAAGGAAGGAAGGAAGAAAAATCTACCAAAATAAGTTTGATATCAAACTTTATTTAATTTTTCTTCTCTTGAGTTTGTCTCTCCTGAGAATATTAATAATTCAGACTGGTTTGGTTCTGGTATGGGCTGTAACACTGTACAGCCCAGTCCTGGCATGTTTAATTAGTGATTAATTAATGTGCTTGTAGGAGCCTCTACCCTTGAGGTGCAGTAGGGAAGCAGGTTCTGTGTCCTTCCAAAGGGAGATCCAAGTTTCCAGGGAGACTGTAATATGATATTCCATGGAATCACAGTCCTCACAAACAGTCCCTGAGGAGACTAAAGCTCTCTTGCCCATGTCCCACAGTGTTTTGATCCTCTGAAGTTGCTTGCTCTTGGTGTAAAGTTTTTACCCCAAGTTGCCTTCCTGGTTTAGTCACATTTACCCTTGAGCACCTCTGGCTGCCTTGGAGAGCTGGAGCCCTGAGCCCTGAGTATTTTGGTGCATTTTGAGCTGCCTGTATGAAGTCAGAGACTTTGGGGGCT
The DNA here is from genome assembly GCA_034509425.1 of Eopsaltria australis. Lineage (NCBI taxonomy): Eukaryota > Metazoa > Chordata > Aves > Passeriformes > Petroicidae > Eopsaltria > Eopsaltria australis. The sequence goes on from JAVTVJ010000194.1 coordinate 1,724,397, forward strand.
GTAACTAAAGCGGGCAGATGGTTGGCTTGGGGCGTTCCACCCCAGCCCTGCAAAACCAAACAGGCTCCAGAACTCTTTGATGCCAGATGTCAAAAGAGGCTGTCACCAAGAAGAAAGGTCTAAGAAAAATCTGAGGGTGCAGAATACAGAGTGATGCTGAGCTCCCTAATGGCTCTGCGTTGACAATGAGTTAATTAATTTCTCCACATTCCTTTGCAGTCCACGTGTGGAATGCAATGCATTATTAAGTTACAGTTTCCCTATTGATTTTGTCAGGAGCATCTTCCTCACCGTTTCTGCTCCTCAAACATGCACAGTGCAATGCAGAGCTCATTTTAAAATGCTGCTGAGGAAAACAATGCACAAATGGTGGGATATGGAGCTGGTAGTTCTCCAGAAAAGACCATCTAGATAAAACAAAGGGGATCTGTGAGCATCATTTCACCTTCAGTAGAAATCTAAACGCTGATTGCCTTCATTTCTTCATTTGAAAAGACTAAAGCACCCACAGTTTTCTTGTGTTTGTGTTCCTCAGTAAGAGATTATAAACTGGCAGTGTTTGGGTTTTTCTGTGGTAGGGCTGGTGGCTGATTCCCACTGGGAACACTGGGCTACACAGGCACAAATCAGAAAGGAAAAAACTACAGGTGCAAGCTCCAGGGTCCTCACTTGGTATTTGACAGCTTTTGCATCGACACCAGAGAGTGAAGGATAGATCCCTGGGGGGAAATCTTGCTTCAGCTCTGGTCAGTGTAAATTCATCCTGTACCTGCAACACAGCAGCACTTGGTCCTTGTCTAAAATGAGCTGCAAGTAGAGCATGACATGTCCCAAAAATGCAGGGCCTGAGCTCAAGTCCATCTGCCCAAGCTGGAAAAATTGGAGGCAATTATTGTGTGTGTATTCTATTACCATTTGAGGCTGAAATCACCTGGACTTCCAAGAGGCTGTGATTTATCTCTGAGTGTTGGAAAACCAAAAATATACCAGCTGAGTGTAACAGTAACTGGGTTTTATTATGAAATATAAGCAATAGAGGTCTCTTCCATGTTTATCAGATTTCCCACGCTCTGTTATTTTTTATTTCCCTTCCTTTTATTTTTTCCATTAATACTCAATTTATCACATAGTAAGAGCAAATATTTTAGTAACAGTCATACCCATAGTGTGTGTTTCAGGCTTCATTTTGCATATTTAATTAGAAATGCATTTTCCCTTCCTTTTTTAATATTTTTTTTTTTGTAGTTAGAAACTTATTTACATTTCCTACTTCCACAGAAAAAAAAAATAACAACTCCCACAGAGAAATTGCTTTGCTGGATATAAGCACCACACTGTAAAAATTAATGAGAGGGGAAAAAAGGCACTGGTAGTGCTGGTAGGAAAGGGAAGGCATGGTGATCAGCTGGATTCTGATGATGTAATTTAGCCTCTGAAATCTGTTGCTCTTGCTAAACCACTCGTGGTGACTCACTGTGATTCACAAAATTAACAGAGCCCCATGAGTGAATCGTGCCCTTATGTTAAAACACAACTGCCCTTGTGTTGCACTGTGTGTAATAGTCTGGAGTTCTACATTTCCTGTTCTAATTCAAAGCAAAAGGACTCACAGCTTAAGAAAAAAAAAATTGTAAAGTGGCTCTTCATGAAAAAAAAGAGGAACTGAATTTTATGGGCTTCCTCTTACCCTGGTTTAAAAAAACTCAGCATTGTCTGGTTCATGGAGTTTTCATCCCCTGTCCCTCCCCATTCCTATTTGCATAACACAAGAAATGAAATAAGGTACAGTCTTGTCAAGTGATTAGTCAAAGTTCATAAGGGACAAGAACAAATGAAGAACTGCTACTTGGTCTGCTAAGTCCCAGCTTAGTGATTTCTTCCTGAGATTTCAATTCTTCAAGAGTGTTTCAGGCCCTTCTCTAATTAGGATGTGATTAAAAATGTATTTTTGTAGTCTCTAAAGGGGAGAAATGGGAGATGGATTCATATTCTGAAATTCCACTGCAAGCATCATAAACTCAGTAGTGTTGGTGTCCAGGCTGCCTGGAAAAATTCTATTATGGCAGTTGCATGTACACACTGTGATATTTCTAATTCATTTGGGTTCCCTTCCTTAGGATAAATGGCAATCCTCTGGCTGTCAGGAGTACATGGCACCACTGTCATCGTGTCTGCCTGGCAGTTACTGCAGTCTCTGCTCACTCCAGAGGTTACACATTTGGTTTCTGCAGAGAAAGACACCCAGTGTGGCTCATTCCTTATAACAGCCCCTGTGCAGCCTCCTCTGCTGAGCAGCACAGCAAAGGCTGAGCAGAGGGAGTTGGGTTTCTCACTGCCACTGATGCCCTGGAGTGGCTGCCTAGAGCAGAGGCTGGACAGAGTTAGGGAATAAAGTGGGGATTTATTAAAAGCCTTCAACAGATCCACCTTGGGCAGCCAAAAGTCTCACAGAGGCTGCACCCAAGATGGACAATGGTCATGAGTTTTTCAGGCAGATACAAGTTTGGTCTGTTTGCATATCAGGAGTTAATCCTCCAATTCCAGCTTCAGGTAATGAAGTCACATTCCCCCAGTTTGCTCCCCCCCAATTCACTTCTGTTTATAATTTTTGGGGTCTGAGGCTGTAGGGTATCCTTGAATCACAGGCCCAGAGGGATTGTCCTGTCTGACCAAAATGTGAAGAGAGTTCACTGACACTCTGTGTGGAGTTCAGAGTCATCCACTAAAGCACTCTAGGATCTGAAAAGCATAAAAGCTAAAAACTGAAGGCATCATCACCACGCTGGCTGTAAGGGCACGTGTGGGGAGGAGAGGGCAAGAGTGAGACAGGGAATGCCCAGGTGTCTGCTGAGGCTGAAAGGGACACATGGGAGCCCTCCTGCCAGTCAGGGGAGCAGTTCTGGCACTCCCTAAAAGCCTCCTTTGGCAGTGCCTAACCCTGGTGGTGATGGCTTTTCTCATCATCCTTTCCTATTGCTTCTCCTTCTCAGAGGATGTGTTTCTATTTAAAGGATTAATTCCCACAGTGTTGCTTTGTCTGGTGTCACTGTGTCACCCTGCAGTGGGATCAGTGACAGATCCCAGGGTGCTGGGAGCAGAGCAGGATTTCTCTGTCTGGGGTCTCAAGCTCAGCTGCTTCTCTAATGGGGATATGGGAGAGCAGATCCCAGCTCATGACACATCCTTGTTCTGTTGGAAGCTTAGCTCAGGACTGAGTCCTCACTTTTCCAGGTAAATTAGTGGTTGCAATACAGCTTTGGTGTAATTAAGTGGAGCCCTGTTTGCCCAGGTAAAACCAGGCAACCTCACACAGGCAGGGTCTGGGCTGGCTTTGATGGTGAGCAGGGGGTGCAGAATGGCTCAAGCCCAGCTCCTGAGCCCCTGCTCGGGTGAAACACTGCAAAATAAGGAGGTCAGACAGACATTGAGGAGAGGATGTGCTCATCATTGCCTGGTTTACAGTGGTGAGAGGCATCTTTCCTCTGCTGTGTTTCTCTACAGGGCAGGTGAGCCACATTTACTTACCCAGCTTCAAGGACACACCTTTCTGGCAGTGAGGAGAGCTGGCTCAGTGCCTCCAGCAAAAAGGTGGAACAGGATTTGCTTAGTCATTTCTTCCACGTTATGAGACTGATTCTTCTTCCTTGGAAAATGAAAAATGGGTTTTTTTTTATTTTTTCAGTGGGAATTGAACCAGACTCTTTAAGTGCATCTTAGTAGAAAAATCTGTGGAAGCAATGGGTTGCATGAAAACCAGCCTGGAACAGAGAAAGTACAGAATGAGGAAGGGAGAATTTATATATGATGTTGTTTCTCTGACTTGTTTTGGAACTGGTCAGGAAACTTGTTCTTTTTTCCTTTTTTTCATTTTTTTTCTCTCTCTTGGGAACTGGGGGAAAAATCCATTGTTTTTAACCAGACAGGAGAACTGCAACAATAGTGAATAATGTCATCAGTGACTGCCAAAAAAACCACCCCAATTATTTGTCACTCAAGCATAAATGTCCCACTGAATTTCAGACTGATGGCAATTAGTAAACAGAAAATCTCACTGGCAGTTAACAAACAGGAAAGAAAATGAGCACTGCATGTCAGAGCACTTTCTCCCATCACACTCCTCACCCATGTTCTCCATTTTCATCCCTGATTTAAACACACAGCAGGTTTTAGTATGTTAGTTAATGAGCACTTCAATATTTTACAGATATACTTCCTCTAAGCTGTCAATTTAAAAAAATCAAGCTGTCTGGACTTTTTTTAGGTGCTCAGTCAGCTGGTCACAAGCCTGGAGTACAGTTGGTGATATCCTACGAGAGCACCCGTCTGACAATAATGCTGAAACACATGAGGAGCATCGTGAGTATTTTTGTCAGGATGTATAACTCATTAATTCCTTGCATTTGCAGAGTACTGTGAAAACATTCATCTTCAAGCAGCCTTTCTGGGATAACTAATTTCAGCTCAAAGTAATGACAGTGCTGTTCTGTCATGATTTAACAACTGGTTTTTTTCCCTTTGAGCTTGCTCAGTGCGGTTACAGGTGTGAGGCAGACACAGAAACTGGGTTTCCTTAATGGCTGGTAATGGCCTTTTCCAAGAAAACCAATTTTGATATTATTTTGGCTCTCTCAGCTGACACATTTTGATAGCAGCCAGACACAAGGCATCATGAGCAGCGTGACTTTTTGCAGCCTGGCACCATGGATTGATTATCCAGACGTTGCTTTCCAGCCCAGCGTGACTGTCTACGAGGAGGGGAGAGCTCAGCAGAGGGAGCAGTGCTGTGCTCTAAGGAGCAGTGTCATTTGGAGCTGTGATGATCAGCTCTGTAACACTGTCAGGAGGCTGAGAGGGAAATGCTGAGCATTCCTGGAGCCAGGCCACGGGAGGGGAAGCTGGCAGAGCTCCTGCAGCACAAGGCAGGTGGAATTGGCTGCTGGGGATGACTTCAGGGGTGGAGCTGGGGCTGTGTGTGAAGGGTGATCTCTCACTGGAGGAGTGTGTTGGCTCCTTCATGTTGAATTCCATGCCTAGATGTGCTCTTGAATTCCCATGGCTCATGTCTCAAGTGATGGCTGTGGCAAGAGAGCCTTTTTTTGTCTAGCTAGGGGATTAGAGCACTCATTAACTATTGTGGGTCCTCACTGCAGACTCTGTGCCACCTCCATCCCAAACTGGATTGCAATCCCTTTTCCTAAATGGGGCCAAACTGAGGGGCTCATGTGAGCACCAGCCAGTAATAAAATGAGGCTGATTGTTTAATTAGTGGTGTGAGGCACATGAGGCTTACACAGCTCTGACTGTTCTCTGCTGGCCCCTCTGCCTTCTCATTTGCAATTCAAGCATCTCCATTCTGGTCTGTAAAATTCAATACATCTCTGTCCTGAGATTTGCTTCCTGTGTCCTGTGTGCCACTTTGACAGGAGAGAACAGACCCTGCTGACAGGTCCAATTTATACAAACTTTACCTTCAGGATGAAGCACAAGACCCTCTTTATTTTTTCTGTAGAGCTTTTTAAATCTAAGTGACTTTGATAAACTTCTGATTTAGTTCTAATCGGTGGGAGGGGCACATTTAAGTGATTGCCATGCTGATGATGGCATTGAGGCTTCAAGCAGGTGATGTGGAGATGTACATAAACAGTTTGCACATGCTGCAAATAGTCTTTCTTTCTCCTTGTTTCCATCATTTTAAGGGTGCAGACTCCTAAGTGTTCTTAGGAAGTTCCAGCCATTTAATTAATGAAAGTAAATTGCAGCATAGATGGCTGTGTAGTGCAAACATAAAATGCAGGGTTCAGTTCACTTCATTATGGAAAGGGACAGTAAACTTGAAGTTACTGTGCTGCTTCTGAAAGTGGATAACTTAAATCAAATCCACTTCAGTGAGTTTGCAGAGAAGTGGTAAAGTCCCATCCAGCAAGACTAACAATGATTCATGACTTGAAAATAAGGTCATTGTTTTGGCAGCCTAACTCAGGCAATCACATTTTTAAATCCTGGGCTTCCAATTCCTTCCTTCCACCTGCCCATCCATCCATTGTCATCGGAGCTGAAATATGAAACAGTGCTTCAGGGTGCTGTGATACTGGACTGCCTCCAGACCAGCAGCCCACAATAGGAAGGTTCTTTATCCCATTAGTAATCCTCTCAGCTTCCTGATCATATAAATCAATCTTTCTGATGTGCTCTCTTTTCTTTTTCCTTTCCTTTCCTTTCCTCTTCTTTTTTGGTTGGGCTGAACAGGGATTTTAAAAGGATGCCAAGTTCATATCTTATTCAAGACATGTTAAAGCTGTTTCAGGTATATTCAGTCTTTTGCAGAGTCTCACTAATTGTATTTTAGTGGTTCATCTGTGCAGAGATTACTTTGCTATCTTGTTTTATTTCATAATTTATAGTAAATAATTTTTGTTCTGCTCTTCCCTATTTAATTTATCTCTATAAAGAGATTTTATGATGTGTTCAGATGTGAGAGTAATTGTAGTGGGCCAAATTAATCCCAAATGTAGCTTCACAGAACTGACAGGAATTGTGATAGAGACTTTTGATCCACGTAAATAAATTTGATTTAGTATTTGTGTGGGTTTACTTCTAGGGGTTTTTAATAGGAGATCTAGATCCTGATGTGCCAATCCTATATTGATATACAATGCACAAGGGACTCCCTAAGGAGCTGGCATTTTTTACAGCCACTCTCAGGTGTCACACTGGTTCTTTAAAGGAGGCAGCCAAAAGACTGCAGTGCTGTAACTTTGCAGGAGTTTTTCCTGGAGGAATATTCCCCATTCATGTGGGATGTCAGAGAGAAAAAAGGCAGTAGGGGTGGAGAGAGCCCTGATGTGGTACAGACCTGGCAGAGGATTTCTAATGTGGGTGCATGCACAGACCCCACAGTGCAGGATCTGCTGCATCCAGAGGTGCCAGATGTGCTGCAGATGCACAACTCCCATCCCCAATCAGCTCCAGAGTGTCCCCTCCCCACCACTGCAACATCTCTGTCATGTGTTAAACAAGCCAGTCCTGCTTGAAGAAAACTCTATCAGAAATGCTGCAAAGACAAACAGCACAGAGCAGCCTTATGGATTTTGTGGCTGGAAAGGACCATTAATCTAATCCAACCTTCTGTAAAGAAAAAGCTGTATTTTCTCACTGAGGAAATACTTGCAGCCAAGGAAACTGTTTGAACACAGAGATGTTAAGGCTGGTTGTTAATGTTTGCCTACAGTTTAAGGCTGTGGGTGCACAATGAAGACAAGCTCTGTTAAAAAGATATTTATAAGATACTAAAAGTGTTTCAGTCTCAAGATTTCCCTCAGCAATTCATAGTTTAATTTGAATACTGAGATTCTGTAAGTCAGGTGGCTCACTGCTTCTACTTATGATTCGAATGGCATCACCATGATTGCTGAAGAAAATAACTTTAAATCCAATTTTCAAATATACAGAAGCCATGATGCCAATAAAACACAATTTTCCAAATGTGTATATTACATAACTTGAATTCAGCCTATTGGGGCACTGCTCACTCCTCTCAAATGCAGACAGTGCCACACTGGGCACTTTGTGTCAAGGGACTGCAGGCAATATTGCCTTAATAAAGTGAGGCTGGGGTAGAAGGAAACATTTGTGCAGGGGTGAAAACCTTGGAGGCCTGGAGAGTTTGCCTCTGGAGTCATGGAGGGTGAGACAGGGCAGGCTTATTCTATAAAAACAAGAGTGCAGTACGTGGTAAAGTGCACTAAGGGGTCTTAGGAGGAATAAAAAGGAGCCCCAGGGGAGGTTTGTTTTGGCCTCTGAGAGGATTTGTTATCTTAGAGCTGCAATAGTCCAATTGTGGCAGCACAACAGCCAGGAAAGCAGCAGCAGGCAGGGAATGCTGCTCTGCCTTAAGATCTGTAGATCAGTGCAGATGTGGAGATGGATTTATGCAAATTGAAATACATCTTGGTTTTGAACTTGAAATGTTCAAGTCCAGTTCTGTTCACCTGTATTAACCAACACAGAGAATGGGGATCATCCAGAGCCCACCAGGTCTGGTTCAGTTCCCTACAGCCAGGAACAGCCAGGCTGCCCACTGGTGGGCTTGTTCACTCCTCAAAAAATACCAGAGGCAACAGGAATAGCCATTGCTGACATCCAAAAAGGGGTTTCTAACATATTTCCTTGCCTGCTTTATGGAGAAGCAAAGGGAAGAGTGGCTCAGCATTGGCTCAGGAGGAAGCTTGCCTTTGCCACTGACTTCACTGCCAAGACTCCAGGCATGCCCTGTTTTCCTAGATAAGCAGCTAAACTTTCAATCCTCACTGCTAAACGTTTTTGCCCATTACTTCTTGTGGACAGAATAACTCCTAAGGGGTAGAGGGGAGGAGAAACAAAGCCAAGTTATCCTGAACCTCGTGCCAGTAAATGCAGAATGTTACTAGAACTCAGGAAAGCGTGCGTGGGCGATGAATCCAGAACCAATTTTACAGGGGGAAAATTTGCTGGAAGAAAAATAAACTCCTACAGTTCTTCGCAAAAGTACTTCCAGCTTTCCTTTTATAAAAGCTCTGAAGCTGTCATGTAGCACTCCTGGTGATTAATGATTCTGGGATAGCTGATATGTGGGTGACGAATTCGTAATCAGCTTTAGGCTTGCACAGACGTCCAGCCTCTTTCCAATTCTTGTGCTACACCATGAGAGTACAAATTGCTCCCAAAAATGTCTGTGAGATGGGATGGTTTAAAGGTGTTGGGAAGAAAGGTGGGAGCCAATCTTTGCAAACCCAAAGGGATGAAATCTATGGATGTTCCCACCCAAAGTACAGGTAGATGCTCTGCTGCCTTTGCTGGGTTTGGTCTCACTTTGATCTGGGGAAGGGTTGGGGATCTTTGTTCAGTCTTTAGTTGGTTCCCATCATTCCTCTCATGGGCTCACTAACTTTTACACTTTATGGCTATCATTATATAGATTTAAATGGAAAATTTATACTGCCTGCCAAGAACACAGTGCCTGCCAGCGGAATAAAAAGCCACATTATCCTTTCAGAATATTATGAATGTGTACTGCTTTCCTCACTGCAGCCAACAGGGATGCAGGATGGAGGTGCTCAGGTAGGCAAGGCAGGGATGGAAAACAAGTGGGAAAAAATCACTTTGAGCTGAACAAAGTTATCCAGAGAGTATCAGTGACAGAATTAAATCAGCAGCTTGGCTGATGGAGGGAGGTAACATTCAGATGGAGTTCTCCTTAGACTGGCACGGGAAAACAAAATAAAAAGCCATGGGAAGAAAGCTCTTGTACTAACTCTAGCTTATAAAGAATTTGGATTTAATTTTATATTCATAGAAAATTCTTTTAGAGTGAAAGGAAATTAGCTCAGATAAGCTGTGTTCTCCTTGAGACTGAAAATTAGCTGAGCACCTCTAAACAAAGGGTACTACAACTCAGCAGTGGTTTAAATTGGAAAGAGATGAGGTCTGTTCTTGTGGCACAGGGATTACTGCTGGATTCAAACATATTTGTTATGAAAGGTGTTTGACAAATATGCTGTACAGAAAGTTGTGTTATTATTTCTTGTTAAACCCTTTAATCTGTCACAGTACTGCCTCAGCTCTAAATTCTAAATGCTCATTTTTAAATAAGTAATTCCCTACGTAGTTGATACGTGTTGAATAAGAAGAAAAATTTAAAAATTAAAAAAAAAACAACAGTGAGCTCTGTTTAATGATATGAGTGATCTGGGAGATGAAGGTGAACAAAAATTAAATTTGCCACTGGTTGCAAATGCAGAAAACATTACAAATAATAGTGCAGACAGAGCAAGATCAAGAGAATAAAAGTAATTTCCAGAACCCTACAACCAGCTTGGACAAATGAAAAATATTTCCTCGGGGAGGGTGAGATCTATATCCCACAGCAAGGTGAAGATAAAACAAGCACATGGTGGGACATGAGGCTTCTGCAGGAGATGCCAATGGGAAAGGCCAGATCCTGGTGTCACGGGGCAGAAATGAAGCAGTTCATCTTTATAAGGCTTTGATAGTAAACTATTTCTCTCAGGATGTGTTTTTTAACTAGAATACAAGTTTAAAGAACAGCTCTCAGTAGGGTTGCTGGGGAGTGATTGATTCTCCAGGAGTGATTTATTGTTACTAAAACTTAGTTAAGAACAGACTAACAAGGACACGAGTCAATTGTGCAAATATTTAAGGGAGAAGACAGGAATGTTCAAGAGGAATTATTTAGAACATTGAGCAAGAGCATAAGTAGAAGTAATGAGAGCTAATTAAGGAGCAGAAATTGCAAGCCTCATGTAATGAAATGCTTTCTTACACAGGGAGATGGCATGCTGCAGAGTAATTGAAAGAAAAGGGAGATTTTACAGCTGGAGAAATTAAAAATAGGCATATAAAGACTTTTGTAACTAATTAAGAAATTGAGAAGAAAAATAATGCAGAATGAAGACACGGATCACAGTCTGACTGTTTCTTTACACATTTTAATATTCACTTACTATCTGGGCCCAGGCAAGAGAAAAGAATTTGTATGTGGCAAAAAGATAAAAACAGTACAACAGCTTTTGCTTGTGTTTCTTGTCTCAAAGGCTAATTTCCTTTCATGCCCTCTAACAGGCAGCAATACTCTTAATCCTGAGTGATTTCAAAAGGAAAGTGAAATGGGGATTTGTCTTAAGTATTTGTTCTCCTTTGTACTTTATTCAAAAGAAGTAATTCTGGGATCTGTGTTTCTAAGGGTCAAAACAAGATCATTCTTACCTCAGTCAGTGTCACAGACTCAGTGACTAAATATTCATCTGAAAATTAAGTGTTCCGAGAACAACAACAATACAGGGTTGAAAGCAAGGTTGGACTTGGTGGTAATTCTGAAATAAAAACTTCAGAGACTTGTTCATGAAATCTGCTCTCTGCATTCTACACCCTGCACCAGCATTGCTTATCCACAGGTTTTTGGTTCACTCTTTAGAAATTCTGTGTCTCAGGACAGCTCTTACCCTATTTTTCCAGCACAGTTGTCCCCCTCAGGAATGGTGCACAACCAGCTGCTCCATCCAGGCTGCTCCAGCCCTGGCTGCTGTGCTGCAGGCAGGCTGATGAGGATGCTGAAGGTATTGGACATAAGCTATATTTGGATATTCACATCAATAACATGCACAGAGCATCTTTGCATTTTTAGCATGCTAAATGACAAAGCCATCTGGAGGCTCACTCCACGGACACTGCCAGAAAGGTAGAAAATGCCTGCTCAAAAAAAAATGCTTCCCAGAATTTCCCTGACAGCAAAATATTTTTATTGCCCTGCTTTAACTTGAGATAAATGCAATTTCTTCTTTGTCTGTCTTGCCACTGACCTCCACAGCACTGATCTCTGTCAGTGTGTCTTCTGTCTCTATGTACATACCCAGATAACCCAAAGAAACTGGGACCAGAAAATGTAATCAAATAAAACTGCTGTTGAAGAGAGGCAGTTAAATATTTTCAGATTTTAGGTGAAAAAAGCAGTTTTTGGGGGGAAAAATACAGTATGTGTGCAACCACTTTTGGCCAGTTGCTTTCCTGTTTTGTCTTGCCAGTAGCAGACAGTGCAGGGTGCACCATAGTGATAGAGTGGATTATCTTCTTTTGTAATTATTATTTAATTACAGCAAATGGGATTTTATTTTTAATTTTCTTCGAAGCAATTTGAGGCTATTTTGTGAGAGGAGAATGAAAAGCTCAGTGAGCAGAGTAGAATAGAGGTGCTCAAAGGAAGAACAAGGAAGGACCTTGGATACCACATTAGGATTTGGGAAGCAACAACACGACCACTCATTTCACACAGCAAGCCCACTTTTCCTGAAGTTTATCTATCATTAATCTGCTTTTGAAGGAACCTCTTGCTTTGTAATACTAATTTCTCAGCTCTTTAGGCTTAGGAGTAGCCCAGAGGATGTTCTCTTTTTCCTGAGGCAGAGGCTGTATTTGCTAATTAAGCTGCCGCTTTGAAAGGCAGGCTTTAGCCTTCCCCTGCTCAGCTACACAGGGACTCAGAGGAAGTGAAAATCTGCAGCAAGGATGGATCTTCCACATCCCTTTCTAGTTTTAATTTAGTCTAGAGGCAGCCAGTCATTTACAAAGGTTACTGCAGTGCAAGGATGATTCCTTCTGTGGGTTTTTTTTCTAATCCTCCTTTATTGGATAACAATCAAATCCACCTAATGTCTACACATAATATACAGACATTTTGTCTTGTTGGAGGTTTTTTCCTGACCTCTTACTGTAGTGGTTTGCTTTTGAATGGTGTGTGGATATCTCAATATTAAAAATTAAGGAGTGTTTTGTAGTCCTTTCTTCACTTTATGTACATAAATTGTCACGGCAGTGTATGTAAGAGAAGAACATAAGGATGATAAAGGATAGGAGAGAACTGCTGGGAAAAGTGAATTATTTTTATTTGGGAGCAGTAGTTGAAATTGGAATTTTTCTAAAACCTGGATGTATTTTTTTCCATATTTTTTTCTCTTCAAATGAAGAGAGAACCTGAGATTTTAAAATGTCGAGGAAATTCATTTTTGGGGGAAGAAAAGTAGTTATTTATAAAGGAGGAAAGATGTCATTAGTTAATACAAGTTAGTTAATCATTAGTTTTCACTGTCAAGACTGTTGAAAATGAAAAATGGGGATAAGAGAGCAGCAGCTGGAGCTATCAAATGTTCAGGAGTCATCAATCTGTTCCACTCTAGGACAAAAGGTGATCTGCATGTCTAACACTAACAGAAACTGATGATATTATTAAAATTGGATATTATTTAAATTTTAACTGGAGGCAAAACCACCTAAAAAGAAAATCTTATGTCGCTTGGGAAGACGTGAGTTTTAAAAAGTTTTACGATAAATTATCCTTAAAATACTTTTCTTAAAAATCATAAAACTTCCCTTCAAATTCACGTGAGCATGGCCCAATATTCATATTGGATGCTAAATCAATAAATAGTTGAATATATGGTAAATTTGGCAGTAGCTTTGCCTATAGTGATGCCAACAAAGAATCCTCGAGTTAGGAGAGGTGTGGGTCATTAGTAATGATCAGGGGAGAAAAGTCATTAGGATAACATATTTCTTGTGGAAAAATTAATTGAATTTCATCCATTATTTCCCAGCTACAGCTACTATATTTAAAATTAAATTACACAGGATGTAACCTCTCTGTGGAGGTTTCTGTAAGCAAATATCAAGTTTGGTTTTTTTTGTTGTTGGGAAATAAAACTGGAGTGGAAAATGGAACAGTCATAAAAGATACAGGCTGTGTATTTTTGGTTTTCACTATTGAATTAGAGATGTGGAAAGAAGTAAATCCAGAGTATTATTTTCTCTCCCTCATTCCTCCTCATTCTTAAATAGTTTCATCACCTTCTGCCTGACTTCAGAAGAAAATAACATTTCCAAAGAAAATTCCTTTTTTAACATAAATACAGGCAGTTGGAAGTGACTTCCTTCTAAACATCTGTCACTATCAAGGTCGAGTAGGCTGGTCATTCTCTGAGAAAACAGTTCAATCATCACTTGGTTGCACTTGAAGAAAGAAAATACAGTCAGGTTTCTAAATTCCATTTGAGTCAGCTCCTAAATTCAAATTTTTTTATTGGCAGATCAAAATCACCAGGGGATTTTGTGGGTTTTTTTGTCCCTAAGCATATCAAGAGAACCTATGGCATTTTTGTTGGGAGTTTGATTTTATATCTTTACAGCCTTACAGGTTTTTATAGCTTGGATTTATTTGCAAGCAAACACAATAAAAGATTTAAGACAGTAATTTAAATTGGGAGTAACTTTTTCTGAAGGAAGTAAAAAAATCCTTTCTTTTTTGGGTTAATGGAATGACTATAGAATTAAACACAAATAGAACTCAATCTAAAACTTTAGGCTTTTTCTGTTTGCTTGGTCACAAGTGCATTCAAGCTGTAAAGGTTTTGCAAAGTGCAAAATGACATTCCCAAGGTACCTTTTGATTTTCCTTCTGCCCTGGACTGTGGACAGAAATCAGTGGGTTTTTCTAATCCTTTAATAATAACAAAGAGGGGGTTTGCTGGATTTCAGAGCCACTCATGAGCCTGCTAGAAACCTTACTCTGTTTTTATAATGAACTCACCAGAACAGAAACTCAGGGCCAAAAAGAGAAATTCCACCTGAATTTGAGGAAGAATTTCTTTACTGTGTGGATGAGCAAGCTCTGAACAGTTTGCCCAGAGAGGCTGTGGAGTCTCCCTCTCTGGAGATATTCCAGAACCTCTGGATGCAATCCTGTGCCTGTGCTCTAGGGTGACCCTGCTGCAGCAGGAGGTGGGGCCAGGTGACCACTGTGGTCCCTTCCAGCCTGACCCCACCTGGGATTCTGTGGTTTTTGGTCAGGTGTTCCTCGTGTTCACCTAAATTTGTAAATAAGCCAGTGCAGTCTGAGTTAGAAATGATCACTGAATGTGCTACTGTAATATGACAGAAGTCATAATCCTTAGTAAGAAAAATATTTCTGATGTTTCCTCCATTTTTCCTTTATTCTTTATTCTTCATCCTCCTTTATTTCAGTGCTCAACTCAGGTATGAAACCCTACAAAGGACGAGTTTCCCCAAAACTTGGGGGTTTTTTTGCCTGCTATTTTAGTTGTCTAAATAAAGCAGTTTACTTCAAATTCCACCTCCTTATGAATTAAAAGGATAATTTTGCCATGTTAATCCCACTCCTGTTTTTGCACTATTACAGTCAAGCTGCCATGATCACTCCTTATTCCTGCTAGGAAGTGTCCAGCAAAGTGCAACCCTTTCCATTGCAAGTATTGCCTCAAGAACTCTTATGGTGAAGGAGGCTCTTCACAAGAAAAAAAAAAAAATCAGCTCTTGTGCTAATCAAAAGAGAAACCAGCACAAAATCATCATCCTAGCTCCCCATACTCTGCTCTTGTAAGGCTGGGGCTGGTTTATTCCTGATCTTAATCTGTAGTTTTGAATTATTAGTGCATGGTGGGACAGAGTCTCTAAACAGTTGGAGTCCTCCATCGCATGGATTGTGTCCTGTCAGGAGCCAGGGGAGGGCAGCTGAGGAGTGGAACACCTGATCCAGCTGCAAGAGTGCTCAGCTGAAGCATTTTTTGATTGTTTGATGGCATAGCAGAGCCACTGCAGATGGAGAATTGGGACAATAGTGGGATTTGGAGTGGCCTGTTTGCCTTTCCTCAGCAAGGGAAGAGGAAGGGGAGGAATGTCACCTGAAAAGTGGGGGAGAAAAAGCCAACAATCAGAGCTACGACGTCTGCTTGGAATTCAGGTGGCTGCACATCAAATTACCTCCAACAGTCTGGCTGCTGATTGCTGCAATTCATGAAAAGTGGCTTTATTTTAGTTCTGAAATATCCCAGAACAACAGCTCTCCCCTTGAGTTTTCCCATCTGAATCGCTAAAATATTCTCTTTTTTAATTTTCTCTCTTGACCCTCTCCTCCCACTCACCTCTTTCAATGCATATTTAGCTGCATTCAAGGGGATGGTGAGGGAGTAGTTTTCAGTCCATCTCATAGAGCCAAAACACTGCTGCAAAGTGCCTTCCTTAAATTTTGGGAGGAATCAGCTGGCAGAGGAAGGTTAGCTGGCGGAAGGCAAGGTAGCAAAGAGCAGCTCAAAGGCACAGTGACAGTTTTACCTGGCTTCTTTTCACACCCAATTCTGGACACCCAGATCCTGTTAAACCACGTTACCTTTGGAGCCTATCGCCTCAGCCTGCCTCCTTTCTTTGTCTGAAACAACGAAAATCAGCTGGCCTTCAAGTTACAGTGATGTTTGCCTGCTCATTGGGAAGGGAAGAGCTTGATTACACTTAAAATTCTGGTTGCTTGGACTGGTACTTAAGTGTACATTTCATTCTCCCTCCTGATTTTTAAGAGATGCTCAGTTTACTGTTACTTGTAACCCTCAATTGAAGTTTTAGTACAGTCCTAGATCAGCAGAGATGGGCTTTCAAATGAACAGTGTAAATCATAAATCCTGCATTAACAATGTGGCAACCTGTGCTGGGAAAACACCCATCAGCTCCATTGCCCTTTAATGGCTCTCTTGTGTTGGCCATTGAATTCCACCTCTCTGAACCCCACGGGGATTTGAAATCTGATGCACTCTGGGGAGCTTAGCAATAGAAATATTAATCACTCCCATAGTGCTGACAATATGGAACGGTTTGAGTGGGGCATCCTTTGATGCTGTGTGGTGCTAATGATAGCAATAATGAGCTTTTGCACTTGACCACATCATTTGCCTTGAAGGATCATTTCAGATAACAAAAACCAGGGGTTTGTTGTGCAAGAGCTGCTTGTTCACACACACAAGCACTGTTTTCCTCCCCAACAGAGAAGTTATTTATTGCTAGGAGACAGCAGTTTCTTCTATCCCAGGAATTGTTGATAATGCTGTAGAAAGACCCATATTTCCAGACACACACTGTGAATAATCAAAATCTGAGAAATTACTTCATTCTGAGCCACATGTAAAATTACAATGGGAGATATAAATGCAAGTGCCTGTATAATCCCCTGGGTTCATCGGTTCCAAATATTTTAAGATCTCTTCTTTTTTCCTGTGTTCTTATTTGCATCCTGTCACTGGGAGCTGGCAGGTAAACTTCCTGTCTAAAATGCTGATTATATGATTAATATTACTGATATTTTGATACACCCCATTTTGTGCTTTCTGACTGTATATTGTGTAACCAACACAAGGGTTTGTGCTTAATTATAAGCCAAGCCTTAAGTGACACGTGCTGGCAGGATGCCTGCTCCATAGCTTTTCATTATTATGTTTCTTGTGTGTTCTTTTGAAGATTCAAGTAATACAATGTGTTTTTTGAGCAGTTGTAACTCTGCTTTAGGAATAACTTCACAGCTCCTCAGAAGTTATCAAAAAATTCTCCACCCACCAGCACTGGCTGATGACTGAGCCTGGTTAATGGATTGTCTCTGATCTCCAGTTGCTACCATATAAGATGGAATATCTGGTGTATCCTCCAGTAACCTGAACTGGAAAATTAAAGAGAGATTGCAGCTGTGTGATGGGCGAGATTGGAAAGGCTGTTAAACGAATCCTGTTCTGCCCATATTGCTGCAGGAAATGCTCCTGGCTCTTCTGTAGCAATGTGCTTTATGAAACCCCCTCGGAAACAATCAGCTGTCCCCAATATCAGCACTGATACTCAGGGGTTAAAATCAGTAGGAGCTCACTGTCTAAAATCCAGTTCCTATGCATTGCTCTGGAAAGTGGAAGGGCTGGACTTTGTACCAGATTAAGATGAGTTAGAGTAGATTGAGGCTTAAGGGTTTTTCCATCAGAATACAAAATACCAAAGGTAGACAATTTTACCTTATCTTTGTATTATTTAATTTTTATTTTCCTGATTCCATTTTAAGTTGAATTCTAATAATTCTTATTCTTTCACTAGCACTCCAAATTAGCCCAGAGAGCACCGAGAGTGTCACATATTTCTGTGTCTGCTAAAGCCCCAGATTTCACTTGGTACTTTTTATTTGTTTTCTTTGCTGGAACATGGACATTCATATTTATGACCTTCTTGTTTTCCAGCACCTCCCAGATGGCTCTGCCCCAAGTGCACAAGCTGAATTTTATCTCCTGCCAGATCCTTATGAGGTCAGTCGAAGGAAAACAAGAGCAGCTCCAAAAGGCTCTGACCCCACTTACAATGAACTTGTGAGTACTCTTCCCTTTCTTCCACCATTTCTTATGCCACAGAATCTCAGAACAGGTCAGGCTGGAGGGGCCCACAGTGGGCACCTGGTCCCAGCTCCAGCAGGGCCATCCCAGAGCACCTGGCACAGGATTGTGTCTAGATGGTTGTGGGATATCACTGGTGAGGACTCCACAGCCTCTCTGGACAATCTGTTCGGTGCTCAGTCACTGCACAGGACACATTCCTCACGTTCAGGGGTAACTCCCTGGGCATCAGTTCCTCCTGTTGTCTCTCGTCCCATGGTTGGGTCCCAGGGAGCAGAGCCTGGTCCATGCTCTGAGCCCTCCCTGCAGACACAGGCAGTCATGGATGAGCCCCCTCTCAGCTGTCTCTTCTCCAGGGTGAACAGGCCCAGCTCACTCAGCTTTCCCTCCTAAGAGAGATGCTCTACTCCCCTCATCACCTGCACAGCCCTTCACTGGACTCACTCCAGTGGTTCCCTGCTTTTCTTGATCTGCTGAGCCCAGAACTGAACACAGCAGTGCAGATGTGCCTCACTAGGGCTGAGTAGAGAGGCAGGACCACCTCCCTCAGCCTGCTGTCAATGCTTTTCCTCATGCACCCCAGGATCCCTTCGTGGCCACGAGGGCACACTGCTGGCTCATGGACAGCCTGCTGCCCACCACAACCCCCAGGTGCTGCTCTGCAGAGCTGCTTCCCAGCAGGTCACCCCCAACCCACACAGGTTGTTTGATTTGCTTTGCCCACTCTTGAAATAAAATAATGATACAGCATTTTTGGAGCTCTTGCAATGGGGATGTTCAAAAAGTAGGAATGTATCACGAGCTGAATCACAAATGGGGACAAGAGTCTGCTTTGCATCCTTCTCAGAAGCGAAGCAGTGTCTTTTATGACTCTCTCTTCAGGAAAGCAGTTGGGTTTTTCACAGTGCTCTGTTTTACCCCATAAGCACAGTTACACTTTAGCCAGAGGAGGCCAAGCATCATTGCACCATAAGCCAGGCAGTTCTCAATGCAGATATGCACAATAGCATGAAAAGCATTAATTGAATGGATGCTGTTATTCAAATTAACATTTGAAAATTGGTTGTCACTGTCCTAAATGATAATGCAAGAATAAATAGCCAGGTTCTTTTCATGTTAAAATGCCATCAGTTCACAGCTATGTATTATTATTTCACACACCACTGAAGTGCTCGTGCCTCTGGGGTGAAAGGAAACATTTGTATGGAGAAGCATTTACAGCAGAATGGGAAGTGGTATAAACTGAGTTCATTTGTAAGGGCAGATGAGATTGAAACAGTAGGTGGGATTGGAGATTATAATTATTATGTGTAACAAATCTCCTAAAGATCTCAAAGCAATTTACAAATGCTCTTTCAGCAGGCTATAAAGTAGAAGGCATGGAAAATATTACCACTCCTCCCTGTTTCATAGATAAGATATGATGAAGCTTAGGTTAGTCAGCAGACTCTGAGTGCTTATCTCCTATTTTCCCAGTCCTGGAGTTCTAATATTTCTCTTCTCCCACATCTGTTAATTACAAAACTTCCTGCTTACACTGATGACTTCCAGCGTTCTGTAAGAAGGTTCCCTGAGCAGTATTGCTGCTCGCAGCTGAGACAAACTTCCCTCCCTACAGCACTGCAGTGCAATAACAAGGAACCAGGCTTTATTTTTTTTTTGTTCTTTCCTTCTTTTTTTGCTGTCAGAGTGGAATGAGTCTAATTAATCTGTCTAAAGAAATTCCTTCACATTTGAAAGAAATTCAAAGCAAAGGAACATAATACAATTATATCATAACATTCATTGTGAGGCATCCAAAATGGACGAGAGATAAGAACCAGCCAGCAACACTGGAAGAAAATTATCTTTCAAACTGTTCTTAGATCCATTTGAATGCAAGGAAATCCAAAATCCTGCCTGCAGTCAGTCAGTAGTCACTGGGAGGAGATTTAATTGTGGTTAACGAGTGTTCCACTGCCGTTAAAAGAAATTCTGTGACAACTTTAATGTCCTTAATCAAAACTGAGAGCCTTCTTCCCAGATGCTCAATCTTTTTCACTGGGAAGTGCTAATCACAGTGGGGACATATGGTTCCATTGAACTTGGCCATTTCCAACCCGATGCCTGTGCTTCAGCAGCTCTGCTCCTCCATATGTGATGTCATTCTGGATGCATTTTTTGTCCAAGGCTGGTAGACTGAGGCAGAAGCTGCCCCAGGGAAGAAAAACTACTAAAAATATAAGTCAGCTGTCTCTTAAGTTAGTTGCTGTCCAAAACACTGTGTACAGAAATGTAGTAGCCTCTTTTATGAGTTCATAAGTTTTTATTAAAGTCAAATGGCTGGAAGGAAGCTGTATATTAATTTCTTTCTTTGTTCCAGACTGAGAAAAATCTGAAGTGTGCTTCTCTTGGGTATTTTTGATTTTAGTTTTGTACTTCTATTGCTTATGACTGCCTACAGCAAATGATCAACCTTGCAGAAGTGCTTTTTGTGTTTGATATTTACTCATGTGCGTGAGAGTGAAGACGTGAAAGTCCAGGAAGGCTGACAATAAAATGAGTTACAGCAAATGTTTTGGAGTTGCTTTTAGCAAACAAATCCTTCTTTCCTCTTGTGCCTGTATTTGGATTTTGGAATTTGTGGCATTCACAGTGGTCAGTGTTATTTGCATTAAGGAATGGTGGTAGAGGAGAAGAGGAGGAACACAGAAAAATGGAATCCAGTGTAAGGAGCAAAGGAAGGCAGAGCAGCCCCAGCCAGCCTGATGGAAGGGGAGGAGGGGAACTGCACCAGGAGCCACGGCCACTCCCTCCAGCACCAGGCATCAAAAGTACCTTGGATTAATTACCAAATCTAGGAACTCTGCCATGGCTGCCTAAGGAGAAGCAACTGTCCCTCATTTATGATTAAAATGTCATTAGACTCCTGTAGGTCAACAGTGTTTCTCTTTTTGGAGCCAGGAATAGTTGAATGCCAGCCCTAACTGTCCCACTGATTTGCTGTAACTCTCCTCCAGCTGATCTATCTGTGTAAAAGCAGGCAAATATTCTCACTGCACAATCACCTCAGGATTTAACTGTTCCCAAATTCTGGCAGGTGGCATTTGCTTTACCCACATCCTAATTCAGCCTTCTCCAGACCTTCCTTTTGTCCCTACATCCTGATGATATTGTACACCTCACTCCAACTGAATTTGCAAGACCATTTTAGAAACAGTTTACGGGGATCATTTGAAAACCACCCACCATACACTGCAAAGGCCTGTCACTGCTCAAAGATTAAAGCATCTTTTTGGCTAAAGATTGAAAGTTTTTCATTACCCCAGTTCAGTTTCTTAGCATTTACAACATATACATGTAGTTTTTTGGTGATTTAAAGCAGCAGCTGTTACCTTTAATATATTGGCAGAGAAACAAGGCAGCTTGCTTTGGTAGCATTAGCATCGCTTCAGTGGCAGATCACAGATTTATTCTAAATTATAATATCCTTACTATACCTGTGCTTGTTTTTCAGGTTTTCTTCATTGTTTCACTTTTATTTTGCTGGGGAAAAAGAGAAGCTGTGGAATTTGTAATTCACATTCAATTTAGGAAAATAGGCGCAGTAAACATCAAAATCAAGAAGCACCAGATGCAAATTTTGTGACAGCCAATTCCAAACCATTATTTCCAAAGGTTTCTAAATAGAAAAGGAAATGTTAACCCCCTGGTTCTTGGTGTCCTATCCATTCCATGCTCCCTGTGAAATTCCTGCAGTTGCAAGTGGAAGCACAGAGAGGGCTGATCTGTGCAGCCCACAGAGATCCCAGCTAGAGGGGCTCAGCCTGCCTCTCCTTTCCTCAGCAGTGCCATAGGTACAGCCTGCATTCAGATTCCACGGAAAATCCAAGAAGGCAAATGCCTTTTAGGCAGTTTCAGTTTCCCATTCCCCTGAAGTGAGAGAATGTCACTGCGTTTGCTTTTTAAACAGCACAGAGAGATTCAAATTTAAAGCGTTTTTCCACTGCAACAAAAATAGCAAAACCATTTCCAGCCATACAAATTTTCGATTAAATGTACTTCTCTTAAGAGAGTTTACCTTTCAGGCCTGCACTGTCTGAGAGCATTCCTTCTCATTTTATCAGCCCACATGCAGTTCACTCAGCAGTTTTTGTTTAATGCAGAGACTGAAGCATGGGAATCTGTTCTGAGTGCAGCTTATTCTTGTTAGGCTCTTGCTCCAGATTGTTTGGGGTGTTTTTTAAGTTCAGAAAATTCACTATTCTTGTTTCATATTTAATTCCTGTGAGTTCTCACATTACTAAGGTAATTTAAAGGCTATTTTAAAAACTATAGGCATTAGTAATTTTTTAAGAGATGCTAAACTACTGCCTCACTTATTTTGAGAAGTATCAACAGAACTTCTGGAGTATCAGAAACATCTAAATTTAGTAAGTTCCACTTGCTAGACTGGGCCCAATCTTTTCCCCTTTTCACAGGGAAATTTGTGGATACTGATTATTTTTTCTCTCAAGCATTGTTCAAGGCAGGTTTCAAATTTATTTAAAAATGCTAATCAGATCTCACGAGCCTAAGCTTGTGATTCTAATGTAGAATCTCTTTATATAAACTAGATAAGGTCAAATGTATTTCTGAGGTAAAATTCACCAAGTTAAGTGAATTTGGCTCATGGTTAATAGCTTACTATTCTGGATGGAAGTTTAAAGCAATTATCACAAAGTTGGATTAATCATCATCCTGAATGCTGCATTGAAGTGCTTTGCCTGTCAAACAGATTAACAAACTTGTCTGGTTTTTTCTGTTTCACTATATATTATTTCAGATTGTGTATGACAGAGTCACAGAGCTCCAAGGCCGTGTGCTGAAGCTGGTTGTGAAAAGCAAAGGAACGTTTGTGGGAGCTGTTAACATTCAACTGAGCAGCGTCCAGTTAAATGAAGAGAAGTGGTACCCACTGGGAAACAGTGTAATTTAAATGTTCTCCAAGATGATTCAATTATTTGCCCACTGAAGTTTCTTTATCCCATTTCCCATGGTACATTTTGTCTCTGCTGCCCTTGAGAATAGGCAGTCCTCTGCTGAGCACATATTTTAACATTTCTAACCATAAGGCTATTGTCTTAAAAGTGCTACCACCTTCCTGCCACAGACTCCTGAGAGTGTGAGTTTAAAGGAGTCACGTGCTAAGGACTTGTAGCAACATGCAGAAAGTTCTTATGACAGCAATGAAGGGCTTGGTTTCATTAATATTAAATAGTACTGTAAAATTAGTGAATTCTGTACACATCAATGTGTGGGGCCTCATTATTTGCCCATCAATTCCGGTGACTGTGTTGAAACAATGCTGATACTGGTGTAATTTATCATCACTGCGTGTGATGAGTTCACCAGAAAACCATGGGATGGTTCCCTGCCAATATATTTCAGATGTCCAGCAAATTTCACATTAAATCTTATCCAACCAATACCTTTTTTTAAAGAACATTAAAATTTTTGATACAATGTAACATTTAACCCAGGATATTAATTTGTCAATAAGATATGTCATTGTTTCTTTTATTCTGACATCCAAGACATTTTGTGAAGAAAGGAGTAGGGAAAAGGTAATGTTCATGAATAAAGAGAACATACTGAATGTGAGCTTTCAGTGGGGGATTTATTTAAGATCATTTCTAACCCCCTGCCATGGACAGAGACACTTTGTAGGTTGCTCAGAGCCTCATCCAACTGGCCTTGAACACTTCCAGGGATGGGGAGCCCACAACTTCTCTGGAAACCTATGCCAGTGCCTCACCACCTAATTAATTCTTCCTAATACCTAATTAAACTTTCAGTTTAAAGCCATCCACCCTTGTCCCATCACTACATGCTCTTCTGCTGGAAGGTTCTATCAGTTCTCTCTGGAGCCTTTTCTTCTCTAGGCTGAGCAGCCCCAATTCTCTCAGCCTTTCCTCCCAGCAGAGATGCTCCACACCTCTGATCATTTTCATGACCCTCCCCTGGACTCTCTCCAAAAGTCCAATGTCTTTCTTGTGTTGGGGGTCCCAGAGCTGGTTGCAACATTCCAGGTGGGATCTCCTGAGAGCAGAGTAGGAGGGTAAAATCACCTCCCTCACTGGTGCTTTTGATAGAAAATGTGGCTATTTTTCCCCTTTTTCAATCAGGGGGAACTTCCCGAGCCTGCCATGACTTCTCAAGTATGATGGATAGCAGCTTAGGCCAATTCCCTCAGGACCTGTGGGTGGATCTCAGGGACTTGTGCACTTCAAGGTTCCTTAGATTTCCTCAAACCCAGTCTTCTCCTACAGAAAAACAGCAGCAGGGCCAGGGTCAGTAGCCCTTAC
The DNA here is from genome assembly GCA_034509425.1 of Eopsaltria australis. Lineage (NCBI taxonomy): Eukaryota > Metazoa > Chordata > Aves > Passeriformes > Petroicidae > Eopsaltria > Eopsaltria australis. The sequence goes on from JAVTVJ010000194.1 coordinate 1,748,470, forward strand.
TCAGGATAGCCCTTACATGAAAGTCCCTCTGGCTACATAAAACCATTGAGAATGAGCCCCTCTGGGATTCAGGCTATTGGACTGTTGCAAAGCCAGAAATGTTACTTTATTGAAGCAGGGGACAATCCCCCAGAATGATTTCTTCTGCAGAACATCACTAATAGAACCAGACATGAGCAAAGAGTGATGCAGATTCCAGCTTGATGCCTTCTTTGGATATCAGTGGGATGTTACGGTAACCTGGAAACACAATGGCACCCTGTTAGTGTGTGAAGCACAAGCACAAATATTATGATGGATTGTTTTTATGATCATCTATGCAAACAAGGCATAATTTATGATTCTGTAAATAGCTCTTTAAAATAAAATGAAATTATACAGGACCCCAACACTATTTGTGCTGTTTTTTCTCCTCTATAAATATAACGCGTATCAATTCTGGTATTTTTAGTCACAGAGTGAAAACCCTCCAGTGTTTTTCAGGTTGTGGTATTTTTTCAAACAGAAGACTTTTATCCCAGTGATATTTAAACATGCGCAAAGCTAACATTGTAACATCCAAGGTTATGTGCTGCACACATTGTTCTGATAGCAAATGAAAGAACTTGTGAATCAGCAGTGGTAGCACCTACAGAATGGTGCTGCAGCAGCAGTGCACTGCCCAGCTGAGGCAGAGAAAAGGGAAAACCTTCCACCATGGCATCTTAAAAAGTTCATTTCATATGAGTAATTCACTTTATCAGAGATAAGTCATGCCTTCAGAAATTGTGTGTTGATCTGGTTGTTGAAGCATTTGGAGAAGCTGTAGTTCTCAACTTCAAACATAATTCACTTACCTGCTTAAGAAAAAAAAAAAATCTCCTTTTCAAAACTCCAACCTGTATTGCTTTATATGACTGAATGTCTACTATCTCATAATAATAAACAATGTCACTTTTGATTAAAAATGTTCTGTATTTTCTCTATGTTTATATAACTCCAGTTATTTAGGTAAGTCTCTGTTTTGGATCAGTATCTGTGTTCTGAAGAGCAGTTTTCAAAATCCCTCTTTAGGTGTGTCTGGATTCCTGTGGAGTCTTTGGGACCCACATTTACCTGGGTTTGGAATTTCTTTCTTATTTTATACAGAATCATAGAATCATTTAGATTGGAAAAGACCTCTAAGATCATCAAGTCCAGCCTTTGACTGGTCACCACCTTGAGAACCAGATCATGGCACTAAGGGGCACATCCAGTTGTTTCTTGAGCACCTTCAGGGATGGTGATTCCCTTTCTAATGCTGGACAACCCTTCCAGTGACAAAATTCTCCCTGATGTCCAACTGATCCTTCCCTGACACAGCTTGAGGCCATTTCCCCTTGTTCTGTCATATCACACAGAAGTTCCCCTGGTATTGAAGGTACAGATTCTGGGCAGCAGATATTAAAGCTGGTTTCAGGCAATTTACATTTGAGATCAGTTTTTAAGTCATGCACATGATGTGTGAAAGGCTTGGTTGAATTCCTATCCAAAGATACATTTCAAGGACTAAGATTAATTCCTGAAGACTTGTGTTCTAGCCCCTACCTACATAATATTCTACAAAGTGTCTGGAGAGAAGTAAAACTTCTTTTTTTTTATTGAAATTGCTCCAATTTGCATTAAATAATTAACCAGTCATGGATCCCGTGATAATAGAGGTAATAATTGAGTTCCTGTGCTGTATTAGTATTCTCCATGGCAGATGCATTGGCACAGGGACAGTAACAGAGGATCCCCTTCCTCTCTGTCTTTAACCACTCAGGTAGAGATATTTTTTCCCAATTTCAGCCCCTCTGAGCATAGCTACATAACCACTACATGGAAAATCCAATTCTGCTACAGCTGGACAGCTATCATTCCTCCCCAGTGGAGACTACAAGTAGTTGGGAGGCTGCTGCTGCTGAGGAAAGGAAGGCAGTGTGGACATAGATTTGAATCCTTTCAAAAGAAAATGCAGAGGAGGGAGGAATTTGCCCAACTTTGTCCCACTGCCTGTCAAAGAAAATAAAAAGATGTAAACACTGCTCAGCTCTTGGAAACAACTTGCCCTCGGGGACATCTCAGGAATGTGAATCCGAGGGACTGAGGGACAGTCCTGTAGCACAGATTAAAGCAGCTGGAGCTCTCAAGACTAAGACTGAAATCCTAGCTCACCCTTCAGCATTTTAGGCAGTTCTTCCCTCATCTTCTTCTTCTTGTGACTCCCTCTGCAAGAACATTATTTTCCCATTTCACTCTTTAGAGAGCTTGGGTACCTAAAGCAAAATCATTGTTCCAGACCTGGTTTCAGAGGTCTCAATGTTAAGCATTGCAATAAATGCTTGCAATAGATTTTGAAATTATTTATCACTTCACCTCTTAGCAGTGTTTTATTTATGGCCTCTGGGCATCCTGATGGCAAATTAGGGGTTTTTTTATGTTGTATTAAGTGGGGATTGGGGCAATTTGTTTGGCATCATTTGTAGTTTTTGTACTTACACTCATTCCCTAGCATTTTTAATTACTCCACTGAAAACATTTTGTAGAAAATCTATTGCTCTTACTTTTTCAAAATATGAATCCCTCATTTGTGACCAAAATTAATCCTGTAGAGACATTAAGCCACACCAAAAATTTGTATCTAAAAAAACCCTCAATCAATAATTTTACAAGCACTTATAAGAAGCAGTGCCTGGTATTTAAATGTCTCAGACATTGTGAGTTGGTGGCTTGAGTTTTATTTCATTATCCAGAAGCATACAAATAAAAGGAAAGTAAAATGTTATCAGTGTAAAAATTTATGTTGTAGAAAAACAACTGAGCTCCAAGAGTAATGTCTTTGTTCTTGTATAACTCCTCAACCTCAACTAAGAATCACAAGCAGCTTTATGACTTTCAAACGCAGGGAGAAAAAAAAGCCATTTAAAATCCTGTTAAGCTTAATAAAAAAGGCACAGTGCCTGTTGCCAGCTCCAATGTTTTGCCTTCCCATCTTTATTCACTAATAAAAGCTGTTTGTTTTGTCAGGAATAGCTTTGGAAAGCCAGTGTAGTAAACAGCCATTTTACATAAGCCTTTCTCCTTGGCCTATTGACTTCTGTGTCTGCTCTTTATGTGCAGCCCATTCATTACAAAGGTTCCAGGAACTCTACTGGCATAACAAAAGAAACTCTAGCAAGAAAAATGCCATAAATATTTTGCCTAATTTATAGCCGTTGTTCTCCACTCTGAATAGTTACAGATAGGTTACCTGAGGGATTTTTGGTGGTTTGTTTTGTTTTAATTTGGCTTGTATTGGGTTCTGAACTTATCTGAATAGGAAGTGCACAGAGCTGCTGCCTTCACAGCAGTTCTGACTCGTCTCACTTCTTGCAATGAATTAAAATACCATCTGAGCAGTTTCCATCTAGAATGGAATCCTGCAGTGGGCATAATCAGCTGTCATTAATACTGTTTCGATTTCAACATCATGGATTTGCATTACAAATACAATTGACTACAATTGTTTCAAAAAACAGAGAGTGCCATTTATCCATACAGTTACACAATCATCCTTTAGAAAACAGGCCTGTGGCTGTAGTAACAACAGGCCTGTGGCTGTGCTCTCTCAGTGCTGCAGTAACAGCAAAAGCCTGGAATGCTGCAGAATTTTTTGAGCTGTTATAAGTGGTTGACAGAAAAGTATTACCTGTATTCAGGCTCGTCACAGGTAAAGAGTATTGGCCAAGGAATTCACTGCTGACCAGAGAGAGCTCATCCTGCACGCAGAAGCGGATCATTGCCAGTTCTGGAACTTGGATGGTAAAAGAGAAAGTTTCGTTCCATTTAGGGCACAAAGCTAATGAAAACAGAAAACAAACAGGATTAAAATATTATTTCTTTTATTTTTTTACTCAGCAACTGAATTATTGTACCTGCTATCACTAGTCTGAACTGTTAAAGATTAATTCATTTTCCCTTGATTTCTGAGTTCATTTAAATAAATAATGAGACTCCCACTGACTGTAGTGGTGCAAAAGCCTAAGACAGTTGGTATCATCCCCTAAAAAAAGCAAAATGGAACAGGGATAGCCAGGTTAAGACCCTCTGCTTAACCTAAATTCTCCTATAGCCATACCAGTTTCATGCTTTTGCCAAAGTTTCTCCTTTCGCAGTGCTGGAAATAAATAAATTTAGGTAGTAAAACATTCACTTGACTAGAAATACAGCAAGAATGTGGAACAGAAGGGAGTTGCTTTGTCTTTAACAACGTTCATACAGAGAAAAGAAATTCAGCTGATTTAAAACATCAGCCATCAATAAAAAAGAAAAAGGAAGAATAGAAGACAGAGGTACAGAAAAAGGGAGATCACAGGGAACTTGTAGTCTGAGACGTCAAGAAGATCTATACGATAAAGATAAGGGAGTGCTCAAAGACAGCTACAAAGAGTACACACTTCACCTGTCAAGCAATTAAGGGATTACTCCTACTAGAAACTTCAAATGAGACAAGTGAAGTTACAGCAATTTCTTAAGAAAAAAAAGTCTAAATTTGCCAATTAGTGTACTGGTTTAAGCTGGGGTAGGGTTACTTTTCTTCATATCAACCCTTACATGGTGCTGCATTTTGGGAATGGCTCTACCCCTGCCTGCCCAAGGGAAGTGTTGAATGAATTTCTTATTTTGCTGTGCTTGCGTTTGCAGCTTTTGCTTTACCTTTTAAACTGTCTTCATCTCAGCCCAAGGGTTTCCTCATTTTGGCCCTTCCAGCCCTCTCCCCATCCTGCTAGGGGAGGGCAGGCAAGCAGCTCTGTGAGGCTGAGCTGCTGCCCAGGATGAGCCCACAGCAGTGACAAAAACAAATCCATCTTCCTTTAGAAAGGGAGAGTGCTCCCAACTAGGAGTCTGTGCTTCCTTTATGTACCAGTCTAGGAAAATGGCACACAGCGTGAACTGCTACAGTTTTGTGCCAGCAGATCCTAGACTAGAGAGAAATAATTGCATTTTCTATAACAACTCCTTGATGAAAAGTTGGTGATTCCTTATAAAATGATGTTGTGCATCGTTCACAGTCAAGAGAATCAGGCTGATGCTCACCATTGCTTTTTACAACACCAGATTTCTTTCTTGTTTGATCCTCTGGCACACCATAGATTTCTATCTGCACCAAGGGGTCAGCTTTGTTGGTCTTTGACATGCTGCTGCGTGGTAACTGGTGTCCACTGATCAGCTGGAAAATTAAAGTTGGAATGAAATAATTGTGAGAAGGAAATATTCACCACAGCCATATAATAACCAAATTAGAAATAACTTCCATAAGAAATTGCTATACTTAAATACACACCAGCCATAAACTGGTGTATTAAACACATATTAAACACAATGGAATCAAGAATATGGTGCTTCCCATCTAATATAATTTTTTGATAATTTTGTAGAAATATCATGGTTTAGGAATGTTTTCAACTAGATCAGTTTGCTCCAAGCCCAGTCCAAACTGACCATGAATGGTTACAGGGATGGGACACAAATAACCTCTCTGGGCTGCCTGTGCCAGTGTTTCACCATTCTCTTTATAAATATAGATATAAATATAAATATAAATATAAATATAAACTATATATATATAAAACTATACTTACTATATATATAAACTATATCTATTACTATATATATAATTATATATAACTATATATTACCATATATAACTATATATATAACTATATATAACCATATGTATAACTATATATATAACTATATATGTAATGTTTTAAACAACTGATATAATGCTTTAAACATCAATTTTCAGGTTTAAGTTTTTATTCAATAGTCACACATAAAAATTATATTTTTTTTACCATGTAAAAGAATAATGTTGGAGGAATCAGTCTCCAGTGATTTTTGCATTTTCTGCTATCAGGCTCATGAATTCCAATCTGTGTGGAGTGGATCAGCATCTGGACCCCCAGTGACATCAGCATTGTGCTGCAGGGTATGGAGCAGACTGCATCACCTGTGCTCCATCTCTTGCACAGTAACACAAAAACTCTTCTTTTAGAAAGCTCCCTGATGTTTTTCTCCTTAATTTGGTTAGCTACCAGGAAATTTTGTCTCAGATTGCCCTGTAATCTGGCACTCAGCCTAAGGAAGGATTTGTAAAAGTCACAATTTGTCTGCTTTCTATCTATAGTTCAGGACATCTAGGAAAGGGTAAACATCTGTGCAGTAATCAGCTTTTTAGAAATCAGTGTATGGAATGTATTGAGAGAGATATACAGGCCTGAAAGCGTAGGTGACTCCTGATCCTGGTCTCAGGACTAAGCACCATAAGAGATTCTAATTCCCCTGTCAACCACCCAAAAAATCAAACTCCACAAGTTCCACTCTTTGCTTAGGCATTTTCTATAACACCTTGCTCCAAGAGAAGTTCTAGCCTGGAATATTGAAGAGCAGTGGCTTGGCAAACACTGATGCCCTTTCTCCCTAGGAAATAGCTGCCACCTGCAGCAGAAAGCTTCACAATCACTGATGTGCCCAGTAAGAACCTGGGACATTCCTTGCCATGTCCTGAATGCCATTGCCAAGGCCTGCGTCCCCCATTGCTAGACCCAGCCTAAGTCTCCCCTGGGATGGAGAAAGAGTGAGCTCTTTCAGGCACATTATGACCCAAATCCATAAATCCAATCAATTTTTGAGACCCAAGGTGAAGCAGACATACAGAGAGTGGTAAAAATTGTTAGGCTCAGAAGACTCTTCATGAAGCACCTTGAATAGCTCTATTTCTGCTCCAAAGGCTCTATGCCTCTTGTTGATGGGAATTGTGGCACACCAGGTTAAGGATGAAGAATTCAGTAAAATCAGGCTTTATGTGACTTTTTTGTTCTTCATTCATTCATTCATTCTGAGAGATTTGACTCCTAGATGTTTTATATCTTTGCTTCCTGTTAAGTAATTTCTCCATTCACCCCATTAGTAACTTTTCCAGCAGAAGCTGCTTTTCCTTTGACTCCTGCTCCCAGTTCCTTTTGTCTTCACCCACCATTTCCTGGTTTTTGCTGCTGACTATGAATGGGTCTCTCTGTGCCCTGCAATCCCTCAGCCAGTGGGATGCCACTGCTTCTCTGCAGCCTGCACTGCCCACCCTGAAGTCACAAAGTGCTCAGTCTAAAACACTGCCTTTTCTCTTCTCCAGCTTCTCCCAAACTCAGGCACTTCCTTTGCATTGACAATGATTTTGTCTGTCTCCTGCATTACAATTTGGGGTTTCTCCTCATCTTAATTCCAGCTTCATACAAATTAGGGCTAAAATAACTGATGGATTTGCCTGGCTGCCTGCAGTCATCCAGCAATGTCTCTTCACAATTGGTATGCTCAGTGTCAGGACACTAAAATGTTCTTGATTAGGTGCGTGCATTATGTAAGCATTTTATAATTGTCACTAACTATTGTTTTATCACCACGTTTTTATTACTCTGAAAGAAACAAAATAGCAATTACACACTAATTAGATGCTAATTAAATAGCATTTATGCCAGTGGTATTCTGTGTAATCAGAAATATTACTTTTTCATTGGGAAAAGGTGGTTTTCTAATTAGTGAATAATTATAATAAATCTATTTGACCTCAAAAAAGGGGCTTTTCTAACCATTTATTTGTAAATGACATGTATTTCTAGTATTTTTAGGAAGTAAATCACATTATAATTTCTGAGAAGTAGAAATAATTCAAAGACTTATTAATTCATCCCTCCTTTCACACTTATTTATACCATTTTAGGATTAGAAATAGTCTTTTATATATGCACAGAAAAATAATGAGAATTTAAAGTAGCATAAAGCTGCCTATCTCATCTTTAAAATAATTTCCATTTGTCAATTAACATTACAATAGTACATGTGATATTAATGATATTGGAAGAAAAAACACCCGAAGTGCACATTTGATTTCTGTGTTTTCATTTTCCACAAGCACAACTGACCAGTCCCGTTGTCAGCTACATAATTTATATTTGTCTCTACAGCATCATGAAACATCATGTATTTTTACAGATCTCATAGGCTCTGAACCCCTACATATTTTTAGCAAACAGAAGTGAACTACAGATGGGAAAGCACCCAAGCAGCAGCTGGTACTATGTGAGAGTTTTACCATCTTGTTGAAAACATTCTTAAAGTTCCCAACGAGCAAGAATGGGAATAAAATGGAAAAAAAAAACAAAAAGAAATAAAAAAAAATAGATAACATTAACAATAGATTACATCTGAACTATATTGAATTTGTTTTCCCTTTTTTATGGAACAAAGCAGCACTTCAGTAATCTTACCCGTATTGACAGAGACATTGGTCTGCCGTGACCTCCCACATTTTGGGGTGTAAATGTTGTATTTCGATCCCTCAAGAATGCAGGTTTCAGCACGTAGCCACAACCACCATTGTCCAGGAATTTTCCATCTTGCAATTCCATTTGTGGTCCCGGCGTTTGGAAGTTTAAGGCCACTGTCAAATTATATCAATATTGATTTTAGTGAATTAGTTTTGATAGCATTTAAAAAAAAATTTTAAAAAGCAAATTAATTTAAGGTATGTATATCTCTCAATTCATCTGTAAGATCCTGCTATTTCTCTTCAATTAATGATACTCAACAATGAATTATTTGTGCACAAAAGCAGTGCACTATTTAGAACTGCACCACGTTTTAAGAATTATCCTATAGATTTTTTTACATTGCTATATGCTTTTTTTTCTTTTCTTTCTAAATTAGACCTTGGAGAATATTAAATGAGAGATCCTTTTTCTCCATAAAAACTAAATTCACATCCTAGTTTCTCTACTGCAACAAGACCCTGCACCCCAAACCTGCTAACAAAGTTCTGGTGCAGAAATCAAAACCACAGGATTGTATCTAACCTTAGTTATGGTGCAGAATTCATCACAAAAACATCTCACCCAGAAGATCAAGAAGCTTATGTTTACAGAAGGAATATTCAGTGCAAATACATATAAGTTTATAGAAGTAGAAGCAATTTTAAAAGTGTTCTTAAATTTATGTGAGCACACACTCTCTTGGAGATTAATCCTCCAGTACTGGTGATTATTGTAAGAATACATCTGATACATTTTTCTTTCCTTGGCTGTTCAAAACATTTTTGGTTTGCTGCAGCACCAATAATAAAATACCACACTTCTCATCAACAGGATATTGTAATTCATGAGATAAAGCCAACATTGAAATAGATCTGTCTAATGAAATTTTCCCCTATTCCAGTACATTGGAGCTTCCTGTCACATTCAAAATAGAAAACGCAGAAGTCAAAGCAGCAATGAATTATGACATTATGAACCTATGACACGTGTTAAACAGAGAATGATAAAAAGTCATTTACTTAAAACGATGGTTTGGTAGGAATGAAAAAGAAGACTTTTAAACAGTTCAAGTGACTCCTCATAATAATTCATGAGGAGGACTTTATTACCTGTTCCTGTGAGATAATATGAATGTATTGAATGAAGATCTGACACAATTCAAAACTCCTTACCACAAGTGGAAAACACATAAAATTGTTTTCTCTGCAAAAATTATTTGTTCCTTCACTGTTTTGATGACGCTTTCAAAATGTTCTGCAGCAAACACCACAGACAGGAACAAAGCAGCTGGTACCATGGGCCTGATATTTGCACTACACACGTTTTCAGTGGGGTTACTTCTGAAGAGAGCTCGAGCCTGGTTCCATAGTCTCAAAACCAATTAATGGCTGGAACACATGAAGTGTTCCCAGAGTGCATCATCTATTTAATCTGAAAGGAATCCCATCTGTGCTAGCTAAGATTGCTCTGCATCGTGAACCAACCTGCAGCAAGTAGCAACAATCAGAAGCCTTGTCTAGAAAAACCCCGAACAAACAAAAAAAAACCTAAACAACAAAGCACCACATGCACTCCTGCTTTAACTAAATGCTAATTTAGATGCAGACAGGATTTACTATTAATATACAAAGGCAATTTCTTTTACCTTTAACAACAGAAATCAAAGTCCACAGTGTTCATATTGCCCATTGCACACCATTGCCTGTTTTAAACAGGGTGAGTATTCTCATGGTGTGGTTTTGGCAGTGCTTCACAATTTGCTTTTTATGAATCAACACATCATCCAGAAACAGCCCCAAATTTGGTGCTATATGATGCTTGTCATATTTTAATACCCTGAGTCAAGCTGTGCAGTGGATGCTACAAGAGCAGTAACCCTGAGGCCCCTGGAAGTCTGACCTACAGATAAGCCAGGATCTGTCAGTCCTCAGGTGATTCCTAGGCCACGCTTTCAGGATACGTGGGTTTAAAAGAGCAGCTGAAATTGGGCACATCGAACAGTCAGCTTCAAATAGCAGCTTCCACATGATGAACCAAATTACATGATTGCACATAATGAGACTCCTGCTAAATTCACCAAGCTTTATAGGTGACTAAGCAGGAAAATCTGATGTAACAACAGCAACAAGCAAATGAGAATACTTTATATTTTATCATATTAGGAAAATTACTTTTGCCACACAAGTGAAGGGTGATGTTATTATGGGTTCATATCTTCAAACATCAGCACTGTGTTTTCACTTAATTTAATTTGACCTTAGAACAAGTTAAAAACACATGGAACAGTAGTTTTAATTTACCTACTGGTTTCTTGGTGTTGCGAGTTTTAACGTGATTAAGCAAATGTGAGATTTTGTGTCCTATTCTCTGAGATGCAAACCTCTACTAAAACTGTTTACAGGGTTCATAGCTGCTTGGGGCCTCCCAGGGCACTGCTTTATGGTGCATTGATGTACAGTTTTTCTTTTTAATCAGGTGCAGTTATAGCCCTAGCACTTCTTGAGAAATGGCAAGGATCATAAACTAAAGTCTATGCCCAGCAGCATTGGCTTAGCAACGTCTCTCTGCAAACAACACTGAATTTCTATCCAGTGTTTCATTTTAGCATTCCTGAGTTCAAGAGCAGAACTGTCAATAACATCCTTTGTACTGTTGTTTTATGAAACAGTATAAATTTAATGCATGCATGAAGAGAGATTTAAACTGACAGTTTCTTTAGGAAAGAAGCCCAAATGAGCTTGCAATGAAACCACCTGAGCAGTACATAATCTTAATGTATGGTTTTCATGGGGAACTAAAGGCATCTGAAGTTTAGCTCACATTAAACTTCCTCCTCAGTCCTTTCATTAAGCACCAAAAGCCTTTTAATATTGACATAAAATCAAAGCAGCACAGCAAAACATGGGCTTGGGGGACAACCAGAGCAAAGGAATTCCTCAGTGTGATTCCTGCACCTGAAATGGATTTAAGTATTCCTAGAACCACGAGGCCAAATCCTCTTCAGATCAGAGTATTTGATACTCAAATCATCTTGCAAAGTCCCAAAGCTGCCATGGCTGTCCCAGGAAGCCCCAGATGTGGATAACTTCATATAGCAAATGGAAGTCAGCAAATAGCCTAGCTCCAAAAAGATGAACCAATCCATAATACACAGAGCAATACTATTTTTGACCCCAAATCTCTACATCACAAGCAGTTAACTGAAGCCAGTCCCACCACTAATTGCAGAACTAAAGATATTCTAAATATTCAAATACAGCACTTTTCATAAGCACCAACATTCAAGATATAATTGATTTAGAGACTAAAAGCAAAAGCTTTTTAAAACCAAAATGAGCACTGTGACTGTGATTTGAAGGCAGATGAGGAATACTGCCCATCTTTTGTGCATGATCCTGCCTCTCAGTTAATATTCCTAGTGGGACTTTTAAATTGTAATTTATTTTTTGTTCTTTGCTTCCTGGTTCTATTACCTATATTACAACTGTAAGGTTTAATGTATTTTCCCCATTTAAATGGGAAGATTTTTAAATGGATAAGGACGCATTTGTCACCAATTTTTCTTAAAATGAGTTACTTAATTGCATTTTATGCCATTTAAAAACACAACCCAAAATGTACGAATTTGATGCCATTTCAAAATATATCATATGCAAAAAGCACTCAGTGCCAATGTTCCCATCTCCATGATTTACCTCACTCATTTGAATCTAAAGAGATATAATAGATCACACTTTTATCAGCCTTGTTGCCATCCTCTCAGCTCTTTCCAATTGTCTGTGTTCTTAAAGTGGGCCACTCACGATGAATGCAACAAAAATCCATGCCTTAGATATTCCAAATCCGAGCTGAATTCCACTCAGCCTGGGAAATACTATTGAAAACAGGACCATATCCCCAAGCTCTGGAAGGCTGCCATTGGTTATGATCAATGTGACTGGATTGGAGGGCACTGCTTTCATTCCACAGCAGCACTCCAAGCTGGGCATGGACTGGCTCGCCTTTCCTCTCACATGCAGGTCACAGCTGCACTCAATCCATCACTGCCCACATTTACAGAAATATTGCAGAAGTCCAAGAAAGATGGAGAGAGACTGTTTGCAAGAGCGTGACAGGACAAGGAGGAAGGACTTCAAAGTGAAAGAGAATAAACCTGTGAATAGTTGAGATCCCACCCAAACTTTAAGAAAAAAGACTTTGGTCTATCAGAAGAGAAAAAAAGGGTTACAATGATTGGTTCCCTTACAACACAGAGCAAGTTTATATGGACAGCATAAATTTTGGCACACAAATTCTCACCTCTTTTCCTGGCAAAAAAAATATGGGTCAAACTGTATTTTTTCCCTCCCCTTACAGAGTCCAAATTTTATTAAGCTTAATGATAATTTCTGGCTTTATTTTCCACCTACACATTTTGGAATGGTTGTTTTTATTCTACAGAAACTTGATTTATGAAAGGCTTACAACATGAGGGATTCTGCCATAGGAAGAGGGGCTGCTCCTCTGAGAACTGAGTAACTGCATAACTGTGTGACATGACATGTTTAGAATGTGCAGTCTTTTTTTATTGTCTTTGGGCCAATTTAATGCTGTTGCTCTAAAGACACTGTCATTTGAAATGTGAAGAATTCAGTCATACAGTTCATAATTGCTGACATTGTTCCCACTTAATTACAAGTATTTCTACTGGAAAAAAGATGTCAGGTGATTAAGTCATCCATTGTCCAAATATATCTGCAAAGGGTGTGAGTAGGGATCCTCTCTTATGAAGTTCTTATGGGAAAAGTACCTAAAGCATTTCTGACAAATTATCAGATCTAAAAATCTAAACTGATTTTTCCTGTCTAATTAATGTGTCAGTCTGAAAGTTACACTTCAGTGTAAGTCTGAGCATCTTTTGGTTGTCATTTGACCCATTTTTCATCTGAAACTTTTCCAAAATAATTTTAAAAATTTGTTTGACTTTTGACTCTTGGCAGAACAGTGAATATTATCATCTTCCCTTTCCTGTTTTAGTCTGAATCACTGACAGGTTTTAGAGCAAAATCAGCAAGGACTTCAGAAACAATTGTGTTCCTGCAATTTTTTTCCATCTTCCTTTAAAATTTATTAGACTCCACATAAATTATTTACTATTCTATTGGTTGTCTGCACTGAAGACAGCTGGAAAAACTGATAAAATGGAATTTCAATGTTCCTTTGCTTTTAAGTGAAATTCCAGTATCTATTACACACACCAAAAACTGCCTGAAAAGAAGCAAACTATAGAGTAGGCCAAGAGCTTTGTCATAAACCTGGCAGTAGAAATTTCTGCAGAAGAAACATGGAACCTTCATTCAAAACAACTCCCAGCCTTTGGCCCCATTCCAAAGGAAAACTGAGTGCATTTGGGGAGCTTCATATATTGAGTCATATTGTCCCACCTATCTCGTAGATTCTACACATGAATTAACTGCCCCCCTTCACTATTTGTGAAGATCAAATCAATGAAGTCCAAGGGATAACATAATAAAAAAATTGGTCCTCTAGTTTTCACTTCCTAAGGAGGATTTTTGGACTATTAAAGCCAGTAGAAAAGAGATATATATATATATTAAAAAATAGCTATTGACACAGAGCTCAAGCCAGGTAGTCAATTTGCAATAGTTATATACATACATATATATATATATATATATATATATAGCTATTGACACAGAGCCCAAGCAGGGTCAGATTTGCATCGTTTTGATTTGCACAGTTGAGGCATACCAAGATCAAAATGAGTTGGTTTATTTTCCATTGGTTGCTTCAGAGGTTAAAATCAGAACTAGTTAGAGAGCCCTTTATCACTCCTCTCTTTATACATTACTTTCAACCATACTTTGTCATATTATTGTCATATTATTGCAACAAGTTTGAGCCACAAAACAGATGTGACAAAATTGCCAAGCTGCATTTCAGTGTCACAGGCCAAACCAAAACCTCCAGGAAGAAAAAAAATCCCCATACAAGTAGTAGAACTTTCACAGCAGAATATGAATGTTTATGCATACTCCAAAAAGCACATATGGGATCTTCTGAAACAAAATTCTGTACCTGCCACACCATGGCTTTCTCCTATAACTTCTGACATGTTTTGGTCATTGCTGTGGAGTGCTTTGATACATGGATAATGTTTCCTGCTGCATGGAAATGCCATATTCAAAAGGATATGTAAGTCTTTCTATTTTTTATTTTCACCAAGGCTTTCATTTGTTTCGGATTTTTTGCTGTTTTTCTCAGTCAATATAAAACAACTGATACCAGTTTACTTAAATGACTGGTCTGAATTTTCATTCCCTGCATAAATCTTTACATTTCATTTTATTTATTAAATAAAAAAGAGACATGGATACACTAAACCAGTTCTTTCCAGTGCCTCACTGCAGTTGTATGCAGAAGGCATACTAATTTTCACAGTCTATAAAAAGTGGGGTTTTTTTCTCCACAAGATCTCTTTTTTTCACAAAACCTCCTGTTCTTCTGAGTCTCAATTTTCAGAGAATGGACAGGGAGTGCACAGTGATATCCAAATGCTATTTTGTGGAAGCTCTGTACTTTTTACTGACGTTTTTAACTTGCCATCCTCTGGAAATTAGGTTTACACAATTACACGTCTTGTCCTCAGCCCCAACAAATCTTGAGCCTGTTGGACCGTTTCATCCTGCTTTAGCTGAATGCCAGGCTGCTCCAAGTTAATATGTTCCAAGCAATTTAGAGAAAATTGCTGGCAAGGTACAGCAGAGAGCAGTGTTTTGGGTCGATCACTGAGGGAAGTGAAGGAATAACTCAGTTCTCATAATTACATGATGCAGAGGCCTGGCAGGCAGTATTATGTGTAGGTTTGAACAAAACCTAATGTATTGTCTTTGCCCAGCCAGAAAAGTTATGGATGTTAAAGGAACTTAAAGGCAAGGTCGCAGGTGTGGGGAGGAGAAGGGAGATAAGAAGGGGAATAGGTGGCATAGGAGAAACCTGAGAGTCCTTTGGAGAGTTTTGGGGAAGTGGTAGAAGGAATCTGGAGGGATTCCTTCTGTGCATGGGGTGTAAAGCACAAAGGCAGGGACACAGGGAGAGTGTGTGGACTACACAGACATGGGACAGACAGAAAAAAAATCAAAAATCTGTGTTAAATCAGTGGAAGGACATCAGCAGAAGATTCACTGAGATCCACGCACTTTGGGAGTTGCATTGTGGAGAGCAGCTATATTTCTGCCAAACAGTTATCTACTGCAGATTAGGGATTTAAGAATAGATGGCTTGGAAGTAATATATGTGGAGAATTGTTTTTAATCAGCCTATTCCCATGTGAAAAATTGAGGGGTTTTTTAAGTGAAGATGCAAATGAAATGACCAAGAGGGCAGCTCTGACCACTTCCTGCATATTTTTAATTCTTCCAGGAAGGGGCCCAAACCCCCTATGGACCAAAAGTCACCAAAATGTTTGGCATGCTAATGTTTAGAATGACTTCCCATTAATGTATACTCTGAGTAAACAGTCAGTGTAGTAATTGTGAAAGACTTTGGTCCTGTCTGTGATCTAACAAATGGATATTCTTTGCAGAGATAAGTGTGGAGGTTTACAGGCTAGAAAGAAAACTAGTAAATTGTAGTATGATAAGACAGGGAGATTAATTCCATTTAAAATTAAGGACTTGTGGTGAGTGCTTCCTCTAAGCAAGAAGCAAACTTACTCATTTTTAATGGCAATATATAGTGTAGATAGCAATGATAGCCTGCAGAGAGAGCAGCCCAGGTAAATAATCCAGACATCACATGAAGTGTGGGTGAACCACAAGGACAGAACAGAATCAAACCCATTTCTCACAGGATGGTAATGAGGAGACACTTGGATAGTCCAGACCAAGTCCAAATTTGTACTGCAAATAAGCATTTATAAGGACACACAAACAAGTAAAATTTATACTAAGCAGGGAGTTTTTTACTCCTTCTGCAGCTATGTAAAACTCCAGCCCAATATAACAGTCAGGATGGAGAAGGTGACTTGTCACAGGAGATATATGGAGAGCTGAGAAAGGAAACAAGCAGAAAAGGAGCCCTGGAATGAGTGAGACATGAGCTCCAGGAGCCTAGAGGCAGAGTGAAATCTGTGCCTGTCCTTGGCTGAGGGTGCATTTTAACACAGCAAGGTGAATCCACACCTTTCACCTCTCCAAACCCGGAGCCTACGGCAAAGTGCCCCTCTCACCCCCCAGCCTCCCTCGGGTGGCCTTGGCAAAGACTCAAAGTCAGAATATAGATGTGGGTACAAAAATATTCTGCTCTACTTTACCTAGGGCTGGAGAAGATGTAGCAGGCAGACATGGAAAAATATTCTGCAACTGAGAATCTTTTAAACTGAAGAACAAACAGATGAGGGTAAAATTGTCTCTAAAGCCACTAAAAAAGGACAAAATGCTTACAGGTGAGAGGTTTTTTCAAAGCCTGCTGAGTATAGAAGTCATGCTTATTTTTAACAAATTCAAATTCAAACATTAAATGAAGGAAAACTGAAGTTATTGTTGTTTTATTGCCCAGGAAACGAATATATTTTGCACTGGAAATTAAGATGTTAAGTGTATGTTGCATCTATATAAAGACTGGAGGCTCCCAGCAGCTCCCAGCTGAGCAGAAATGTTTGAGTTCTTCCTTGTGTGGCACATCCTACTCTGGGAATTCTTGGCATCACTCTCCATTTTTGTGCTCACATCTCCTGCACCTGTGCCACTCAAGCCACAAAGAGGCATGGAAAACCCACAGATCCTTCAGAAGGAACTTCCATTGCTGTGAAATGGAAGCTTAAAAACTCTGAATTGTTATTAGTGTTTTTCTTAATATCCAATTCCAAAAGGTGGTTTGAAGAAATTGATAACATACAAAAAATGGGATATTTGGGATAAGAGAGAGCTATTTAACACAAAGTGATATTTACGATTACTAGGGATGAAAAACTGGTGGGATATGTGAGTTGAAGGAAAATTTTATAGAATAAAAAATTAAAATAATGCCACTGGGGGAAAATATGTAACCTAGATAACACCAAAATACTACAGGAAGCCAAAAACTCTTGTAGCTGTAAAGCCTAGAATTCAATAATCTCTGCAAGCATACATACCCATTTGACACCCCACATTCCAGAACTCTTGAGGAAAATAATTTGAAGAGCACATTCTTGTTCCCTTGGGGTAAATTCTTGTAATAAATCTTGTCGTATGTGCAATGAATTCTTTAGCTGATAAACAGGAGGATAAAATCTTGGTAAGAAAATTCTTTGTTATTAAAGAGCTCCCATTTGAATAAATAATAAAAATGCAGTAATTTGATCCAGCAATTTTTTACACTATATTATATCAATGTAATCTATTTTACACAATCTTATATCAATGTATTCTATTTTAACATTAATACATGGACCACTCTGAGGTATGACTAAAATTCCATTTTGAAGCCTTAATATTTTGTGCATATTTGAATCTGACAGTATTTCTCTATATAGTGCAGACTTTTGTAAGAAGTTCATTAACCAAAAATCATTTCTTCACTGGAATATTCTGTTTCTTCATCTTTCTGCTGGGTAAACATATGATTCTGCACTAAAATCCCACTGTGTTCTCATGGGAAACTAAGAACAGGAAACTGCACAAAAAGCCCCCTCGTTCTATAATAGCTCAAAATGAAAAAAATCATCCCTAGATGATCTTGGTTTGTTTGCTGTTTGGAGGTTTAAATAAAATGACTAGATAATATTAAGACCAGGGAACAGCACATTTTAAAAGCCACTTAAATTATTCTTATATAAGGCTCAGAAGATGCTAACTATTCATGTATTTTGTTTTTCCTTCTGCTGGCAGAGTTCCCTCCCTACTCAAATGTAAGCATAGACTACACAGATGTGACAAACTTCAGATGACTTCTATCCACACAATTCCTTTTTAGTAATTAAACAAAAATCTACATTTCCAAGGTCATCTCTCTGATCTTTTCCATCCTCCTCTCATCTCTTTTTTTTTCTTTTTTTTTTTTTTTTGCTTGTTTAGGGTTTTTGTTTAGTTGATTTTGGTTTGATTTGTTGTTTGGGGGTGGGTTTTTTGGGGGAGGAAGGGAATACTTTTATATGCTTTAATCCTCTAGATTGCTAGAGGAGCCAGAGAGGAACCAGAGAGGACTGTCTGTGGATGGCTGGAAAATCCTACATGTTTGATGCTGTTCAGCATCACCAGGCACTGAATCAGCTCCTCAAAGCGGGTGGGTGGCAGCTGGGCTGGCCCCAGTGAATGGGCTTGTGGCAGACTCCATTGTCATTGTCATTGTCATTGCCATGGTCGGTGATCTCTGCCCTAAACCCTCCCTCAGGGCTCTTGGCAGGCAACTGGAGTTGAAACAGAGGCTGCACTGCTCTGGCTGCACCAAATGGAGATGCTCCAACCCAGAATGAGTTTTGAATAATCCAGTTTGGCTGGGATGAAAGGTCTGGCCCAGTGGAGCAAACTGCCTGCTCTGGGGTTTATCCATCCCATCAATGAGGGATTATTTTATCTACAGCTCTCAGCAAAGCCAGGGCACTGCCAAGCCAACCCCACTGAGTTCTCAGCCCCGATATGGTGGAAGGAGTGAAATTTATTCCACAAGAACTGACTGTGACTTATTTGATGTGGAAAACAATGAATCAAAAGGCAGACATACATTTCGTAGACTATGTTAATATTTGTTCTTATAAAAATACACGGAATTAAAGCAAAGTTGGATTTCAATTTTCCTCACAAAACAACAGAAATAAAAAAATGTTATGCAAAGGACATTTCTAAAACAGTGTTATACAAAGAACCAAATAAAATCAGACAGCAGGTGTTGCATAGAATTTTAACCCTTCCAATGCCTAAGCAGCGAACCATAGCAACAATGTAACTTTTAAGTGATTAACTCAAAAGAAATTACCTGAATATTTTACAAGTTTTCGTGCTTGTCTCTCTCCAATCGAATTATTTTCATAGCACAGCTGATGGTCCTGGGAATGCTCAAAGCTCACAAACTTCTGAGATTTGGTGTAAACCACAAGGTCTGACAACGCAAGAGCGATCTTCGCCTTCTTCACCTAATGATCATCAGACGAATAATGGAATAAAGAAGTCACAATAATGCATGTTTCATTATTATTAATATTAATAATTCAGAGAAACAATCAATTTGGATGCATAAAGTGTGAGAAAATATGTCACAGTTAATGAATTTAATAAATATGACCTTTAGTAGTGAGATTTGGTCCACTGAGAGAAAATTAAGGTTATTGTGTCCATGTTTATCAAAGTAATCATAGGGTGAGTGGAAGATGCTATCAGTTCTTCCTAGCAGAATGTTCTCTTGGATAGCTTTACAATTTTCCTGCTTCAAAGACTGCTTTGCAAATAACATCATTTTTCATGGCTTTTAACATTACTCCTTAAAAATGGACCTCTAACTTTGTGTTCGTAAATACATAAAGTACTGGGAAAGATCAACGGCATAAATTCAACTATAAAATGTAGAATAAGAGGAAAATGTTACGCTGTGCCAAGCAGATTAATCAAAGGTATATTCCTCTAAGCATTGTTTTGAAGTTGGGAAAACTCTTTTTTTCGTGATTAAGGTCGAAAGTTTTCTCACCAAAATCTTAATTTAGTCTTGTTCCATTACCAAAACAAGCAAAAGTGACTGAAATGTTATCAGAATGTCCTCTTTTATAGTGAGGCACTACGTGACCATTTCATTTTCCTTACTGAGCTAATCAGGGGCAGTAGCCAGCAGAGAGCTGCTGATGCTAATCATGTTTACATGCCATTAAAGCTTTTGAAGGCAAATTCTCATCTGACAAAATAATAGAGATTGCCTGCTCATGGCTCTTTAACTCTGCAGAGTTCAAGTGCATTAATTATTCTGGGGCTATGTCCCATGAGGAGCAAAAGGAGTCTACTGCCATGGAGATCCTGCAAAATGCAACTCTCTGAAGGCAGGCATTGGCACAGGAAAAGCCAGCAGCATCACTGGGGTATCTTGGCTGTGGATGCAAATGTTCTCCCACCCTCCCAAAAAGTAGGACATCAAGATAAATGTTCCAACAGTGTGGGACCCTGAAGACCACTTTCTCTTGTTCCTGTGAAACATGAGCAGGAACTTTTTGTTGCTGCTGGTTAAGAATATGTGGAATACATTCTGGTCTGTAATAAATTCTGGTCCTACAAATATTCTTGAAACCTATTATCTGGAAAGTTGGCCTTTCCTCTTCAAAGACGGCTCCATTCTTCCTTGGAATTTTCCCTTACTATCTCTCCATGTCAGACGGAATGAGGAAGAAGCAAAGACCTTCATCATCAAATAATATTTAAAAAAGAGTCCCTGCCTCTCAGCAAGAACGCTGGGCTCTGAGGAGAATTGCCAGTTCAGCCACATTCAGCTAATCAGAGCATGATGTACAACAGTGACTGGATATGTCAGGTGCTGCCTGATGCCTTAAAAACTTGAGCAAAGCAGTCTGAACCCCGATGAAGCAACAGATTTTCCATGGTAGAGAATTCTACTTAGTTACAAAAAAATAAGTAAGTTCCAGTTGACTTTCAAAGAGGAGATTGCACCCAGTTTTTACGCTCTTTTTCAGAAATAGTACTTAAGTCTCTAAGTGATAAACGTAAAAATACCTTTTCAATTCCAGGTGCTGAAAAACGTTTCAGCAGAACCAGGAATGTGTACCTAATTTAATGCAACAAATCCAGAACAGAAGAAAATAGGGGAATCCATCTAAAAATAGGTTGGTAAACTTGGGGAAGAAATAGTTAACTCTGTCTGTTGTCTTTGGGAACTGCTCTAAGTGTTCTCTATACATAGTTCCAGGAGGGCCATGGGACCAACTTGACACTTGGGTAAGTTCACCTTAAATCTACTGTGGTACTGAGCAAGTGGGACAAACACAAGACTTGAAAGAGGAAGATGCAGCTGAAGTTCAGGAGAGGAGGAGAGGGAGGGGTTGCTTTTTAGCTGGACACCAAAATGTGGTCCAGTCTGGCTTTTCTTATAAGAATAGGAAAACTGAAACCTTGAGCTAAACACGTAACTTCCAATTCTTGCTAATTTGAAAGTTTACCTTTTAAATTTACTCTCTATTTTAAGATAATATAATCCTTCTTTAAAAAAAATAAAAATCCAGGAATTCCCTCTATTCAACTGAGGCAAAAGCTACCTTTGTTTTTTTTTGAGGTGGGGGTGCAGTCCTACGTTCCCGTTTCCTTTTGGTGGGGCTCCTCGGTTGCCGAGTGGATATCTGGCTGTCTGTTTCGTCACCTGAAGACTCAGCGTCAGAGTCAGACAGCTCCTCTGTCTCACCACGGTACTCATTGTCCATCCTCAGCATGCTCTCCTCAAGTGTTCCAACTTTTTTATTTTTTATCAGAACTTTGAATTTTAATGCCTACAGAAAAGAGGTTGAACAATAGTAACTGGAATTGCGTAGGTTTTTATCTCTCGGTGTTATTTAACCCATGGTCAAAGTTGTCTATTAAGTATAATGTAGTGAGCTAATAAAATGGAGCAAAGGTAGAGGTGAGTGAGGCAGAAGCCAAAGCCAAATAAACCAAACAGAATCTGGGGCTCAAAGTACACAACAAAAAGTGACTACCTAACCCCATGACAGGAAAAAAGGATCTCCACCACAGCTACACAGATGCTGAAACCATGAAAAGATAAAAGTAGGAAGTAAGAGTCAAAGGTGATGGCCAGGCAAGACATAGTAGGTATATTTTTTTACTATATTTTTTTACTTAAAGACCTGTCTGATTTTAATTTGGAATATTTTGATCTATCATTGAGGCTGCAGGAAATTTGTTATTCGATTACTGCCTTTGTGCATATCTGTCTCGTGTGTCAAATTAAAACTTGTATTTATAACTTGTGCTATTTTACAGCAGATCTTTCTGCTGATCTTCCCTGGCCAGGGAAACAACAGTTTGGTGATTTTGCCTAAACATTTTCTCTATTTTTAAATGCATCAACTTGCATAATATATAAGGTAGAGGGGACAAAAATCATTTAATTGTATCAGTTCTAATAACATGGCTTTCATCTGTGCAATGGAATCCTGTGAGTATATATTTCACTTAGATTTATGAAATAATGGTAAAGCTGTTATTGTGTAGCAGACATTCAACTCCACATCTGTACACAGGAACTGCCAATGAGTAACAGGACTTACTATGGCTCTTGAATAAAGTGATCCACGAAAATATTCCTTAAATTTCCTATGCTCTAGTGAAAAGGAAGATTACACTACAGGGAATGTGGCAGGAACAGGGAACAAATAATTTCACAATAAATGAAATTAACTGAAATGCTGTATTTTAAGGCCTCCATTAAGTAAATATGAAGCTTATGGATGATGGAAACATACAACCTCAAAGTTCTGTAATAGAAACTGGAGCCATAGGCAAGGATAGAGACATTCCATTTATTTCCACTGCAGTCTCCATGCTCATAATCCCCTCATCACTTCAGCTCTCGTGTTGGTAGAGTGCCAGGGTGCCAGTGGAATGAGCCATCCCATGCCCAATATCTATCAATGCCATGCTGCTGGAAGGTTTGATTGGTCTCTCTGCACTGGTGACTCAGAACAAAGATGCCCTTTAACATTTCCTTCATTTCTTATTGATGCATTCTTTTTTTTCTCTTATCCCTGTGATATTTTTAGAAGAGTTTAATATGATTAAGGCCACTCAAATTTTTTTAAGAGTTCTGAATTTTCCTTTGCATGTTCACGTTTCCCAATATTTAAAAGCAATTCTATCCACTTTTGATCTTGTATTTTGCGATTCTCAGGAAGATTTAATTCTACAAATAAAAAAGATTTTAAAAAAGAGCTGGTATACAAGGCAAGAAAAAACTTTCTATGCTTACATTACTGCCTCCTATATGCAAACTTCCTTAAGTAAAAAAAGACCAGTGTGTGTGTGTGATGATGCAAAAATGGGCCATGATGTTTTTAATCAGTCTCTAAAATTCTGTTTACAAGTTGTTAGCAAAAACATCAACACACTGAGGGGAGAGAAGTCTTTTAAGATTCTTTTTTTTGTTGTCTACAAAGATAACATTTTAAAATCATGGTTCGTTTGAGAAAGTTACAAAAAATACTCCAGCAAAATGAAAATTTGCTATTTTTTGGCCACAAGTAAATTCCAATAAGAGTTAACCCAAATCATTGAAACATGGACTGAAAAACTGACACACCAAGGATTTTGTCTGAACTTCAAACACCTTCAAAAAACCTTATAACAAATGTATGGTTACAAAAACAGTGACTGTGAAATCTGAGTTCTTTAACTGATAATCAGCACTGCTAAACATGTGACACTTTTTTCTTTATATGTTCAAGTCTTCTAAAAGAGCTGAAAAGTCTTTTCACGAGCTGAAAGTCTGAGCATTCACTATAACGTCTCCTTTCTAGTTTTATTATAAAAGGCAAAATATATTTAAAATACATTTGGTGTTTATTTCTATATAAACTCTAAGCACACAAAAAAATTTAAACATGTAAAACATAATAGATCTTCCCTAGAGCATAGTGGGACTTCAAGGCTGGCAGAAGCAAAGGCCTCCAAGTACAATCAACTGGAACAAATATTTACATAATTAAATGAACAAAAGTTCTTTCTCGTACATTCTGGTTAATGCGACGTACAACACAAATCAGCTGAAGTAATGCCAAGTTTCCAAGACAAAAATCACAAACACTTTGGATCAGGCAAACCCAGCCATTGACCACTGCAATTCATGGAAAAATTCAGTCCCCAGAAATGTTGGGAATAAACCCTGGATTTGAGGCATAAGTATTAAAAAAATAGTTTCTCCTGTTTAAATTTAGCTTGTTGTTCTCCCTTCTCCTCTCCTGACCAGCTGTCTCCTCTCCTGACTAGCTAGAGGAATATCAACTCCTAAAAATCTTGCTAAGTAACAAGGTTAAAATCTCTTCTAAATTTTTACATAATATTCTATTTCAAGGATTATACTTCTGTCTCAAATACTGATATAGGGTGAAGATGCAACACCTCCTGTGAAGTCTAACACAGGGAGAGCTTTTGAGACAATGACGAGATTTGTTAAGTACAACTGTTAAAAAAACCCAACACCGGCTTTCTTTAACAATTCAAGAGAATCACACTTAGCAAAGTGTGAATGGATGTCTTTGTGGCAGCCTTATAAACCACAGTTATCAAAATACTTTAAATCAATACTACCAGCAGTGTCTGAGCTCTAGGTAAACAGATATTAATTATATCAGGAGCTGCGTTTTAGCTACCTCATAACAAGTTTTCATGCAACACATGTTCCCTGTGAGAAGCACCCTACCCTGAAATTTCACTTGTGTATTGTGCTCTGCAATAGATTTCAGGTAGGTCTGGTCCAAGGCTAAACAGCTGTGCTATATCTGAGATGATATTCGACACAGGTAAACGTCTGGATGGATTGGAAAGAAATCCAAAGGATGATTGCAGAGAAAGATGGTCACAGGTTGGCCAGAATATTAATGCAATGTGCTCAGAGTCCTCAAGCACAGATTCCTTACCAAAGTTCAATTTTCCAAGAAGATTCCTTGCCAAACAAAGGATTTTTATACACCAAACAAACCATCGACCCAAGACCTACCTGGGTGATGATATAAAATATGGCAATATCTTGGTTTTAGTTACCTCCTAAAGTTGCTTTACACTACAGGGAAGTTACCAACAACAGATAAACAACTGTCACCTTACTACATTTCTGGGAAAAGCATGTTCCCTCAAGAAGTGTGCAATGCCTAAAAATAGTGTAGGAATCAGATGAGTCTTCTGTAAGTACTCACTACAGCCTAGAGATTCCAGAAATTTTATGAGAAACAATACTGATTTTTTTATTTTGGGGGCCATCACCGAGACATGCCAAATTCTCATATCTTTCTTCTTATTTTGGTAAAGAATAGATGCCATAGAATGATTGAAAGGCAAAAAAGTGACTAGAAATGTCTTGACTTGCTGAGAAGCAAATATATTTCTGATGCAAAGACTTGGTCAGGACTCTTGCATATGTGACTTGTAGGTCAAAATAAATAGGAATTAATCTCATAACTGAAGCACCAGAATTAGATATGCTAAAGCAGGCTTGATCTTGAATTTCTCAGTGAAAACACTCACTGTGTAGAGAAAGCTCCTTTGTATATTGAGTAGATGAAGGTGAAGAGAAGTCTGAAGAATGAGTCCTGGCTTATGGGGTTATCTGGTTTTCCCCATAACAGCAGAATTTAAAATATCTCTAGCCCATAAAGTTGTTCTGAAGACCTTCTATTGATCCTTCACAAGGAGATCATTAAACAGATCCTTTTATTGGGACACCACAGGTTTAACAACCATAGGGAGGCTTTGGAAGTCCTGGCCAGGAATGCTTCTGAAGCACCACAGTACAGTAACTGATCTTGCAGCTGTGTGGTAAACATTAAAGACAACTTGTAAAATTACAGCAGTGGCCACTTCACTTTCAGTTAATCACACATCAATATCTCATTCCAACTTTGAGACAGGAAACCTGCAAATAATAAAGAATTCCTAACTATCTGATATATGTATATATATATATGCTGTCAGCAGTGTAAGGCGGTTCAATGGGCTACAATGAAAAATAATTGAGGAACAAACCTACATCAAAGCATCAATGTGTTTACATTCTTTTCTGTGTTACATTGGATTCTTAACACATTTCTTTCAATAGCTCTCAAGCTTCTTAGAGAGGAAGAGCACAGCAAGGTAAGTAAAACCTTATCTCTTCCAGCATCCTGATATTTTCTAAGTTCATCTACAAATTGCTGCATGAGACACTTCATTCCATCACTTTCTATCAGCACATCACCAGGAGCGCTGGTGCAACCAGCAGGGATGTCTGGCGCAAGTCAGAGATGTCAAATTTAATTTAATGCAGGAACTGGCTCAAAGGACCTGAAGTTCCAATGAATATTAGAGGAAGTTCATAAAGTCTCTTTAGAAGCACTGTGATGGCCAAGGCTGGGAGCAGAGAATTGTAGCAGGTCTGCTGCTTTGAGTGGTAAAACATCTGTTTGGGAAAGAGAAAAGATTGGTGAGGTTTAAGGGCAGCCTCAGTTTCTCATGGGAAAAGGTGTGTGTGAAAGAAAGAAACAGAGCAGAAGTCTTCTCTTTCCTTTCCTCCACATGCAGAGGAAGAATTGTGTGTTGAGATGCTACTGGATACAGGAATTGCAGGGAATTAACAATATGAATATAGTCAGCTGAAGTGTGAATATATGACTGAGGGCAAAGAATTAAAAACCTTTTTCCTGAAATTTTCTGGGATTTGTTTTACAGGTGAAGCAAGTGTTGGGAAAAGCGGAGAGAAGAAGTGTTCAGTGATCCTCCACTTTTCTTTTCTGGTCCTCCATGTGATTTTCACTTAGAATTACAATGGTAGGAGACATCATTGCAAGGTGGTCTGAGGAACCACCTAAGAATGGATTTGTTGTTCATTTTAACCTCCCTCCAGAAACACACAGTCAGCCCAGCTGACAAAGGTATGGCTCAAAACCTACTTAAAGAAGGAAGAAGAAGATTGATCATGTAAGAGAAGATAAAATAATTTCCATGGAAGCCTCCAAAACTCCAAAACATAAAAGGAACCTGTAACTGGCAAATGTTCCCCTGAAGTGTTTGGAGAAATTATTGGTATCCCACAAGAGAACCATTTAATTCTGATCTTGAAGAACACTGCGCTGGCTTTTTCTCTACTCTTGCTTGTGCTCCATCTTGAAAAAAGTGGAGCAGTAAATTTTGTGGGTGACAGCTTTTTTTTTCACACTAACTGAGAATCCTTCCCACAAAGAACATTGTAAATTCATCATTTATGGTTCTGTAACATCTCTTTTGCACAGCTTAAGAAAAGCAGTCTGAAGACTAAATTCAGATTTTGGCTTCCTCTAATGATAAAGAATTTACCCCGGCCTTGAAAATGCACAAGGTCCCAAACTCTAAAGATGTGATGTCATTACATTTCTTTTGAACAAGGACCAAAAGTGGTTCTTCAAAAAGATGCCAGCCAAAAGTTAAACCTACTACAGAATTTACAAATTCAGTCATATTTCATATTCATATTCCAGCATATATCCATTTCTAGGTAAAATCCTACTGATTTCTCTTAGATTCTTGATCAGAACATCTAGGAGAAATTGAGATGATCCTAATTTTTCTTCATTCTCTAGATAATAATTTATTAACTCAAATTTTCTAACCAGCTGAGGACAGTGGCATTATTTAGGCAACCCTTATACCTTGCACAGATGGGGAATACATCTCACACTACTTTAACGTGTTGAAAACTCAGGAGAATGAATCTCACCTGATAGCATTCCCATCCATATAGACCCAGCAATCCATTTTCAGGCAAAACTCTACAGAACTGATTCATTAATACTCAAAGCTATGGAAATATGAAGTATAAATTCCCTGTGTCACTGTCACCATATGGTAAAGGACATATATCACAGAAAGTAATATTTTTAAGTGTGTGATTCAGTGGTTCCATGTTCACTGACTTTGTTCTTGCTTCAGAGGACATACAATCCTTGGACAACTCCTACACTGAATCCAGCCATGCTTTAAGGAGCTTTAGACAAGCCCTTCTGCTCAATATAGTTTATATTTTTTTCTAATTGAAAACACAATTTTCAAGGTTTCAAAATTATATTGGGCACCGTGATGTCAAAAATTATAATACTGCAATATTAAAAAAAAATAATTGACTGAGAAATATGTATATAAAATATATTTATAACAACATTGTTATGGAAATGTAAGAGTATGGTAATACTTCAGCACTTCTGGACACATCACTTCAAAAATATTTTTCCTTGACAAATCCTTTTAAAGTTACAACCTTTTTCCTTACAACAGTGCTTCCTCCCCACATTTTCATTTGCAATTTTTTTAGCTACTGTAAAAAAAATGTGTAAAATATAGCTATCAGTGGCAACAGTGATAAGCCTAAATAAGCATTTTGTATGTGTGCATGTATTTGTGCTACGGGAGATTTGGCAACAATTTTGTCCTTGAAAGAAAATTATGTGCAAAGAGTGGAACAATGGAAATTTATTTGCTTTAGTTTGCAATAAAATTTTCAGCACCCATCTAATTGCCTTTTCTGACTTCATATCCCAAGGGTCTTAGGCCACCAGCCGAGGAACACTGTCTTAGGGAGGAACACACTGAGAGAGAGTGGCTTTGCAGTAGCACAACGCAAAGAAAAAGCTTCATCATCACTGTTATTGACAAAAAATATAGATTCAGGTTTCCATTTCAATAACGAGTTTAAATTTCAGGAATTTCCTTCAATTTAAGCGACAAAAAATAAATCAGCAGATAACAGATACACCAAAATGTGGCATCTTTCTGTGTGCCTTTTTTGTGCTGCCTAAATATTTTTTGTTACTCCTTGAAGTCTATTTCAGACACCAGATGTGATCCATAAATTCAGTTCCAGAGGATTAAAACCAAATAATAAAGAACCCCACAATTTTTTCCATCTCTTTCATAGAGAAAAATGAAAACTTATTACCTCAGGAGAAGGCAGTTGAGTCATTTCTACGTCACCACCAATTGGTGTAGAAAGAAGTTTGTCACCTAGAATAGTTTTCAAACATGTTGCCATTACTTCCTGCTGTTTAGGGCTGCAGTGGTTCTCCAAAGACAGTATAAGTGGATAGGCAGATGACTGGAAATATAATTTTAGGATTTTATTATTAATAAATAAAAAGATGAATAATTAATTGTCTGAAATATCTTACAAAAGTCCCCTTGGCAATCTGTATTTACCTTCCTTTTCAAAACACTCAGAGTATAGATCAATTGTTTCAGGTTCAGGTGAGTGACACAATAAAAAAGCTCCCATTTGTGGAAAAGAGAAAGCACAGTTGAAGAAGAAAAAATTGTGCCTTCAGAAAGTTAAAGCAGAGTTAGACATATGCAGAGGTGTAACAAGAACTGCTTTGTTTTGGTTTTGAAAGGTAAAATCAGATTCTAAAATTAAAATTGACAACGTAAAGCAGGATTAAATGTCTTGCTTTAGTTTATGACAGATTTTAATTGATTACATTTCAAGTTGATAGTCTCCCCAAAACTTGTTCAGAAATCATTGCCTTTACATGAACAGGCTATGCATTTTTTTTATTTTTTATAATACTACAAATTTTTCTAGGGGCTGTCTACACTTTGCTCATCACAGTACTCAACGAAGGGCAATTGAGTAAAAATTACAGGTGAAAGGTGAAAAAGGGAAATGGAGTAAAAATTAGAGAATAACTCAAAGGAAATTCATCCATTTAGCTGTATAAGTAAATGTCATAAATTGCCAGTAACACTGGTGGCTGCCAAAATCATAGTCTGAATGAAATCTCTGCTCAGGTAAGACTTAAACTGCCAGTAAGAGAAATACCATTTTATGTTTTTCCTCTCTTTACATTTGTCCCCTGAGCATTTGCTATTGAGTGTTAAGAGAAGCACAGCTCAGCCTGGCTGGACAGCTGGCACCAACCATTACTTGTTGTGATTTTATCATCTCATTGGCACTTGGGCTCGTGAAATGAAGTTTGCATTAGAGTTAAGTACAATATGTTGTGTATTAGCAAGAATAGGAGAGTTATATCCAATGGCTTTTGAAAAACAGTGAAATAAAATCATGTTTTTAATTTACTTTTTAAATCAGAGACTAATTAAATTTCATATAGAAAACAGAACAGAAAAAACACAGCTTAGATTAACGTTGAGAATGCTGTCAACACATATGTATAAAAATCCACATAAATTTATGATCATAGATGTATACATTCACACACATAATGCTGGCCTAAATCTGAGAGATATCTTAATGGTCATTCAGGACTTCAGTGGGGCAAGAGTTTTGCCAGAAGCTTGTACAAAAGTCTGAGGCAGAGCCAAAAACTCTCCAGCTTTCAGTGCTTTTCCAAAGACTGGCAGAAGGGACATTGCCCTGATGAATCACCTGACCAAAAAAAAATCAGTAGCTGCTACCATTCATCACGTTCAACATTCAAAATAAAGACAGGTAATGGAAAACAAAGTCTCAAACTCATCTATAAATACATTTGTCTGTTTCATAAATTCACATGTAGGATATAAGACAGACTGATAGCGACAAAAGAATAGGTGAAGTAAAAAATTCTAAAAGATAAAAAGAAGGAGGAAAACATCAGTCCAATTCTGTACTAGTTCTCCACTTCATATTCAGTCCTTGTTTAAATGATCTCAGGTGAGAATTCCACCTAACAAGATGAGTAAGATCACCTGAATCCTTTGGTTTATATTCATTATCAGGAAAAATATGTGTATGATTCCCTAAAAAAATTTTTAAAATACATTAAGGACAAATAGCACAATTGCTCTGTAATTAACTTCAACAATGCCCATTGCCACAGGCTCTGTTTCACATTTTTCTTACCCTGGAGAACCCATAAGAGCCATGCCCCTGGCTTTGTTAAAGCCACCACCACATTCTACCCAGCTTATGTATACATACATATGTCTATACGTACCATAAATGCATATCTGTCAACCACATGAACCACAGAACGAAATGGAATTTTGCTTGTTAAAGTGTGACCGTGATACACAATAGGCTCATTGTTGCTGCCATCCCAGCAGTCAATCTCCAGGCAACGACATCCTTTTAAGAGAGCACTCCAGAAGAACAAGAGAAACAATTTTATGGCCAAAAGAAAGACACTGCACTTGTATATAAAAGTTGCTGTATTTCTGATTGCAAGCACATTGATTGATTACAGAAAAAACACCTCGTTTTCATCATAAACAAGAGGAAATCCTACAGAATTATGCATATATGAGACAGACATACTTTGTGTTGTTTATTTTAGGTGTGTTAGGTAATAAACTTTATTAGAGCATTAAAGATTATGGGATTACCTGAACTATCTTCCTTAAAAGGTTAAAAACAAGAGTAAAAGATTTCAATAAAGGGATTTTGGAATAAAGGCAGGTCGTCACTTAAAATTAAGGAACAAATATTTTAAATGGTCTTTTCTATTACTATTCCAAGCTTGCTTGCAAGTTTGAGAATCACTGTATTTAAAAATCCACTGCACTTAGAGATCAGGTTCTTTACATAAGTCAGTTGTTCTCCCCAGACCTTATTTCTAAGAGTGAAGTGCTAAAGTTTCTAAGGCACCTTAACTTTGCTGCTTTAATTTTTAACATGTTAGTGGCATCCCTGAAATTCTTAGCTTTCTAATATTTGACTTGCAACTAACTGAAACATTTCTTATAAACTGTTTTACTTAATTACCAATCTGTCTTTTACATGCTGCTTTTCACACATTAGCAGTATGTCAAATATGCCTCTAGCTGATTTTAGCATTTTCCTCACACAAATAGTAGATAGAGAAGGAGAGGGGGTTATACCCTCTTTGCAATTACTTTCAGCAATGCAGTGTTAACGTTATGGGATTTTAAATACTGTCAGAAATTCAGTATTTTTTCTGATGGTTGCAAGGCACTGTAGAACACTGCGAGAGCAACCACAAAAAAGAATTCAGATAGATGATGGTTCCAACTGCTTTTTGTTCACTAAAATAGTAAAAATAACAGGAATTCTGGACACATCTCTTCCTCATTCTTATTCCTGCCCTTTCAGTTTGCCTTTATTACACAATCCATTTCCTTCTTCCCTGCCTTGGCAATAAGGCATCCTGGTCATCATCCTCCTGTGGTCACACTGCAGAGGTTCCTCTCCCTTCTGGCTACCTGGGTGCCCACATTTTGCTGTTGTTGATGTTTCTAAACTGCCCACATTGCAGCATGCACTGAACACAGATGTCCTTGACACAGACATGCTCCAACATACATCCTGTATATTGAGCAGATTAGAGCTTTTACATTTCTTTCAGGCTGATATTTATTTTTGCATGGAGTGTTGAGATTATAAACCAATTTAACCGTGTACTGTACACCATGCTATAGATTTCCTTTGCTGCAAGGTTGATTTTCTGAGATTTAAGTGAAAAAATAGATTGTTTCCAGACTATGAACAGATGGTTTGGCTAATATATTGAAAAGCGTACACACAAAATAAAATATCTCTCTCACATTTTCAACTTGTATCTGTGGTGGCTTTGTCCCTTTTTGCCAAGCAAGATTGTATGTGACTTAGTATTCATTTAAAAAAAAAATAATAGCCAAACAATGTTTAAAATGTTAAGAAAAAAAATCTAAGTACCTGGTGTATCCCCATAAATGACTGGGTCCCATTAGTTGGCCAGCTACCAAGTAGGTGTTGTGAGAAGATGAAATAAAGTAATCACACAATGGATGGCTCATATCTTGATAGACGGTCCTGTGCTGGCTTTTAAATATTGAACATTCATCTGAGTTCATGTACCTTATAAATCCTTCAAATGACATCTGCCTTTTCTTCCTCACTGAAAAAGAAAAGTAAAAAAATCTCTGTCGTGAAGCCACACTGATGGTTGTACTTTCTGGAATCTTTGATAGTCGGTTTTAAACACAGCTAAAGGTTATGCAGCACATCACTTTCCTGCAATTTTAAAATTCATAACAAATGTATGAACAACACAAACATCAGACATGTGTGACTCTGGAGCTGAATTGCTGTGGTTCAAACTTCTGAGAGGAAAAAAATGTATTTTGACACTTCATTCTTTTATGGATACCAGTAAGAAGAGTTTGCAGTAGTCCTAATTAAATATAAGGTAAAATAATTGTTGTTTACTTTGGAAAGTAACTTGCCAGACAATGCACTAAGAGAATCTTCTTTTGTCTTTTAAAAGAACTGGGATTGTTCTCTAAAATGTCAGTCAGAAATTCTCAATATAATCTTGCAGCAACTATGATTCCTAGCACCAAATATCTTCCCCAGGGGTGGAAAATTCCAAATAATTATTGATCAAATCATGTTTAGAAATATTTAAAATAAAAATAGCATCTTAACAAAACAAATAACTGCCCACCCCACCCAGATGAATTTCAAATCAAGCTTATTACACTACTGCATTTATAATAAAATGAGCTAATTGCATCCATACCAGTGATAGTCATCCCATTTGTTTTGGTTTTGACTGATTTAATGGCAAACAGAGCCATTGCACTGCCAGCTACTGCTCCCAATGTCATGTTTTGAATGCAGTAATTTTGCAAATGATATAATCTCAAAAGTCAGCTTTGCTTCAAAACATAGTTTGAATTAGTGAGGGATTTTGCCCAGTTCTTACTCTAAAATGACCTTATTGTCACCATAGCAGGCTGGTAGAGAAAAACACAGTAAATAATCCAAGATTATTTTATGCTAACAATAACTTAGAAGTCTATGTATACAAACTTGGGGGCTGGAAATACCTGCAGGAAAATCCCCATTTCTGACCTGCTGATTCTTACAACAGCTGTAAGAATCAGAATTTACAAGTTAGAATTGCAATTATTGATCTTCGGTGTGTGACAGACTGAAAGTTTTACACTTGAAAGAGAATTTACAGAAAATAATTCTTTCTCAATTACACAGGTCTTTGAACTAGAAAACTTGAGATGTTTTACAATGATAGAGAAAAATTGAAGGCCATCCAGATATCAAACATGCATCCACCCAACAACTTATTCCTACCAGAAGTCTTTCTGAGGATGTTCTTCCAGACTTCCATTGATGAGGAATCCACAGACAGCCCAGTAAAACCATTTCAATAGCTAAGTAACCTTATTGTTAGGAGTTTTTCCATAACTAGGAAATAAAAGTTTACCCTGAAATTTCTTAAATATTTGTTCTGTTTGGTATTGTTCCTCTCCCCTTTTTTCACACTCGATCACATATAAAAACTTCTCTTGCACCTCCTTCATTCCACTGCTTTCCACTAAAACCAATCCAATCCACAGCAACTTTCTGTTTCAGATTTCTGTTAATTTTCATTTTTCTGCTATCCACTAGAGCTGTTAATCTTTCATAGGAGAAAAGAGGATACTAATTTTTCATGGAATGTCCTGACAAAATGCTACTCACCTCTTACCACCTTAGAGGGGTTTACATATTCATTATTTGCTCCCTTTTTTCTGTTAACTGACAGTGTCTAGTTCCTTGGTAGTTCCCTTTCTAAAGGAGATATTACATTTGATCTTTCCCAATCTTTCAATTCATCATTCATTTTCCCCCTATTTTCAAAAGCAACCTTTGACTTGTATTAGTCAAGCTTGTTACAGTCAATTTTCTAAGAACTTGAATTTTTCAACCTGTCCTCACTGACCTGATTACATCATTTAAGAAGGTCCTGCCCTGTTTTATCCATATTTTTGACTGAGATCTCACTCAGATTAATAATATTAATATATTAAGGAGTAGATTGTACTTATTGCATCAGAAATTTCTTTGGTCTTCTTCTAACAATGAGATTTGCAGGATGTCTCTTGAAAATTGTATCTTATTTAGTATCTTGACTTAGATTTATCCACATGCACTTGTTATATTGTTCTATACTTGTAATAATTGGATTAAGTCTCTACTTTCTGGACCTTTAAAAAGCATTTTGAGTTTTTACATTACTCAAAATATGCATCCTGTATGCTTTGCCTATAATGACTTACATGAGCTGCCTTGATTTCATTTTTGATTAATTTCTTTTTCATGGTCTATTTATTTCTCTCAGCAATTACAAGTAAAACTAGTAACTGTTTGTGTGTGTGCATTTTTTATTTTCTAACAATTCTTACCTTTTCTGCATTCATGTATTGAATTAATGAAAAATACAGGCTTTTAAAAGTCTTGCTTATTTTCTGAATTATTTATGATGTTTTCCTGGCTGTTCTAGTCATTGACAAAAGTTAACTGCAATATTCTCAAGAGAAATTAATGTTTAGGCAAATATGCTGATGGCCATAATCCCCCCAAAAATGAACATCTAGCACTGTTTTCTAGTCAATATGTAAGCTCTTGGACTTCAGTAAAAAATTCACCTCATGTCTCCAGTCAATGGACTAAAAATCTTTGTATTTCTACAGAGCCTTTTACAGGCCCTTACATTTCTGAGGAATAGCCCAGTCATATTATTTTCTGACCATTTACAGACATTTTCTGCTTCTACATGAAAGGAAATGGGAATTCATCTCCATAACTATTCCACAGTGAGAAAACTTTCATCAAGGCCTTACATTTCTCCCCTGGAGGAGCCTCACTCTCTCCATTAGGACCTTTCAGCAGTAGCCAGTGTGCACACACATTTCCATTTGTTGCAGAAAGGGAAGGCAAGAAAAGATTTCTGTCTTCTCATTGCCTCTTTTTGTTCACAAAGTTTTTTTTTCTTTCCCTCCTCTTTTGGATAGTGTGGAATTCATTTTGTTAACAATATTCTTGAATATGTTTTTATTTTCCAAATCTGATTTAAGAAAAAATTATTTTTCTCATTCTTCCTGTTAAGGTAAACTCTGAATATACAAATACAGCCATATCAGAGAGGAATTATGGATATAATCTGAGTGTTTGAAAGACTCGGATTACATTTTATGTTATTTTTTGAATTTATTACATTCCGCTTTCTATTTATCTTGGCACTTCTTTGAAAGTATTTTTCTTCCTCTTCAGAAGGAAAAAAATGAAAACTTTCATGAGATGTTTGGTGCCCTGGAGGCCTGTAGAGTACCCACGCTGAAGCAGACGAAACAAGTAAGGAATCACTGTGCACTGGCCAGAGCATCCTGCAAGAGCTGTTTCCTCACAGAGGGGACTGAGTACAACCTGCCCTGACAGTGTTGGGGGAGAGGTGTCTGCACTGGAGACTGGGGAGCAGGGGGGGGAAGAGCCTGAGCTAAATTTGAGACTAGAAAATGAGGAGAAAGGTGTTTCCCATGTTTTTAGATCTATGTGTGTGTTGTTTCCTGAGAGTTAAATTAGTAATTAAATGTACCTGTTACTTGGCCCCCTAATGGGAGATAGTGAAAAAGGCCTTGATGAAAGTTTTCTCACTGTGGAATAGTTATGGAGATGAATTCCCATTTCCTTTCATGTAGAAGCAGAAAATGTTTGCTGGGAATTTCAGGGGTGAACTCATGAGAAATACTTGCAGTGAGAGACAAGGGTGTTGCTCTGCTATATCGGAAGAAGAAAGCTTTCAATCATTGTTAAAAGGCAGAAATATCATCAGATGGAATTTCATGCTATGAAATTTGACTACTTTACATCAGACTAAATCACTCATTCTCTAAGGGAAGAGTAAAGAGAGAAGTATTTCCTTGACTGAAGTAAGAATACAATTATTCCTTTTCTACTTTGAGTTTATATTCTAGGGAGGCTTGTTTCTACCTTACCCACACTTATAACTGGTGGATACTGGAATAAAGTACCTGTCTCAACAGCAGTTCAGTTTTCCAAGGGCTTATATCTCATAATCATCTTCTTTTGAAAAGTTTCCCTGGGACTGTGTATTTACACACGTGTAAATATTTCACACATGTGAACTATTGTGTCTCACAATTCCAGCCACAGACATTGTCTCAGTCGAGATTTTTAAGTCACCTTTCTTACTTCACATTATTTTTTATGAAATCTGTAGGAATCTGGCAGAGATCTCTACTTTATTAAGTTTGATTTGCATTGGCCAACGTGATCAAGGGTTTTCTTCTGCAAATTTATGCTCTTCATGCTGCTCTCTCTCTCACAAACATGCACAAAAACCCCACAAAAAACCCTCCAGACTGTATATCCTAGAAATAAACTGAATAGGTTTTTTTGCTTCACAAATACATTCTGGATTACTCAAAGTCTTTATCTGACAGATGCACCAGGCTTATATTGTTATTTACAAAGCAAGCTGGGTTTTTGAGACAGGATTGCATTTTTGCCCTGTTTTTGTATTGCCTAGCAGGAAAATAGGCAGGAGTGGAGTCATTGAATGGCATTACATTGGAAAAAATAGTGGGATGCATGTTCTTATCCTCACTGTGCCTCTAATCCTATCCATGTAATATTGAATAATGAGCAATATTTTTAAAAATGACATATATACCAAGCTTTTTTTTTGGCATGTTTTCTTTAATCTCATTTAATGAATTGAGCCTTTTAATCAAAGCTAATAGCAAAATGGGCAGATAATGGAATGCTTGGGAAGAAAACTGACATTTGGGTGTCAGTAAGGCACAACTGTCAGGTGTGAATCACATATTCAATTTGTGATCAATTCCAGACAAATGGTTCTTTCTGCCAAAAATGCAAGGTTTTAGCACACACGTGAAAAAATCTGTTAGTGCAGCATTCTGACATTAGGCATTTAAATTGTATAATAAAAATGAAAGAGTAATTAATTCCATACTGTCCTGAACTAGCTACAGTACCCACAGAGAGTAAATTCAGAGTAATCTGGCTCAATAGCTTTGGAAATCTCTCTGCACAAAGGTTAGGGATGCTCTAAATGCTATAGATGAATTTATTTAGGTTATCTGTAAAATCTAGTCACTGTTTTCAACCTCATCTTGATATACCAGTGCTATCACATTTATCAGAGATTGGTCATTACTATCAGCAAAGCTGTCAGTCAAGGGTCAAAACCTGCCCTTTTCCCTTTCTGCAAAACACAGGGCAAGGGTGGCAGATGAGTCCAACAGATCATCCTGAGGAATAATATTCTGTAGCAAATTCAGAACGACAGTTGCACAAAATGGTCTATCACAACACCATATGAATCATCCATCCTGTCAATCATAACTGGAACTTTTCAATAAATATGTTTGAGTGGGAGTTTGAATTCACTCAAAGGAGCACGAACAATACAGAGATTATTTTGTTCAGCAAGATTATTTCCAATTACGATGCAAACAAATTTATCACAGATGAAGAAACAAACAAGAATTTGGCTCAGCATCTGAAATTGAAACCAGACATTAAATTGAACTTATAGAAACTTCAGTTGATATTTATAAAGGTGTTTTCTAATGGACTGAACATTTTTTCATTATTTAGCTGTGCTATAACTTTTAACTTTCCCATCAACATTATTTAGTTAACACAAAGCTATACCTTTTAAACTATCAAAACAGTTAACACAAAATAAAAAGAACCTTTTAAACTACTAACTTGTACAATTAGTAAACATTAGTTGCTCAGAAAGAGTAGAATATATTCAATTAAAATGCAGTCAAATTTGAAAGGAGACCTCAAAGAGTGGAGGCATAAGGAGTCGTGTTTTGCAGCTATTACTGGACAGCAAATGCCTCTTAATGAAACACCAAATGTCTTCTGTTTCTCTTTGAAAAAGTGACATTTTCCATTTTCTTCTTCCACCACAGGTCAGCATACACAATCCTGGACTATTACCCCACAAGAAATATTTTCTCCTTGGGTATGTTTTTCTTCTTGATTACCATTTTCAAAGACTGGGAACCAAGGAAAGTAAAGAATTAAAGATATTCCACTGAATGAGTAATAGCTTGCAGCAAAATGAAGTTATATCCTGTTCATAATTTGTAAATTTTGCCTCAAGTTGAAAACAGTGAAACTCAAAGTGTTACACCCCAACTTGAGGCACCTTTAAATAGGTGAAGAAAGTGTTACAGATTTATGAATCTCTCCTCATCTCAGAGTTCTCATGATTCAGAAAGGGTGACCAGGCACCAATGAATATTCTTACACAGTGCTTCTGTAAGACAGTCAGAGTCTGGTCCAAGGCCTTGAGTTATCACTCAATGACTCAAAGGAGAGAAGACAGTGTAATGAGCAGACAAGAAAAATGGCAGATAAGGACTTTAAGAAAAACAAATTGAAAACGGTTTGTAATGAGCTGAAGAACAGAATATATAGAAGGACAGGGTAAAAAAGATAAAGAAATGACAGAAAAAAGAGAGCAAACAAAGGAGAGCACCATGAAAATAAATTAAAGCATGGGAAGAAAAAAATAATAAATAGATAAAAATACATGCTTTTAAAGAAATAAAGATAAGGGGTTTTGCAAAACACAGTCATTGAGAGAAGCACAATAAATAAGAGCTAGATATCAAATAGTTAAACTGTGCATACCTTCATCGATGGGCTCATACTTCATAATAACTTCTAAGGCAGTTGTTTCATTGGCTTCGATTTGAAATTGTTCTTTTACAAGAAATTTAAGGAGCTGGACATCAGGTAGAATTAAGCCATCTGTTGAGTAAGCCTTGAATAGTTCTTCATATTCCGCTCTGTGTACAAGAGCTCGATAAATCGCTTTGAAGTCGTCCATGCTAATTATTTGTCCGGACTGTTTGTCAATGGTTTTCTGAGGAAAAAAGCAACCAAAATAATTTTTTTTTTTAAATCAGTAAAACAACATGCAAAGATGCAAAGTTGAGCAGCAAACACTCTTTTATAACTGACCATAAGAGTGAGAATCACAGAGGAATCCCCAGGCAACAGTGACTATGATCAGATTACACTCTTCAACTTTTAGATTTCGCTTTGTGTGCTACAAATATTTTATATAAGGTAAAATGGACCATATGACATAATTAGCATCTAAATAGGTACAATAAATTTAGATTTAATGCATTTTTAATATTAAAGCACATTGTAGAAAATCTCTAAAATGCTATGCATTAAAATAAATTTGCAGCATAAAACTTACCAAGTGGAAAATATATTTAGTATAATACCTCTCCAACGGCTACTTATACCATATTGTAAATACTGTCAGTTAAATTTGCATGCAAAATACAGCAACCAGTAATCTTAAAAATGAAACAAGGATGACCAAATTATCAAGAGATACAAGTCTTTCAACACTTCAAATAAGAAACACTATTCAAGTTTGAAGACAAGATATTTTTTAATAACCTATGACATCATGTTCTATTCTTAACAAGACAGAATGTTTAACTTAGATTAATTATTCACACTTTCAGAATTCTTGAATTGTAAGCTTGTTTTCATAGAGCTTACAAAATGTTAGCACAGTAATTAATTTCAGCATTTCAGTAGAAAAGCCACTAGAAAAGTTAAAAGAGCAAAAGAATTTGAGTAGAATAACACTTTTTTACCATTTTTACCTTTTACATTTTTCTCAGGTTTAACAATTCTATTCTTTAGCCAGGGTTGAGCTCATGCTGCTGGTTTTACCTTGATTTGACAAGGCAGACAACGAGAGAGGAAGAAGAAGGGTAAGAAAAACTTAATGCCTTCCTTCTCATCACCTAAAAGTTTCTGACTTGCTATAGTTAATTCACCTCTGCCAAATCAGGGCAGAATCAGCCAGCTGGTTGCAACATTCTCAAAAGAATCATATATATTTTATATATATATATATAAATTGTGGTGAAAAGACAGTGTTATGTGGATGTCAGTCTCTTCTCTGAAGTAACAAGGAATAGGATAAGAGGAAGAGGCCTCAAGTTGTGCCAAGGATGGTTTAGATTGCCTATTAGGAAAAATTTCTCCACTGAAAGTGTTGTCAAGCATTGGAACA
Source organism: Eopsaltria australis (assembly GCA_034509425.1). Classification (NCBI taxonomy): domain Eukaryota; kingdom Metazoa; phylum Chordata; class Aves; order Passeriformes; family Petroicidae; genus Eopsaltria; species Eopsaltria australis. The sequence continues at coordinate 1,789,327 of JAVTVJ010000194.1, forward strand.
GGCTGTCCAGGGACGTGTCTGAGTCACCATTCCTTGAAAGTGTTTAAAAGACCTGTAGATGTGGTGCTTAGGGACAAGGTGAATGACTTTGTATTAATGGTTGGACCCAGTGATCTTAGAGGTATTTTCCAATCTAAATGACTGATTCTAATCCAAGCCCTGGGTTATCTATTTCACACAGAAACAAAAGATTTGGAGGTGGCAAATTCTGTGCTGGTTTTTCATACCACACTAGCATGAAATACACTTCCCAAAAAATTAATTTTAAAAAGTCAGCAAACTTATGACGTGTGTAACTGAACTTCTAAAGCACTAATTGTTTAATGTACATACACCTTACCTTGTAAATGTGTTTTAAATGGTCTTCATCAAAAGATATTTGCATTTTTTCAAGCAGCCTCATGCAACCATCTAAATCAATATTCCCAGTCTTGAAATCATTCTGAATGAGATTCCAAAACCACGTATGAGAAGTGAGGTTAAGGAAGATTCTGACCCATGAAATTGCCTTTTACTAGGGGGAGGAGGGGGAAAAGTTTAATTTTGTTAAACTTAAGAAGCTTGTGCTTTCCTTTTCTCATACATCCTTGTCTTCTGACCTCTGAGAATGCAGGAGGCCCCGAGGCGTGCAGGAAGAGATTTCTGCTCTGTCCTCAAAGCCTCGGAGGGCAGTGACCAGAAGGGCTGAAGGAAGGGTGTGAAGGAGATCAAGGGGTGCTCAGGGTGCAGAAAGGGGTGCAGTGAGAGGAGGGAAGTGTGGGGAGGCTGAGGGGATTCAGCAGCGGCAGGGAATGTTGGGGAGTGCCAAGAAACGTCAAGGGATGAGTGCTGCCAGCACTGTGCCCACCCAAACATTATCAACAGGCCCTGCTTGATGGGAATGGCTGCCCCAGGCCCTTCCTGGGCTTCCCTGGGTGCCCAGGCCAGGCCCAGGCCTGAGGGACTGAGGGACTGAGGGCTCCCAGTGGCAGCTGTCACAGGGCAGGGAGGGGACGGAGGAGGAGGAGAAGGCAGCAGAGAAAAAGGATATCTGTTCTCATCCATGGTAGCTCCAGTCCCCTCACTGCAGCGACATTGCCAGCACCTCCCTCGGGCTCACAGCGGGCTCCTCATGCCCCTGTGCCCGGCTCAAATGCCATGGAATGTTTGCTCCCCCATGCTTCCGCTGTCGCTCCAGTGCCGCTATGGTGATGTCACAAACTACAGTCCCCTCCTGACCCTGCTCCACCACCCTGCCACCATCGTGGGCCTTTTCCTCCCAGCTCCAAGTGTCTCCCAGGCCCTGCCCTGACCCGCCATCTCCCACCCTCAGGATATCCCACACCCCAGCACGTGCAGCAGGCAGGAGCTGGGTGAGGCAGAGCACGCCTTTGCAGCCAGCTGTGTGATGTCCTCCTGGGGAGCTTGGCCAGCTCGTCCGAGGTCTCTCTGCTCTGCTCCAAGGTAACAAGATGGTGAGACAGGTGTCTGTCACCACAATCACCACAGCAACGTCTTCCCCCAAACAACCAGGAGCACTGCGCCACCAACCCACTGCCGGAAACGCCTTCTTTGGGTTTTGGGATGGCTGGTGGATGTTGAGGAATTGTGAGGGGACACCCAAAGGGCTGGGAGGCCACCTGAGCTCCCCTTTCCCTGCAGGGAGCTGCTGTGTGCTCAAAACCAGCCTGGGCAAGAGCAGCTGTCCATGTCCAGTATGGCCTTCAAAGCACTGGGACAGCCTTTGGAAATCAGGCTGGACTTTCGTCTCTCTGCTCTGGTCTGAGGTAGTAAGATAGTGAGACAGGAATTTGTCACCACGACATCTCCCAAACAACCAGGAGCACTGTGCTGCTAACCCACTGCGGGACTTGGGGGGAAACCCCTTCTTTAGGCTTTGGGAAGGCTGGTGGATGTTGAGGAATTTTGAGAGGACACCCAAGGGGCTGGGAGGCCACCCGAGCTCCCCTTTCCCTGCAGGGAGCTGCTGTTCATATCCAATATCGCCTTCAAATCACTGGCACAGCCTTTGGAAATCAGGCTGGACTTTCGCCCTGACTCCATTTCCCTCTCATTTCACAGGAATCCTTCTCCAGGCAAACTGTTTCAAAGTTGCCAGCCTGCATGTAGCTGTCAGCAAGCCGGAGTGAGACTCTCAATGTGACAGACCAAAGGCAGTTTGCCACAGATTTTATGAAACTTGTGAAAGCTGAGGACACCGAGTTTTGTATTGGCATTCTGGAAAACATTCAGGTTTTGTCAGAGGATATATGGGGGGGAAATCTGTTGAGGAATTCCCTGATTCTCACACTTTAATGAACTGGAATAAACTATGGAATGATCAGCATCCAAACACCAAGGTCTCCAATGTAGGAGTGCCTCAATTCTTACTGAAATACAATCTTTGCCATGATGCCCTAAATAAAAAAGGGGGGAAAGAAGACAAAATGGAATTGTTTAATTGATTGATTTCTGGATCACTCAGGGGAGTACAGAGACTTCCAGCAGTCAATCACTGCTTTAAAAATAATTCAGGTCTGCAGTGACTGGAAATAATTTGCTTTTTTTTTTTCACTTTCTTCATGTACTTTTCAAGTACTTGACTGGCAATGGTCAAAATGTCAAAGGGAGCACAGTGCTACAGCTAAGGTAGTAAGCAAATTCTTACTTTCTTTTGTAATTTTAACCAAAATTATATTCACTTATGTAACTTCACACCAAATGAAACATTGATTATAAGGAAGTTCATAAGGTAAATAGACAAAGATATTGGGACATTATATCTAGATTTTTTTTCATTGCTAGAGAAACCCTGTAAATTCAGCCTTCAGGCTTTGCTGGTGCATGTGTCTCTGAATCCCTAATACAGGCACATGAACTAAAGGAAGATCAGGACACAGGAGGAATAAATTTCTTATAGCTAGTGCAGAAGATATTTCAGGACTGATCAGGGATGTATGCTTGGTGTTGCAGCATTAAAGAATAAAGCAATGCTGCTTCCCCTCTCCCAGTATTTATTACAAAAGCCAAAGGACTGCACGTGATTTTGGTTTACATTCAAACTGTGATAGTGATTATTTCCTAACATTTATCACAAATTATTACAAATGCCTACTATCCTTGCTGTTTTCTGTAAACATAATTTTTAATTAGAGTTTCAGCAGAAACAAAGTTTAATTTTGAGCACTACTGTAAACACTTTTAAAAAATATTGACCTGAACATTTAAGCATTATGCTCACAAATATTAGATGCTTTTAATGCAAGCATAAGATTTTGTTGCTGTTCATCATGACTGAACATGGAGTGAACACTCCCTTTTGTAAATACTTATCTGTGGCTTCATAGAATCACTGCCAGCAGGCCATGATTGGCTTCATTGTCTTGGTTTTAAAATGTAGTAAAGAACTACTCTTTGCTATGGTTTTGGGGAGAAAAAACACTATGCAAAAATGGACATCTTCAGGTTAGTTTTTTGATGAGAAATGAAGATTTTGCATATGTCCAGCCCCCTGATTTGAAAGGTTCCTTTCTCTGTGTATCCAGACATGACAATTCATTTCCCAGAGAAACCAATGCAGTTGAACAGGGAGAAGGATGGAGCATGGAGAGCATTTTCTGTGCTCCCTCCATTCTTCACAGAGAGCTGCATTGCCTATGGGTCATTCTCTTCTCACCCCACAGCTGCTGCTGAGATCCATCCAACACCAATCCAGCCCTTTAGTGCCTGTGCTGCTGCTGGAGAGCATTCAATGAGCAAGCAGCTGCCTTTACATGGAATTTGGTTGAAAATGTGATTTCTCTATTCAAAGTAAAAAAAAAAATTATTAAAAATGTTATACAGGCCAAGGCTGCTGTAATGAAGATGGCCTGTTATGAGTGTAGCTCATGTCTGCAGTACCAAAAAAATAGATGGAATTTTGGACATAGACTTAAGTGCTAACAGAAAGAGATACAGCACTAGAAATCCTGCATTGGGAAAAAGAACACTTTTTTCAAACACAAATATTGAGCATGGACCAACAACAGGGAACAGTAGAGAACAATGAAAAAGACTAAACAATTAAATGACTTTCAGTTGTAACATTTATTCCACCAGATCAATCCCTTATTAGATGCAAATGTATGGCATTTTGCAATATACTGTTTGGTTCTGTAGAATCAAATTCTCTCTTCTTTAAAATGCTCTTTTTAGATGGCAAAACTGTAGCAAGGAGTGCAACAATAAAAAGCATTTAATATTGTAGTATCAGTCCATCGGTCTACCTTTATGAAATTTTCATTTTCTTTCAATTTCCTTTATGAAAGAGAGAATCTGTGAAACCAGAATCTGCAACAAAAGCTGCTCAGAAGGATGGAATTTTGGCAGAGTAAATGTTCTGATCTAAATGCAAATGCTCACTCATTTTTTGCAAAGCTATGAAATTAATCTGGAAAAGGTAATTACAAACCAGGCTTTGTCACTTTCCCTCTGCATTCTCCAGGATAGGCTTGGATTTTTTATTTTTTTAAATTTCTTTTGGAAAGCGGAAGCTTGGGGTAGAATGAACGTTATGAGAAGGTGTAAAACTCCATGAAAAACTTCACTGAACTCTTATTTATCCACTTTTGTGGCTCTGAATGTCTTTGAGATTCAGTTGCAATTGCTTGCTTTTTTGTCTATAAGTGATTTTTGTTGTTGCATAGGGAATACATGCCAACTTTCATTATTTTCATTCCTAAAATAGCCTCCTTTTCTCTCTAATGCTTTGAAAACCATTCACATTCTTATAGCTGCTGGTGAAGCCATCTCTTTTTTATTTCAGTTCTCTGAATTTTGACAAAAGAAATGAAGGATCGGCACATATAATATATTTATATTTATATATACAACAAAAACAAAAATTCAAGTTGTCCAGCTGTATCAAGCAGAACATTTCCACTGCAGTTAGGAGTACAGCATGCCTGGAATTGAAGCTCTGTTCTATTTACAATCATATTTATCTACTATTAAAGACTTGCTTTGTGCCTGCAAAAAGACATCATCATCAGGTATCTCTTGGTTCTTCTTGTCTTGATTTGCTACTGAGCAGCCATGGGTCTTTGTCACAAAGAGAAAATCCCCTACTCCATAAGTTCAGAACCGTTTTGCACTGAAATGCAATTCTCTTTCAAAATAAAATGGGAATTTTGTTAAAACTCTGCTCCTCCATTTTCAGGCTTGCAGACGCATTGGAATCACCAAGTTGCTACAAGTGTACCTGAGCCAAATTGGCTCAATTTTTTTATTATTTCTGATAATGATTTTGAATCTATCGTTAATTGTTGCTGTAAAGAAAGTTATCATTTTTACTATGCCAGTAACATTAGAGTTCAGCTTGGACTTCATTGTCAGCTTACAGCTGCATTAAAATGAGAAGACACTTATTTAATGTTCACATTATAAAGTTTGCTTCATGTTTTTCTAGTACTACAGCAGGTGGGAAACCTATCAAAATGAAAGCACTTAGTGAAACAAACCTAATGATTTCATTTTCAAATATATGTGTAAATTAAAAGTTAATTTATTTTTTGTTTCAGAATACAGGGACAAATCTGTAACAGGCAATAAAGATTCCAGTTATCTGTTGGCAGAAAGCAAAATCTATCAGTATTCCTAGTCATTGGAAGAAATTAATGTTTTTCTCTCTACATTTTCCAAAAATTCTTTCTTTGCTGCATTCATGGAATGGAAAAGACAATTTTTGGAAAACAAAACACCTTGCTTGTATGTCTTCCAGCCTGTAGTCTGTACTAAAATCTCCACTGTATGCCTTACTCCCCATTCCTTTCCAAATAATGGCAAAGAAAAGAAAGCATGATTTCGAAACAGAGGAAATAAAAATGAAGGAAATCCGAAGAACCCTCTGTCAAGTGTCTCCCTCTCACTGAGCTCAAACAATCAACACATTAATGCTGCAGCTATAGTAAGACTAAATTCAAGGATTATTTTCCTTCCTACAGTAAGAATGGTTTAAAATGTTCCAATAAATCTGAAAAAGCAGATTAATTACACGCCAAGTGCAACATATTTTCTAAGTCTGTATGTCAGTATGCCATTCCTGCCCAAATAGTGGATTTTATAGTCCTTTTTAATGAAAATTTCAGAGTTATAAAAAATGTGGAATGGCTTCAAAAAGTCACTATTTCAAAAAATAACTATTTTGAGCTATTCAAAGCATAATATCCTGGGATTCTCCAGAGCTACAGGATGTGTTTGTTGTAGAAAGACTTTGGAATTGCCACCATACAAATTGGAGGGAATAAGAGATATAATAACAATAATATTTCAAATAGATGACCCATGTCATATTAGATTATTAATGTAGTCAATTATCCTTGAGTGAGAAAAGGAACTGTTACACATTCTTAAATTAATACCCAGAAAATATCCTGAGATTTTTTTTAGGATCCTGGGATCCTAATAAAGTGTGCTGATGGTGACAGAGATTGCACATGAGACCTGTCTAGGGGCTGTCCCTGTGTCTGTCCCCATATGAGACACATTTTTAGGGGAATGGAAGGCCAGTGTGTAAATTAGATTAGAGACAGGAATAGCTGCCTCTTAAAAACTGAGGTAGGGATTTCTATAATTGTATGCGACACGTGTGCCAAGTAGCCATGATCCCAAATGAAATTCTCTGAGAGTGGATGCAAGTTTCTTTCACAAAATGAAAAGGCATTAAGAAACAAGAAATTTTCTCTCCTGGTTGGAATTTAGTATTACAAACCTACATCCTCAAGCATGCTGCTCTGTTCTCATGTATGACAGCTTTCTTTTTCTGCAAAGATTTGAGATCTACCCACACAGATCACAGATCAGTGCACCAGCCCCTGGCAAGCCCACAGCTATTTAGGTGTGCTCATCTCCACTGGCAGAAAACAAAGGATCAAAAGTCTTTACTTATTCACTTATTCATTGCTTTTTCTTAAACACATTTTGTTTATTCTTAACCGCAAGAAGCTTAGAAGCCTGAGGAAAGCATCAAGTACAGAGCTGCTCATGTAAATTTACTGTTGTCTGACTTCTCAGACACAGCCTGCCCACCAAGGAGTTAGACTTTAACCCAAAGACATAGATCAGGCCATATGAAATCCTACACATTCACATAAGATGAAAATATGAGTTTGTGCTCACAGCCATTCATGCTCATGGCTGGAGACTGTCACAGTGGCCCCTTCTGGCACTAATCCTCCAGTCATTCTACCTGGCCACATGGTGAACTGCCCATTTCATATGGCTCATTTTTTGCCCACCTATTCACATTTCTTTCCCTTGGAAGGGAATGTTTAATTTGGAGTTCAGTTGGGACAGAAGCTTGGAACAGCATACTGGGGAATGTATCCCACTATGGGAATTCAATGGCTGAAAGAGTCCAAGTTTCTCTAAAGGTAAAGAAAAATAAATACCCTACCAGCCTCTTTGAGTGGGGAATTGACAGCTAAACCTCCTAGAAACTGGTTTCGGTTAAAAAAAAATAAATTAGGTTTCACTAAATGTCTTTGCTTTCAGATAGAAATGCTTTGTTTTTGAAATGAGACAATCAAAGGGAAGATGAACAAATTATAGGGAGGATATCTGTAGAGTTTTGGGGGTTTCTACCCTGCATTGAAAAGCCTGTTAATAGGATTTCCTTTGAGAAGCTCACCACTCAGAAAGCAGGCTCACACAGATGGAAAAACTCCTGTACATGCCATGTTGTCCTTTATGTACCATTGACTCCACTGATCTTGAAGCAGGTGTCATAGATAACTTACTTTAGAACCAGGCGTGTTCCAAGCCATCAAGTTTCCTTATGCTCTTTCTTGCTTTAAAGCATTCAACAGATAAGAAAAAGTGGGTTTTATTTCCAATGCTTATGAGTCCATTAGTAAGTATCTTTTACAAATCCCTGTGATTATTTTTGAGAAAAAAAAAGCTTGCCAGTTCACTGAAGATATTAATTTTGTTTAAGAACTATATTTCACACAAGACTTCTCATTTTCAACTTACTTTAATTACACAGTCATTAGAGACAGATATGAGAAGCACAGCTTATTTGAAGTATTTATTATTCATTCTGGTATTGTTAATGAAGTAATGCCTGAAGTGCATCTGCAGTAAGAAGTCACCTTCTTGTTCATCAGTTTTTCAAGTCCATAAAATAAATGTGATTGCTTCAGGTACTGTATTACACAGATTCAGTGCCATTGCTTTCCATACATAACATCTACATGCAAATTTATTCTGTTGTTCTTTCTTCAATAATTAACATTATCCGCTAATATATTCTTGCTCAGACCAGTTCCTTTAGTAATTATCACTGAGTGTGCTGTATTTATTCACTGAGCAGCTATAGTTTATTCTTTCTCTTCCCATCAAAAGGTCATTTTAAAGACACATCCACAACATGTTTTCTATGATCTGTAAGCCCTGCAAGAATCAAGCTGTTGTCTCAGCCTCTGGGCTATAGTTCCATATGCCTAAATCCATTACAAAATATGGATTTATCTGAAGCCAATGAAAATCATAATTAACATTTTGGTATTTGGTGTGCAATAATTTATTTTCTGTTATCAAAATTACATAGGCTGCCAAATGTGTGATACAGATTATGGGACAAACTGTGCTTAAAATGCAAGTTCTTTCCAAACAACCTGTTATTTCCTGTGAAGTATTCATGGGGAGAAAGAGAAGATTAAAATGCATAGGCTCTATTTTGCCCTCAGCTCTTTTCTGGCTCTTCTGTTTAAGTCCCAGCTCAACAAAGTACTTAATTGTTTGATTAATTACAATCATTTGACTATTTCCACTGGGAGGAGTAGTATGATATAGGTACCATGATCACACAGTTGGTTAAATTTGATCACACAAAATGAAGGACCTGAGAAAGAAGGTACAGACAACAACAGAAATGTTCCCTTCTTTCAACTGTGAACTTTAGACCTGCCTGGAGAAAGTTGCTGCAAAACAATTTCCAGTCCCTTGCTCAAATCTATTTTATAACTTAATTTACATGATTCTGCTGCATTTTTTTGTGTCCTAAATACAATACATGTTGATTCATTTTCTTCACATTAATATTACTAGATCCAGAAGTGTTCTTAAAAGGCTAGAAGCTTCAGTAAATTAAATGCTAAGGTTTATTCTTGCCCTAGTCAAAACCACAACTGTCAAGTGAAGTGGCCATTTAAGTTCTGAGCAAAAGTGTTCAATGTTTTCTGAATTTGAGGAGGTTCAACTCATTCTTCTGGTGGAGTTCCCTGACATCTGTAACAAAATTTGTTCATGTGTGCTGCAGAATGAGCAGTTTGTGAGCATAAAAAGAGCAAAATTAGCATCGTTTCTGATGTAGCTGGAAGGCAGCTGGAGAACTGTGTTCTGGTCACTCCTTCTGCACCAGGAAAATATGAAAGCAAATTTTTTTTAAACTTTCCATACTGCTTTTGTGGATTCAGAAGAGTGAAATTCTGTTTATTTTCTGTAAGGTGATTGACCATCATGTAGCAGGAAAGTAAATACAGGAAGCACTGTGAGCTGATGAGATTCCTCAAGAGTGGGGGCCACTTATGTGTTTCAGATAATGGGGGAGAAAAGAAATTAGGTGCAGAATGAGGGTGCAAACAACTTCTGATTTTTGCTTGCCATAACATCTTTAATTTAGAATTTTAGATTGTCCAGTACTTTTTTTTAAAAGCAAGATTTATTATAAGAATTTCCTATAAATAGGGAATTTCTGTCAATTCTCTGAACACATAGGACCAGACAAAAAGAGGTGGAAGCATCTACAAATTTACCCCTGCAACAGAGTAGGCAATTCCAATGTCGAATTCTTTCTGATACTGGCACAATATTTTAATAAGCAAAAAGCTGAAGTAGAAACAAAAAGAACTCAATATATTTATCATAAAATTCTACAGTCTAAAGTGACTTTGATGCTTCTGTTCGTGTTTCATTAAGCTCCTCATAGGCGGCATAATCCTGATAATTTCAATTCCCTAGAAGAATATTCTCTATTTCATTTGCTTCTAAAAGACCAAATTATTAACCATGTCATATTGTAAAATTGCCATCCAAAGACTTCATGATGTGCTAAGTAGAAAGGAAATTGCCAGGGGCTGTAAGCTCTAGGTCAAAGGACAGTTGTTTGTAGCTCATTAGTATGATGTGGTGAAATCCAAAATTATATTAAATGTTTGTTTAAGATGTAATTAGTGAAGGATTTATGCATTTTCAAGTACTCCATGCAGATCTGCAGTCTCATATCAACACTGGCACAAATGCTTTCTTGGGTGCATGATTTGTCTCATCCAGAAGCAGGAAAACAATTCAAAAGCCAAAATATATTGCTCAGCATGTTAGCTTTTTTTTTTTTTTTTTCCCTTTTGCTATTTCTCTCTTTACTCAGCTGTGCAACCCTGGCTGCCAATGTGTGCTTTTACAGGAGAGCTCAATTCAGACTGTCCTGCTCCCATTCTGCCTTTTGATGCCTGAAGAAAATTCAATACATCCTGAATTACCCCCATGACTTTGGGCTGTGTAGGCCAGGAGTCAGCTCCAGGCTGGTGTGACACAAGTACTGGGCACCTCAGAGGCTCTTTCTCAGCTGCACGTGCTAAAGGCTGGGTGATCTCTTTGCTCAGACTTGTAAGAAGGAGAATAAAGACTTCACACAAAAGACTTCAGCTGAACTCCTTGTTTTGATGTCAAGGAATGTGGCATGAAATGGGAGATTGCACTTTTCCCTTGGGAAGTTGGTCTCAATGCCCTTCTCTCTCCAGGCACACACATCACCTGAGCTGCAAGCTCAACTTAGTGGTTCACCCATCAGCAAAACTCCGAACAGCCCCTACTTCCTTCCTTTCAAACAAACTTTGGTTGCAGGCCTTCACACCAAACAGCAGAAACTCTTCTTCCATGAAGAAAGGATTAAGAGCCTGTTTTCCACCAACACACCTAAAGGAAAGAGAGCTTGGCAAGCAGCCCAGTGAATGTCAGTACCCACAGCAGAAAAAAAAAGAAATGGAAGGAGACAGAAACAAATCTAAGTGTGCTAGGAGGGGGAAATATGTTTGTTCTTAGAGTACAGAAGTGCCAGACCTGTTTCTGAAAAAAGACACAGAATACAATAGATGCAGGGCTGATATATTTCTATCAGACTGTTGAAATAAGGATTTTGGATAGTCAAGTATGAGCCTCCATCTGTTTGATATTAAATCCTTCTAAAATCTCTGCACAGTTGATCTTGGTACTGGGATATCCAAACCCTGATCAGCCTGGTTCTTGAACCAGATTCATTCCTGCTCTGCCTGAAGAGCTAAAACCCAGGCTAATGAGATTCCAGGCACTGTGGAGCTCCTGGAGCTCAGCTGATTTTGGAATTCATGCTGGATCTTTTAGAGAATCCCCAGCTGTGCTGCACAGTCTAACTGTGCTGGCACTGACGTTGCTGCCTCAGGGGTCACTGAAAATGCCATGAAATTGTGGCCATGAAATGCCCTATATAGGACAGGACAGACCTGCCAAATACATTTTAGAGGAAGAAAAAAGCCTGTAGATACATCTAAAATATAAAGTGCATGTGTGTATATGTACATATATATATATATGAAAAACACAAAGAGCATGTGTGTGCATACATTTACACTCTGAGAGGAAATAGAGCCAATAAAATTAGGAGACCTAAATATCATAAAAGCGCCAACCTCTAATTCACATACAGGATGCAAGTTGCAGTCACTTTTTCAATGTTTAATGCTATGTCATTGAAGATTCAGTCTATGCAGATTCCAGATAATCCTCACCAGAAACAAGGTTGTAGTGAAAGTCATATTTGAGGAATTATTGAAAAAGAAATACATCTAAGCAAGATGAACCTCAGTGCACACTGGGTACATCTGTGTTATGCTGCACACTGCAGGATAATAGAAGTTTTCCTTTGTAAGAAAATAGTTTAATAATTGGTTGACAGCTAAACTTTTTCCCTGGTTGCCAAATAGATTTACAAGTATGCCATTTAAAATAGTGACTTAGCTACTGTATCTAATATAATTATAGAATATTGAAGCTTTATACACAGCATTCATAGATATCTACATACTTTTTGTAAAAAACAGCAAATATTGTGGTTTTTAGTATAACAGCCTCAGAAAATGCTATTTGATCACTTAAAAAATTGGATGCAAAACAACTTTGACCACAGATTACTGTAAATATCCCTAAAAGCAGAGTCACTACATATAAACTTACTGTTGTTCATGATAAAGATCTATCCCACATTAAATCTCTCCCACTCTCATATTTAATCTGTCTATAAAAGGACAGAATTTAGAGAAATAAGGGTAGCTTAAAAACAATATTTGATTTAAATTTTGTTATTTATATTTAAAGAATATTTAAATGCCTCAATTGTGTCAAATCAGGTGAAATATCACTGAGAGTGAATATCTTGCTAAAAGCTTTCTGACTGAGTAAAGGCTCGTATATTAAATGAGCTTTGTAGCTATGACAATGCCCATGTAGAAACCTAGACAAAAGGAATATGAATATTTATTAAAGACATGTTTATCCTGCATATTGTCAAAAATTCCTGAGAAGGAACTGCACTTGTACCACCACAATCCTGCAGCCTGCATCCATCCTATTGGATCACTGCCATGATACAGAAACACCTGCAATTAAATACACAGAGCAGCCAATACATTTTGGCTTCTGGAGCAAGGACAAACAGCACCAGGAGAATCAGTTTCCAGAAGAATCAGTTTCCACCTTTTAGGGGAATAAAATTGGGCCAAGTCATGATTCAGGCTTAGGTGGGAGAGGGATGAAGCCTGCCCAGATGGACGAGGTGGAAGTTAGCAGAGCACTTAATGGTGACAGTCCAACCAGCGCTGGATAGAGGGGAGGTCTGCAGGCAGTCCATCAATACTGAGCAGATTGCTTCCAGCTTTAGGAAGAATCTCCCTTGAAATTGCATCTACATGACACCAAGCAGGCAGAAAATCTCTGCTTTGTTTTTAGTACTCCTTTGATAGCAAGCTGCAGAACCCAGAGAAGCAGGAATGAAGTGCATTACAACACACAGGGGTAAAAAGCTTGGGAAGGATAAAAGAGGGATGACTAGGGGAGCAGAATCTAAAAAAAGGGGAGATGGAAAAGGACCAGAGGCAAATGGATTTTGTAGCAGCAGTCTTGCCCATCGCTCTTGGATAGTACTTTGCACTTTGCTGTGGTTCAGCTTTGAATTTATTCTCCTGATTTCATATGGTTCTGAAATTCAATTCATAATAACCTCCTATTCACTATAACCTCCTATCTTATGGATATCTCCACATGTCAATAATATCTCCATATGTCAATTTGCTATGACCTTTTCCTTGGTTTATCAAAGTGACAGACATTGGACTCTGCCTCTAAATGATCCATTCTTATGCATAAAGAAATATTGATAATGTTCAAGGTTTCAGAATTCTTGTTTTGATCCATTTGCTCTTTAAAAATTGTGCCTAAATTTTCTATTCAAAGAAAAATATGTTGGAAGCAAAGCAGTGAGGTGTTTACCTCTGTTTTTCTACTTTCTGATACATTCTTTAACTGCTCAATCACACATTAATTATTTTCTGCTTGCTTGGCTGGTGTGTTAGTTAGTTTAGTTTGCATAAGAGCTCTCTTTCTTCATCACCTTGTTTCATTCCCTTGGATAAATTTGAGATATAATTTACACTTTCTGGTTTGTTTTTTTCTTGACATGTTAAGAAAAAAAAGAAATAACTTCATTTTGAGGTGGGTCATTTTTAAGATGGATTAAAGAGAATGCTATTGGTGTGTAGCACAACAGAATAACACAACTCCATATCCCTGGCTTCATCAGCAGACTATCAGCCCCAATTCACTACATGTGACTGTTTATTTTATATCTTTGTGTACTTGAATGGTCACTGTACATTTTTATTTCTGTCATCAATTAAATGGAATATTGTGGATGGAAAAGAAATGCAGTTACACCATCAGACTTTAAGCAGCACACACTGTCAGCTTTTAAGTTACTGGATGTTGGTTTCCAGTCTCAAAGATGGAATATGTTTCAGGAAATCAATTCTGTACTCATTTTAGCCGAAGGACCTTGCTATTGCTGCATATCCTGCTCTTTCTTCAAAAAGATTTATTACAGAAGATGTAGAAATTCTGATTAGTTTCTCTGAAAATCTAGGTTCCTTGAAGGCAAACTCTGTAGTGTACAACCTCACTGTTGCACTCGTGTCTTCTCACAGAAATCCCTGAATGTTGCTGCAGATGCCCACTGTATTTGTGGGGTCTGTGTCAGGGCACACAGGATTGTGGCCTAACCAGACAGAGGAACCTTCTGCTGTACTGACTGCTGCTTTGGCTGAACTAGGAAAATCTGTATTCCCTCTAGAGATTAAAATCTAAAACCTGTAAAGGCTGAAACATCCCAACTATGCAGTGTTAAAAACCACATATACCCTTCACAAATTGTTAGGTCGTGTACTAGAGCAGAGGAGCAATAAGTTACCTCTTCTCTTAAAAAGAGGTGAGCTGAGTAAAACAAATTTTATCTCCACTATGTGCCTTGCTATGCTTCCAAATGCATCCATTTAAGGACACAGAGGGAAGGAACTAGAGATGAAGTTTCACTCTTCACACAGAACAGCCCTGGGGACAAAAATTATCCCAAAGAAACCTGGGGTGCAGCCTCTGCCCCAGGCCAGCTCAGTATTTCTCTGCAATTCACCCTGCACTGTTCAGTAAGCTGGACATGCACACCCTGCTGCCTCTCCTGCTTTGCAGCCCCTAGAGGGGGAAGGAAATGCCTGAACTCCAACCTCACCATCTCTTTCTGCTGCTGTTTCTCTGCCCAGAAAGCAAACAGGGAACAGTGAGTGCTCACAGAACCTGTCGGTGTGGTTTGACTGTAGACAGGATTACAGCTGAAAAGTCTCCACTGGTGTTTGGGGAAAGGTCAGCAGTAATCAAGGATCAGAAATTTTAAGGTAGAATACATTAGAAGCAATTACTCTAATCCTTGGTTGCCCTCACAAACTGGAAAGCTGTGGCCTTTATTTCATCTGCTCGTGTACAATTAAGGATTGTTTCTGCTTTTGTTTGTGCAAGCAGAATGCCACTTACCCCTAAAGAATCAAACAAGTGCTTCTAAGAAGTTGGCTATCTGACATAATTAATTCTTCTTCTAATATGGGGTTAGAATAGTGCAATTTGATTTACTTTGGCTTTGTGAGCCAGAAAGTACAGGGAAAGGTGAGGAAATCCTGAGCTATGCAGAAAATAATCTCAATTTTTTCTGCTTGCTGATACCTGGGAGACAGGAATTTTCATCTTTAACAGGACATAAATAATTATTAAATCATGATTTTAAACTAAAGGCTGAAAAGTTCCTAAACATGCTCATTTTTAGGGAGGAAGAATGTAATAATTCCAAGAGATGATATCCCACAAGTCAAACTTTCATCACTGAATTTCAGCCAATCACCAAATCTTTGGAACTATTGCCTTCAAAATGTTGTATGCTCACTTATTATGAACAGTCATTTATCAAATAATAATAAGGATAATATATTTCCTGTCCTTAAGGTTACCAAAGGCCAAATAAAATGTATGAATGTCTTTTATCAACTTTTCAATTTGTCACTTCCCAAGGGTTTCTATGCAGAGTATTTTTTCTAGCACTGCTGTCCAAGTGGTGAATGGGTCTCCATAAGGCAGGTGACACCATGCTGTTCTGAACACTGAACAGGAGGTTGAAGCAGAACTTTAATCTTGTTTTTGTCTTCCCTGCCCCTTTTGCAGAACCTCTGTGCTGAGAATCAAAGCAGGTTTAGTTTGCTGATCTTTTCTCACCAACAATAATTCAAAATGCAATTTCACTTCAAGATCTGAATACAGAGGAAATCCAAAATAAACTTAATTGAAAACCAAAATTAGTTATAGGAATAAACCCTTTTGAGATTAAATTATATTTACAACGCAGCAATTCTTTGTTCATGTTTGGTTTTCTTGAAAACTTTGCCTTTACTCCTGTCTTTTCTGAGCGATCCCCAGAGGTGTTGTAGTGTGGTGATATATTTACGTGTTTGAAGTTTTGTCTGTTGTGATCAGACATCAAGAACTCACTTGTTGACAAACATGCTCTGTTTCCCTTATGTCCCTGCCTAGATGATCATAACTCATCTGATCAGAAGGATCATTTCTGCTTGAGAGAAGCTATCTCCATTTTATTCTAACGTTAATCATGTTTATGTTGAACTCAGACATCTTAAAAGCATTCTACTTCTCTTCCCTGTGTCTTTCTGACTCACTCCAACTGTATCCCAGTAAATTGATTGTCTTCTCTAATTTCTTTATGGCGTCTCATATTTATTTAATATGAGAATCTCTCAGTTTTCCAAGGAAATATGGCATTGATTCTCTCGTACCATCACCCGTGTCCCATAATACATTACACTGTGCTAGATGCAATCACTGTACTGCATTCACTCCTTCACCCTCCTGATTAATAGGTCATTATCCTAAAATTTATAATTAACCATATTATTCAGGCAGTTTTACATCAGGAGTTGTCTGTCTGTTCCCTTTTGCCACGAGCAGAACTGCCCCAGATTTCTAAAATAGAGAGTACAGGGATGCACTGCTGGCTGATGTCCCCAAGCAGGAAGAAAAACAGGTCCAACCCAAAATATTCTCAGACATCATTTGCATTTGGACAAACATTCATCAAAAAAAAACACAAACAGTCCAATATCCAATAGTTGCTTTGCTGTAACCCTTCTGACAGGGCCTCCCACATCCCAAAAGCTCTTCTCCAATTCTACTACATCCACCCCTCCAAATGAAGCAACTTACTTTATTAAATTGATGTTTTAAAATAAGCTCTGCTATCCTTGACAGAAACTGTGCTATGATCAGATTGATGCAAAACTTTTCCGCAGGGTTCAAGCTTCTGTTCTTAAAACCATCTCAAGAATTGGCTGTGGACAGGAATTTTTTTGGCAGAAAGCTGAATAGCTGCATGACAGGGTATTAAGGGTAACACACATTTTAATATTGCCTATTTCAAGCTATTTTGTTATATTTTTGAAACTTTTACATAGATGAAGATGTATCTGATTGCTCTCTCATCATTTCAGTACAACACTGAGGAGTGAAAAGCTATTCTCTTTTTCCTTGTTACCTCAGCAACTTTACACAGAAATATTTTACATTACTTTAAACAGTTATAAGAACAACTATTTTCCTGGAAATAATCTGACAGTGATAACTTCCTGAGATGCAAAGAAAATTAATGTAAGCTGATGGATAAGATGGGATGTGGAACATTATGTATTTTGCCCGATGGCTACTGTCTGCTGGGCTGCCAGTAACACTACACTGATGAAATTACTATAAATATACTGAAAATAGTCTTTGGATAGACAGCACAGTATCAGGAACAGTGAAACAAATGTTATGGGTTTTGTAATAGGTATAACTGGGTCTGACTTGGGATTGAAGAGTGCTGACAAGCCAATTTGCAAACACAGATGTGTGGGCAGGCACGTTATCTGAATCCTGAACAATTCTGCCCCACTGTTCTATACAGAATTATTCTGGGTATAAGTCTTTGATAGAGCAGCAAAGCACGGTGAAATTGATGCCTAAAATTAGATAATCTGATTCTTTTTTGAAGGTGGCTGGCAAAAAAAAAAAAAAAGCTGGTGTGCTGAATAGTTTGCCTGGAATTTGTTAGAAAATGCTTGGCAGTAGTTACCTGCATAATGCATATGTTCACTGAAATATTCTATACTTTTGCCAAATAGCTTTGGTTTTTTTAAAAGATAGTGGTTTTTGTGTGTTTTGTAAGGCCCTCAGAGTTATTTTACAATGCTGTGTATTCTTGCAATCAAAGTAACCACAAATTCTGCCCCTAAAACCATCCTCATTCAGCTGACATTCCTGCACAATTCTCATTATTTGTCATAATTCATGTAGGCCTGTCTTCATACACTAAAATAAAGTAACAAATAACAAATATTGTTTATATCCACCAAAAGTTTCTAATCAATTTTTAAGATATGGAAGTTTTAAAAACAGTAGCTGTTGTTGATTTGAGGTTGAGCTGCGAAGGTGAAAGGACAGATTATGAAGTTGTTTAACAAACAGCAGATCAGATTAATTGCAATGATCTCATCATCATTAAAAAGAACAAAATTCAGTCTTTTGTCTAATACACTATTTTAAATATAACTCTATTATATAGGGAAATGGGAGCTTATATATAGGGAAAAAAATCTCCCCACTTTTCTGATTGTTTGTGTATGAATTTACCTAGGTATAAACCCACAATTATCAAAATTATCATAAAACTTTGCTAGGAAGTGGTATTTATGGTGTTTCACCGTGGTTTGTTCATAGGTTGGTGCATCTACTTTCAGCTTTGAAGTCCTAATGCTTTTCATAGGTGGGAGAAGCTGCAGCCTTGTAACAGCAAATGAAATCAGGAAAAAGAGCTTCTTAAATTTCAGCTGTGGCACAAATCATTGCTTTTCAGAATAGCTGAGTGTCAAGGTTATGATAATAGTTATCAATTCAATCTTTTCTGAAAGGTACTCATGGAGAATGATTTAAATCTTGATTTTTAAATCACATGTTGTCCTTTAACATTTGTGTGGTGGGGAACTTACCTGACTTCTCTGCAGAATACTGAATCCTGTCAATCCTTGGGTTTGATTTGTGATGAACACAGTTCACTCTGAAATAAAAATAAAATCCCACTCTCTTCCAAATTTAACACAGAATGCACTGAGATTTTTGAAAAAATTAGCCTGCCATTATTTTTAAATCAGTGCATTAAGCACACAAGTTTGTACTCTAAAGTGGACTCCACAGACAACACAATAAATGAAAGATATGGATTTACAAACATTTCCTAAATTATTTGCTGATTTCTTTTTGCTGTGTTCTGCTCCACAAGTTTGATGCTTATGCGGTTTGTAAAAAATCATGTATTGATATTAAACTAAAAATTAATGACTTTCTGCAATCCTTGAATATGAGTTACTATTTAAAATATATTAATATTCAATGTGTTCCAAAAAATACAGATAAATCTGATACCAACAAACAGGATCTTCCCTTTTCTTCCACACCACATTCCTATAGAATAATGAGCTCAAAAATTTGGTTCTCTGGAATTTCAGAGCAGAAAACCAGAAAGTAGAGAGGGGGCAACCAACAGTTGGTTTGTACCAAAAAAAAAAATTCAATTCTTTATATGAAGATTGATATGCTTAGACAAAACATATTGATGTAGTATTGAAAGCTGCATAAAACATTATTATGAACATTATTTATGTTTTGAGAAACATTTAAAATTATCATTTAATCAACCCAATCACAATGTATAAAACTAATCAGCATGAGGATACATTTTAAATCTTGCATACTGGATCTGTACACCATCTTACTGTCATTCTGAATAGATGTCTGGAGAGTTTATCAAGTGTAAATAGAGAGGGTTTGGTTTTTTTGAAGTTTTCTCTCTTCTCTGCTTTTCCTACCTCATGCACAGTTGTTTTTTACATTTTGTCTTTTATTGCTCTGGGCTGTGTTTCTGAAGATTGTGCCAAATCTGAGGCCTATTTAAGTTGTTCCCATTTAAATGCGTAAAAGTAAATAATTTCCAGTTATGCAATTATTGTCACTCCAAATAGCTGTGTCTTTGTAATTTGCTTTATAACTACTGTCACTTTGCAGTGGCTACCAGGCATTCAGATACTGTAGTCTGGCTGAGAGCTATCATTAGCAAATCAAAGCAGATCTATTTGTATGTGTATTTTTATTTCTCAGTCCTCAGAGTGCTCCACTCTACTGCTGCTACTTTAACTTTTGACTCCTGCCAAACCATTAGTCTGCCTTGCAGAAGACATGATTTCTTCTTAATATTGAGATGGTTTCAGCAATATTATATTCCCAATATTAGGGACAGAAAAGTGGTGCCTACAATAATTTTATCTAGCCTTCAGGAAAGAGCAGTGTCACAGTTGTGATTCAGTTGAATTTATCTGAGTCATGTTCTCATTCCTGTCCCCTGGATTTCTCCCTGTGCCAAGGAGCTTTCCTTTCCCAGGTGCTGTCTCATCCTCAAGTGTGGTACCACAGCAGATTTGCCTCCAGCAAACATTGCTGTTTCCCACCAGAACATAATTGCTGTCAATTAGATTTCCTTGACCATTGCACAAAATTTCCTTACAGAACTATTTTTATCTCATTCAGCAGGAATCCTCAAGAAAGGAATCCTTGTGATTAAGATGTTCTTGAAGTGAGATGTATGAGATGTCATTTAATAACTGCCTCACCAGACACGTGAGAAAATGACCCACACATTTTGGGCCACAGCTCTCCATCTGTTGAATGAGCATGAAATAGTCCTTTTAACCTTTTGTCATCTGTTTGGATTGGGATGTAGGTGGTGCTCTGCAAATTATAGGTCCTCATATCAGCTGGGGAAACTTTAGGGCTGAATTCATTACGAGGGTCAGGAGGAGTAGGGACAAATATTAAGCTGATTAAATATTGTAGAAGCATCAGTCACTGAAAGGGCAAAAGATTTCTAATAGGCACTTTTCCCTGAAAAAACTGAAGGAAGAGCATGTTCCTGTGCAATCACACCTACTCATTAACTCAGTAATAATCATATCTTTGGCAAGTGAACACCTTGCATTTCAGATCTGGATTTTATTTGACTGAAAGTGCAGCCATTGTAAAGACTCACCCCTCTCTCCTCAACTGATTTTTTTAAGCTCACTGTAGTGATAAACCTAAAATAGGTTCATTTTTGCATCCGTCTGCAGCCTTCACTCACTGAGGTCATCAAATTTGTGTCACTGCTTTATTTTTCCTGTGATGCTGACACTGGAGTGGGCAGATCACCAAAGTGCTGTTGAGGAACACATTCAGTGCAGTGGGAGCTGCAGGTTGAGCTCTGGCTGCTGGGAAATGTGGCAGCTCCAGTCAAGAGGCCATGAACGGGCACAGAACCTTTGCACGACAAAAAAAACCAAAAAGCTCTCCATCCTGATATTTTGGGAAGAGGTATTAACAAGACAAGTCCAGTTTAGGGCATGGTTTACTTTAATAGACCATAAAAAAGATAAAAATAAAACTCAAAGTTCAGTTTTGCTTAATTTTCTTTTCTTCTGTTGTCCCCAGCTGCCCTCAAAAGCCAGTATCTAGAAATTAAAGTGTCTTATTCTGGAATAGGGAATAAGGTTCTTTGTAGAGAGACAGAGTGGAAGACTCTGGCACTTTATTAACTGAGGTGGTACTTTTTTTTAAGGCTAAATTAAATAATTTCAGTGTGCATTTTAATGAGGGAAGGGAAGGGAAGGGAAGGGAAGGGAAGGGAAGGGAAGGGAAGGGAAGGGAAGGGAAGGGAAGGGAAGGGAAGGGAAGGGAAGGGAAGGGAAGGAAGGGGAAGGGAAGGAAAGGGAAGGGAAGGGAAGGGAAGGGAAGGGAAGGGAAGGGAAGGGAAGGGAAGGGAAGGGAAGGGAAGGGAAGGGAAGGTGCTAAGCAGGTAAAGAAAAAATAATGAGGTAGGAAAGAAGGTGAGGAAAACAGGAAGGATTAAAAAAGCCAAAGTCAGAAGGAGAATAAATAAGTGGTACTGTGGAATGACAACTTTAAATCTTATTCATTGTAGTTTTGGTTACTTAAAGTCCCAGTTTTACACAGTGCATTGTATCCTGTCTTGCAAACACAAGCAGAAAAGGTGGCTCTGCTGTATTTAAAAGCATTCAAATTCAAAATGGCTGTGATGAGAAAAATTAAAAAGTGATCTAAAAAACTATCTCTTGACTGCAAGTTTGCTTTCTAAAATTTAGTTTTGTGGGGCAGCCAAAAGTTACAAGCATAAATAGTATTCAGTATTTAGTGACTTCTTCCAGCAATGAAAATAATACTTCTATGATGTATCAGAAGACCTTTTATGGAAAGCTAATGCATTATATATGTTTGAGTCTTTTAGCCATTAAATGTGCCATTTGACAACATAAATGCTTTGCTTCTGAGACCCACAGAAATGTCTTTTCAAAAGGAGAGTAAAGCTGTAGATTAAATGTTTTTATTAGAGATTAGGGTATTGTAAAATTAAGTGCTATAACTACATTGGCAACTTGAGTTTAAAAGGCACAGTAAAACTCTCAGCCTGCACTAATTGCAGGCCCTGTTTTTTGTCCTGTTCTACCCTATCTTATCTTCTAAGAATATAAATTAAAAGAATTAGCAATTGTACTGTGCTGGCAGTGTACAATATTATTTTGAGCAGAGTACAAAAGGATACAAAAATAACAGTATGCAACCCTTGGTATCTAAGAAATGCTGTGTAAATTATAATTCTTGTGGACTCTTGGAGTGGAGATAAACAAGATATACAGATTTTTCTCTCTATACAAGCAGGAGACAAAACTCAAATCCAGTGGTTTAAAGCTTCAGGCTTTCAGGAAGGGCAAGACAAGATTTAATGCAAGTGTTCAGTGGGCAGAGCTGTGTCCCTCTGGCTGTGTTGGGAGCACCCCTCCCTTGAGGAATACTTGAATTAGTGTTCAGGCCTCTCAGCTCTTGTACCACACACAAGGCTTGCTGTTTTGTTTAAGTGGTGGCAAAACTGAAGCACTAAAACCATAATCCTACACTACCCAGTGTGCCCATTACCTTAAGCCAAGAACCCAGGAGAGGTCTGCCTTTCAACTAAACCTTGATTTCTTTTTATTTCCCAGGGACACATTTTGTCCTTGATGACAACTGCTTTGATCTTAGAGGGGCTAAAGGAGCTGCTGTTTTGTTAAAGAAAAAAACCCAAAGCAACAAACAAAACTCAACTCAACAACATAGTCAGACAGAAATGCTCTTTTTGATATTTGCTGGTTGTTGTTTGACTTACTTAGTAAACTCTCCAGGAAAAAAAGGTGTATGTATTGTGCTCTATACTGTGTATGAATGCTGGATATACAGAAATGTTGGCATATGGGTAAGGGACCAATATTTTTAAAAAGAAACATTCTCCAGTGCAGAGGAGCCTGTAACCACTTCGTACTTGAACACAAAACTCTGAGTGCTCAGCACAGCATAAAACATCCCTGAGTGGTTTGCTGAGCTTAACATTGAAACTGAGCTCTCACAGCACTGAATCAGATTTACACAAAACCAGCCCCTTGCTTTCAACAAGAATGGTTGCTGCAACCCCATATCACACAGCAGAAGCAACTGAGCAGCTGAGGTTTCTGAGAGTCCCATTTTCCATTCACGGCACTTCTAACACAATTGAACTATTTTTATATTTTGATAGATGAATATGATAGAAAGATTAACCATGAAATTCAGAATTAAGCAGGTAGAGGCACCAAACATTGTGTTTGTTCATGGCACACAGAAAAAAATACACAGAAGAGCCCACACACAGCAGAAAGAGCAATAAATTATATGATGTTGGGTCTCTCAGTTTAATGGTGATAGGACATCCTCCAGCTGTCCTGAAAAATAGGAATAGGGGAGTTTATGAAATGGTGAGTGTACAATAGTGAATGTGCCACTGACACTGCTGTTTGTTTCCTCTGCCCAGAGAGCACCACAGCGTGCTTCTGCACAGGCTGACAATGCAAATAACTTGATCTCTGTTTCCAGCCATGAGCACTGTGTTCTCCACACAGATTTCATGCACTGGCAGAGCCTGTATTATCTTTTTTTTGGTAACAAATGAACACTGATAGCCACAGTGCATGTGCCTCATAACTTCAATGCATGTTTTCAGAATAGCACCCAAGAGTGTCCTATTCACTGCCCCATATGGGGAAGCACGAAGATTCTCAATTCTTATCTAGAGTAAAATTGAGGCTCTGTTGTTTTCCATGCAGTTCCTTTCAAGGACGAGCAAGAAAAATGCTTACTTGACACAAAAACAGCGCATCCTACCTAAATTACCTCCATTATTATTCACTTTATTAATAAAATGGCATTTTTGCAGTTACTTCAGTTTTTTTTCCAGTGAATATTATGCAATTATTACAATTTGCCACTGAGAAGAGACTATATGATGATTAAGTAGGCTCAGTGGATAGGAAATGAAGGTGTCTGATAGCAGATGCTGGGGGTTTGCTAGTTATCTCAGAATAAAGTAAAAGAGGGAAAAAAAAACATTACATAGATCAGAAAGGTTCTTGAATTAAAAACAGGTAGGAAAAAGAGAAATTATAGCAACACTTTTTGTTGGAAATGGGTACGACTCAGCAGAAAACTAATGGGAAATTAATAAACAAATGTTTCTGAGAAAGAAAAACTCTGATTTTGCCCTGGGCAAGTCCATTTTGTCTTTATAAACAGCACCCAAAAGATGTGAGTCATGCATAGTAGTCTAGTTAAGACATATCTAAATCCAGGCATCTAAAATTTGGTCACATCAGAGTCTGAATGAAGATTAATTTTGAGGCTTTCAGTGGCTCCACTTGATCTAGGGTAGTAAGGAACTGTCAGACAACAGCTCTGCTGTGTCAAATTTACTTGGGAGGGAGGAACAGACCTGGGCCTTTCTTGGGTGGTTGGCCATTCTTTACCTTAAATATGCCCATTGAATAGAAATTCCAAAATTAGGTCTCCAGCATGGAAGGAGAATTGATGGGAAAGGGAATTGTGCATTCTTATTTACTGTCATTAATTGTGAAAAAGGGATGCCACAGCCTGGTATTAGAAACAATCTCAAGATGGTTTTTTTGAGTCATGAGTAGAAAAAAATAATAAAATTAATTAAATTTATTTCACTTGGGGTGTCTTGCTCTCTGCTGTGTCCTCCCAGGTATCTCAACAAATAATTTAATTATGGTCTTTCTGTGAGCTATGGAGCAGCAGCCCAAAAACAACTTCAGTGAAGTTCAAAGGACCAATTAGGTCTTTTTCTCCATCAGACTTTGTTTTCTTTCAGAGACTGTTTTTAGAGAGAGAAACAAAGTTGCCATACTGTAAATCACTGCTGTCAGCTCCCCCTCTCCCCCCTCCCCAGCCCCAAAATGCTTAATTAGATTTTTAGATAACAGAGCTCAGAGAACTCCCTCAGCACAGTCAGCACTGATTTAAGGGAACGTTCTCTGTGTTGCATCAGTCGTGGTCTTTATTTTGGAGTGGTGCTAATGATGGAAACCAAGCTGCTAGCAAGCAGCTGAAGAACACAAAAACTGTCTTTTAGAAGAGAAAACAAACTTCCATCTGCTTTCAGATGATCACTGAGCTCTCCCTAAAGGCAGAATGGCAAGTGAAGTGTCCCCAGATGGCCTCTGCATGAGCAATGGCAGAGGAAATCAACCTCTCCAGGCTGTCAGAGGAATGACCTACAGTTTTCCATTTACAGGGCTGAGCTGTATTAGTGGCAGACAATATAATCCAGGGCCAAGGAGACAGGTAAAAAGTGTGTCTGTCAGGGTTTTTGGGAGGCTGTGTGGCTTGAATAACAGAGCACAGGTTTTATATTGTTTCACAATGATAAGAGCTTGTCACAAAATTTTTTGTAGCACAATATCTTCCCATTACTCCCCACTCTGGCATGCAATGCTTTCTGCAGAGTGGGCTACGCTGAAATTGTCGGTGTGAGGAGTAACTCACCCTGTGTTCCTTCTGACACTGCTCTACCAATCTGTCCCAGCACCACAACTCTCTGGGGGCTCTTAAACATTCCCTTAAAGCCATCAACAAAAGCCAGTGGAGAGACAGAAAGGCTGGATTGAAAGCAAGTGAAACATCTGTCAGACGAGGTATGTGCTGCACAAGTGATGCTGTGATGATTTAGTTATGGATTTCCAGGAAGGTGATAAACCTCAGGTTCCAGCTAACACAAAACAGGAATCTTTTGCCAGTTTCGTGTCATGCACGATGCTTTTACCCAGGCTTTTTTATTGCCTGCTAATTAATCATGTTTTGCCTGCACAAAACTAAAAGAGTAATATCAGAAATATTTTGCATATACAATAATAAACTCCAGAGACAGCTCTGATCTCTTCAGCTTTCTCTATCTTTAGCTGTTTTCCTGAAGTGGTGATCTGTATTCTAAGTCAGACCAACCATTAATTCTCTCACAGAAAATATGGATCAGGCCTTTCAAGGAGCAGATGAAACAAGCTGATTGTTGCCAGCCTTGATAAATTTTGCTTAATTGGACCTGGCAAACGCACAACAAACACTGTGCTGTGGACTTAATATAGCACCTACTCTTCTGGAACTTTGTGGAGCAGTTGGCATGGCATACAAAAAGTTCTGCTCTCTACATTTAAAGTGCTGCAGTAATTTATTCAAGAGATTCAAAAAGAAATTCAGTGTTGGGGGTTTTTGGGCTTTTTTTCTGGGCAAAAAAAAAAAAGGAAAAAGAAACCTAAACAATGGAACCAAAACCTAAAACTCCAACTAAGTTTCTTTTTACCCCTTTCAGCCTGTTAATAGAGGATGTGGGGACAATCTGTTCTGGAGGAATGACCCTGCATATAACCTCAATTATTAGAGACCAGCAGAGCCTTTTGGGCCTGCAGTTTTGCAAGAACTCTTAATACTCAGATGTAGATGATGTTATCATAAAGTTAGAGCAGTGAAGTCTTGGCTGAGCAAGAGCAGGTTGCTGTTCTCCTGATCTGCACCCACCCAGCAGGACACAACCTCTGCCTCACAATCAACCACTCCAAACAGACCAAATGACATGACTGTTGGTGATGAGCACCCCATAAGCATTTGACCTGATGTCAAACCAGGAATCAGTGCCCAGATTTCTGCAGTTCTCAGAGCACTGTGCTCACCCAGAGCCCACCCACTGTTTGCAGCACAGCAGAGACCACTGACAGCCCCGTGGGGCAGCCCTGCTGGCCAGCACCTTTGATACCATGGCAATCCATGGTGGCCACCAGCATTCCCAAAGCCTGCTGTTCCCTGCCCTTGGGAGAGCAGATCCTTCTGTCCAGGAGCTGCTTTCATCCATGTCTGGGCACTAGTGAGTGTGTGAGGTGCTGCTGGGGATGGCTACTGGCTAATGGCTACTGGCTAATGGGAAATGGCTAATGGCTATTGGCTAATGGCTACTGGCTAATGGCTATTGGCTACTGGCTAATGGGAAATGGCTACTGGCTAATGGGAAATGGCTACTGGTTAATGGCTAATGGCTACTGGTTAATGGCTACTGGCTAAGGGCTAATGGCTAATGGCTACTGGCTAATGGGAAATGGCTACTGGTTAATGGCTAATGGCTACTGACTACTGGCTAATGGCTAATGACTACTGACTACTGGTTAATGACTACTGACTACTGGCTAATGGCTAATGGCTAATGGATACTGGCTACTGGCTACTGGCTACTAGTTAATGGCTAATGGGTACTGGTTAATGGCTAATGGCTACTGGCTACTAGTTAATGGCTACTGGTTAATGGTTAATGATTGGCTACTTTTGCTTTAGCTCCTCATACCCTCAGGTGTAAAGGTCTTGCATGTTTTGGGTTATTTGGCTTTCCAAGTTTTAGTCTCACTGAGTTTTCCTTTCGACTCTGCTTCCCAATAATGTCCTGCTTCTGTAAATCACTTTAACCCAGTGCTTGCAAATGGAGATTCACAAGCGCTCCTTACCAAGAATGCAAACTATATAATTCATATTCAGGAAGGGCTGAAATGGGGGTTTGTGTTTTCTTTCATATTATTTTCAGTCATTTTCCTGTGAACCTGGCCATTGTTCTTGCCAGCCAGTGCTTGTCAGAGAGGTTACAGCAGTGTGCAAAAATCTGGCTACCACTTCATTGGATGCAGATAGCTGGATTAGCAAATGTGGGATCTGCAGCACAATGAGCACCTTTGTTTGGGGCTTTTGCAAAGTCTGGAAGCGCTGGCACTGTGCCTAGTTCAATGTAGCTATTAGAGTCTTTTCATTGACTTTAATTGGAGCTGGATTAGGGCCTAATCATTAAAAAAAAATCTTCACCCTGCAGCGAGCAATGGTCACATTTGACCTCAAAATTTCAGTAAGAGGCATTGGTAGGGGAAAACTAGAACATAAAAGATGGCAAAATAATATTTTCCTTTCAAAGGAGGAATGATAGATAACTATATGTAATACAGTGACCATATGCCTCAAATTTCTCTTGAACTCCCCAAATTTTTTTCCACATAAGCTCTGTCCAATTTTGATTTTTGGCAGCTGCCAGAGCACAGTGGAAGAGGAGGCTGCTTGTCTGCCTTTAGCTGGTGTGGGATTTGCTGTTGGCAAGCACAGATGACAAACACTTCAGTGCTGTGACCAAATGTCTTTGCCATTGTTTTTATTAGACTGGGGGATGTTTTGCCTGATCCATGGTGAGATATTTTGACAACTCACTGCAGTATAATAAGTGAACAAAATATCAGAGAAGAATATCTTTCATGCGCATGCGTGCACATCTATATTTTAATGATGAAAAGTAGCATAAATTAGTAAGTGGGGTTTTTTAGAAAAGATTTTACAGCTCACAAAGCCAATGCTGTATCACTGGTATAGATTTACAGTGATTGTCCATCTGTGGCTCTTGCTCTTTGCCTTCAATGTATTTTTATTTTCCATGCACTCCAGATGAGAGGTGCCACGCTTCATGCCCTGTGAAAGTCCAAATGGAGAACTTGAAGGGCAGTGGAAGCACAGCTGAACTGAGACAGAAAGATTAGTAATGCAGGAAACCCCCAAATGCTGTATATAATTAATTCTTCTATAATTAATTTCTGTATCTTAAGCCTGTTTTTGTTTTTAGGAGATTAATTTTTTGATAATCCTGTTAGGGAGTTGTGTTTTGGTTTGGGTTTTGTAAAGTGTAACATATTATGAGTTATTACTTCTTGTTGCATTCAAAACATCTGCTATTGGGAGGCATGAGAAGAATAATCTGTGTTAGTTTTATCATATCAACCCATATGAGATAAGAGCTCGATGAGATATGGTAAAAAAATTCAAGTTAATTTATCAATGTCACAGAATGGGGAAGGTTGGAAGGGACCCAGAGTGGGTCCCCTGGTCCACCCTCCCTGTGAAATGAGCCTTTTTCCCACTCTGAAAAACCTAAATAATATTCTGGTAATATTTTCATTACAGGAAGTAGTTTCTTTAGCACCCACTTATCAGGTTTGTTCTCAAGCAATGAAGATCTTTATTCCTGGCACACAAAATGCTAGTTGGGTTTCTTCCTGCTTTTTCTCACCATGAGAGCATTATTACTTACATGCAGTCAAACGTGGCAGACAACTGGAGAAACTTCAACATGGGAGTAATATTGATAAGCCTGGCAAATTGTAGGTAAAACAGTTTTTTCAGTGCTATGATAGCAAGAAATGGAACTTGCTCCAAAGAAAATTTTTCTTTTCCTTTTTTTTCCTTTTGTTTTGTGTTTTTCTTCACTCCAAGGCAAATTTTCTCAAGCTAATCTTGATTCACATACTGATGGACAAATGTGTCAAAGCTGCTGGAAGCAAGTGCTGTAGGGCATGTGTTTTAAGAGACTCTTGATTCATTTATGTGCTTATAAGTTTTCTATTTTTATTCCTGGTTTGCATCCTTCACCAGCCCTGTCACACCAGCTCAGAGACTGAACTGAACTCTTCCCTTTTAATGGTTCTATCTTCTGAAATATCTGTAAAGTGTATTAGTTTGTTCTTTTTTTAAAATGCCTGCTGGGTGCATAACTACACATCCAGTTTAATTCACTAAGACTCCAGCACTTCTTCACCATCCTAAAAATTGTCTCCTCCTGGTTATACCACTTAAAACTCCTCTGCCAGTTGCATAACAGAGGCAAAATTTTGTCATCTCTGCTCCTCTACCTTCTTCAGTTCTGTTGGATTTTATACTGTTGTGTTTTAGGAGGAGTTAAAAAGGTTATAAACATGCCCTTGTGGTTTTCATACTCTTGTCTCATGTGGGTTTTTTAAATCATGTTCAATGAGCCTACCTGGATGAGAAATACTTTGCAATTCAGGCCATGTTTCAGATTTTTAAATCAGAAGTTAATGACCAAATTCCCTGTCCTTATGGGGGAAAGTAAAGCAAACTAATTGTCATATCTCTTTGAAGGATATACTGGAATATACAGGGATTATTGAACAGCTTGACCTCTTTTTGAGGTGGCAGAAATTCCTGCTGGCTTCAAGGAAAGTTGATCAAGACCCTTGCAATGAATCCTAAGCATTTAAGGCTAGAAAAGAGTGAGGGTGATGAAGAGACATTTTGGGAAAACAAAATCACAAACACGAGTCTGGAAATGGAGGAGAAGGGTTGTTTGGAGGAGAGTTAAATCACAGAAAGAAAAATTGTGGGACAAGAAAACTCGATAAACTCATGGCCATTTCTCATCCTAGAGCCCAAATGTTCCTCTTAGCTACCAAAATAGACTTGGAAAAGGAAACAAACAGTTGGGCAAATATTGTACAGTTGAGTTTCAAACCCTGCTCAGAGCTGGGCTTTTTACAGAGCTCTCAAAGCCAAGAGTAGAAAATTAAGAAAGTGAATGCCAGGAACCATCAAGCTGTGGAAGACAGGGCTGGAAAGCACAGCTGTACAGAGAATGACTTTTCAGGGAATTGGGAACTTGCAGGCTACAGAGGGTGGAAAAAAAGGAAGTGCAAGCCCACAAAAAGTATCAGAAAAAGAGAGGAACAGAAAATCAGTCCCAAGAAAGGTTATGATGAAAGGAAATTGGTTTACACAAGTGAAAATTAATTATGCCAGAAGAGAACATTGTTTTAACTGTTTTTAGCAGAAGAGAAGCAGGGTATCTACAGGACTGTCCTAGGCCTTGAAGTACTTTGAGACTCTTTTCATAAAAGCCTTAGAAATTCAGAGCTAACATTCAGTCCAAGTGAGGAGCCTGTCACACCCCTCTGTCCCTGCCTCTTGTTTTGGGCATTTCTCAATGTTAACAGTTTCTGCAGTGTCTCTGTCACCTTATTTCTTTTAACATGTTTGCCATGCAGACACTCAGGATGGCAAAGTGTTTCCTGGGATTGATGGGGCTCCAGAGCAGTGCAGTAAATGCCGGCAGGAAGCATCCCTCGTGTTTGATGCACAGCTTTGACTTTCAGCCATGCATGTGGAGGACCATACATCCTCATATAAGTGCAGTTCCTTTATGGATCATTTAGTGCTATGTTCATAAAGTCATTGCTAGACTTTTAACTTTCAAAGTTAGGGAATACAAGGAAATAAAATAAATCTGCTGTGTGTGGTTATAGGTATTCCCTTTCCCCATAGTTATACAGCTTTCTCCAAATATAAATTCTAGCCACTTGTGCACCCATCAGGACATGCATCAAGTTGATCTCTCCAAGCCCATATAATGACCACCATAGAATCAACTCCTCTGCTCCATTCACCACTCAAAATAAAATTTTGGGTTGTGGATGTAATTATTTTATGTCACGGCAGGAAATTCTTGCTTTGTTTGTTAACCACTAAATCTTTTTTATGTGAAAGTCTTTTTTCATGTCAAAATACTTTTTTCATGTGAAAATCTGCAGTATTAATCAATTTAATATAAAACTCTGAGAATATATGCTTATTTCTTCTCTGAAGATGTCTGAGCCTGTCATCTTGCTTCCAGTGCATAGGCAAAAAAAAAAATCATGTTGGCTCCAAAGAGTTAGTACCACTGCCTCTTAAAAATTTCAATAGCACAGAGAGATAGTAAAAAATACATTCAACTATATTTTCTAAGGGATGTTTTTAAACTAGTCTGTACCTTTGCATGGTTCCCACATGGCCTAGTGAGCTATGTGAATAACCCAAAATCAGTGTGTGCAAACAGGACAGGTGTCAGCAAAGTGAAGGAAACTGCCATGTCAGAGTACAGAAAATAACACCTTGGATCATGGGACCTATTTTGCTTTTCTCCTGAAGCCATTGATTTGCTTTTCTCTGTTACAGCCATTATGGCCATCTCTGAGCCCTCTGCAATCCTCCTTTATGCTTCTGGAATTTTGTTCTAGCACGAGGCCAGGAGCCCTGTGCTGCACTGCTGCTGTCATGAGAGGGAAAATGAGGTGAGGACAAAGTACAAAACTGAGATGAGGGACAAGTACAAGCTGAGATGAGGGACAAGAACAAAACTGAGATGAAGGACAAGGTACAAACTGAGATGAGGGGAAAGAACAAAACTGAGATGAGGGACAAGTACAAACTGAGATGAGGGGAAAGTACAAACTGATGAGGGACAAGTACAAACTGAGATGAGGGACAAGTACAAACTGAGATGAGGGACAAGTACAAGCTGAGATGAGGGGAAAGTACAAACTGAGATGAGGGGAAGGTACAAACTGAGATGAAGGACAAGTACAAGCTGAGATGAGGGACAAGCACAAAACTGAGATGAGGGACAAGTGAGATGAGGGGAAGGTACAAATTGAGATGAGGGACAAGTACAAACTGAGATGAGGGGAAGGTACAAACTGAGATGAGGGCCAGCCTGGGGCACTGGGGAGCCTGGTGCTGCCTACAGGGGACACCTCCAGCCCTGCCCATGATGCTCCCCCAGCTTTCTTCAGCATCAGGAGGAAACAGGCTGGATGTGCTTCCATGGCACCAAGACCTTCAAAGCCCTGCTCTTCCTCCAGGTGACAATTTGACTTCCCCTGCTGTCCAGCTGAGCAACAGAATCACTAAGTCTTGCTGCCTAATATGTGACTTTTGGCAGCTCCTCCTGGCAGTGAGTTTTTTTCAGTGACCGTATCCAGGTGTCAGCTCTTTAAATGGTTCTTATGCACCCTTTTTAGTGTTTTTGTTCAGTCCCACTGCTGACAGCCTCAGTGCTGAAGGAAGCCCAGCACAAGGACTGCAGGGTTGTTGTGGTAGCACTTTGTCTCCCTGGATGTCCTCCTGCCTTCAGTCCTGTAGGATGGAGGGGGTGTGCTCTGAACTTCTGAGGTCAAACTCATAAATTCTTCAGGAGCACAAAAGGGCAGGAAAGGTTCAGGGCTGTCAGAGGGCAGTTACTGACACACACCACACACCACCTACAGCCCTTATAAGAGATGCTTCTCCTACACCTGATTTTTGTCACAGTCAAAGTTAGACCGTATTTATTTTGACAGTCTAATTGCAAAATGTAGATTAAATGCTGAGAAATCAGTGAATAGAACAGCAAGTGTGCAATGTGGTTGTTGCCTTCAAACCATTATTTAGCTGCCCAGAAATGTTACAGTGCATCTTTTCCCTCATCACACCAGTTTTACTCCAGTCTGGTCTCTAGTTCTCTGCTAGCTGTCAATAACAAGTAATTTTCCTTTTCCTCTGCCCATCACTGCTGCCACACTGAATTTTTGGTGGCTGTGATGTTGGAACTGCAGAGGTGGGAGGTCATGTCAGGGAAGAACAAGCAGTGGTTCTACAAACCTCAGGTGAGGCTGAGACAAACTCTATAGAAAATACTGATTTTTTCCCTTTTCCTTTCCAAAATTCTCAGGTTGTGGGGGTGTAAATGCATGGAGTGGTGCTATTGAGAATCACGTTGGAATAATTCGATTCAGCATGTGTTTAAGTAAGTTTTTATGGCTAAAAAGAAGAGCCTTATATCTTTAAATGAGTCTATTCTATATTTGTTGCAGAAATCCTCCAAAGGCAAGGAAACAAGGAGCTGGATAACTGCAGGTGCTATTGTCAGATCCCACTGGGAATAGATCAGGTGTCCCCCATAAAGAATTAAAAAGGCATTCAGGAAGGGGTTTTTTCCTTTCTTTTCAGAAGATTCTGCAACTGGGGAGCTAAATGCAAGGAATTTGTCAGTGCAGGATAAACTGGTGTGAATCACACAGCTGAGCCAAGGACAAGCAGGGGCAAGGCAATGAACAAAATTGCTGGTTGGTTTTGCAGCACCTGGTTGGTGTTTTTAACATTTTGTACCCCATTTCAAGTGCTGATCTGGTGCAATTTTTTGCTTTGCTGTGTGCAAAGTAAAAAAAAATATTAAGCTTCTGCACTCTGGTCTCATATAAGTCATTTAAATACATCAGTGCTATCTGTCTAGCTGTAAGCTATAGGTAACATTATCCTTTTGACAGTAAATGTTGTGACAGAATGAGTCCTTGACTGATGTTCTGATTGCAGGCCACATCAGGAATAATAAATGTACACGACACTTTTGCAGGCATCTTCTCACAAGTGCTCAGATATCTCCAAGTGCTCTGATTCTTCCCATGGTTTGCACAGTTGGTTTCTTGGGGTTTGGAAAAGTAAAAATGCCAGTTGGAAAATGTGTATGGATGATTTTCTGAAACAGAATAAGGTTTTGAAAACCAGTGCTAAGTTCTGCTCGTGAATTCTGCTCGTTGCAATATTTCACAAAACACAGAATTACCAACCAGGGTTTGGGCAGAGAAAACTCTAACTGAAAATTGTAACTTCTGTATATCAAATTTATTAAACTCTGTTTAATCCTATTCCCTTTTTTTTCTACCTGATTTATGCCTGTTTTATGAAAAAAAATATATTTCCCAGTAACTCAGGATTCCATTTTCTAATAGCTTTAGCCTGAAAATATAATGGCAGAATCTATATATTTCTTGGTTTTACTCTCACATTCCACCACAGGCTAGAAAATGCTTTAACAAATGAGAGATTTGATTGATTACACAATAGAGATTAAACCACAAAGAAACAGCAAGAGGATAAAGCTTCTTGCTGATCAAGCTGATGGACCTTTAAACTTTTGCCTCAATCCACAAAGCCAACAGTTAATTGGAATGGTACAGTTCACTTCTATAAATCTCCCATACACACTGTGTGTTTTATCACAAATCACAGAGATAATTTGGAATTGTATCATTCCCTGTAAAATAAAACACCCTTGTGGTCTCTGCAGGAAAGGCTCTGCAATGCTGTGCAGGGGAGTGAGCAGCTTCAGCAGGGATTTCAGACAGACAGGCTGCAATTGCTGAAGTTTCACCTACAACACATCACCTGTGCTTTTATTAAAGTAGCCTGTGAATCCTCTTGGAGGAACAAACAAACAGCTTCCTCTTCATCCTGAAAGCATGGTTAGGGATGTGGAGGTGGCAGCCTTGGCAAGAAGCAGAGATTATTTTTATTGGGAACTTCCAACATATCCTGGCAAAGGGCTGACTAAGGATGCTATTTAATGGTTCAACACTAATTCACAGAATAAAAATGCTGTGCTGCTGTGGCTTCTGCAGGTGTGGGGATCCAATACTCAGAAGGTCCTCAGAAGGAATGAGTTATAATGAAAAGAGCAGGATTCAAGGATTATTCCTGGAGACAGAAAGATGAGCCACCATAAAGCACACCCAGTAAAGAGCTGGAAGCAGAAGGAGTCTGGCTCACAGATGCTTTGGAGCAGGTTTTGTAAATCCTAGTTTCTATAGCCTGTACCTTATCCTTATCTTTATTCCTAATACCATTTCAGAGAACATGATCCTCTCTTACAGCAAAATATAAGACAAAATCTGCCAGCAATGGCTTCCTCCATAATCTCATTGTTTATCTGGTGTTTAACACTAAACACAGCTTTTAGGTGCTGCAGTCCTAATCCTAACACCAGCTTTGACCCTTGTCATGCTTCACACCCCTTCTTTGCTGTATATTCCATTTTGCTGTGATGGTCAGGCCCCTATAGCCACCCATTCCATATAACT
Source organism: Eopsaltria australis (assembly GCA_034509425.1). Classification (NCBI taxonomy): domain Eukaryota; kingdom Metazoa; phylum Chordata; class Aves; order Passeriformes; family Petroicidae; genus Eopsaltria; species Eopsaltria australis. The sequence goes on from JAVTVJ010000194.1 coordinate 1,824,984, forward strand.
AATGATAATAATTATTATTCCATATAACTAAGGGGGAAAGCCCCTTGCTTTTACTTGCACCAGTTCTCACACTTGCCTTGCCTTCTTTAAACCCTGCACCACTGCAGGGACTCCTCTGTAACTCTGCAGGGCTCTGTTAGTTGTGGAGTGAAAATTACTCACTGTGGTATGAATAAAACTGGAAGTAGAGGTAAGTTCAGGAAATTTATAGACTGAGCATTTGTGATCTCTTCTGAATGTAACTAAGCTAAATATCTCTTTCAGTAAGGAAACTGCAATTTCTTGTTGCCAGGAAGTCTTTTTCGAAGTTAATTCTGATGGAGTTCATGTTGGTTTATGTTGGAATGTTAGCACAAAGCTGAGTCAATCCTGTTAGTCAGCTGTATCTGAAATAGAGTTTAAAACTGGGCCAGTTACATGCTAAAGAAAATAGAGCCAGATTCCAATAGGTCTGCCTTTCTGAGGAGTAAAGCTGATGGTTCCTACCTGATGATATCCTACATTTACAAATGTGCAATATCAAAGCAATTGAAACATGATGATTATTATTATTATTATTATTCCCAAGTGACAAGTGGAAATACTTGAATCAGAAAGTAACTATAGAGCTGTTGTAGGCACCTTAACCACTAATCTCCAGTTATTTAAGTTTCTGTGTCTACTGGAGATGAATCCTGAGGAAGACATGGAACCTCCAGATGCAATTTCTTTCACCTCTTACACAATTTCAAGTTCAATATAGAAAGGCATAGAAAGGGCAAAGGGCTGACACAGGAACAGATCCTTCTGTGAATGATTGGAGGCTGGATCCTGACAGAGGGCACTGAACCTTCCAGGTGGGACTGAGTTGTTTCCTCCTGACTAATATTATATGGCAATGTCACCTCATTCTTTCTGGTGAACGAAGATGATGGCAGTTAAAATTCAGAATTGCTGTGGCCCTCACTGAGCTGGCTGGTAGAAGCCTGACCTAGTCTTGTGTCAGTTCTACCAGCCTATTTTAAAAAAAAATTAAAATTACTAATGCCTGTCCCCAACATTCTTTGAAGGACATGTTTGCATTTAAGTCATTTCTATTGTACTCAGAGAGTAACTTGGCTTGTGTGTGGTTAACATGACTCATTTAATCCAAAAATAGGATTTGCACACACGTTTTGCAAATCTGCTAACAGCCTACATTAGTTCTGCACTCAGCTGTGTTTGCAGCAATGCCTGCTGGGTGCATATCCCAGCCTTTGGAAATCCAGTTTGGTCTTTCCTATTTTCCACTTGTTCATATCTCATCTTTTTTCTGTTCAGCTGATTAAAGGGATGTGTTCAGTCACAGACTTCAGCTTTTGTAACAAGGGAAAGGTCACTGTTCCTGGATTTTTCTCTTATATACCAATTTTTCTTCTGCAACACCTTTATATCGTGACAGGAAAATTAAATTTAAGAATATCTACAAAAGTCAGGTCCCTTGGTGTACTAGAAAAATAGGATTTAGTAGTCCAAAAGCTTCTTTGCAAAGCTGTGGGTAAATGAACCTGTGATAAATCAGTTCAGGTACAACAAGTCATGCAAAATACAACACTTGGAAGGCCAAAAACCCAGCTGCATTCATATATATTGTATAATCCTTAAATGAAATGCAGAAGCAGTCCCAAAAGGGTGTATTTTGAAATTGGTATAGTTTTGATACCCTTATGTCATTTTGGAAGATACAACTGATTCAAACCCAGTAGTCATGAATTATAGTATATAAAATAACATATGAAACAAAAAATGTTAAGCTGTTGGTCACTTAAAATGTCATCTGGGTTTTCCTAGATGGGGAGATCTTGTTTTCTGATCAATAGAGAAGTCATGGCTTTTATTTTACATTATTCTTTTTTTTAAATATATAAAAAAATAAAAGCTTTTCTTGCACTGTTTAATTTGTAGAGCTCCATTGTCACAGCAACAAGCTCTGTTCTGTTTCCACACAAAAGCTGCACACTTGGGATCAGACATGCACAGATCAGGGAAGAGGCAGGCAGTTCTTGCTGTGCCATAAAACACGAAGAGCCTTTGGCACACATGGAGAACTTGAGCCCTGATCCATTATTGGAAACCATTAGCATAAATACTCTGCCAGGTCATTGACATCTGCATTATCAAATCCCCCTATGGGATTAGATATCCAGCACTTAGATCATGCTATTAGCCCATGGGATGGTAATGAAATAATCAGCAAAAACACACACACACGCCCGAGAACTCCTGAGCTAACACAGAGCTGGAATAAAATTCAAACTGCACTCAGCTCCTTGTAGTTTGGGAGGTGCTGCACAGAGGATTGCTTTAATGTTCTAAGCACAAAGCTTTGACTCACGTTCAGACTGATCCAGAGATTTGTGTGTAGGTAGAGCTGGTCCTGCTCAGCCCATAATGCTCTTTAAGGAGCTAAATCATGCACAGGAGCTGTATCGCAGCCACCAGGAAACAGCTTCCCTAATTGCAGGCTCTCACATTTGTAGACTGGATTACCTCTCATCTGGGAATGATTTTTGTGTGTTTCTTAGTAAGAGGGGTTCAAAGCCACCCAGTTAATTTTTTGCAGTTAAATATACCCTTCCAAAGAGGAAAGAAAGGTGCAGGAGGCCAGAATCTCCACTGATATCAAAGAAATAATTCTAGTCAAAAAATCAGAGTTGGGAGTTAATTTCTCTTGGGAGAGAAGGATTTCAGGGATGGTTGAGACATCTTTCATTTTCATCTTAAAATTCTCAAGCACTTTTAACCCATCATCAGAAGACCATCAGTATTATTTGGATATGGTAGGAATTGTAACTTTTTCCGGGTGTGGGGAGTTAATCATGACTCCTGCAGGCTGTTAGTGTATATAGGCTCAATATTGTACAACTGCAACACCCAGACATTGGGGAGAGGTGTCCTGGGTATGAATTTCTTGTTCTTGCAGCCAGGCAAAAATAAAGCCAGCCATAAACTGAGCAGCACATATATCTTCCTTTGAAATGATGTTTTGCTAAAACAATTTACATTCTTTGGTCTGATATGTTCTATTGACCTGATCTGTCCCAGAATGTGTCTGGGAATTAACTGGGCTGGGCATTTTAGCAGCATTAATCTTAACCTAAGTGTCCTGATTTTACAACTTAACAACTGTGGAGCAGGAGATAAGCTCTACAACTGCTTTTATCCTACTAATTCAGGCCAGTTTTAATAATAAGGTACGTGAGATTTACGGTAAGACCATGGAGGTAGATTTAAGTTTAAAATCCAGGAAAACTAGATTTTATTTGCTTTAGATTCAAGGCAGAGAATGCTAGAATTCTTTAGTTTACTTAGCACTGAGCTACTTCACAAATAACACCATCAATTTTACCCTACAACTTCAATTACCAAAGGCTTTAGACACCTGAGTAAAGTAATAAATTTCCATGCAGGTAAATATATTCACCACTCCTTTAAAACAGAGAAATCAAACGTCTTAAAGAAAATAAAAATCCAAGATCCTCCATGGGTAAAATGTGTGGCTCATACATATTGTGAGAAATATAAACAGCACAAGGAAAATTAACAAACTCATCATTCTTACCCAGGAATAAGAATGCAACCATCAACAGCATCTTACAGTTTTCAGCATTTATGATGTTTATAGAATACCTTTCCCTCTGCCATTTCAAAGCATTCTCTTTAGATTAAGCTTCACAGAAGCCTCGTGCAATGATCTTACCCTGATACAGGTGATGGGAATGCAAAGGTAACAGGAATTGACACCTGAAGAGTGAGTGTCACACTCAAACAGCTCCTAACCTGTACACATGCTCACTTCTGGAAGTGTCCATTCAACCTTGGGGTTTTGTGAACTTTGCTCTGAATTGTTTTAAATATATTCTCTTTTTGAAAAAGAGCCATGATCACTACTGCCAACTCCAGTAGGCAGCAGGGTGTCTCCTCACACCTACATTAGCACACCTTTAAATATCCAGGGAAAGGCAGCAGTGTGTCTCCTCACACCTACATTAGCACACCTTTAAGTATCCAGGGAAATGGCTTTCTGCCTGGCAAGATATGTCAGATAGTTGAGTAAATTCTTCATTCATGCTTGTTTGGCATGTGCCACACTTTGGGACACAATAATTTGGAGTCTTTGATGTCTGTACGGAGATGTCACCACCACAAGCCCAATATGAGAGTCTTGTTCTGTACATTTTCTCCCGGAACATTCCTGGGGAGGTGGAGATGCTCAGCATATGGAAGGCACAGCTTTCTGCATCACCCCCTGAAGAATGAGCATGCTCCTGCCATCCCCCGTGGCATCCAAAATTTCCTTGGAAACGTCTCCTGAAGTTACTCTGAAGATTTGCCTAAAATGACCCCGTTCTGTTTGTGAGATCACAGCTCACAAATAAACAAGCTGCAGCAGCTTTAGGCATTGATCTTATTACTCCAATACTTTATAAGCAGGCACTATATAATTACTCTTGAAATGCTGGCCCAAAGTGTTCTTATTATTGATACCTCCTGGAATGCTGGAAGTAAATATAAAAATATGGCAGAAAAATATTAGAGAGTACAGAGCACAACTTCACTGACAAATTTGCTGATGTTTTCTGTCCTTTGCTCCTCTAATTAGCAACTCATGACATCACCTGACTTTAACCATTTTGCCTGACATTTTCTGCACTCCTTGCCACAGGCAGAAGTTGCTGTGGCTCAATTTCCCTTTGAAAATAGGAAGCCATAAAAGCCATTTAACTCACAAAAGTGGTAGGAAGCAGTTTAATTAATATTGGTTAGGCACTTTGATATTGCAATGTAGGTAAAAAAGTCCATTTGGGAGTGAAAAAATTTTGTTTTCAGAACGTGGTTTGAATCTATGCGAGGCCTGGGGCTGTGCACTGAACCAAATGCTGAAAAATCCTTAGGCAGCAAGCACCATCCATTCTGTGCATGACTGAGTCTGGAGTCTGGAGAAGAAATTAATATGTGATCATGTAATTAGACTGTAGAATAATTAATATACACAAGGGAAGGATAACTTCAAATACAGGTAAGAGTAATTTGGTTTTTTTTTCTGTAGTTAATTTTGCAGCCTTTATTTTCTTTCACTCTAGCTTTTCTCTGTGTGATATATGGTATGAAGGAGAGGAAATGCAGGACTAATAGCTGACTATTATTAAATGTTAATGTGAAATCTGCAACAAAGAATGTGATTGCCCATATGTTATTCTACAAGTTTGGCTTTGCTTGGTCTTTCAAGTAAAGGAAACTTCACAGTAATTTAACAACAACAAAAAAAATTCTGAATCTTTCACCTTATCTGCCTGGCTTGTAACTCTCCTAAGTATATGCTTGAACTTTGAAATTTCTAACACTGTGTGCAGTCATGAATTATTTCTAGTTCACCAGGAAGGACACGTCTCTATTGCAAACACAGCAGTGTGAGGGGATTGCCTTACAACATTGCTACACCTCAGCTTGGTTTCTGCAGAATTAAGATCTGTAGAGGGCTAGGAATTAATTGTGTTGAGACTGGACTAGTGGATAAACTTTTAGATTTGTTATTAGTTTTATTATAAATACAGAGATTGGTGATTACAGCTGCTCTACTTTTTCTTGGTCACCTTTTTATCTTCTTACAGGACTGGAAATAGGACTCTACTGAAGCTGTAATTTCAGCTCCCAGTCCTGGTTAGCCCAGCTCAGAAAAAGAACATTTTGTGGTTTACTTTTCATTAAAGACATCAACAGAACTCTTAGGAATCAACAGTAATTCTCTCATTGAATTCAGTTACACAAATGGGTTCTAGATTGGAAAATTCAGCAGATATCCACCAGTAACAGAGGAAGCAATCAGACCACTGAGGCAGACAACTTTGAGGCTCCTATTTCTATTCCTCTATAGTCAAAAGTAAGCACTATGGTAATTAATATTCCTGGCTGAGAAAGCATTTATTTAGTAGCCTCAAAACTGATGAAAGTAATAGAAGGTATAATTTAAAATCTAGAATATACTATTACAAGAAGAGCAAGAAATAGCCTTAATGATTTTGAAGGGATTTGCTTTCAAACAAGGGAAAACTTTGACAAATTCAAAGAATTTTTTTTTAATTCCCGTTCTTTGTTCAGTAAATTCAGAAACATGTTTTTGAATCTGACTTAAGCTTTAACTATGTAGAATTCAAGGTATATTACTCATCACAAAGTTAAATAATTGCCATACTGTCGTTTGGTAATGCTTTACAGTTTGAGTTGAGAAAACAAAGCAGATTTACTTCTTTGTCTAATTCCATGTTTTTCACAATGCAAATTGTAAATGGCTGGCTACCTCTTTTTCCTGAAGTCAGTCATTTCACAGCAGTGTGTTTAACTATTTATTCTGAGTAGGTTTTAATGTTTGAGCCATTGGTTTTACTGAACACAAACTAAAGCTAGAATGATCCTCCATCTTCTCATCCCCAATTTTGCATGAGCTCCCTGAACTACAAACTAAAGAATTGCTGTAACATGCCAAAAAGTGAAGCCATTCTGTAAGGATTAAGGTCAGGAAAGTATATGTGCTTGTGATAGAAATGTTTATGTTCTTAGTGTCTTTGTGCCTCATGATCCTCATCATTTGCCTCATTTGCAGATCTTTGCACTTGTGTTTTGTTGCAGACTCCAATGTCAAATTAAATAACACCTACAGGATCCTCAAACATAGAAATAATCATTGGGAAAATACAACTGATAAGAAAATCTCATGAAAAACTAGATTAATATTGAGGGAAGAAGCATTGGGGCATCTGCCAAGCTGCCATAGTGCTGTAAAATCAGCATTTTGCAATGCCAAGCAAAGCAACCAGCCAAGTTTCCCTCTGAATGTAATGCAAGCTCCACTCTTCACCCAAACCTCCTCAAGGATTCTGGCTAAGAGTACAAAATGAACATGGTTTTAAATTGGGGGTCGTAATGAGATCTCAACCCAAGTAAGTGATACATATTGTTCAGGAATTTATAAGGAAAGAGTGGAATAGAACTGAACAGGATTCAGTTTTTATCTGGAGTATGAAAGTAAAAAACTTGGGCAACTTCATTTGCAGTGAAATACTTTCTTATCATGCACTGCTATGGAAAAACATCTGGCCAGAAAAGAGACCAAGACTGTTCTCAGCCTACTTTAGAGTTTCAAATGCTTGTTGTCATTATTTATCACAAATTACTGAACAGAACCTAACAGGATGTGGCCACAGCCTGTGTTAGGACCACAGTCCATGTTAGTCCCTGGTGCTGCTGTCCCAGATCCATAGTAAGTAATGCATCTCATTGAACACACTCCATTTTTCTGGGGGAACTTACAGTTCTAAATGTGGCAGCAAATGAACATCAGACAAATATGCAGTAGTTAGGAATAAAAATGTAATTCATGCTACAAAATGTCAGATTATTACTTCTTCATGTCACTAAGACTTTATTTAGCACAGGTTTATTCCTGTTCTCAGCCGTATGACTGCATTTGCAATTAAGGTCTTTGTTTAATTTCTTTAAAACATCACTCCTGTTTATATATCTTCTGCAATTCCTTTTTTAAATGTAATTGCTTTAAAAATCCCAGAGGATATTAATAGCTGCCTGAACTGATATGTTTTAATACTAAGTACAGTGATTTAAAGCGCTAAAGAAAAAACCGAACAAAGCAAACTTCACACAATTCTAATCATGTTCTGGCAGCTGATTCTCTTTCTTTTCTATCTGCACCACTTTCTGAAAAGCTGAAATTCAGCTGTAGGTTTAGAGTTCCATGAGGCCACACTGCCTGTGTTTACAGGGATGATGTGAAACCTTAAGCAAGCCATTCCTGAACAGAAATCACCATTCCTTCACCTTACCTTAGGGTGAAGACACTTTCTGTTGACCTACACTATTGGAAACTGGACTGTTTACTCCTGGTCACCTCTCTTGCTTTTCCAGAGTGCTATCCTGACTGGGAATGCTGTCACTGATCTGGTACCTGTACCTGCAGACAGATCTATTCAATAGGAATTTCAGCAATAATTTTTTTAATGTCTGATGGTAAAGGACACCTCTGTTGTGCAGATACCCTGAAACAGCAATGAAAGGTCTTTCCCCCTTCACTGAGAAGTCAATTTTCTGTCTTCTTCACAGGCAGATGGTGGAAATGACAGTCTTTAACTTCAGGAATGCCTGCAGAAACTGATGAGAACAATTTCTTATTATAGAGAAATCGAGAAATTGCATTCTCCAGGCTTTCCCTCACCCCTCTCCCATTTTCCTGCTGGATGAATGACTCAGACAGGCAGGAGTGAACCTCCTCCATTTAATGTACATTATTGTCTCCAACTGCAGCATTTTTTAGAGTACAGTTCCTGCTCTATTCGACGACATCCATGACACAATTTATATGGATGTGCTGGGATAATCTTCAGGGAATGAATCTGGATACAGGCAAAGATAGATCATCAATGCTGCCTTAAAAGCAGCATAATCCAACCAATCTTTTCCACATCCTAGCTGCTGAAACTTCTAGAGTATGAGGAGTTTCAGCAGTGCTCCATATCACACCCTCCCCTCAGAGCCTTGCAGTCAGTAAGCACAAAACTCTGGGGGTTTAGGTCTAGAGAGAGTCCTGATCTTTCTGGGTTTACTTTTTCCCTCCTTTTACTGTTCCACACGAGATGCTGTTTGTCACTCTCATGTGAGTGTGTGTGTGTGTGTGTACATGACGTATGAGTGAAATTATTCTAACACGTCTGTTCTTCAAATTTCTACTGAAGTGTTCTGGCACCAGCAGCACTTTACCATACAGCAAGAGATTTCAAAAGCATTCTGGAAATTGGTTCCACCTGTTCAGCCATGAAGCTCTTGCTGGTGTCTGAACAATCAGAGGAAAAGGCATTTCTGTGTTTTCTGCCTTAACCTAATTTCCTTAAACCTAATTTTTTTCCATTTTTTTTTCTCTTCTAGAGAGCATCTTATGCTTACTGAGGCACAGAACTGTGCCAAAAAGAAAAAGAGCTGTAGGCAGACCAGCTCCAGAGAAAGTGGAGAGGTAGCAATGAACTGACTGACCACTTCTTGGTCACAGATCAGAGCAGCCTCAGTCTCCCCTAAGGATGGGGAGCTGCCTATGCATGAACAAGGCTCTTCAGCAACCAAGGATCAGCACTGGAAAACTTCACCTGCTGCCTTTTCCATAAGACAAAGACTGGTTTTGAGATTTAAAAAAAAAAAAAAGTCTGCCATAAAATAGTTTCATCCTATGTCCAGCATCCGTGAGCTTAGACAAAGGGTTTGTGCAACAGCCAAGTCACAAATTCTACTCTTTCTTCCAATAGGGTTTTTTTTCTTTATAATTCCTTCTCTCGCAGTCTACAGCTACTTTCAGTCTCATATCTGTCCTGTCACTGTCTCTTCACTTGTCATCTAAGTTCTCCTGCATGGCATTGCATTTTTATGCTTCCTGCTTGTTCACAAACACATTCCACACAGCCCCTGAGAGAGCTGTCTCCTCCAGTTCCATCACAACAACCTACTCACTTCCTTTTTCCTTGAGTGATGCTTTTCTTCTGCATGGTCATTTTCTGACCCACTCTGCCTTCCTGGCTGTGCTCTTAGAATCCAGATGCATTTCCCATGTAGCACTCCTCCTTTTCATGTCATATTTTCACATCATTTAGAGTTTTCCACACTTGGGACCTGCCTGGGTGATTCACATCACACACCTATTGTCCAGCAGTCCCTCTAATTACACCTCACCAGGACCTGAGCTATGAAGCCTGGTCTAATTAACAAAGTTCTCTAAGATGTGTCTGTGTGGGCAAAGTGGAGCTGCTCCAGAGAATTGCTCTGGTGAAACTTCCCAGGGTGGAGTCACTGTCACCTCCTCCACACAAGAGCTCAGGCACAAAGCTACCTGTGAGATGCTTCATCATCCACACAGGGATGCATTAAAACATTCCAGTTTTCCCTTTGATTATGCCTACCACGGAGATTTTGCCCAGGCCAGCTGTAAGGAGCTGTCTCAGAACAGAGAGAGCCCTGCTGTGACAGGCTGGAGTTTCATTTAGGCTGATTTCCCACTTGCTGCTCACAGCTACACGGGGTGTTTGCAGTCAGCACTGTAAACACAGCACTCTCCTTCCCAGGACTGGTAATCAAGACAGCAATGGAAAAAGAGTTCTAAATCCTGAGCAGGTACAACATCCCAGCTTAAACACCCACCTCCCTTTTACACAGAGCCAGTGCTCTCTCCACTGAATTTCACTGAGCTGCTGCAGCCAGAGTTGGAAATGGGAATTAGCAATACTTGCATAGGCAGAGGCTTTGGAAAAGGGAAACAACTCAGACACAAACACATTTTTGCAAAACTGTTGATATATTACATACAACTGACATGTAACAATAACAGTTCTGAAAACCTGCAACATCTTATGAAATAACCTGAATTTAGTGTAGTCAGTTCAGTGTTATTTGTGAAGTTGACTTGGGGATCATGGTCACAGAAGTCTGATTTCCCAATAGGAATAACATTTTGGGTGTAAGAGAAAAATGCATTTTGAACAAGAATTATCTTTTCCTTTTATAATAGCAATAATAATGAGGGTTTGGGTTTTCTGTATGATTCACTTACACCAAAAATTCACCTTCAATAGGATCACATTTTGACTTTATATTAAATACCCTAAATGGATCTCAGCATGACAGCAAATGAAAATGAGATGAAGTGTGGGGGAAAAGGGGCAAATTAGAAAATAGTCCTGTGGGTTTGAGCATCATTCTGAATGAGAAAAAAAAAAAAAAGAAAGAAAGGAACAATCAGCATTCTGTGTTTCTGATCACATTCATCAATATCCTTTGTGGTTCATGAGTTGTTATATCTTGAATAGCTAGTGATCCTTTTGGTCTGGACAAAATTCCTGGGCAATGACCAGGAAAACTGAGATTCTCTCAATGGTTTAGGTTTTTCTTTCTCTATCTTCTTCCTTTTCTTCCTTCACTCCTGACTCACTTTTCAGTGTATATTTTTTTTTCTTACAGACTAGTGTGGGATTTCTTGGAAAGTGTAGCAAGGAAACATTTCTGCAGCTCTCTTTCCTTCTGAGAAATGCAATTCTAGGAGTGATGGCCAAGGCATCATTTACATACAGGACAGCTGACCCAAGTGCTGCAGGTTGGGGGAAAAAATTATACATCAAAACCAACAGACAAAATTGTGACAAAGAAAAACCAGAGGAACAGAAAATATTATAAAAGCATATAGGTTACCTAAATACTAAATATATCTTTGATATACCACTTCCAACCTGTTGTATTTTTTCCTTTTCTTCACTGTTTTCTTTTTCTGTTTGGAAACTGTTCTGTAAATGGACATTGCCATTTTCTGAGTGCTTTCAGCCAGAAAACATACTCCAACCTTCAGTCCAGTTATTCTGTGGAATCTGCCTTACTTCAAGTGTTCTACTTCAGCCAGTACATATTCACAGGAAGTGAAAAAAAACCCCAAAAAATGAATATTTTCATTCTCTCAAGCCTCCTAACTTCAGCTGGGTTTGTTCACAGAATTAATTTAGGAATGATTTAAGTGCATTTGAGATCTTCAGACAGAATCCACATTTGTTGCAATCCCAGGTGCTGGAGACTATATATTTATTTTTTTTTTCTTTTGCTATAAGCTCAGGTCTTCATTGACAAAAGCTGTTTCTTCCTGTACTATCCAAATCTGTCTACTTGGAACAATCCCCAGCCTCTCTGTGCCATATCTGCAGCCTCTCCCTAAAGCTGTAATGCTGATACTTCTCCTTGCAATGACATTTTCCTCCTGGGGCAGTTCCTTCTTCATGAGAGTGGTCAGAGCACTAACATTAGCCTGGGAGTTCCTGATGAAAAGATGTCATGTTTGCTGGGGTAATTGCCCCAGAGGGATCCATCCCTCATCTGTGACTTCTCATCTGATATCAGTGAAACCACTGTGTCCCTCCTTTCCCAGCTGAGCTGTGTGTGATACATCACAGGCACCAGAGGGATCGTTTGCCGCCTAATTCCAGCATTTTCCCACTAATTCCAGCATTTTCCCACTAATTCGGAGCATTTTCTGGCCATCCAAACAGACAGAGCACCAAGGCTCCTGGAGCTGGAAATGAGACAGAACAAATCAGGGAGCTGGAGCCCTGGGACACGAGCTGCACCAAAGGATACAAAGCTTTTCTACATCAGCATCTCAATCATGTGGTAGAACTGAGTATCTTCAATTTTGCCTTCCTTCTCTCCTCCTCCTCTGACCCACGTGCCCCATAATTGTTTTTTAGGGGATCATCTTTTGGCCACATGGCTCGTTGTTTGTTTCCCTTGCATGACCTCCAGAGGGATCTGTCAGATAGCAATTCTTATCTCCAGCCCATAATCTCTTTAAAATCTCTCCCAGCTCATGACACTCCATTCAAAAGCACCTAATGGCTGTATTAGGTTAGTTAGCTTTGTTATTTTTATACAGTTAATTAGTAGTTCCAGATAAGATTTTTAAAAACACCTTGGGGACAAAAATTCAAAAATCCTGATGAAAAAATTACACACATATTCTGTTCTATGCAAGTCAAATTCTTCCCTGTAAGATCTGTCTATAATAATGAGTTTTAAGTACATATCAAAGACAAAGCCATGAATAGCTCTGTATTTCAGAGTTCAAATCTGTAATTGCAAAGTACCATATCACTTTTATTCTAGGTAGGGATCTTCAGAAATACCTGAGTGTGTATCTACAGCCAGTTAAGGGTCAATTTTATTTGAGATCATTAATAATGATGATTTTTAGCTTTATAAAGACTTGGAAATAGGGTCAATATTTAAATATCAGAGGGGAGGCTGTCCCATATGAGTGGATTCTACAATGACATGCTCTATCTGTGAGATTCTTGTTACACTCCTATTATGCAAGCCATGTTCTTTCTCAAGAATATTCATGTCTATTTATATCTAATTATGTCTAAATTAGGCTAAAGCTGTAACAATCTTTGCCAACTGAGTCCCCTTGCAAAGGGGGGAAATTCCACTTCTGGCAGGCAGTCCTTGGAGTGCTTTAGCATGCCTGGACATAACTATACAGAGAGAGAAGAGCTCATCTTTGTTGCTGCTCTAGGCTTGCAAAGATGAGCCAAGAAAAACAATAAAAACCAAATGTAGATATTAGCTGATGCTGCTGTTGTGACTGTGCAGTTCAACAAGTCCAAATATTCCATAATTTATAAACAGAATTTCATCCTACCTCCACCACTAATAAATTAGTGGCTGCTAGGTTGATCAGCAAACCCAGCTGTGGCAAAGCACCATAATCCAGAGACTGCCAAATGCTGTCTGGACACTGACCATGGTCCATGCATTGTTCTGGCATTTTTTGTTCAATGAGAACTGACACACAGCCATTAAAAACAATCCAACGTTTTCCAGGCAACAAGCAGAACACACAGGGGTGTCGCTCCCCTTTGGCACCAGAGGATAATCCAACGCAGTCCCAAAGATCTCTGTGTCTCTCTCTCAGACTGTGCTGAAATATTTTCCTTTGTTATGCCCTTTTGTAGATCATTTTCACAGGGCACAGACTCGTGTCAGTGGATTTGGGTACCACAGAACCTGTGACTGCTGGTGAGCATCTTTTGAAGACAGGTTTCCAAATGAAACTTCCAACTCCAGAGAGTTGTACAGGGAAATAGAGCTGAGGAATTAACTTATTTTCACACTAGAAGTGTGAAACAATGACAGGAGCAGCACACTGCCATGTCACAGTAATGATACAAATGCATATCAAAAGATAAAACACGTTCAGCTTTATTGGGCTCCTCACCTTTCATTCTTTTAAGAGTGGGTGAAAAAAATAAGAGGTTTGGAGTAGTTTGTTCCAGTAAAGCAATCCTCTGCTGCATCAAACCACATTAATGAAAGTTTAAAACCCCTTACATCTCTTCAATAAATAAGCAAATTATGGTGTGTCTACAACGGTACAGTAATAAAAACGCTAATTATTTAATATTGGAAAATAATAGATCTGCTCACAGTAGCCCCATGTTAATTAGGAGGCTTTTTTTTTCCTCAATGCAGTTTTATTTTAATGAATAACACTCTGCTGTTTCAACAGAGAAGGCTTCCTTTTCTGGATTTCATAACTCTCCAGGGCACACTAGGCAGCGAATCAGTTATGCCCAACATGCAAACATTGAGAAAGCAGGAGACTCATTGGAGTTATTTTGGTATCTTCTCTTTGATTTATGTGGAGTAATTTCAGCAAAACGTCCTATAGGAAGAGCTCCAAACTTTTCTACACATTGCCTGCTAAATTAGACTTACTCTGGGAAAACATCTATGTCATGCTCAGTATTACAGTGCAGCATTAATTTGGTTTGGGAAACTAAAAAAGAGATTTTATGACTAAGAATGTCTGAAGGAAAGAAAGGAAAGTCATTACAGCATTTGGTACGTGTTCTCTAAGGCTCTGGTTACACATTAGTAAAGCTGCATAATACCACTGTTATGAAGATATTTTTGCCAACCTTCTGGGTAAACTAAAAATAATAAAAAAATTTCCTATATTACACGACTGGTATTGAAGTTGTTGTTATTTCCCTTCCAGTAATCTAAGCAGCAGGGTAATGATAATGTAAACACAGCCCCTGGATTCATGCACACTTCTGGGAAACTCTCTCCTAAATTGCAAGAAGTATTAAATACTCCACTAATATCATGGATTGCACACTAACATTTTTCTGGTCAGTCCCCCAAAACCATAAAGCCACAATCCAACTACATTTAATGTCACTAATGGGTGCTGTATATGTTTTTTTTAGATTTTGCACTCAGTCTTCACTTTTTTTTTCTCTGAAATGTTGAAGAACAGTTGGGAACTGTTTTCTTCAGCAATTATCTGTTTGATTTGGAAAGTAGGACAGAGAGAGGAGATGCTGCTTGAAACAGAAGAACATATAAGAATGAAATGAAATGAACATCTTTAAGCAGAGGTATGGCACAAGTCTCAATAACAAACCAAATCTGGTTGTGTCACTGTAGCCTTGCTGACCTTGAAAGACAATCTACACTACATGATCTTTTCTATCAGGTAGAGTTTTTCCAATTGTGTGATCTGAATGAGAGCATCCTTTAAAAAAACCTAAGGTTATGGTGTTATTCTCAAATGATAAATTGTAGTGTCAATTATAATTTACTCATAGAGAGAAAAGATAATATAATTTCAAAAGAACATTACAGGGAAATCTTCCATAACAATCAAGGAAAACACATACATTATGAGTGACTGCTGGTGGTATTATTATTATTAAAGTTATTATGGTTATTATTAAGATTGCCAGGCACTATCTGTCCCAGTACCAGTTTTGTAATCTGACAACCTTTTACTGAAAGGGCTAAAATTTGCCATTCTAGATGGATACCTCCCTCAGTTTAAATGGTAAGTACAGCCTGAGCTGCATGACCCAGCTGTAGCAGTGAATAAAGATAATGACAAATATTTTTTTCCAGTTATGTTGATTGGGGAAGTGAAATGCACAGTGCAAATGCTGGTGAAGGGTGGCTCTGCCATGAGGGAAGAGTTGTTGGATGAGGAGGTTGAAAATGAATGCAAGGAAAGGAGCTGCAGTGAGTTACCTTGACCTGATGTAGCACAGGATTCCAGAGAACTTTTAGCAGGAATAGGAGGAAAGACACAGGGCAGAGAATGAGGAAGGAGTCCTTTGTATTATTTTTTACTCAGCACTCATAAATACCATGGCCTCCCCAGCTCTAAAACTGTGCTTCTTGTCAGTAAAGAAAACTAACCTCTCTCCAAAAGAGTCTGACAAACTCCACACACAAATAGAAGCAGAAATAAAGAAATTAGAAAATAAAAATGATGGAAAGCAGGTTGCCTAATATGAGAGTCAGAGAGGTTGGAGACAGGGAGGGTCAGACAAGGACACAGAGTGGCTCAGAAGAGCAGGGAAATCACAAAGTTGAAAGGCCAGAGCATCAAAGGAAAAGGCAGGCAAGAGAATAACCAGTTATGTGCATGAGTCTCCAGAAATGGCATTTGACAGCCCATGGTCAGCATGGCCAGAAGGTGCATCAGGACAAAAATGACATCGTTGTGCTAATTCCTAAATCTGGTAACAAGGAAATGTAAACACCCTGCGTCTCATTAAAATCAATAATACTAAAGAAGGATTAATTACATGAAAGGAAGAGACTAACCAAGGTGCTGTGGTGGGTTGGTCCTGGCTGGGTGCCAGGTGCCCCCCAAAACCACTCAATCACAGAAAATACAATGAAAGGGTTGAGATCAGGGCAGGGAGAGACCACTCACCATATTAAAGTCATGGGCACACTCAACTTGGGGTAATTAGCTTAATTGATTACCAACCAAACCAGAGCTGGATAACGAGAAACAAAAAATAAATCTTGAAACACCTTCCTCCCTCCATTCCTGTCTTGAATTCACTCACAATTTCTCTACCCAGGGGACAGGGGACACAGGAATAGGGGCAAAGCAAAGGGAACCATGGACAGTCTGCAGCCTTTGCAATGGATTTCTGAATTGTATTTCCACATTTTCAGGCCCAAATGCCAGCCATACGAGTATTTGTGGCGTTTCAGTTGCCTAGATATTTTTTAATGAAATTATTTCCACAATGGGAATGTAGATGATTTGCACAAAAGCCTTTGAATGGTTCCTTTAGAAACATTTGAGCCTGTTGAACAGGAGTGTACCTTTTCCAAAGTGAAATTTTAGCACAATGGCTTTCAGCAGCTGCTCTCCAGCCTCTGTGGTGCTTTGTATGAACTCTGCCTGCAGTACTTCATGCCTCATTTCCCCTAACTTGACATCCTCTATATTTGTTGAATAATTGGTGAAAACATATCATCGTTAAAAATGTTTACTGCTCTGTCCTAATGGGAATAGCAGTAAAAAGGGAAGGGCAAAAATATGTCATATTACACAAAAATCAGCACAACTGCACCCTTCAGAGAGGCCTTACAACAAACTATGAAATCCATGCTGTTGAGAAAGATTTTGGCTTCTCTCAGATATTTTTACTGCTTCTTTCTTTTTTTTCATGTGGTGGATGTTTGCATGAAAACAAGAGGTCAAGTTCTACTCTCGAATCAGCATAAATTTGAAATTCAACAGATACAGTAAACAAATAGCAGTGTAAGCAAAAGAAATCCCACACTGGCTTTCTGAGTGTGTTTTATGGCCAATGACCTAGATGCTGGAATGAATTTTTACCCAAACTGCATTGCACTCAGACCTCTGGAATTACGGTGCTCCAGCCTGACTTTGAATGGAAAAGATCCCAATTTTTATCTTTTCCTTTTTTTCCCCCCCCCTTTTTTTTTTTCCACTTAAGATCTGGAGGACATCTCATTGCTTAGTTGATGACCAGTGAGTGTTTTGCCTGGAAGTGCAGAAAATGTGTTCTGGTGCCTCTTTTTGCCCAGAAATCCTGTCTGACAGCAGACAAGCCATCTCATATACTTGTGCCATAATTTCCTCCCCTTGGGAGTGAGGCAGAATGTCCTTAGCAAAAGTTCTGAGGGGCATTTAGTGGCGTATGAAAAGTGCTTTGTTTGGAAGGGGCTGCTTAACTCCAGCAACAGCAAATAGGTGCAATTGTTATCCAAAGCATCAGAGTAAACAATACAAGTTGGAACAATGTGCTGTTCCCAGAGTGTGACTTTAAAGAATGAGTTATGAGATGATGGTGTTGTTGCTATGGTTACTGATCCATTTAAAGAAGGCAATGCACTAAATACTATTATGGAAATTAAGTAAATATTAACCAGCAGTTTAAAGCACAGGTGTGTGGGAGTCAATGTTTTTATTTCTGTGATTTTAATTGCTCTTAATATTTGTGAAAGCGGCAGGATGAAAGAGCTGTCCAAAAATAAAAGGGTGTGATGCCTGGTTAGTGCTTGGAAGGCAGATCTCTGATGCTTAATAGTCACTTTTCAGAAACCCAGCACTGCTCACCAATCCTCTCCCCTTCCTCCTGAACATATTTAATATGCAATGGAGATCATATGGATCATACAGGAAGAAAAGAGAATAAAATGTCCTTCCATAAGGATTGTTGTATTAAACCCAGCATCTTGCACTCAGGGTGACAAAAAGCTTCCTTTTACAACTCACACACGAGGATAAGAAGCTCTGCAAGCTGGTATAGTCATGGAAACTGGGATGTGGGGGATATTTTATTATCTATTCCACCATGGAAACACTGATAGCCCTGAGTCAGTGCAGCCAGACCCCCTGGCATCTGTCCTGAGGGTTCCCTGTGCTGCTGAGCAAGCAATGTGCCCAGCCTGGGTGCTGGTTACTCCTGGTGCAGCTATTCCAGGCTCCTTGCTGATTGATTACACTCATTTTGCTCCAGGAGGAAGCCAAGGGACAGTTGGCAAACTAATTTGTTGCAGGGTTCACTCCAGGCAGAAAACATGAAATAAATGGTGCCAAAAGGGGCTCCTGCAGCCTGGGACAGACTCCGGACACGGTGCCAGCAGGCTCTGTGCCCACAGGACAGGCTCCAGCCCTGAGGACAGGCTGCAGGGCACGCAGGGCATGCTCCTGGCATCCTGCTCTGGAGGCACAGCTCCAGGAGGCTGCAGCACACATTTCACCGTCTCTTCTTTCACATTATCTCACTTTGAAAACACAAAATATTCCAGCTGTGTCTCAGGCCCACAGAGCCAGGAATTGCTGCCTGGCATGGATGAGTTTGGTAATGGAGATGCAGGGGATTTCAGGGAAGGATGGGAGTTATTGATTATTGGCAAACCTTGAGAGTTTAGTTCGAGTGTTCACTTTCTGTAATCACAGGAGGGGCGTGTAATTTCTAATGAACACTTTCAAATACATGACAGGTGGTTGTCTGTCAGAAACTTGTATATTCTCTAAGAGTTTGTACCTAAGACTTGAGCTTTGGGAGAGACTCAGCATATGGCAGTTAAGGAAAAGCTCTTTTTAAAATTGTACTGCCGCTATATCTAAATATAATCCTAAAGAGAGACAGGGAGAGAAAAATATCGAAATCCAGGACTGTAATTATGCTTACCAACCTACTTCATTTATCAAAGCACATTAGAAAATGAGCAGAGAATTTAACTCAGGGAACCTGCACCACTTTCAATTATCAGCCCTATAAATTACACAAGCAGTGAAATGCACTGAGATCAAAGACTCTGAACCATTTGATTTTCTCACACATGAGTGAGTGGCTACTGGGCACAGGGATTGCTCACCAGTGCTGAATAACCAGGGCAGTGTGGAACCCCACACATGTGGCACCACTGACAAAGGCACAGAAACGAGCCAGGGGATACTCTGGAGGTTTGTTCAGCAGCACAAGGCTGGTGTATAGATAAGCAAATGTCTTATGAATGTGCTAATGAGTTTGCCTTTCTAACCCCATCAGCTAAAAGTGCTGGGGTTAATTTATTTTTCTTTGTCTCCTTAGAATATGTATCATCTCTATAAATTGATATGCAGTCTCCTGAGTGCATTAAGAACAATTTCTAATTTCTGATCTATTCAAGGCATCCTCCAAAATTTGGGTTACACCAGTATCAGCAGCCTGATATTATTTCAGGACAGATTTGTTACAGACTAATCAACTCCATGCATACATCATCTATCTGAACAGAGAGGCTAGACAATTTGACAATATTTTTGAAATTAAGTTCAGAGAAATCTTAAAATAAATGGTAAAAAATGCTGTCTTCAGTTATGAGTGTGATCCAAGACTATTAGCCTTCCTGTTTTCTTCCAATAGATTTTACTCAGGTGTTGCACAATTCTGCTTTTTTATATACACTCCTGAATAAGTTCTATTTGTACAGGGGGAAAGGAGGCTGGGAGAAGGGAAGGAGAAAAAAAGCCCCACGTGAAGGCTTTGTGTTCCCTGACCCTCTGAAGGGTTTTGGCACATAGTTCACATGCTAAATAACCTGTAAATATCTCCTGCAATAATGGAAAATTATTCCTGTCAATATTTCCTGCTTCTTCCTGGGCAAGGATGGGCTGTGCACCACGGACTTGGCTGCTGGGGTTTCACTGGCACAAACCCAGCAGACAAATCCTCCTCCTTCTCCTCCTCCTCCTCCTCCTCCCAGTAACAAGGACAGTAACTGAGAAATCTCAACTCCATCTTCAGCTTGTCACAACTGTGCATCATTCCTAATTTATGCTGGACTGTGAACTGACAAGCCAGCCTTGTGTTTTCACTTCAGACCTTGTTTCTTTTTGCCCATGAAGATGGAGATGTTGCTGGTCACACAGCCAGGCTGTGTGAAAGTCTGTGTGTGCCAAAGCAAGATTTTTTGCTGAAGAGAATTTGAAGGCAAAGAGCAGAGGAGAAGAGGCAGTTCAACTTAATTAATGTCAGAGTTTGTATAATCCACTGAATGTGTAAAGGACTATATAATTGCTAGGTGTTATTACTAGTCTTGACTGAGTAATTCATGTTGAATTATGTGTTTGCCAAATGTCAACTCACTGTTTGTGAACTGTCATTGAAAGAGCACGATTTTTTTTCCCCAGGATTTGTTCAGAACTCCTCTCAGAATAACTTCTGTCAGTAATTCTTAGCCTGCTGCTTATTCATGAGCAATTCATCATAAGTGTCTGATAGTTGCAATTTGAGCTGTTTTGGCTGCCCAGTTAGGTATTGGATCTGCTTCCTTTCAGACATTTGATGACTGTCACTTTGAACTCTGTAGTGTAGATACTCACCCCAGACAGAATTAAATTTGGGTTCCATGAAAACTGGCTAAAACATGAAATGCAGCCCTGTTTTAACATTCATACTGTGGTACTGACTAGAAGTCCATCAATTTGAGAATGCGTTATTTTGAAAGTGATACAAATTTTGAGTAAATTGTAGTCCCTGTTCCAGATTATTTACTGTATAGACAAAACAACAGATCTCTCTAACATTCTTGACTGAAGGAGAATAAATCGAGTGCCAGTAAGGTGATCTGAAATTGGAAATGGAAATTAAATGCTTTCACAAGAAAGCCTCCAAACCTGTTTATCAAACAGCTGCAGATCATTGTATATCAGAAAAATGTCTGTGCACATGAAATAAACCCTAACCCCTTATGTTAGCTGGACAAAAACACATGGAAATACATTGAATATTTTCTGAAGGAAAGAGAAATTAAGATGTAAATCTGAAATACCAAGGGGATGGGCACTAATTTCTAGGGCATTTGCCTAATCCTATCTCAATGCTGCTCCATGCTGAATGCACCCAACGTTTCATTCACTGCTATTGTCTGCAAAGCAAGTGTAGTTTAAAACTGTGAACACTCTAATCTTTAAAATTATATAATTTCTGAAATCCCTAAAAATTCAAAAGCAATGCCTCTGTGGAGATTATATTTATTATTAAACTAAGGTGTTTCTTTTTAAGAAAATAAAATAATTTACCAGTTTGCTACTTGCTGGTGTCTAAGCAACTAACAGACAAGGATATGATGAGAAATCCAAAAGATCTGGAGGCACTAGATTCCCTTCACTCTGGTTAAACTGCAGTTGGTGTAACTAAAAAAAAAAATCATAAATTCTCTGCAGGAGAAAAGGAAAAGTAACAAAATTAAAGCGAGGGTTAAAATCTCTTTGTCAATATATTACAGCATGTCTGTGGAACAGAACAGTCCCATCAGTCTCAGTATATTTGAGATTGTTTCTGCCTAATGTTTTTCAAAACAGTGCACATTCTTCAGTATGTCCTTAATGAATCACTCTCTTTGAATAATTTCGTTTTTGTCTTCCTTGAATTTGAAATAACAGAACATTTTGGAATATCAGTGTGCTTACCTGTGTCAGACAAGGAGACCTTCTGCTCATGTAGAAGGTTCCAGGGAAGGTGGAGAGAATATCCTGGCTGAAGTTATCCCTGAAATTATCATGCATCATCTTTAGTAAGAATACAAGTACTCTTTCACTGCAGTTCTTTCTACAAAAGAGACACATAAGGCAGAAAACTCTCACTGTACATGATCATGAAAAGAACAGGTTTTAATAGGAACAAGGAAAGAATTACTGCTTTAATTTTGCTGAGAAAGATTATTTGCAAGAAAAGTGATTTGAATGGAAGAACTGAAAGGACTTGGTGTGATGGCAGAACTTTCAGATTGTGGGGGAACTGCACATTTCTGAGTGCATTTTACTCACAGACAGTGGAATTTAAAGATTTCTGGAGTACTTGTGAATCTAAAAAAGAGATAGACAGAATTGATACAAATTCTAGCTTGGACATAATCTTGCACTGTTGGAAATGAGTGGCAAAACACCTCCTGACTTCAATGGAAATAAAACCAGAAACCATTGAAAACACATTTTGATCCATATTCTACCCTGCTGGATAGCTCATTTTATTCCTTTTGAATAAGAATGTAGAGAAGGCATTTGTAAGTATTATGCCATCTTCTTAGAAAAAAATGAATAGATTTTTCATTTTAAAAATCCATTTGTCTTTAAGCATCTGAAGTTTCAAGAAAGTGAAATAATATAAGATACCAAACTGAAAGAGTTCATGGCCTTGTTCTGCCATGATTTATATCCAGTGCATATTATTTGTCTTTGCTGGGGTTGCCCAGACATATGTTGGGATAATTATAGGGGGAAGACTCTAATTGTACTGTACAGTGCTGGTTTAAGCTGGCAGATAACAGGTTGTTATGTATAAAACATAGAGTAACAACATGTTAAATATCTCATTACACCCTGATAGATAGATAGTGTTGGGAGGATGTAAATTAGAGCACCAATTATTCTGTTGCAGTGGTAATGAAGCATCAGAGTCTTTATTCACATGCATCGCTATTTGTGCAGCTCACAATGGCTCTCCTCAGGGAAGAGCATTCAATGGTTTGATGTTGACCTCCAAGCTATTGCTCCCACTTCCAAAATTTTGTGTGTTAAAGATGCATCTGTGTGAGAGGAAGGACACAGAAAAACAGAGCAGAGCAAAGTAGAATATTTCAGAGTGAAGGATAACTGGGGAAGAGGGGACTTGAGGTAAAGGGAAACAAGCTATGGGACATGACACAAGGAACAGCATCAGAGACAGGAGAAATGCCAGAGAGAGCCAGGGAGTTGTCATCGTGTGCAACATCAGTCCCAAACACTGATTCAGTGCTGCCTTTACAAGATTTCCTTATGCATCTGCATTCCACAGTTATTTGTCAGTCCAACAAATACACGAACAAAGATGAAATGTCAGTAAATACATCAATCTCTCCTCTTTTGCATTCCCAAAGCGCCAACCCAGCCTACCAGCTACCCAGGCTGAGCCAGGGAGCTTCTTTCAGATCCTCTAGGAGCAGACACTGCCAAGAGCAGGGAAGGGCTTCCACTATGGCAAAAGCATGTTCAGGTTGGACAGAAGGACCAGGTTCACTCATTCTAAAACTTCCTTTGCAAGGTGGCTGTTTTTGCCCAGATTTTAAGTCTTTTTTTTTACCTCTTATCTAAAGAATTATTAAATCGTGTCAAGTAATCCCCACTCGCATTGTAATGAACAGCTCAGGCAACATTGTGATACAGCAGGAAACAATTTTCACTCAGAGAGATCAGGAGACACAGTGTCACAGGCAACAAAGCTGGAATGCTGTGTCCATTCTCAGATCCCCAGGACAAGAAAGTCATCGACAAAGGGACAGAGGTTCAGTGGAGGGGCTGAGAGCTTGGGGAAAAGATGGATCCAGGGGTTCCTCAGCACCCACCCAGCCCTGCAGGGAAGAAAGCATCAAGAAAATGAAATCACAGTGCTGACAGTAAAAGAGACAACAGGAATAAACTGAAATGTGAAAGGATCAGACTGGCCATGAGGAAAATCTTTTACTCCATGAGGAAGACAGGAAGCAGAGTAACTTTCTAAGGGATACAGATAGAGAATTCATGTCTAAATTACACCAAGCTGCACGAGTTCAAGGACCTACAAATGACTTGCTGCAGCAGCCTTATTCTCTGAATTAGGGTTTAGGGAGAGTGTGAGGTGCCCTGCAGTGGGGTTTCTGCAGGAATTGATTTCTATTCCTGACATATTTTGTGCATCTCCTCCAAACCCAGTCCCCTTGCAGCCCACCCACTGCTTATGGAACACGAGGAATCCTGCCCTCTACTTTGCCATAATTCTGTCCAGGAAATGCAAAATTTTCAAGCCCAGCTTTAAGCTATGCAGGGGACCTTTCTGCAGGATGAGAGTCTGATTTGTTATTGTGGAACTCACCATCACACAGAACAAGAGGTAGGAGATAATTCTCAGATATGTGGTGAATTCTGGCATTGATAAGGAATCCAACACCTTGAAAGTCTCTGTAGGGTACTTGAATGGAGGCTGAGAATTTCAACGAAACTGAGGAAATAACAGGGATTTCAGGGAAAGTAGGACATTCAGATTCCTGCCTTGATTTTTCAATTCTTTCAAAAATCAAACCTGGAGAGTATAACAATCAACTGCTAAAGAGGTGAGCACTGGGAAAGGAGATAGACATCCTGGATGTAACTCTTTTGCTTTAAATAACATGTTAAACCCCAAAATATTCAGTGTTTAAAATAACTCCAGCAATATTTAGGAATTGCACCATGAAATTCTAATAACACAATTTGACACCAATTGGTGTCTCAGGGTTTTTGTGTGCCATTCAAAGAAGGAAGGTTATAATAAACAGCGAGGTACAATGGAGTTTAATATTAAAGATACATTACTCCCTTAAACTCGTGGGGTTTTATATCCTTTAACATCATTTTATCTATAATTATCAAATGGGAGACTTCAAAGAGATCAGTGCATTGCAGTGGATTTGTCTGCTCTTCTTTGGTTATTAAAAGACAGGAAATAAGGGAAATCACAGACAGATCATTAAATGCAATACCAAAGCATTGGAAAAGATAAAGGCAAGACATCTGCTTCATGCAGGATTTATATTTAGTGCTGAACAGTGGGGATTTTTCCCCTGTAGTTCTGCAGATCAGGTCATTGGAGGAGGAAAAGATTAGAGGAACATTTTGCAGTGGGGTACAGTATTATTTAGGTTAGAAACTG
Source organism: Eopsaltria australis (assembly GCA_034509425.1). Classification (NCBI taxonomy): domain Eukaryota; kingdom Metazoa; phylum Chordata; class Aves; order Passeriformes; family Petroicidae; genus Eopsaltria; species Eopsaltria australis. Next base: position 1,850,057 of record JAVTVJ010000194.1, read on the forward strand.
AGGAATTGTGAAACGTCGATGAAAATGGAGAGTGCTACAAATCACTGCAGTTGAACCCTTTTAGATCATAGTGAGCAGCTGACAATTGAAAAGAAACTGGCCACTCTCTGGAAATACATTGCTACAGTTTGGCTTGAAAGCTCTTTTTGTGAGTCACTCCATCTCTTCTGTAAATAGTCATTATTGGAATGGTTTGAACCATTGTTGGTTCTGACAACGCTGAACTTTGTGAAAGTCCTTGTTTGAAATTGAAACTTTATTTTTTCTGCCAACTGGGATCATTTAAAAAAATAAATATGTAAAGATTCCTTTATGTGTTAATGTTTTACAAATTGAGGCTTAAATTAATGAAAAGCTATCATGGTTTTATGCAGGCTTGTGGAGCAAACCTGAATACTCAGTTTTACAGAGTTTATATCAGAGTAGTAGATTAAACTACTCCAGAGCATTTTCATCTCTGCCAATGAATAAACCAGAAAACATTCTCAAATATTTAAGAATATCACCATCATTCTTCACTCATTATGTACCTTAAAATTTGCCATGTATTTTAGCTTTATTTTGATTAATGATTTAATGTGTGTTTGGTAAAACTGCTTTCGTCTGCTCATTGACTGCATGGATTTTACAAGGAGCTTCTGGATCTCCTACATTTCCTAACATCTCCTTCAGTAGTGCAAACATCCAGCTTTTTGCAGTCATATTTATAAATTAAACACTAAATAAGATTGATATTGGCAATGATATCAAAAAGAAAATATATATGGAGCTCAGAAGTGATCGCATCTGTTTAAAATAACAATCTTTAATGGGATATTTGGACAAATTGGAAACTGTGATTAATCTATTTATGTTTAAGGAGTTTCCTGGCTTACAAGACAATTTGAAATAAACTATATAGCCACATTACATTAAAAAAAATGCTTTGCCAGAGTGACATTTCAAAGACTTTGATTTCCTTTCTGTAACTAAATTACTACAATTAATTTCTATAAGCCTCTGCAGAAAAAGTATTCAGCTTTCCACCAGGCTGAGCCTCCACTTGGTCTGAGATGCTACAGATTTTCAAACTTTACAAAAACAACTGGCAAGCAAACCACTCCAAGCTCCCAACCCTTGAAACTTCAAGTCATTTTCCTTGCAACTTCAAGTTTTTTCAACAAGTGGCAGAGGCAATGCCTAAACTGGGGCATTCTAGAGATACCTGCTGGACAGGAAATACAACAGCTGCTTATTGTGAGAATGATTGCTGGTGAAAAGGAGAAGGAACTTGTTGTTAGAAGCCAGAAGTCACAAACAATTCCTACTGGTCCCTAAAAGGGAGTGAGCTCAGGAATGTGGTGAGAGAGGGAAAGGTTCACAGGACAGAGATCCCACAGGACAATGGGGATTCCCTCAGAGCACCAAGATCTGCTCATGATTTGAAAGGAGAAATATTTTAAGGATGGTTCCAAAAGCTGCCAAACGATTCAGCCAACATCCAGGCACGAATCTGGACTCTGCTTACTTTAATGGATAAGAAGCTCTTGAGTTGCAGTGGTGGATACTGGGAGCATTCTGGATATTTAAACTGTATTTCTGTGTCTTTACAGCTTGTCTGAACATCTGGCAGCAGCTGTGGCCAGAGAGCTCAGCCCCTTGCTGGGAGCTGCTGGGTCTCCCCTTCCACCCCAGGTACCTGTCAGATGGGCTTTGCAGGTTTGAGCTGATACAGAGATTTACAGGGTGAGAGGTTCATAGGTGCACGTGGGGATGAAATCTTGAACTGAGGAAAGCACAGTGGTGGCTCCCAAATATTGTGGGGTTTTTTGTTCAGCCATCCCAGAGCCCCCTGATTTCCACAAGGCTTCTGACAGAGGAAGCAGATACAGCACTGTTGGTTCAGGGCTTGCTGTGATGTGTGAACTGCATCACAGGATCACTTGTTATGGATGTGAATGGGCTGGTGTTGTGTTAAGTGGCATTATGGAGCAATCTAATGCTAATTAAAATTGTTTGTCGCTGTTCTACAGTATTAAATTTTAATTGGAGTGCATAGATCTCTCTCTTGACTAGTGCAAAACTAAATAATTAAATAATATCCTGGTTTGATTCCAGATATTCACTGCCATCTCAATGTATTTCCAATAACTTCAGCAAGCTTCAAAACATGCTGCAGAATGATACCAAAAAAACCCACCCCTATAATGAAATTTAAAGATAATAGTATTTATGCTAAATGAATTCCTCTCTTGTGTTCTTTGCATTTTAAGCTTGCTTTTGTCATCCATGCTGTTCAATAATTCCTGAGGCCCTAATCAGGGCTACCTATCTCCTGTGATGCATTGAATCACCCAGGAAATTGTTCCTTGTTTAACAATTAACCAAGCTCATTTCTACTTCTGGCAATAAACATTTAGGACCTTTGGACTGATATTTGCCACGGGGCTTTAAAAAATTTACATCTGTATAACAAATAAGTTAGCTACTAGAAAATTCACCTTTCTTGCAGATATCCAAGAAAAAAAGTAAAGAAATTGTTTTCTTTCACAGGTGTTACAAAACAACCAAGGTATTGCTTAGCCTTTAAGGGCTTGTCACTCTAAATCTACTCCAAAAATGAAATAATGTTTTATTTAAAATGAAGGATTTATCAACAAACACATGGAAATTTACTGAAAGCTTCCAACTGTGGCAACTTGGCAAAGCAACACATTTTGGCATTTTATTCTCTCTGTACATATGTTTCACTCACTTAAATGTCACTGAGAATTAGGATGCACATTCATCAAGAGAGTCTACCACTCTAGGACCAGATTTGTCATCCTTTATCTAACAAGCAGTCTCCCTGAAGTCAGTGGGTGGAATCCTGATTCTGAAATAGTTAAGAGCAGTCAGGAAATCCACATTTTCAATAGGAGCTGTGGGCTTGGATCACACACTGCTTCCCAAGGAAAGTGTTGAAGGGCAGGAATCTGATCCTGCAGCTCCATCTTGATTTCTGGAGTTTATTTACTCAAATTCCTTCAGAGTTTCACTTGGACAGTCCTGCCCCTCTCTCCTTTGTTCCTTTAGCCCAAATTTATGCTTTCACCTCTGGGAACCCACTGATTGCTGGGGCTTATTTTCCATTGTGAGAGGTAAAATCTCAGGCTTTTTGTATTTTTCATTTCCTGGAACATTTATAGCATTTTAACTAACCCCAAACCAGAAATCTTGCAACTGTGAGTGTGTTTTTCTCCAAAAAAAAAAAAAAGAAAACAAAACCAATTTGTCATGAGAATGAAAACACTAAAATAATCAGGGAATTTATCTGCTTAAAGAAGGAATTTTGCCAACTCTTTTCATGAATAGAGATACTTCAGCTGCCCATATTTGAGTAGGTGAGTCTGTTTTAAGGCAGGCACTATAAAACAGGCTCTCCACTTGATGCCAGCTCTGTCAGCACACTTTACCCAGCAGCACACAGACTGTCAGCAGCTACTGCTTTGTTCTGCTCCAATCCTTTAAGCCACACAAAACAGGGATTCAGTGTGAGAGACTCACATTTAGAAACTGTTTAAATAAAAATATAGGGGTTTTTTTTCTGTCTTTCACTCAGTGGTGAACAAAAATAAGTCTGTATATGACTCATATAGATGTTGGGCCCTATTCTTTGTAGCTGCCAATGAATGTGAATGTAAAATGTTTAAAGTCTCTCAGAAAAACTTGGTATTCCAGCCAAAGAGCATCAGTTTATATTTGTCAGCCTCCTTTGCATCTTTATAATGAAAAGTTCTTATAAATCTGCCCTAGTACTTTTTATTATGGCAGATAACTCAAGAGTATAAAACAGAGTTAACAAGAAATTTTACAGGCTCACTTTTTAATGCAATGAAATACTCCAATCTTTTTCAGTGTGATCTATTCATTCATTTTATTACCATGAGTTAATAAATGCTTTATTTTCCCTTTTCTGTTGAAAAGAGGTAATTGGAAATGATGTCACTCTTTGCCATTGGGTCACCAAGAAGCAGGAAATTAACAGTTAGAAATGGCATGAAGCTGTGTCAGGGGAGGTTTAGGATGGATATTGGGGAAAGGTTCTTCATCCAGAGGGTGGCTGGGCACTGGAACAGCTCCACAGGGTCACAGCATCAAACCTGACAGAATTCCAGAAGTGTTTGGACAGCACTCTCATGGTGTTGCTCCTGGGATGTCCTGCATAGGGCCAGGAGCAGGATTCAATGATCCTTGTGCATCCATTCCAAGTGAGGATCTTCTCTGATTCTGTGATGCTGCAAATAAAGTCAGATTACTCTGGTCAGTGGACCTTTAAGCTGACCAAGCTGCCAGAAAATACTGAATGTCTTTTTTTATTTCTGGTACTTCCAGAGAAACCAAGATGCTAAGAATCCAGCTGATTTTGGTATTGCAATGTCCACACTGCATGGGAGTAGACTGAATGCTGGGATTGCAGTTTGTTCTTCAAGCCCAGAGTGAGGAGATCTGGTAAGAACCAAGAGGAGAAACTCCACATTGTGACTCCATGGGAGCTCATAATTTCACAGAAATGTGTCAAAAAATATTCCCACAGGGTGATAAATTGGTACATGTTGATTTCTGAAATGATAATGTTGATTGAACTCTTTCTGAACTGACAGAAACCTCTCTGACTTTAAGCTCCTTGTCCTTCACATGATACTGTAAGGTAGTATGTGACCTTTTAGGATATTTATGATGTGAACTGAACTGCCTTTAAAATTATAATCCTTCACCTGTCAGTATATCCCTGCAAAGTTCAATAGATTCATAAATAATGGAAGTTAATATTCTACTACAAGGCTTATGTAAATTATAAAGGCAGATATCTATCGGCTGGAAATAAAAACACAATACTTTTTTCCATTAGTATTACTTCAGGTTCAGATGTGAAAATATTCCAAGAATCATATTCAGAATGAAACTGGTACTCCTGATTCTAGTAGCTTATCTTTATCTTTCAAGAGAGTTCATTCTTGCATTTTCCAGTGTGCTGATTTAGTCCTTTTGGCACTTACCCAAATTCAAAAGTAAAATAAAGCCTTGATGCTGCAGTAACATTTCCAGCCTCCTCTTTATCTCCATTGTATTGCAAATATTTATCCTCTGCTCTCATGCAGCCTCCCACTCAGAAGAGTCTGCCAATCTTTTTAAAAGCTTAGGTCAGGAGATTCCTCTCAGCACAGCAAAGCTTTCTTGGAAACACAGGAAAGGTCACACAACAATAGGAGTAGCATCAACATTTTGGCTACAGGCCTTCATACCTAAATGGTTATGACTTCTACTGGAGTAATCACTGGTTCAGTAATAAATGCTTATGGTGAGGGCTGTAATTTAACTTTCCAAAACCAGCAGGGATTTTCCTAGGGGAGCTTTGTCTCGTGGAGGATGCAAACACTATTTTTGCATGAATTAGTGAACATTTATTATCAGACTGGTTTTATCCTTTCCAGAGCTGGGAGCTGAGGTCCAGTAAGATTAAGAATCCCTGTCAAATAAAGGACTTGGTTATGCAGAAGTAAAGCTCTGTAACTCCTAAGCACCTCCCCTTCCTAAACTGTGCTACACTTAGGAGTTGCCAGTGTGCTGTGTGGAAAACGTGAGGGATTTTGAATCAGCATTTGGAACAACTAAGATGCAAAAAACCAGCAGCATCCTGGAAAACAACACATATAAAAAGCCACAAGCTAGTTCCAAGCAGCAGGAAAAGAGCATATCAGTCTTGCCCCTGAGAGGTGCTGGGAGGCAAACTCTTCCTTTCAAGAAGTATTTTTTCTTCTTTTTTTTTTTTTTTTTTCTGAAGTGTTGACTGAAGGGTAAATTTTGACCCTCTTTTCTGGTCACACTGTGGATTTTCAAGGGAAGCTTCACCCCACAGCTGCTCATCTGCAGGTCATGAAGGGAGAGAGAGGAGAGGGAGGCAGTTCTCTCTGTCAGCAGATTCCTCCTATTGCATGGCAGCAGACTCAGGCAGAGAGAAAACTCTGTTATCAGAGATGCCTGGTGCCCCTGGTGCAGCAAACACCTTCTTCCTTCAGCTCTGGTTCACGTTCTGTCCTGCAAGGGAAAAGGCTTCAAGCAGGTGCTGGCCAGTCAGAAGTGGAGAAGCTGTGCTCATCCAGCCCCAGCCTTGCCCACATCCATTCCTCCACCCCTCTGCTCAGCAGGGAGTAGGATTTATCTGGGATTTATCCTGCACATGGGGGTTATAGTTTTCATCTTGAAACACTCACCATTGATAGTTTTTTTCCAAGCATGGAGTAGTCTGAGCATCACCCAAAAACATCTTGTAAATGACTTCATTGCTCAGCTACATTTCCAGGCACTGCCTATATCAGACATCTGAAAAAAAACCCAATAACTTCCTATGCTAGACTCAACCAAGAGCAATGTAGAAACTTCTTTAGGCTTTAAATATCCAGTTTCATCCACAGTAAAAATCTCCTCTCCTTTTGACCACTCACACTATGCAGATAAGGGCAAGATTTCCTGCTTGAAGATTTTTCCAGGAATTGCCAGACCTTCTTATTCCCCAAAGTTTAATTAAGGAATAATAAACCTGGCTAATCCTGTAATATTTTACAATACAACAGTAAAACTATCAGGTTTGCACTTTTCTGCAGGGAATATCCATCTCAGGCTCATGGCTCACATTTGAGAAGACTTAATATTCAAAGAAGCATATAAATAAAAACCCTGTAAGGTTAATTATATATCCATAAGGAACATCAGCAAAAAAATGTGAGGAATACAAAATATTATGAGTCTTTATTGCAAGTTGAACAGAATGCTTTTCTTTCTTTTTATTAAAGTTTTTGCTTCTTCATTTAAATATTTGTCACTGCTTCAAATGTGCTCAGGGCAGCAAAGCAGAAAACCTCGTTGATGCAACCAAAATTTTAAAAAGCTGCTGGCTTTCCATTAATGCAGAATTATTAGGTATATATTTCTTATTAGCACAGTCACCAAACCAGAGCTTCCTATTTTCTATCTTTGCTGCCTTTTAGCAATTCAGACAGGAGCATCAATTTTGGCTCCAATTTTTCGGGTGTTTCTGACACATTTCGTGCTCACTCCCTCTGAAAATCCAGCCTTATGGATACATCTGCACTGCTGTGGTTAATGCTCCAGAAATGCTGTCAAAGCCAAAATTGGTACCTGTCTAGAGGAGGTGAGATCTAAAATACTCTGGAGAGGATTCCCTATAATTATTAGGGAAAGCCTTGGCAGATGGAGGACTCTCCAGCAATATGCAAAGCACAAAGCAATCACAAGCACTGTGAAAGGGTTTGGGGTCTCAGGCTCTCCCACCTGCCCTCTGAAATCTGCTTTCTCTTTGTAAAAGAGCCCTAATGGCACCTGCCACCAAGACAGAGACAATTCCTGAGTCCTGGGAAAGGCAGATTTCAAGGCAAGCCTCCCACAATCACTTTGGGTGAGCACAGACCCAGGCAGTGCCACAAGTTCAAACCCTTCCACAATTTAGCCTGTAAGTCCATGGCACAATATTTCCATCCACCTTGTATAATACTGGCAGCCTCCACTGAATCTTGGGAGAGTTCATGATTGTAATGCTCTTTGGAGCTTTAGAAACTTAAAAAGCTTTTGGGAGGGGAGGAAAAAGGGGACTTTCTTTTCTCTTTGCAGAAGGAACTTTCAGTCTTCAGTCCCTTTTTGAAGGATGGATGCATCTCTTGAAGCAGATGTACTGGAACTAACATGTAATGACTGACTGACATTAAAGCCATGACTCTTCAGTGTTAGTTAGCCTGGACTGCCTAAACCTTTGGTTTCACCTAACTCCAGGCATAATTCCATTAATTCTGCAAGCTTTTGTTTCGCTTTTTAACAATTATCAGTGATTTTTTAATCTATCCTCCCAGTGTGGCCACAGAGTGTTATATTTACAAGTTCATTGTATGAACAAAAATATCTGTCTTATCTCATATTTACTTCCAGTGGCTTCTTGATGTTTTTTTCCTTTTTAGCTTCACTGTTTCATTATCACAAATTTTCTTATTTGGTTCACCAAACTCTTTGCACCTACAGCTTCAACTCAAGCAAAGACATTCTGGAAAGATCATTAGTGTGAACCACTTTAAATGTGTGAGCTTCTAGGGGTTAAAACAAAATCTTACACAAATTGTACTCATTTTTCAAATCTAAAAGGCATGAGCATTTGTTAACGTCTTAGGTTTTGGCTGGGGTGTCTTTAGGTATACATGAAGGACAAAAAATAACCAAATATCAAAAATAAAATTAACTGTATGTGTTTTCTCAATTTCTTGAACAATTCTCTTTTTGCTGGCAGCTAAAACAAGGCACAGTGATTTCTACCACTTGCTGCTATGCTTTAGCACAAGGACAGCCCATTTCTTTTATTCTTCATTCCATTCACTCTGCATCAAACAGCAGAATTGCTGTCTTGAGGTGGCATTGAACACATCCCACACAGGCCCTGCCCTGCATGGCCCTAATCACTCCACAATAACTAGCTTGAGTTTTATATATTTCCAATCCAAAGGGAGAAGTTTAATGTGGTCACTGTCCAAACCATCTCAGCTCCAGGATTCATATCAGTTCATAGGTAGCATTTATAGAGGCTCAGATGCACAGCTTTTCATCTGGGCTATTTGCAATCCTGCATGGGATATCAAAAACTCCTTTGCAGAGTGAAATATCAGGTCCAAAAGTTGCTTTGATGTGGAGACAAAAGCCCTGATTCTTCTTTTGGACTAAAGTAAGTCTGTTGAAGAGCATATTGGAATTCCAAAAGATAAACTCAGTCTTCATTTCACACCTTTTTTTTACCAATTAGTTTTACTTGGTGTCACAGTTTAAAATATGCTCTCAAGCAAACAGCAGAAACAATCAAAGAAACAACTGCCACATTACTTCCCTCAAGAAATTACTTCTGTCTAGAAATAACTCTATTAGTTTGCATTAATTTGCTTCAATTATTTAGTCTTAAACCCACATATTTAAATATAATTATCTGCTGAAAACCTCACAGTACAATCAACATTAGTCACCAAGAGCTGCTTTCTTTTTCTTTTCCTTTTCCAATGAATAGGTTACAGAAATTGTTATTTCAAGAGAAAGCAAAGATGACTAAATTAACTTCAATCATTTCATATTAGGGAGAAATTCTTCACCCTGCACAAGCATATGTAAAAAGGAAACTGTTTAAATTCCCTGCAGATTGGCAGATCCTCTGATAACATCCAGGAAATCAGAGTTAGAGGGGGGATCTGTTCCTCTTGTGGCACAATCACACAAACTGGGAGCTGAATGGGCAAAGTGGTTTCACCCCAGTGGTCCAAAGCCTTGACCTGCTCATTGCTTCCATTACCCTGCCACCCCAAAAGCAGCAGAGCTCCTGCACCAGGGCACCCAGACACCACTTCACAGCCTCAGCTCCCGGCTCAGGAGGCTTCAGTGACTGGCAGAGCAGCTCAAGGGCTGACTGAACACCTTTCCTTTGAAAAACAAGACTTTTCTGTGCTCTGCACGATGATTTCCTCGCTCAGCGCACTCGCCCTACAGACCTGAGCTGCCAAGGATCTCCCCCATATGGAAGAAGATGCACTTTTGTAATTTGGAGGAAATAAAATGATAGGAAGGAAAGAAAAGCAGGCAGAAACTTTACAGAAGGTCTTATAAAAAGAAGCAGAACCTTCCATTAGAGTGTAAGAAGCACATATGCAAATTCAATTGCTCAGCACGTGTATCCACAGGCACCATCTGGGGACAAGGACTCGATGATCATTTGTAAATGAAAGGAGATAATTCTGCACAAAGGCTGCAGAACACAGACTGGGGGTGGAGGGAGTGTGGGAGTTATTGGTTGGTGTGTAACCAATTCCTCTGGATCTTCCATTTGACTCAGAGAGACACAGATCATTCAGGATACTCCTACAGAGTCCCATAAAGCCAAGAACCTGTTCTATAAAATTGGGGGATTTTCCAACTGGGCCCCTTCAAGCAAAACCAAAAAAACCAATAAAATTCACTCATTAGAAAAACAAGTTACAAGCATGTGCAAAAGCAAAGGAGCTGCTACAAAGCTTGAACACCAGCTTTCTTCTTTGCTGACCAAGTACCACCCACATCCTTGGAGCCACAGATACTCTGAATGACTGAAAACTACACTCAAAGCAAATCTAGCACTACAAAATCAGATGAGAGTCCTGTCTGGAGAGCATTCAGAAATCCAAAGTTTCCTCTCAGGATGCCTGTACATTTAAATGAATACAATGTTATTCAAGTTGAAATTTGGTTTGGGGCTTTTTTTGTGGTGTTTTGTTTTTGTTTTGTTTTGTTTGGTTTTGTTTGGTTTTGTTTGGTTTTGTTTGGTTTTGTTTTGCTATGGAGTTTTTTGTTGTTGTTTTTGGTTTGGGGTTGGTTGTTTTTTTTTTTCTCTCCATTCCAAAAAGGGATAGGAATTTTTTTTTTTTTTTGTAAAATTATCAGCAAACCACAATAGGCCATGAAAAAAATCTGGAGAGACTCTTCCATTTCAGTAATTCAATACCATCCACATACATCATCAGATGTAACTGCTAAAGTTGCTGTGCAGCCCATCTTCAAACCAAGAGATGTTTTGGAGTAGCTGAAAATGCTATTCACTCTTAGTTTAATATAAACCAAAAATAAGGCAGTATTCAGGTAGCAAGATTTCTACCTGAAGTCTCAGGGTGTATTTCCCAAACTGCTGAGGAACAAAATCAAATCTGAGTTCAAAATCACTGTTACCAACATACCCATACACTCTTAAAACCAAAGAAAATTCAGCAAATAAATGGGAAAAAATCATGATAGCTACAAGCAGCTCAAATTTAAACCCCAGCGTGCCGCTGGCAGCACCTCAGTTGTACAATAGGCTTATCTTGTTCTGCATTTCTATTTTTGAAATTGGGATCCAGCATCTTAACACCCACCTGTGCAAGAATGTTTGAGCCGTGTATTTTAAAGAGACACTGCAAACAGTGTGTGAAAACTGACAGATCATTAGCAGACCACAGCACAATCTAATTCTCAGTGTCATTATCAACCCCATCCTCCAAAACGTCTGCACATAGTAAAAA